>CM060901.1:445597882-446847882 GCA_030737815.1 Allium fistulosum | reverse complement strand
AATATAAAAGAAGAAAATGATATTTGATCTTTAGACATAGGATTCCTTAACATCCGAACCATGTAAATTCACTACGTCTTTTACTTTTTCTGCAGTTTTTTCTTCTTACCTTATTTTCAATATAGATTCTTTTATGTCTTTTTTGCTTGAATTGGATATTAATTCAACTTGAAATTTTAACAACCAGTTAGAACGCATCTACATAATTGTGTAAGCACTTAGCAACATAATTACTACGTTAAAGGAAAATTTAACATTACTTAAATTTGTTGATTCTTAATTGCGTAAGTAATTAGTGTTGCAATTACATCATGATCTTATGAGTGTTGTGAGACAAAAAATATCACTAACATTTTAAACCGATTTAAATCCAACGGTTCTGGTTCTTTCTAACCATTACAAATAAGAGTTTATCCCCCTCACTTTTATTCATAGATTATTTTGGGAACCAAGAGAAGCCCTGTAGGTCTCTCTCTTCAAAGATTCAAAAAATTACCTAACGTTTCAACTAAGAAATTTTAGGTGCTTATTATTTAATTTCTAATTCTATTCCCCTATAATCCCTAAATTTCTGAATCTAATTCATATATAGTTCGCTTGTTGTATATTTCTAAAATGAGAGATCTGAAAGAGATTTAAAGCAGGCATAAATAAATCCAAGAGGAAGAGCTAAGGGCATTTTTTGAGTAGAAATTTTAGTTTTTCTATTTTAGTAATCCTATAGTATAACTTGGATTTGATACATGCCTAGGGAATTTTGTTTACGAAAACATCACACTAAACCCCAAAATTCCCCTAAAGCGAAACGTCAATTCTTAAGTTAGAATCTCAATTATTCTATATTAAAATAGTGGGATTGTGTAGTGATTGCAATTTTAGTGTTTTATATTCTATTTCACTTCTTAACTTTTTCTTTGAATCCGATTAAGGGTTTTGAAAAGAAATAAATTAGAAAATGGTGTGTAAGGCAATGATCCCTTTATTTGTAGTTTGCATTAACTATTTCCGCGATTCAAATAGAAATTCTCTTTTTCAATTTTAGGCAAAGAAGTTGAATGTAGCGTAGAAAAATTTGTATTGTGAATTACTTTAATGTAGATTCTACTATTTTAGTATAAAATAAGTTTGGTGTGGGTTCTATTTTTATACAAGTATGTTGCTGAATCGAGAATATTGGATATATGGTATATTTGTGGATATGGAAATGGACTTATATAAATTTGAAGTTTTGACATTTATACGATTAGTTAGGGCGCAATCTTCATATGCTTAGAAATATTTTAGGCATGTGTGTGTGTATGTGTGTGTATTTTAGCATATAAGTGATGTATATTTAATAGCGTATTAATTGCGTAGTTAATGGATTATTAATTAGTATTAATTCCCTTTAGGAAAGAAATTGATAGTTAAAGCGAAATAAGTGGTTTTCCTTATATGGCCTTCATAGGGAATTCGATGAGATGTGTGATAATATGTTAAGAGAGTGTATATTATGACTATGTTATACGGATGCGAGGTAAGTCAAAAGCACATGGAAGTTTACCATGCTAATCTAGCTACGACTTTGAGGCCGATGTGAGACATCACCTATAATTAATACCTATAGTGGATGCGAGGTTAGTTCCAAATTCTATAGGGTAAACCTGCCCAGCTAATCAAATTACCAGTACCTATGAATAGTTGGACTAACGTGAGAAGTTACAGTTTGAGTTAAGGGTCATAATACGAAGGACCTGCTTCAGGATTGAAGGTATTAAGTGGCCGATTGAGAGCCCACCTCCTTCCTATATAGGAAGTATTAAATGGTTGGGGTTAGTGGTTTGAAGAGATTCCGTGCAATGTCCGCTAGATAATACCAGAGAGGTGTCCGCATTAGTATAGGTATTAAATAATGGGGACCTGCCTTGAATGAGGTATTAAATGGTCAGAGTCTGCCTAGTTTCCATTAAAAAGTTATTAAGTGGCTTGTGTACTATCACTTACTTTGTTAGGACATTATTGACGATAGATGCGAAGGGACTAGAATGGCCTTTGGCCTGTAGTTGAAAATGGGTTATTGGGCTAAAAAAAGGAAATGGGTATAGGAATGGACTGGAAAAACCTCAGGGCTTGTTGTTGGAAAACTTATAATATAGTTAGGACGCGTAAGATATGTTCTTATTTAAATTATACTATCCAAGTACTATTATAGAAAGGCTCTAGATTTTTATTACCAGACATTGTTGTTCTGTCTCCCTCCTCATTACAACATAGGTAAGAGAAGATGACACAGATTTTTGAAGAGGGTGGCGGAGACGCAGAATTGTGGTAGTTACTTATCTATCTATTTATGTCATTTCTATATTTTTGATGTACCCATTGAGACATGATGTATTTTTAGATATTGTACCATGAATATTTGATGTTATCAAGTAGAATTATGTTGTATGTTGTTTATATTTGAATTTTTAGATAAATGGGTATTGTTTTGATATTATATTTTATCCTTCCGATATAAGGTTTTGAATGTGTAGATAGATAGCTTTGTGCAATGTTCTTTAAATCAATTTTACCAACCAACGGCCAGCTTTGGAATGGGTCTAAGGTTCGATGGGACTTTTCTGAATCAAAAATTAGACCCGTTTTGAGCTGGGTTGTTATAGTCTTGTTATACCTCTTGTAATTCACTATAATTGTAAGAGAGCCGTATAATAAGAGGAGTTCATAATTAATGTAGATGGCTCTGTCAAAGTACTCTATATCTTATGTCATTTATCCATTGAATGCTCGTTTTAGCTCTAAACTGGATGATTAGCAAATAACTTATGCTTTTCATGGTGCAGTTCGAGGTTGATGAAAAATATAGTCAATGTTATGTCTTTTGCGTTAGAAAATTAATAGGCATACATAGTATATATTTCTAATCAAGTTAGGAATATTGATAGTTGATGTTAGCATTTATTGTATAAATATATTATTCTTTGAAAAAATTAGCTATACTTTGTGTGTTTCATGATTACTTAAGCATATATTTGGGTATGTAATGTTTTATATCATTATTTGAATACCCCAGGTGTGTAGCATGAGTTTGTACTAGTAAGATTCGGTTTAAGGATTTTGATCCCCCAAATCAATGTCCAAATAAGCATATAGGTAATGTACAAAATATGATATTTTACCATGATTATGAATAATTTTATTTTGAATTTTAATAAGATTATTTCCAACCTATTGTTTATGCGTAATTTTAAATTTCACTAGTGCATGAGCTTATAGAGGTTATGAGCTTGTAGAGGTTTTAATAAGAACACTAATAAAAACATGTGTCTTAAAATTGATATTAGAAAGGCGTTCGATATGATGAGTAGGAAATTCATGATTCACATGATGCAAGCTCTAGGATTCATAGTCAAATGGATGAGAGTTGTGGAAGAAATGATAAATTCCTCTAGTTTTTCTGTCTTTTATCACGGAATCCATTGATTTTTTAGTAGCAACAGCACGCTTCGCCAAGGAGACCCCTTCTCTCTACTTCTCTTCGTGTTAGTTATGGAGTAGTTTTTTATCCTCATGGACAATAAAGTAAGGGAAGGTATCTTAAAACCATGTAATAGTACTAGCATACGGATCTCCCATTTAACCTATGTTGATGATATTCTTATTTTTGCCAGGGCTGATAAGGAGGGAGCATATGCAATTAAGGAAATGTTTGCAGAATTTCACAAGGCAATAGGGCAAAAAATGAATGAAATGAAATCATCTATCATTTTTGGAAAAGGTTGCCATAATAAGGAAGAAATTTGCAACACTTTAAATATTAGAGAAGGGGAGATACCGAATAGATATTTGCCTTTATCAAATATTAATCTTAAACACAAGGACTTTTTGACACTGACTGAGAAAATCAAACTCAAAATGGATGGATGTGAAGCCAAAATGTTGAGTCTTTCGGGTAGAATCGAGCTAATTAGGTCAACTATACAACCTTTAGTACAGTTTTAGATGCAATGCTTCAAGTTTCCAAGTGCTACCATTCATGAATTAATTAAAAGGTGTTCGAATTTCTTGTAGAAAAAATGCAAGCAAAATACTCTAGCTAACGGTTTATAAGAGCAAGTAGGAAGGCAGTTTGGGGCTACGGAATATGGAGGAATTGCAAATATCGATGTGTCACAAAAGACTTTGGAAGATCATAAATGGTGAGTGTATCTAGGCGGACTTTATGAATGATGGGTATGTTAAAAAATAGACCAATTGAGAATGTAGCTCACGCAACGATAACTATGGAGTTTGGAAATTTACGCTAAAGATGAGACCTAAAGCAATGAAGCATTTCAGAAAATAGATAGTAGATGGAAAAAGTACTAATTTTTGGTATGACCCATGGATTAAAGGTAGTAACCTTCTTAATAAATTAGGAGTTGAAACCATGATTTTGGTCAGAGGGGAGAATATGTTAGTGGAAAAGACAGTGCAAGAAGAAAATTGGCAGATTGATCGGTTTAGCTTACTAGGGGGATTAAGACAGGAGATTGAATCTATCAAAATTCATCAAGGTCATGAAGCTGACTTCTGGTCATGTTTAGATAAAGACAATTTCATTCTAAAACGGTGGTGGAGAATATAAGGAGAAAATTCGATACAACTCCTTGGTGGAAATGGATTTGGGCCAGAGTTAATTATCCAAAAACGATGTTGTTGTTACAAGGTCGTTATGAACTTGCTACCTACCAAGGATAGATTTATTCAAAAACTTATACAAATCAATCCAACTAATCTATTGTTTGTAAGGGAAGAGGAGAGTGTAGACCACTTATTTTTCAAATGCAAGTTTTCTGCCTACGTGTGGAAATGGTGTAGAATCAAGTTAGATTGGCTAGTTGATCATACAGAGGTGTTATCCATTTCTACATAACTTCACAAAATCCAACAATAGTTTAATAGAAATGTAAAAGCAGTGGTATAGCAAAAATCACATTCTCTATATGTGTCTGGATTTTGTGGAAGCAAAGGAGCGATAGAACGTTCAGCAATAAACATAAATTAGAGAAAGAAGTGTGTGCTTGCATGGTGTATATGGTGAACATCAGACAAGCTAAATCCAAACACAGTCAATATGTTAACACAAGAGATGAATCAATATGAAAAAACTGGGTTTAGAATCTCTCACCCTATAGCCATTTTTAAGCCATGTTTAGGAATTCGTAAGGATTCATATATGCTCATAGTCGCTTTGTGTTCCCATCGAAGATTTCTTGTCAGGTTTGACTTTACTTTGCTTTTATTTTTGCATTAATTTTCAATAATTGTAGGGTCGCTTCCATCTACAATAAGAGGGGAGATTAGTACAATTTTCCATAACATTCCTGCTTTCTAATATTAAAACCTTAAAACTACACTCATCTGGAATTGGTAAAAGTATCAAGAGCTTTAGACGAAGTTTAGAAGAAGTTCAACAATCCCTCTCACTAGTTCTTCGCATGACATCTCGTTTAACTCCAAAAATGCTAATTATTACAGTTACATTTTTTGAAAGAATAAGTTACAGATTTCATCGCCAAAATGTCAAACGAGTCTAGCCATGGAGAGTTGACAACTTTCGATGTTCAATGTCTGCCTTTACAACAGCCAGATCTAGCAAAATAAGCAAATTAATTAGCAAAACTTCGAGAAATATGGGGAAAAGAGATTTACGTAGGAATCAGAGTAAGAATTTGGGGGTATTAGGTAAGCTTTCGCCTGTTAGTAGTCATATTCTCCAAATTTTTGTACCGAAAGTTCATTTTTCTCAAATATTTGCTTTGTGTTTGAGCACCGACATGGAAGAGTTGGAATATGGTAGTTTTTGAGATAGCATTAGTTATATTAAATGAATATATATTTATGGTTAACGTGTGATATATTCTGAAGTGGAGTTTGGTATGTTGTGTTTTAGGCCCGCGTTCTATTTGTAGGACGATTGTGAGTTTACTGGGCCAATTTATAGGCCTTGGAAAATTCTTGTAATTAGCTTTGTCCTTTTGTTTTTAGCAATAAAGAAAACCAGAGCCCATTTCAAAAAAATAGTATGAGTAAATATTTTACTTACAACTATTTAGAAAAATATCTTTTTAATTGATTTGAGTGCATTAAACGAGCTATAGAACTTATTAAATCACAAGAGCAGTGATAATTGCACATCATTTTGTGCTTTATATTGTTTAATTTTCATTTTAATCTCTTATTCTGGTGTTCGATTAATGTTAACTAATTTTAAAAAAATTATGTCATTCGAACTGAATCGTGTTCAACGTTGTACCATCGTATATATTTTGTTTTTTAGATCCGTAATATTAGGGCAGTTATGGTAATGGTCACCGTTACCATTATTATGCATAAACCAGAATTTATTTGACATCCCGACACATGTAATATTTACATTTTATCACATATCATTTGGTCATTCCTTAGTATTAACTCCATGATAAATGCTATGTTCACTACACCATAATCCTCATTTCGCAACGGTTTTAAGCCGTTGCATATTAATTTAGCAACGGCTTTGGACCGTTGCAAAAAGACCCATTGCTAAATTTAGCAACGGTTCAAAGCCGTTGCTAAATATGATTTCGCAACGGCTCTAAGCCGTTGCAGTTTATTGTAAAAGCAACGGTTCTAAGCCGTTGCGGAATATTATTTAGCAACGGCTTAGAACCGTTGTTACATGTTAAGATACAATAGAATAGTTGCCTTGGAGCAACGGGTAAAGGCCGTTGCAAATTTATTTTCGCAAAGGTTTTTGGCCGTTGCTATATTAAAATTTTTCTAAAATTTTTTTTTTTTGCTTTCACTACATTTCATATTCAGCAGAAATGTATGAATATTTGATATACAAGCATACCACAATACCATCATAAAACACATAAGTTACGATAATTTCAATACAAGCATATATACCACAATACCATCATAAAACACATAAGTTACGATAATTTCAACACAAGCGTACTACAATACCATCATAAAGTTTAGTTCACCAAAACAATACGAACACAATAAAGTACTACAAGCATACTACAAGCGTACTACAAGAGATATAATACACTATTTGAGAGGAACGCCAAGAGCGGAAGCTTTTATCTTCAGTCAAAGGTATCGAAGAAGATTCTTCGGTTGGCACACCAAACCACTGACTCCAACTTCTCCGAAGGTCGTAGCAAGAGCATGGTTTTGCTTGGTTGTGCTTTCATCTGGCAGCAGTATGCTATCCACAACCAACTTCTCAAATGATGGCGGTACAGCTTTTCCATGAATAATTGAACCCAACGAACCTCTGCATACTGTACCTGTTGCAATGACCTCCAGATTAAAGTTTAAGATTTCACACTTCAAACTTACCGACTCAGAAGAATTCTGTCGATTGCCAATGTCAATTTCCGGATGTGTTTCAGTAGCATCGTGACATGCATTACTTCCTCCTTCATTCGAAGCATTGTCCGGTATTTGCTTCTCATAATTTCCTTTAATCAATTCCACTAAAGTCTTCAATGTACCCTCTACATTGGTCATTCGATCTTCCATGTTTTGAGCAGTTTTTATTTGCTTGCGTGCAATTTTGGAGGCCTTAACTTGGGTCCTTGATATCTTGGTTCCAATACTACGAGTCCGGCCTCTTGTATCCTTCCCAAAAACTTGTGAAAGTATGTCTTCATCCAACGGCAACTCCTCTTCCACATCGTCCTTCATTGCTTCCTTTGCCTTTTTAATTTTATCCTAATCATGAAGCATAAATATATAAATTGAATTAGTGAATAATTCAAAAAAGCAATTATTTCGCTAACTTACAAGGTATGGAGAAGTGGAATCGGTTATGCTTCCATCCTTCTTTGTATGAACCGTCTCCCATACTTCAAGACGTGTTATTTCTTTATCCGGATTTGCAGTAGCCTGCAAATGGTTCAGTAAATGATGGTACTGGAAACACTAAACACTTATCAATTGAACTAATAAAATAAAACAGACTTGCAAATGGTTCAGTAAATGATGCTATGCTTATAAGCTTGTTGCTGCCCCTTATTTCTTAAAAAATAAATATTAATGCATGCATATATATTTTCAGTTTATTGATATTTCATACTTGCACTTAATAGCAAAAATATATGGAGATATATATATTGCTCCAGAAATATATGCATATATATTCTGGAGCATATAATAGCAAAAATCAAAACAATACTGTACTTGTGGAATTACTGGAAAATGAAATCAAACATACCATATCATGTTCTACGACTGCATGACTTGTTCGACCGGTGTGGTGGCCATAGTTATATCCTTTTCTGTTTTTTTTGCCTATCTCTCTTCGCTCGCTCACACCGGGTTTCTCTTCGTTCTTCAAAAACCCCTCCCAGTCATCTTGACTAATAGTGGGCGGACAATTTTTCAACCTTTCATCGTAATTGCTGAATTTGTCATAGTATTTTGTCCTCAACTCAGTCTTATGTCTCCTAAAAGACTCACACATTCTTTTGAAATAAAAATCTTTTGTATTTGGATCAAGGTCAAAACGTTTCTACAAAAATGAAGATAGGTCAAGGTCAAAATCTGTTGATAGTTAATACTAAACAGCTAATGATTAAATAGATAAAGTAATTAAATTTTTACTGGAACTGAATAAAATGATTCAACAAGTTCAGCAAGAACATGACAGCAACTAAAGTCAATCAGCAGGTCATAGAATTCAAGACAGTCTATCACAAGGGTACATATGAAAATGTGCACAAAACTATATGCGATGCACATGGTATGTATTGCAAATGAAGACTGCACACAAATAAATAAGTGATCAGGTCGAATATACCAACATGGAATGTTATACACAAGCTAAGGTAGTGACTCAAGGTGCATCAAGTTGAAATGGTCAAGTATATATCTGCTCACATCAGTTAAATAGCCAATAGGGTGATGTAATAGCTCAAGTGTAGTATCAGCTCTTATCTTTTCATTTTATACCAACACAAAGATTAACTCAACATCTGTCCTTAGCAGATAATATGCAGACTCCAAAATAAACAAATGTAACATCAGGACAGAGAACAACAAGTGGCCAAAACTGAAATACAAAGTCACAAGGAACTGGCTGCAGGAAACTCAGCATAAGCAAATAAAAAGCATGGACCAGATCAGTTCAAGACATACTGGCAAATGAACTAAATGAAACGAACAACAACTAGTATGCAACTGACCAAGTGCACATAGTATCAAGTGAAGACAGTGAAGACCTCAGTGCAATAGTGGAAACAAGAGTACCACTGCAGCTCAACATTAGTAAAGACAACAGAGACTCATCATGAATGTGTACAGAGGACTTATGAGCACAAATGCAAGGTCAAGACAGGAAATATCAACACTGCATGGACATGGCCAGTGACAACAGGTTAAAGATCAAGGCAGTTCAGGTGTTCAATGTTTTCAAATACTGAATGAAGATGTAGCACAGATATGATCAGGTCAGAACTCAAAGGCTACATGCAAGGCACGCACAAATGCAAAGGAAATGTACATAATTATAAACAAAATGCTAATATACAAGAATAATATAAACTGGGATGGGGTACCAGATGCATGTGTCACCAGCATATACTGGAGGTTTCAAAGATATAGTCTCAACACAAACTCACATACAGTCTGAAGCCAATAAGGCAAATGGAGTTGTAGCAGTACAGGGAAGGTAGTGAATCAAGCAAATATCAGTTCTTATCAGTTTGATTATAAACAATATATAAAGGTAGTGTCTGTTCTTATCATTTACTTGATCAAGTGAGATATCTGTTCTTACCAACTTAAATTTACCCAAACCACTCAAGTGTGTATGGTTCAACAAATACACCAATGAAGACATGGCAGAGCCACATGAAAAGCAAGTGTATAAGTGCACATGAACATAAATTTTTAAATAAGAAATCAGGTCCAGTCATTTTAAATGGAGCATATGCAGTGTACATGTATACATGAAGCATATGTAGTGTACATGTATACCACAATTTTACCAATGCGGTACTTACCAACAATTCAACCCACACGTCATTTTTAATTTTTGGCGGTACTTTATCCCAGCTTTCGTAGGAGATCGGCACATGCATCCGCACAAGTTTACCAATGCGGCTGCCTAATTTTCCCGCATTTTTTGAAACGGGAACTCCATATGCATTTATGTCAACCTTCTCGGGTTCTGTTGTTGATGATTGCGTAGACTGGGTTGGAGCTTCTCGGGATTCTGACATCTGTATTTGTTTCAGTAAATGATTTACAAAGTATAAGTACTCTATTGTTATTACATGTAGATTAAACTGTATTAAGACAAAACAGAATCAAACAGATATTACAGTGGATAAGGTACATAATACATTAATGTGATAATATCGTATGAACTGTACTAGCAGTGTCGCTGAAACAAATCCAAATAAGTTATATTTAATTTTAGTAAAACAACAAAGCAAGTAAATATTCACATGATATTATCAAGATAGAAGATATTTAATGCCACACTAAAGTTTGATTCAGGAATGCTAAACAAAGTGATAAAAGCAATGAATAATTATAAGACCAATTAAGCAATCCAATGGAAATCATGAAATATACAAGTTAATTAATAGTTGGTTGGCCTACGGTGTAAAAGCAATGAAACCCGTAAATACGGCAGTTTGCACTTATTTGATTGATTGGAAAAGTAAGAAAAGATGAAGACGAATGCGAATATTGTTACCTGAATTCTACCATGCAGAATACTCCCACCGTCCAAAGGAAAAGGAGCAAAAACAAATAGTAAACTAATCTACGTTTGGTAACTAAATTTGGATGAATGCTAGTGAGCTCGGCGCCAATTAAGGAGACCCAAACATTACAACCGCACGTGTCCCATGCGTATGAATTCCACTTTTTGGTTTTATGTTTGCTTAAACTTAATGTTTTTTTCATGATTATAGATAAGCAACCAACAATATCCATTTACTCGGGGCAAACCACGATTATAGATAAGCAACCAACAATAGAATTCAACATTTTTTTACACACAATTTCTAGTCACTTCATACATCAAAGAAATGCATTTAATATCAACAAACACATTTTATAAGATCTTCTAACTTGTCATTATCGTCAAAAGCTGATTGGTAAATAGTAGGAAACTCAATGTCATCCACATTACTAGTCAACCGTTTTGGCGTGTGTAAAACAACAGACCATCCGTCATTTTTTAAATCTTTCGAGTAGAACACTTGAGTCGCTTCCGATGCAAGAATAAATGGCTCATCGTTCACTTTGTCTTTACTCTTCAATTTTCCTAAGTTAACCATGATCAAGTTTGAAATGGGATCAGTCTTGCAACCATTGACCTTGTCTTCAACCTTTACCCAATCACAATAGAAAACCGTTTGTTTAAAGTCAATGTAATCCAACTCAATTATTTGTTGAATAACTCCGTAATACTTGGTTTCTGCTTCCTTGTAATTTTTGTCCTTCCCGCTCGCTCTAAATTTGGTAATTGCTCTCATACATACACCACTGTCTTGTGTTAGCAAACGCTCTTCATAACTTTTCGGGGAAAATCAGAATCCGTTTACTTGGTACTTCACATAACTGCGTGCCTTGAACATCGGCCCCTTCACCAGCCGCCAAAGAGTAGGATCAACATCGTCGATCCTCGCCAACTAACAAAAAATAATATGTGGGAAGTATGGTCATGAAGGAGTAAGATCAGTTAAATGCACGTGAAATATTTAATACGATGTTATATTTACCTCGTCACGTAACCATAGAATAAAACTTTGATCAGTTTCAGTAGGAATAACTCCAGCACGAGATTGTGATTTAGTTTTTTTCACATAGATTTCATACCTCCTACAAAGCATAAATTTTAAAACGTACAAGTAAATTGATTTATGCTAATGGAAACTTAAGACAAATTTTTAACTTACTTCTCCCATTCTTCCAACCCATCGTGCTTATTAAGGACCCATCTACGAACTTGTTCATACTGCACTTGGGTTAAGATTATATCTTTACCATTGTCTATAGGCATCTCACTAGCAAACTCGTCATCATCGTCTAAAAACAACTCACGGGTATGTTTATGAGTGTTGTCGCCTCCTTTCGTCATATACTCCATGCAATAAAGACTAGATTCTTGAACAATATATCCTTCCGCAATACACCCTTCAATATATCTTTTGTTGCGAACATATCCTTTATATATTTTCATCAACCTATGAAAGATATAAATTATAAATAATGAATAGTTGTTTAAATCGAGCGATGGTTAATAAAAGTGAAATTAGTAATTTACCGTTCAAAAGGATACATCCACCTGTATCTAACGGGACCGCAAGTCAATGCTTCGTCGGCTAAATGGACCATAAGATGGATGCTGATATCGAAAAATGCAGGTGGAAAATGTTTCTCAAGCACACAAATGGCTTCTACCAAACTAGCCTTTGCTTTCAATAGATGTTCCTTATTTATCACCTTTGAGCATAAAATGTAAAAGAATAGACTAATTCGATGTATAGCATTACGTAGATCCTTATGTTGCGGATAACAATGCTGAAGCAGTACAGGAAGTAATAGTTGCATTATGACGTGATAATCATGCGATTTCATATTTGTCAGTTCAATAGGATTGATGCTCACATTATTGTGGAAGTTCGAAGAAAATTTGTTAGGTACTTTCAAGTTACTCAAAATGGTGCAAAATCGTAACTTTTCTTCCTTGTTTAAGGCGAAAGTAGCATTTGGCATAGCTGTTATATTTGTTTCAGGATCTTCCATCACCCACAGTTTCTGTTTTATACCCATGTTTTTCAAATCCTTCCGTGCATTGAAGCCATCTTTTGATTTGTCTTTATGACCTAAAATTGTGTTAATGAGATGTTCAGTGACATTCTTTTCTGTATGCATAACATCAATATTGTGTCGGACCAAATTTGCTTTCCAATACGGCAAATCAAATAGGATGGACCTCCTGTACCATGCAGGAATATTTTCATATTCTTCTTCTTCGGCTTTCTTTTTTCGTTTTCGACCAATTTCAGGTTTGTCTTTACCAACTTTCATCTTGATATTCGCTACCTTCTCTTCAACTTGATAACCATTTAGTGACCTTGGAGGACGACGATGCTCTAGTTTATTATTAAAATTTGATTTTTTATCACGAAACTTGTGTTTGGAAGGAAGGAACCTTCGATGATCCATGTAACACATCTTCTTACTAGCAGGTTGATAATAAGAACATGTTTCTTCTCCACATGTAGGACACGCAAAATAGCCATGAGTTGTACACCCCGATAATGTGCCCAACGCAGGATGATCGTGAATTGCCCACAACACCCTAGCTCTCATTGTGAACTCATTTTTGTTAAACGAGTCAAAAGCCATTACTCCTTCCCATAGCTGCTTTAACTCGTCTATCAACGGTTGTAGATAAACATCAATATCCTTCCCTGGTTGTTTTGGTCCAGCGATCAACAATGTCAACATTGAAAACTCTCTTTTCATGCACATTGATGGAGGAAGATTATATGGTACTACAATTACTGGCCAACAACTATAGCGGGTACCTAGAGATGCATGTGGATTGAAACCATCCGTTGAGATTCCCAGCGTAACGTTTCGTGGTTCAACGGCAAATGTTTTATCAAAAGAATCTATACTTCGCCACTGCGAACTGTCGCATGGGTGACGCATAACAGCTAGATCTGATTTTGCACGACTATGCCAAGTCATAGCTTCTGCTATCCATGGTACTGTATAAAGTCTCCTCAATCTGGGAATTAAAGGGAAATGTCTCAAAATCTTTTGTGCTACCTTGGTGGCCTTTTTGTCTTCGTTAAATGTTGTCTTATATCTTGGTTTGTTGCAAATTCTACAAGAAACTCTGTTTGCATCATCTTTCCAATATAGCATGCAGTCATTAATGCAAGCATCATAAGATTTATAATCCATCCCAACTAGTTTAATTATCTTCTTCATGTCCGAATATTTTGCTGGTAGTCTGTTACCTTCAGGAATTAACTCATTTATAAATTCTAGGAGTGCGGTCACACCATTGTCGGAAAAACCGTATTGCGTTTTCAAACTATTCAGCTTCACAATGGCGTACAATTTTGTTATGCCTTTTGGACAAGAAGGATACAATGGCTCTTTTGCACTATCAAAAAGCGATTTATACTTCTTACTTTGATCGGTCTGCCAGTCAACTTCAGTGATAGGTGGTTCGTCAACATTATCATGGAATTGACTTGTCGATTGAAAATTATGAAATTTATCGGCATCATTGATTAGATCTTCCATTCTAGGATATTCAACATCATCGACATGCATGGCTTGACTGATGGGTTGTTTTCCCTTTTCCGTCAATTCTTCTCCATGAAAATGCCAAATGGTATACGTTGGATCAATTCCCCTTCTAAGTAGATGAAAATGAATATCCTTTAATTTAATCTTTTCCTTCGCATTCTTACATTTAGCGCAAGGACAAGAATATTTATCTTTATTACCACCATTTTTTTCAACGAAATTAATAAACTCCTGCACTCCTTCCTGATATCGCGGAGTTCTACAATTGGATTCTTTCATCCACTGTTTGTCCACGCTAGAAGACATACCGACCTGATATATCAAATATAAAAGGCCATGAATTATTTTTGTTTGAACTACCAATAGAACCTTCCTAAAGATGGGAGATTCGGTCACAAAAGGTAAATAGCTTTATTTATTCACAAAAGATAAATACATATATTCTCAGTTATATGCTGCTTGTGCCATGGTTCTTGTTTAAAATTGGAGTTAAAAACTTAAAATACATAAGCATTTTCTTATTAAGATAAACATAATGATAGACGTACATGAAGAAAAAAGTAAAGGTGATAGAATAATGACATTTCAGTCAGCACTGGACAAATGTAATAAAACATATTGCAATAGCTGAGATAAATCGTCACAAAAAGAAAATAAAACAGAAATTTGTTATTCATCAGCTGATAGTTGTTGTTCAGGAGTAGATAAGGAAAAATATAAACTTGTTTAATTCTAGTCAACATGAAGAGAAGCCAAATTTCAGTGAGGACAAAGATACCCACAACAATAGTAAAACATGAAAATGTAAACCTGCTCTAGACTTGGCTTACAACAATATTGCTTGTCAAGAATTTTAATGTTTTAAAAAAAAATGACATTACAACGGCGCCATTTTTTGAACCGGAGTACAGTACTACCCCTCGCTCTAGACTTGGCTTACAACAATTTAATTTCCAGACTAAAAATTCAATATATTGAAATACCCAATATACGATAAGAAAAACAAGGGTTGATGGGTGCTGCCAAGGCCATGGCTTATTCTTTTACAACCAGTATATTGTGTTTTCCAAATATGCATCCAGTGAAAACTAGCATTTTGTTATACCAGTGCACAAAATTGCACTAATGGAATGTGCAAAACCCAACGAAGTCATGTTTCTTAAAGGACATGATTTTAGTAAATTTACATCACAAAATATTCATATTCTTTGCCGTGATGCAGTTTGACTAGCTAATGAAAAGTTTCTGATACTTATTAATTACACTTCTACCATCACAAAATTGATATTCTAAATATATGCCGCCAATTACCGTTCCCTTCAGCTTTGTTGATTTCTGCAATTAGAGCAGGTCATCTTAATACATGAAAGATTCATTTTAAATCCTTGTACAGTTGAGTTAGTATGAAGTCAATCATTGAATCGCAATGTTTCTATGTACTATACCAAGAATAAAATTAAAAAAATTAAATTTTTGTTTCGTTCTTTTTGTTGTTTGCAGTCTGTCTTCTAATATAATGTTCGATAATCTTGTGGGTTTCATACCAAGGTTAAACAATTTTGTCTTAGTTTTCAATGAAATTTCAAGTATATCAAGGTAATGTTTGTGTGTGCCTAAGTTGAGTCAGGTTATGTGTGGTTAAACCAGGGTGTGTTTGTTGATGTAATAAGGCATGGGTATAAATATGTATATGCATGCAAATGACGTAACAGGTGAACAAATGAAATGAGTTTCTTCTTCATTTTTAGTTTGCAATATCTTCTTTCAATTTCCAGTTGCAATTTCAGTTTACCCTTTCATTTCTTATATCTTAATTCTTGCTACATGGTTTATAATTTCAGCTGCAACTTCATTCCTTTACAATTACTTTACATTTTGTTCTTGTTATTTTTACTTAGTTCTGCAATTTACATTTCCATTTCTCTGCCTTTCTTCTTGCAATTACTTCAAGTTTCTAATTCCTGCAGTTACTAATTCTTTTTTTCTCTTAAATCTTGAGTTTTTTCATGTTTCCAGTCATCTATATTCCTTTTCTTACTTCATTCCTACCCATTGCACATCAAATCTGCTACCATCCTTCACACTACAACATAAGATCACCATGAAACCAAGTTCTAACCTACCAGTACCTTCCAATTTTGTATCGCAGCCTTCAACCGGGCATGACACAGACCCCAGTTAGATCCTCACACAAACTGTGATACAATTTACCCACCACTTCAATATAAAGATTAAGAATAAGCATGTGAAAACCAAGAAGAGATAAACAATAGAACTAATTATTATCTCAGGAATTTGGAGTATGCTACATAAGCATTAAACACATAATTTGAAGGTATATACAATGTACTGATCACTTTAGTTCAAGAATTCCAGCAAATCAAGAACCAGATCCCAGTAATACCATAACCGCATTTGTACCATCAAGATCCTCATCTACGTAACCCATACACTACCCATCCTATGCCAGTATTTCCTCAACTAGCACCTCATCAACCATCAAGAATCCCAGTGACTGCTCCAAGAACTCAACAAAACCTACCTAATTTTCATCAAGAACCACTTCTACTTAACCCATTTACCACCCTTGCCCATGACCTACAGCAAATCAAGAATCAGACTGCTGCTATAGCCCAACCACCCCTTGTATACCATTTAAAACCTCTCCTACCTAACCCATATATCGCTAACAATTCAGTTCCTATGCCAACAGTTCATCATTCAGAGCCGAGAATTCCTATTCCTTCGGCTATTGAATTTGATTATGAGAGTTGTAAGCTCGATTTTGAGACTAACACTGTCATCCCAAGCAGCTAACATACGTGAGTATGCAGCTGTTTGCTGAGTTAATTCATCGAAGATAAATATAGGGTATAATTAAATCAAAATATGAACACAACAAGGAAGTTGTAGTAATCATTTAGGAGAAGCGTTTAGCATACGCCGAACTAAAATATTTGCGAGTTTCATACCTTGACTGTTGAGGGCGAATTGCAGTGGTGAGTTTCAGGCGAGGATTGGGGGATTGATGGTTTAGGTTGCGAATTTGGAAAGGGGGTGGTCGCTATTAGGGTCGGGGTAGTTTCGAAGATTGCAGGAGATGATTGGCGATGTGGTTTTAGGTGCTGCGGAGGAGATGATTAGGGTTTTCTGCTTTCTTTTTATTCTTTATTTTTATGAGCGTTAGATATGGGAGCATACTGGGTTAAAGGGGGTAGGGAAGTACAATTTCAATTTGCAACGGCCTAAAGCCGTTGCAAAAAAGGAAACGATGGAGGTTAATTTTCTAAAGACCTTTGCATCGGCCATAAGCCGTTTCTAATTAGCAACGGCTCAAAGCCGTTGCAAATCTGCCGCATTAAGGAGTTGCGAAATCGGGATTATGGTGTAGTGGTTCTTATGCATAAACCAAATCCTCCTAGTCTTTAGACTCTTTACATAATACGAGTATATACAAATGGAAATGATAGATATGTATTTTCTTTCCTAAAAAAGAAAAGAAAAAAAGAATAAAAATGTAGAAGAAGAGAGAAGACATAATATATTATTTAAGCACCTTATTTTCTCGATTCTCATAATTATTGTTAACAATTCTGGCATATACTCATATCTACTTTAATTCATGACAATTGACTATAGAGGCCACTTGTTTTTTGGCCCTTTTTATTTGTTTCAGTGATAAGTTGTTCATGGGAATTCAAGATCTCAATTTGAAGTAGTTGTTCAGGTTGACATTTTCTTTGGTTGATTTATTTATTTATTTATTTTGTTCCTTGTATGTCTCTGTGCGGTTTTAATTTGTTAATATAAGGACCTTTTCTCTTGCATTCTCACCTAACATGATTTTAGTGTTAAGTCATAGGTTCTACAACAGAAAGAAACATCTATCTAGCAAGATTATGCAGAGATAAAATCTATTATTGTAAGGCCCTAAAACATTTAGTTTAATTATGTCATCATGTAGTATTTCTTAATCCTAACTAGAACATTAAAAAAGGTAAAACAAAAGGATTAAAATAAATTTTTATATTTCTAAGTTTATAGAAAACTAAGTTTATAGAAACCCTTATAGCCGTCGGTTCTCCCCTTTGTTTCGCTTGATCTTCCCAGCTTCTTTTCCGACCCTCCGCCTTTGGTTATCTTCGTCGATAGCCCTCCGTTTATCTGTCCTTCAGATGTCCACTTCCATCGCTCCCAGCCGCCAGTTTTCTCCCCCACCCGATCCGCCCCTTAGCCTCAACGAACCTCCACCTGGTTTTCCATCATTAGCCGATACGAATTCTGCTATTAAAGATGAAGAAGGATTTACTCCGGTGATATCTCATAAGTGGAAACGATTATCTAATAAGATTCATCAAGAGGGTCCTTCTAAACCCTCAACTAACGAATCTCAACACAAGACTGTTAGATCTCACCCTCATCATAACAGCCACCAACATATCGAATCTACTAATATTGTTGATCGCCCCCTCAAACTGTTAACAAATCCATTATCAGCAAATGGAAATTTTCTACCTCATCAAGTCGGGCATGGAATGAAGTTGTCAAAGGTAATGATATTCCAATATTCATCCCATTAAAATTCTATCAGCCTCACGAACTCACCTCTATGCAATGCGCCAAAATGACGGCTGAAGTTGTTCAAGATGCTAAAAAATAGTGGGACAATGCCATAGTGGTATATGTAGTCGGTCCTAAGCCATATTACCCATATTTCAAAGATTATATAATTAGAGTATGGAAACCAGAAGATGAATTTACGATTTTCTCTAAAGAAAATGGATTTTACGTTATTAAATTCAACAAGAAACAAGACTGTGATAAAATATTGGAAGGAGGTCCTTATTACTACAATAAAAAGTTAATGATGATGAAGAGGTGGTCTCTTGGAATGCAGCTCAACAAAGAACTTCTTCATACCATTCTGATCTAGATAAGATTCCCTAATCTTCCACTTGACTATTGGACGGAAGAAGGGATTAGTTGTATTGCCTTAGTTCTTGGTTCCCCCATTAGGTTGGATAAATTCAGTGAAGGTATCATCAAAATTGCTTATGCTAGAGTGTTAATTGAAATCAATAACGCTTTTAAATTTCCAAATAAAATTCCTATTATAACTGAAATGATAAAGTGATTTGGCAAGAGGTGATATATGAATGGAAACCATCTGTATGTTTGAACTGCTCAAGTTTTGGTCATGTTGAAAATCATTGTCAAATTAATAGGGGTTGGATGCCTAAAACGAATTCTCAGAATCAATCGGAGATTACTCAGACATGAATATTGATAATAACTTGGATAACATACAAATAAACAGTACAAGTGGCACTGACACACAACCGATTTCAATCTTTCTAGAAAAGAATAATCTCCATAATATCAGTATTCATAATGAAAGTAGTAATAACCCTAAACAAAATCCCAGTTATGAGTGCCAAAATGTCCAGCCGAACAATCCTAGTTCGACAATTATTACAAACCCAATTCAGAATGATACGAATACAGAAATAAACAAGGAAAAAAAATCTTCAAGTAAAGCCACAAAGGAGCCTAATAGTGGAGCAGTTGAAATGTCTGAAGACATTACGGAACTGGAACCAAAGTCTGACATACTTGATCAAACCTCTGAGCCTCTGCGAATCTCCAGACCAAGAATAATGTGCAAAACTAGGACTAAGGAAGTACCCTTCGAGTTTAAAGCCACTGCCAATTTTGACGTTGTTGACAACCCTACATGGTCAACCCTTGTTAATCAACTGAAAGGTAAAAAGAAAATTTCAAAAAAAGCCAAGTTATTGGGGACTGCTACCCCCCGGAAGGCGGTAGCAACCCTGAAAACAACATATAAATGGAGTTCCTATTCTGGAACATTAGGGGCATGAATGCCCTAGCCAAACAACTGGAAATGATTTGGATTCTTCAGAGTAACAGATTCTCTTTTGGCATTGTTGAAAATAACTATCAGTAGACAGTATTGATAGATTTATGACAAAAATCCATAAAAACTGGAAATTCTCACATAATATTCTAAATGTTCAGAAAAGTCGTATTCTAATCCTATGGGACTCTACATAATGGTCTAATATAATTTTACATACGAATGACCAATACATTTCTTGTATTTTACATAATGCGAGTGGTCTAAGTGTGATTTGTACCACGGTGTATGCCTTCAATAATGATATTCGGCGTAAAGAATTATGGAAGTATATTATTGAACAATCTAAGAGTGTTAAGCTTCCATGGATAGAGGCGGGCGACTTTAACACTATTTTATCTTCTAACAATAGAATGAATAATGGTATATACAATGCTGTAGGTGATCACGAATTTATAGATTGTATTTCCTATTCTAAACTAGTGGAACCAGATTTCTCCGGCAACTACTTTACGTGGAGAGGAGGTTCCCACTTCTCTATTCATAGTAAAATTGACCGAGTCTTTGTTACTAATTTCTGGATGGACAAATTTTCTCAATTTGGAATTAATTTTGGTTATCACTCATTAAGTGATCACACCCCCATCATGATAAAGCTTTCAATACAACATAATAAGAGAAGACACATACCTTTTAAGTAATAATTCGTGGCACCTCCAGATGGGATACCAGGCCTCCCTTCAGCATGCTCTGGTGCAGGAATTTTCAAGTAATCCTCTTCATAAGCTGCTTTGTAAACCAAAGACAGCTAAGGATGCCTTAAAAATTTAGGCATTGAATAAAACTAATATATACTCAGATCTCGAAGAATTAAAGGAAGAAACTAATGAGATTTATAATCAATTAGTTCGAGATCCTTTGAATGACAGTCTTATGGAACAATATACTATGAAGTATGATCAGATTCATGCTAATATGAGGAACGTTGCAGTCGAAAATGAGCAAAGAATAAAAATTAACTGGCTGACAAAAGGAGATAAACTAACAGAATTTTTCTTCTCCAAAATCAATGTCATTAAACATAAACGAAGGGGTAGTTACATTCTCAATGGTAATGGTTCTTGGTCATCGGCATCAAAAAAAATAGCGAATGTAGCTATTAACTACGTTTCAGATCTTTTTTCATCGTCACGAGCTTCATACCAATTTTCGGACAAAACTTGCAAGAAAATCCTATTTGAAAATGCAAAAAATAATCTATGCAAACCATTTCAGCTAGCGGAAATTAAAACTGCTATTTTCCAGATTAATGATTATAGCTCCCCGGACCAGATGGTATTAACTCAAAATTTAATAAAATTCATTGGGAGAAAATCAAACATGATATCTGGAATGCCATGAATGGTATTCTTCAATCAGGGAAAATTATCAGAGAAATCAATTGTTGTGTGCATTTCCGGACCAGATGAAGGAAAACCACTACCGAACCATCCTTTTCTCGTGCCTGTCGGGCCAAGTTCCAGCCTCTACCACCGGACCATTCCCCTGCCGAATCAAAGTCTCTCCGCACCGAACGAGCCAGAACCACTCCAAGCTCATATCGAACCATCTCCTCTCCAACAGCTACCGGTCCAGATCAGGGCCGGACCAACCTACCACATCTCACCACCGAACTAACATTCTCCTTCTCGACCGGACCAAACAACAACCGGACCAAGTCGTCTCCATGCTGAACCAACTCCCCACCGGCCCAAACTCTCCACCGAATGAAGCAACGCCGAATCATCGCACTCCTGCCACCGAACCAAGGGATGCCGAACCAAGATGAGCCAGGCCAGATTGCCTCAGCCCAGGCCCGTCAGCAGCCATATACATCCAAGACCCCTGCCCCCAGCCTCACTCTATAAATAGAGGGGCAGGGGTACAACAATGGGGGACAAGTTTGATAGCTCAAGCACGTAGAGAACTTTCAAACAACTTTCTTTTACTTGTATCAAAGCTTTATACTTGTAATCTAAATAAGAGAAGAGAAATAACATATAAAGTGGACATTGGCACATTCTGGCTGAACCACTATAAATCTGCGTGTCTTTTTACAGTTTAGCCCCTGCTTTTCATATATTTGCATAAATCACCCAAATCACTAAGAACAACATAAGATCTACTAAATCATACGACTTTGAGGTGTTTGTCCATTTTTTGTGCAAACATTTTTGGTGCTTTCATTGAGAGGAGGCTTGAAGACTCGAAGCTTCAGCTTCTTCCACTTAAACCTTTTTCCTAACAGCATCATCCATCACTTGGAAAACATGCCTCCCAAATAGAAAAAAGATGTTAACAAAGGAAAAAACATCGCATCCAGCAGTCTTCCAGATCCAGCTGTCACAAATCAAGTAAATCGTCCTCCTCCAGCAGCAGTACCAAATGAAGGACAGGCTAATCCGACCACTCCTGCCACAGAACAGCCCGCAGCAATTACTAGGGCAGATTTAGACAGGGTTGTGGTTGAAGTAACTAACCGCTTCACATCCCAGCAAGAAGCCTTGGTGGACTATCTCATGTCACGCTTAAGGGATGCTGAAGAGTCCAACCGCAACACTAAATCATGGGGCGAGTCCCAGTCCGGAGGATCTCAGAGACAACAAAGATCTTCCTTCTTCGAAGGGGCTAACGGCAGAAGTAGCCATGGTAGGAGCCAAGATCGAGCACAGCCCGAAGTTAGGCCTGAGGAAACGTTTGGAGCCGAACCCAACGTGGGAGGTACCGGGCGAAGGTCAACTGTAGCTGAGCCTGTCATACTGCCTAACCACGAAAACGCCAGTGAACGGGGCCGAGCTAGAGTCCAGCCCGAAGTTGGACCCGAGGAAGTGCTTAGATCAGAACCTAGCAGGGGAAGATCAAGGCAAGGGCCAACTGTAGCTGACCCTAGCATGCTCCCAGAAGATCAAAGGCAGCCATTGGAAAATATGAGGAATGATAGACGATACCATCCCTACAGGTCATCTGGACGGAATCAATCCCACAGAACAGAACCAAACTCGTTTCTATCTGCTCCAAATTCTGATGAAAGGATGGCACGCTTATTCAGAGAGTGCGTCCAACGGGAGCAAAGAGATCGAGGGATAGGCGCTAGGGTAACCAGCACTTTTGCCCGCAACATCGAAATTGCTATCACCCCCCGAGAATGGAAGATGCCAACAATGGAACCTTACAAAGGAACCTCCGACCCCGTTGTACACTTACAGAGATACACACAACATATGCTCATGAGTGGAGCGATAGAGGGAGTACTGTGCAAATGCTTTCCACTCTTCTTAGCAGATCTCGCTACCTCCTGGTTCTGTCATCTACCCCAGGGATCCATCAGCTCGTGGGAAATGTTGAAAGAAAAGTTTATCAGTCAGTTCCGCATTCATGTGGAACAACCTAAGGACGCTTATTCCTTATCTAGCGTCAAACAGAAACCTGGAGAGAAACTGCAGCAATACCTAACCCGATTCAATGCCGCAGCAGCCGCAGTCCAAGACGCCGATGAGAAGCTTATCCTAATGGCCCTCTGTAGTGGTGTGCATCCGGACACTAAATTTTCTAGAAGGTTGACAAAAGAAAAACCAGCTACTTTACCCGATTTCTTCCATAAAGCCGGGAAATATATGAGGCTTGAGGATGCTACCGTTGAAGGGCAGTCAGGACAGCAAAATAAGGCAACTCACAGCAACGCCGCTGCTGTGGCAAGGGACGTTCGAAGAAATGATTCCAGAGACAATACTGGGGGCAAGAAGGGAGAAAAGCGCCTATATCGGCCAGGACCGAGATTCGACACTTACACTCCTTTGAACGAGACCGTCGAAAATATCTTCCTTGCCACCCAAGGCAAAATTAGATACAAACGCCCACCATACAAGAAGGAATCAGATAACGCGCAGAGGTATGGAAAGTTCTGCCGCTTCCACGAATCTCATGGGCACGATACCAATGAATGCCATCATCTCCGGGACTTGATTGAGGAACACATCAGAAGGAAGAAACTGGAACGCTATGTAAAAGGTCAGGACAGGACTCCAGCTCCTGCCAATGAGAACCCAAGGCTACCCTCACCGGAGATTGGCAGAGGAAACCGCAACACTAGCGGCTCTAGTCAAGAGAAGATAGTGGTCCATACCATCTCGGGAGGACCGCACATCGCAGACAGGAGCTGGAAAGAGATGGAAAGATATGGAAAGTCGCTCAGAGACAATAAAGACTGTGTCAATTCGGTTATAGAAGAGCGCCACCCGAAACGGAAAGAAAGTGATGACATCACATTCGGTAAGCGTGACCTAGAAGGAAGACAATACCCTCACATGGATCCCATGGTTATCTCTGCCCGGCTCGGTCCCGCCGAAGTTTACCGAATCCTAGTAGACACTGAAAGCTCAGTGAATATCCTGTTCAAACATGCATTCGACAAAATGAAACTATCAATGAAGGATGTATCTCCCTGCGATAAGCCACTACACGGTTTCACCGGAGATGCGAAGATGCCCCTCGGGCAACTGGACCTCTTTGTTGAAATTGGAATCCATCCCCGCTCCGTTGTACGGAAACAAACGTTTGTGCTAATAGAAAACCACTCGGCCTACAACGCCTTCTTAGGAAGGCCAGCCTTGTCTGACTTCCAAATTGTCCTAGCCCCATGGTGCCTAAAGATGAAATTTCCAACGGATAATGGAGTAGGGGAAGTAGAAGGAGACCAGGATGTTGCTCGAGACTGCTATGTGACTGAACTTCGCAACAACCACAGGAAGGATAAAGGGAAGGGTGTAGAGGTTGCCCTCTGCACGAAAAGTCTAGAAGCATAGCAACTAAAGAAAGCCCCTCCTCTTCGATATACCAGCGACCCTTTCAATGAATTAGACCCTAGGGACAAAGAGGAGGAGGCCACCGCCGAGCCTGCAGAGGCTATGGAGTTTGTATCCGTAGACAAGCACGACTCGAGTACACTATTGAAAATTGGGTCCCAACTAAAAGCAGAGTTGAAGGAGCAACTCATCGACTTTCTCCGCCACAACTTGGATGTATTCGCATGGTCACACGCTGACATGACCGGAATCTCCCCCGACGTAGCATGCCACGTACTGAACATTGATCCTACCAAGGCGCCCGTAAAACAAAGAAAGAGAAGTATGGGGGCAGAGCGATCAGCAGCCCTCGATGAAGAAGTAAAGAATCTACTCGCCAATGACTTCATACGAGAAGCCATCTACCCGGAATGGATCGCTAACCCGGTGCTGGTAAAGAAGGCTAATGGGAAGTGGCGAACATGCATTGACTTCTCCAACCTAAACGACACCTGCCCAAAGGATTGCTTCCCACTTCCCCGGATCGACCAGCTTGTAGACAGCACAGTCGGGCACGAACTCTTATCTTTTATGGACGTGTACTCAGGATATAACCAAATTCCTATGCATGCTCCCGATCAAAACCTCACTAGTTTCATCACTGATCGGGGTTTATACTGCTATAAGGTAATGCCTTTCGGACTTAAAAATGCAGGAGCCACCTACCAGCGCCTCGTCAATAAGATGTTTGCAGGGCTAATAGGGAAAACTATGGAAGTATACGTGGATGACATGCTGGTAAAGTCAAGGAAAGCCGACGATCACGTAAGCCACCTAGGCGAGATGTTTCAAGTACTTCGCCAGTATGGAATGAAGTTGAATCCTCTAAAATGCTCCTTCGGAGTATCATCAGGAAAGTTCTTAGGATTCATCGTCCATGCCAGAGGGATTGAGGCAAACCCTGAACAATTCCGAGCGCTAAGGGATATCAAGATACCTTCCACCCGAAAGGAAATGCAAAGCCTGAATGGAAAAGTAGCCGCCCTAAGCCGATTCATCTCCAAGGCAACGGACAAGTGCGTCCCCTTTTTCGAAGCTCTAAAGAAAGACAAAGGAAAGTTCGAATGGACTGACGAATGCTTAACCGCTTTCCTTAACTTGATCGAACACCTCCAGAAACCACCGGTACTCTCAACTCCAAGCGAAGGCGAAGAGTTATACCTATACCTTGCTGTGTCATCTCACGCCCTAAGTGCTGCCTTGGTAAGAGAAGACAACCGCACGCAGCGGCCAGTTTACTTCGTAAGTAAGAGGTTTACGGGGGCAGAAGTCAGATATCCTAAACTCGAGAAGCTAGCATACTGTTTACTAGTCACATCACGGAAACTGCGTCACTACTTCCAGTCCCATTCCATCAAAGTTCTTACCGATCAACCACTAAGGCAGGTACTCCACCATCCCGACACTTCTGGGCGACTACTTAAATGGTGCATTGAACTAAGTCAGTATGATATCACCTATCACCCTCGCACCGCCATCAAGGGACAAGCCATGGCTGATTTCATTGCAGAATTCACTACCAACGAAGATAAGGAGCAATTGGGAATAGCAGAAGACATCAAGTGGAATCTCTTCATGGATGGTGCATCAAACGAACAAGGCTCGGGGGCAGGTGTGGTAATAATCACTCCCAGGGGAAATAAGCTGCACTATGCTATAAGGTTGGAGTTCGCTGCCACCAACAACGATGCAGAATATGAAGCAGTGATAGCTGGATTAGAACTTGCCATAGAAATCGGAGCCAATTCTTTGTGTCTTCATAGCGATTCTCAACTTATTGTTAATCAAATACTAGGAGAATTCCAAGCTCGAGAAGAACGACTCATAGCATATTTAAAGAAGACCAAGTTACTTCTCAGCCGATTGGACCACTACTTAGTCAAACACATCCCTCGGGAAGAGAACCAAGAGGCCGACGAATTGGCAAAGCAAGCAAGTGTGAGAGACATCGCCATCTTCGGGGCAGTAACCATCTCAAAGCAACTAACCCCAAGTTTTGAGCAAGTGAATCTGATAGCTGCAACCGAAGAAGCAACTTGGATGACTCCCATCCGAGACTACCTATAAAGCGGCACACTACCCAACGGGCGTAACGAAGTCAAGAAAATCCTGAGGAAAGCATCCCGCTACACAATACAAGAAGACATCCTCTATCGGTGCGGATTCTCTAACCCGTTATTAAGGTGTGTCGCTGGGAGGGAAGCCAAGGAAATCTTATTCAACATTCATCAGGGAAGCTGCGGAGATCACACCGGAGGGCAAACATTAGCGAAAAAGATACTCCGATATGGATATTTCTGGCCCACCTTAAGCAAGGACGCCTTAGATTTCGTTAAAAAGTGCGATAGATGCCGGAAGTTTGCTAAGATTCTGCGGCTACCAACAACTGAGATTACTCAAATGACCAGCCCTTGTCCCTTTGCAGTATGGGGAATTGACTTAATCGGCGAACTACCAATGGGCTGAGGCGGGGCCAAATATGCTATAGTGGCAGTCGACTATTTCACCAAATGGGTGGAAGCAGAACCTCTGAATAAAGTATCTTCAGCAAAAGTTATTAACTTCTTGATCAAAAATGTTCTGTGCAGGTACGGAGTCCCACTCAAAATCATATCAGACAATGGACTTCAGTTTGACAGCAAGGAATTCGCCAACTGGTGCCGAGAGCATGGAATTCACAAAAGCTTCTCATCCGTAGCGTATCCCCAAGCAAACGGACAAGTCGAAGCCGTCAACAAAATTCTGAAAACTCTAATAAAAAAGAAACTCGAAAAGTCAAAGGGTGCTTGGGTGGATGAACTCCCTACTGCACTGTGGGCCTATCGCACATCCTTCAGAACATCGATGGGGCATACTCCTTTCTCTTTGGCATACGGATCGAAGGCTATGCTCCCAGTTGAAACCATTGTGCCTTCCCACCGTAGGATCCACTATAACCCAGAAGAGAACGAAGAACTCCTTCACATGTCTTTGGATCTAGTTGAGGAGAGAAGAAATGATGCAGTCCTTAAAGCAGCGGCCCACAAGCAAAAAGTGGCAGCACAATACAACTCCAAAGTCAAGCATCATACCTTACAAGAAGGGGATCTTGTCCTCAAGCGAATTTTCCCTCGCCCCGGAGCACTAGATCCAATCTGGGATGGACCATATGTAATTCATAAAGATCTCCGCAATGGAGCTTATATTTTGTCAACAGTGGACGGAGAGGTGTTCCAAAGGGCATGGAACATCCAACACCTCCGTCGATACTTTTCTTAACGTGTGCTTCCCATATGAAGTGAATTAACAAAGAGAATCAGTGGACGTAGGCCTTTTCGTGCCGAACCACTTTAAAAAACCTTGTCTCTTTTTTAACTTGTTCCTTTATATCTTGGCTGCTTGTTAACTTTATCCTTTTCTGTTGAACAAAATCCTATGCGTATGGCATTTCCACTCAATGCACTCCACAGCGCAACTTCACCTGGACAAGACCTAACAGGTACTATGCGAATCTATGCCCTCGCCAATGAGACACTTTTGCTCCGGCATCCCTCTGCTGTGGGTTAACTCATTGCTCGCGACGGCCCTTAAATCCAACTGTAATGAGCAGATTATAAGCCACCGAGAAGGCCGACTATAGCCGAGGCAGCTCATTACGGTGTTCGGCTCGCCGGCAACTGTGAACCGACTATAAGCCCCAACATAAGGTGTGGCCAGCCAGGGGCAGTTCACAGTTGACGATCGGCACCCACGCTAGCCGGCCACAGTAAATCGAATAATACCCACGATTATGGGCCATAATGGCCCGGGTAGTTACTGTGCGCGATCTCGGCTCCGATGTGTCTTAAGTACGGCTGTGGTAAAAAGGAATTAACTCCCCGCGGAGGCGTAAGATGGGTGACAAATGTCTCCAAGACCCACAGCTAGGGAAAGTGACTACAAAGCCCGTTTGCCACGAACTTAAGCACATCGAAGGCCTTCCGTGATTGGAAGTTTTACTTTTTCACATATTTCAATTTTTCTTAAGAAACTTCTCTCCTATCCTCTGTAACAATCCCTGAAGTACAGGACACGGAACAGGAGACACTCACTAATAGAAGCGGATATTCACAGCAAGATACAGGACCACATCCCTTACTCGGTCACACAGGATATTCAAAGCTGCCATCTACAAGCAAAATATAAAGGGCGGTATTTCCTTCTTTCATATGTAAACACATGACTATAATTTATTCACACCTCACGCTAACATTGCAAGTCATGAAATTATGTTTTCAACAAAAACCTGACATCAAGCACAATTTGATTACAAGAATATGCATAGCTATATTTCTCATACAACATGTCAAAAAAAACATTCAAAAGACGACGGAATCAGCTTAAGTTAAAGAATTACACGTCAAGAATAGAGCTATTTATTACAAGTAGCAGAAATTACAACCTAAGAGTTACTTTACTGCTTTAAGACTAACATATACAACCATGTCAAGTCCACAAAAAGAATGTTCCAGGTCTAATCAAGGAGCCGGCTACGTCGGAGTCTTATTCTTGTCCTGTTGCCCACCTGTCCGGTCAGAAAAAGTATTGCAACCAGAACGAGAATTAAAAATAGAGCTTTGACTTACATCCGGAGGTGAAGCGCCGAATAGAAACGGAGTCATTCCTGACAAAGAACCATTCCTTCTTGAACATGTTGTACTTGGAGTATAAATCCAGGACCGGCTTAAAGGTTACGGCCGATTCCAAGCTGATGTAGGAAGACCCCTTCTTGTAACCTCTCAAGTTGTACAAATACCGGATCTCCCGGTTGGAAGGAGGACGCCCATATCTCCTCTGGAAGATGACGAAGAGACTCACCAGAATGGCATAAGAGTTAGGCTGAAGCTGGAATGGAGCTACCTTTAGATATGTGAGAAAGCTGACTACCCAGGCATTGAGAGGCGGGATGGCACCACACATGCAATGGTATCGGCTGTATGCAAAATATCCTTCGGGAGGATCATACGGCATCACTCCCGCATTCGGCAATAATATGCGTGCTCGGTCGATCTTAAAAAAGCGAGATATAACATCGAGTTGCTCGCCCTTGAGTAAGCTAGGGAAGCAATCAGGAGGCAAGTTAAGAAGTTCCTGAGGACCGTATCCATCCACCAATGATCTCGGGGCGGGCCCATGGCGGGCAGGTCCTGGTTGAGCCGGGGGCACTGAGGAAGGCTCTTCTCTGTCATGAGATCTCTTTTTCTCTGATCGGGTTTCCACTTTGTGAGACATTATCTGCGAACACAGGAAAAGTATATCGTTAAAACATACAAATAACGTAGTCTGGAATTCCACTTGTAATTCAAAACGTGAAAAAATTCAAGGTTTGAGTATCATTCAGTAACCCAAGATGAAGTTAAGTTCATTCGGCACTAATACAGTTTAGCCGCATTCGGTAGTCCGAGCACACATTTCCATTCGGCAATTTGAGTATAAAAGTGCCATTCGGTGCTTGAAACACGCGAGGTTCGTCCGGTGAACCATGACCACGAGTCCATTCGGTAGTACAAAACAAAGGCATATTCGGCAGAAAAGGATCTCACCTGGTTCGGCAAGGATAAGATTCTGGTTCGGCTAACACGATGAGAATTTGATTTAGCAAAGATAGAGGTGCGGATCGGCTGATATGGAGAAACGAAAGCGTTAGGCCCTTATTTATAGACAAACATAAATGACCGAACCCATTGGCTCGGCGTTGTAGACCGGATGGAAACGCCCAAGCCCAAAGCAAAGCACGCCATGTGCATGCACATGCCCTACTTTGGGGGGCAAGTGTTGTGTGCATTTCCAGACCAGATGAAGGAAAACCACTACCGAACCATCCTTTTCTCGTGCCTGCCGAGCCAAGTTCCAGCCTCTACCACCGGACCATTCCCCCGCCGAATTAAAGTCTCTCCACACCGAACGAGCCAGAACCACTCCAAGCTCATAACGAACCACCTCCTCTCCAACAGCTACCGGTCCAGATCAGGGCCGGACCAACCTACCACATCTCACCACCGAACTAACATTCTCCTTCTCGACCGGACCAAGTCGTCTCCATGCTGAACTAACTCCCCATCGGCCCAAACTCTCTACCGAATGAAGCAACGCACTCCTGCCACCGAACCAAGGGATGCCGAACCAAGATGAGCCAGGCCAGATTGCCTCAGCCCAGGCCCGCCAGCAGCCATATACATCCAAGACCCCTGCCCCCAGCCTCACTCTATAAATAGAGGGGCAAGGGTACAACAATGGGGGACAAGTTTGAGAGCTCAACCACGGAGAGAACTTTCAAACAACTTTCTTTTACTTGTATCAAAGCTTTGTACTTGTAATCTAAACAAGAGAAGAGAAATAACATATAAAGTGGACGTAGGCACATTCTGGCTGAACCACTATAAATCTGCGTGTCTTTTTACAGTTTAGCCCCTGCTTTTCATATATTTGCATAAATCACCCAAATCACTAAGAACAACATAAGATCTACTAAATCATACGACTTTGAGGTGTTTGTCCATTTTTTGTGCAAACATCAATCATACTTTTATATGCCTCATTCCATAAAAACCTGATGCGATTGATATGACTGATTTTAGACCTATCTCTTTATGCAATGTCTCATATAAAATATTAGCTAATCTTATCTGCAATCGAATGAAAGTCTACATGAATGATCTTATCTCATATAACCAGAATGCTATCATTCCTAGTATAATAATCACAGAGAATTCCCTGCTAGCTTATGAAATGATTAGAGGATTCAACGGGAAAAATTCAAACAATTTATGTTTGAAAATTGATCTGCATAAAACTTATGATAAAATTAATAGAGAATTTATTCATCATTTGTTGATGTCGAAGGGTTTCCTGAAAATGTGTATGCTTGTGCACGCTAATTATGGATCGTGTAATATGGACTAACAATATATGCAGAATGTTATTTACAATTGCTATACAAGTAAATATTCAATAAACTAACTATATAGCAATTCACAGATATAGAATAGTAAATGCAGTAAACTATAAAAATCACACCAGGGATTTTTATACTGGTTCGAACCTCCCGTCCTACGTCCAGTCCCAGACTTCTATCTGGATTTTCACTACCAACTACCTCGCTTCACCCGGAGGAACAGGTTTACAACACCCGAATAGCCGAACGGGATTTCGTGCCTCTTACAACACCGAGGACTTCAACAAAAACAAATACAATTGCAGTTGACAACTTGTGCTCTTGATAACACTGATTTGTCACTTGTAGTACACCCTTCCTATAATCTTATCCTCAAAGTATGTGAATGATGTTTGTGAAGATTGAAGGAAGTATATTACTTAATTGAATCAAAAGATATGAAGTAATTTCAATGATTCAATAAGCAATTTGAAGTAGAGAGCTTTTAGAATGCAAGAATATTTAGAAAGTAAGATCAGAAATTAAAGCAAAGAATTGTTATTTTTCAATCAATGATTTAGACATGTTTATATAGAGAATAAATGGTTGTAACTCTTTGTGAAGAGTAGCCATTGATAGATATGATCATTGATGAAAGGTAAGAGATGCAACCATTGGAGAAAGAAGTGTCTTTTGGGAAAGGTTGCTCTCTGTTTAAAAACGGTCGACAGGTCAAAGATGGACGGTAGACAGGATTTCGAAAATATAGACGTTATGTACATGTGTGCACGTTCATTGTGCATTTTACACAGAGACGGTCGACCGCCTGGATTATCACCGGTCGAACGGTCCCTGTTAAATTGCACAGTGAATGTGCAATGCCTATTCAAACGTATATATATTTAGGTGCATGATTATTTGAGGATAGATTTTAACACGTTTATCACTATTGCAACATTAAATAATCAACCTATAATCTAGAGTACCATATGTAGCTATTTTGTGTCTCTTTATAGCCAAGATGTCTTCTTTTTGTCGATCGCCTTTTCTTTGTCAGAAATCAAAACTTCATAGAATCTGTGACTCAACATTCTCCCCCTTTTTGATTGATGACAACATATATCTGAAGTTCTAAATCTCCCCCTGAATATGTGATCTCCCCTTGAGATTTTGTCTGTACTTCTTTATATATATAGATATTCCTGCAAATAATTGTTAGCACTTTCTCCCCCTTTGTCATCGACAAAAAGGAGTAATAGATAATCATAGGAATGTATCAACCAGAATATCCACTTTCCTCTTTTCTTAAGTGGGACCTACAAAAAATATAATTAAGACCATGGTACCCACTCTTTATGGGGTCCTAAGAGTTAGATCTTAGGAATCCAAACCCATACGGGTCCGGTATCCCCTTTATATACATAATTAGTATTAAAATGCACAGTATTCATGAAATTCTGAATATATTTGTTCCTAATCAAATTGTTATTTGTTTTAGGAACCCATATTTTGATAGTCTTGACATTTTTCTTTTGAAATTTCACAACTGGTTTTGGTTTGGAATATAATAAACTAAGATTTTTCTTAACTTCAGTCTTTTGTATTTTCTTTTTCCTTTCATTACCAAGATGTTTCTTGGTTTCTTGTTTCTTATATCCCAAACCTTGTTTATTTGAAACAGATTGTGAACTTTCAATGATTTTTGTCAAATTTTCTCGACCTTTGTTAAAGTTAGAAACATTTTGAGTAATGTCTTCTAACTTAGTTTGTAAGCTCGACTTTTCTAGGTCCAAATTTTTGACTTTTGCCTTAAGCTCATGATTTTCAGTAGTGAGAGCATCATTTTTCTCTTTTTGAGTTTCAATTTCTTGACTCAAAAGAGATAATTGAGAGTCAACATTAGATGATGATTCTTGAAGTTTTTCAAGTTCTTCTTCTAATATTTTCTTCTCGTCTTTTAACATATCTCGTTCAAACTCTGCTCTACTCAAATCTGCTTTGGCTACTTTTAATTGACGTTTTATGTCTTTATATTTCACTATCAATTCAGAATTGATATCAAGTAATTCATCAAATGTAGGAATTTGTACCTCATCTTCTGTTGCCATAAAACAAACATTAGCTTGTTCATTCTCCGAATCACTTTCACTTTCTGATGAAGATGAGTCTGAATCATCCCATGTTACTGAGAAGGCTCGTTTCTTTGATTTGTCCTTGTATTTGAATTTGTCATTTTCTGACTTCTTCTTTTGTTCTGGACAATCCTTCTGCATGTGCCCCTTTTTGTGGTAGTTGAAACATTCTATAGCAGATGAAGATGGTTTATTTGATCCAGGTTTCCTTTTGTTGTAACGACTGGCTTTTCCATATTTTAGGAATTTTTTGAATCCTTTTGCAATAAATGCCAGATCTTCATCTTCAGAATCTGATTCATTTTCATCTTTCTCAGCATGAAATGCTACATTTTTCTTTTCTTCTTTCTGTTCTTTTCTAGCCTGCAAATTTGCTTCATAGGACATTAGATTTCCTATCAATTCATCTGGCTTCATGACGGAAAGGTCATTAGCTTCTGCAATTGCTAATACTTTTCCTTCCCATTCACTAGTCAGAGAATGTAGGACTGTTGAAACAACATCAAAATCTGAATATTTTTGCCCTAATCCGATAAGTGCATGATGAATAGTTTGAAACCTTGAATACATATCATTGATTGTCTCATTCGGTTTCATTTTGAAATTTTGAAACTGACTTTTTAGCATGGCTATTTTGGCTTGTTTAACCTTGTTAGTACCTTCATGAGTGGTTTTCAGCGTTTGCCAAATTTGATATGCAGTAGTGCAGATACTAACACGGTTATATTCATTTTGGTCTATTGCACAAAACAACATATTTATTGCCTTTGCATTTACGGCTGCTGCCGTTTTCTCAGCCGTTGTCCATTCTGAATATTCAGTTGTTGGATTCACTATTTCTTTTTGGGTAGCATTCCAAGCATCATAGCTATTTGATTGCATAAAAAATGACATACATGTTGCCCAATAGCTATAGTTGAGACCATTAAAGAATGGAGGTCTTTGTGTTGATTGACCTTCCGTGTAAGTGTTAGTGCTAGTGCTTGCGTTATTTGCCATATTACAAGAATATATCAAATAACGGTGTTACGGTTATATGATGACCGTGCTCTGGTACCAAATGAAAATGTGTATGCTTGTGCACGCTAATTATGGATCGTGTAATATGGACTAACAATATATGCAGAATGTTATTTACAATTGCTATACAAGTAAATATTCAATAAACTAACTATATAGCAATTCACAGATATAGAATAGTAAATGCAGTAAACTATAAAAATCACACCAGGGATTTTTATACTGGTTCGAACCTCCCGTCCTACGTCCAGTCCCAGAATTCTATCTGGATTTTCACTACCAACTACCTCGCTTCACCCGGAGGAACAGGTTTACAACACCCGAACAGCCGAACGGGATTTCGTGCCTCTTACAACACCGAGGACTTCAACAAAAACAAATACAATTGCAGTTGACAACTTGTGCTCTTGATAACACTGATTTGTCACTTGTAGTACACCCTTCCTATAATCTTATCATCAAAGTATGTGAATGATGTTTGTGAAGATTGAAGGAAGTATATTACTTAATTGAATCAAAAGATATGAAGTAATTTCAATGATTCAATAAGCAATTTGAAGTAGAGAGCTTTTAGAATGCAAGAGTATTTAGAAAGTAAGATCAGAAATTAAAGCAAAGAATTGTTATTTTTCAATCAATGATTTAGACATGTTTATATAGAGAATAAATGGTTGTAACTCTTTGTGAAGAGTAGCCATTGATAGATATGATCATTGATGAAAGGTAAGAGATGCAACCATTGGAGAAAGAAGTGTCTTTTGGGAAAGGTTGCTCTCTGTTTAAAAACGGTCGACAGGTCAAAGATGGCCGGTAGACAGGATTTCGAAAATATAGACGTTATGTGCATGTGTGCACGTTCATTGTGCATTTTACACAGAGATGGTCGACCGCCTGGATTATCACCGGTCGACCGGTCCTTGTTAAATTGCACAGTGAATGTGCAATGCCTATTCAAACGTATATATATTTAGGTGCATGATTATTTGAGGATAGATTTTAACACGTTTATCACTATTGCAACATTAAATAATCAACCTATAATCTAGAGTACCATATGTAGCTCTTTTGTGTCTCTTTATAGCCAAGATGTCTTCTTTTTTTCGATCGCCTTTTCTTTGTCAGAAATCAAAACTTCATAGAATTTGTGACTCAACATTTCCCACTGTTATTTGTGGATCTCATATATGAATGCATTTCTACCCCCTCATTTTCGGTCTTAATTGACGATTCACCCTTTGGTTTCATTGATAGCTCGAGAGGATTAAGGCAAGGTGACCCAATCTCGCCATATTTATTTCCTATTGCTATGGAATTTCTCACAATATATCTTGATGTGGAATACTTAAAAGGTAATATTATCCCCATATACCAAACGGAACCAATGATTACACATTTGCTATATGCGGATGATATTTTAATTGTGACGACCGCCCATGACCCCTGCACTAAAAAAGGAAATAGTGCGTTGAAAAGTGTGCCAGGCAGCCATGGGCGATCACCAAGGTAAGTTAAAACAGCAGAATCTATCGTATTACTCACAGCGCATGGATAAAATACAATAGAGAATATATATAGTGAAGCTTCACAAAATAGAATCTCATCAATTAAGCTTCATAATAGTTGAATACAAACATCTGAATAGTCAATACATCAAGCCTCACTACATATCACTCAGAGAATTATACAAGTAGCGGAACATCCAGTACATATAATAGGAAAATAATATGCAAGCCTCCAGCTTGTATTCATCATCAGCATCGTTGGAAACTAAGCACAGCACCAGTCACCTGCTACCTAGTCTGCCCATCCCAAAATGGATGAATAGCCCAAGGCAATAAGAGTTAAACATAAAGCCTTGAGTCAGACAACAGTCTTAGTGAGCGGTAAATTAAGTAACAACATACCAAAAGAGCATAAAGGTAAAAGGAATAGGAATCCAACCCTCCCACTCCACCTCTTTCTACAGTGATAGCCCCCGGACACACTAAGCAGAAGTAAACATAGCAAAGCAAACATTTAAAGTAAAGCAATTATCACTCGAGTCAAGGTCAATGTTTTCCAAGCACAAACCCCCAAGGCTTAAACCAAGATCAGATAAGCACCCAGAAAACACTGCTCTTGAGACCGAATGACGATACAACCAAACATCCATGACTCTGGCTATCACTGTTATCATTGCTTCGATACCACCGTTAATTGAATGACCGGCACATTCTTTCAGCCGTCCGTCAAGGGCTAATGGAAACCACGGTTCTAGACATAACTTCGCACGTCGTCGCAGCCCGTGCCTAGGACTATCGAATCTGCCCAGAGTACTCGATTATCAATCATAGTCTTTAGGGACTGTCGAATCTTCCCAGCGTACTCTTGCTTTGAGTCTGCTAGAACCTTCAATAACGATGAAACCTCAGCCTTCTAGTCATCCTCCTCGACGACTACTTTCATACTAGCTCAAGCGCCTCTCGAGCCAACCATTATCCTCAACCTCGAACCATTTCACCGAGTTATCAACATGCTTGGAATGATCCCGTCTGGATTAAACCAAGGCTATCTCACATCATGCCTGGCTTCATCTTATCATAACAAAGCCTCATCTCAACATCATCATCATCAATCTATCCATATGAGCTTTATCATCCGCGTCATATGCCACGAGTAGCTTTTCTTATTCAAGAGCCTTTCCCTTAGCTTTTGAATCATCTTCAACCAACTTGTCCAAATCAAATCATCAATCAACTAATTTATAACAATCAATCAAGTCAATCATTAATCCAAGTAATCAAGCATTCATACATGATCTAATAAACAATTATAACAATAATGGCAATCTTGTAAATAAAAAGTCTAAATCTAACAAGCATGAATCATGAGCAATATCTCTACATCTTGATGAATGAACTTGCATATGTTAACATGTAGTAAATGGATGTCAAATCATCATGAACAATGGATCTATACTTAAGTTTAAGAAAATGCATGGAAATCACTATTTTAACACAAAATCAAGCCACCAATCTGATATACTCCTTTGGATCCGTGTGAGAGATAACCACCACTCACCAAATCACCTAAACACCTTAAAAGCAACACTCTTCAGATCTGGATAGTGAAGGATCTAGCTCGATTCTCCAAAATTCCGCTTCAAACGATGAAATCTCTCTTCGATGGATGTAGATCTTCAATCTAAGCTCTTGGATCTTCGATTTGATCTTCGATTTGGATGGAAGGAATCACAAGATTAGAGTGGAGAAAAGAAGTGAAGAAGTGCAGCACTTGAGCTCTCAAAATAGCAGGACTTCGTCGCTTCAAAATCCGGATCCCAAAAAGTGAAGAAAAACCCCGTATTTATAGGCTGGAAATTCCTTAAGTCGTTCGCCCCTTAAGTCGTCCACGACTTAACGAAACCCCACGACTCACGACCTATCAGATCCTACGACTTAACAAACCTTCTGACCTAAGACTTAACCATCCCCTTCGACCTACGACCTAGCAGATTCCCCGACCTAACACTTGCGCGACTTAACACACATGCGCGACCTAACACTTAGGCACGACCTAAGACTCAACGACTCAGCACTCAACGACTTAACGACTCAACACTAATGCGCGACTTAGTGACAACACAAGTACGTGACCTAACTGTACACGGCCTAACGACCTAACACTAAGCCAAGTCCCAACGACTTACGACCTAACTCCAACATAGGGTTTTCAACGACTTACGACCTATAATCCCTAAGTCGCTCGAACGACCCAAACTCCCTAGGTCGCTAACCCGCTTAATTCCTTAGGTTGTTAACTCGCTAACTCCTATATCCTTAAGCCGCTAACTAACTTAAGTCGTTAACTCCTAAGTCGCCAACTTCCTTAGGTCGGTCAAATCCTATAGGTCGCTAAACCCCTTAAGTCGTCTACCCCTTAAGTCGCTCCACGACCTAACCTTCTTCACAACCTAAGTCCCAACACGACCAAACTCCTTAGGTCGCTCTAATCTCTTAAGTCGCTCAACCGGCTTAACTACTACACGACTTAAGCTTAGAACGACTTAAACTCTGGACGACTTAACTACACTACGACCTAATGACAACTGTTTTACAAATCTTTCGATCCGTAAAAATACGGGTCGTTACATTCTCTCCCCCTTAGGAATTTCGCCCCCGAAATTCCTAACAAACAAGAGCAATCAAAAACTATTCTGCATGCCTACCATCCATAGCAATCAACAAACCATGCGTCCAATTCTAGCATAGCATGCAGAATTCTAAAACTAGAACAAGTTACAATGTCGTGAGATGACACGACACCTTATGGCCATACCTCAAAGAGTTCAGGATGAGCTTCCTTCATCCTCTCTTCCACCTCCCATGTACAGTCGTTAACATCATCACTCCATTGTATCTTGAGCAACCTAACTGCCTTCCTCCTAAGCTGTTTCGTGTCAGTTTCCACAACACGAAGCGGCTTACGAGGTCTCTTATCAACTAGGTCAACCTCAAAATCTTCACAGCTATCTGCAGAAACCACAGTATTCGAGTCGTGCACATACTTCCGTAGATATGATACATGAAAAATATTGTGCACACCCGACATCTTTTCTGGTAACTCCAATTTGTAGGCGAGCTTTCCAATTCGCTCGATGATCGGGAATGGTCCAACAAATCTCGGAGTCAATTTTCCTTTCCTCCCGAATCGAATAACATTCTTTAATGGAGAAATCTTCACAAAAACCATATCACCTACGTCGAATTCCAAATCCTTACGACGCTTATCATCATAACTTTTCTGACGGTCTTGGGCTGCCTTCATTCGTTGCCGAATGATCTCTATGCAATCTGAAGTCTGTCGAATCATTTCTGGCCCAAGTATCAGCTTTTCTCCTGTTTCTAACCAACATGTCGGAGAGTTACACGGTCTACCATACAATGCCTCATACGGTGCCATACCAATGCTTGACTGGTAACTGTTATTATACGAAAATTCCACCAAATGAAGATGATCTTCCCATGATCCTCCGAATTCCAAAACACATGCTCTAAGGAGATCTTCCAAAACTCGGTTGACTCTCTTGGTCTGACCATCTGTTTGGGGGTGATAAGCTGTACTCAAACACAACTCGGTTCCAAAAACTTCCTGGAAGCTCTTCCAAAATCTACTAGTGAACAATGGGTCTCGATCGCTCACTATACTTTTCGGAATACCATGAAATCGAACTATCCACTTAACATATAGCTCAGCCAACTTTGATGCAGTCCTAGTTGATCGAACAGGAATAAATCTTACACTCTTAGTCAAACGATCTACAATGACCCAAATCCCTTCATTTCCCGTTCTTGTTCTAGGTAACCCATCAATAAAATCCATCGATATTTGCTCCCACTTCCATGTAGGACTTCTAATGGCTGAAGCAATCCACTGGGCTTCTTTTGCTCAGCTTTTACCAACTGGCAGTTCATGCACTTGGAAATAAAATTTCCAACATCCTTCTTCATACCTTCCCAGTAATAGGTTCTCTTCATATCCCGATACATCTTATTTCCACCTGGATGAATTGTCAACTTCGAGTGCAATTCACCTATATCAGGAACAACTAGTCGTCCTTGCTTCCGAAGCCAACCCTCTTGATCGACCTCGAATCCTTTATCCTTTTCTGGGTCCAATCCAGATTCCAAATCACGGATAATCTTGACAAGTTTATCGTCTCGCCTTTGGCTCTCGCCAATTCTTTCCACAATAGTCGGTCTTATCGATAAGTTTGCCAACATCTCATGTTCCAATTCACATCTAGGCCTGAAGTCAAATCCAGCCAAATACTCGAGACTCTTCCATTCTGAAAACATGACTCCCAATTCTGCATGTCTTCGACTTAACGCATCTGCCACTGCGTTACCCTTTCCCGGAGTATAGGCTATACCAAAATCATATGATGCCAAAAACTCTAGCCATCGTTGCTGCCTAAGATTCAAATCCTTTTGGGAGAAAAGATACTTCAACGACTTATGATCTGTAAACAACTCGAATCGAACTCCCAATAGATAATGTCTCCACATCTTCAGAGCAAATACAATCGCCGCTAACTCCAAATCATGAGTCGGATAATTTCTTTTATGCGGCTTCAGTTGTCGACTTGCATACGCAACAACTTTACCCTTCTGCATCAGCACTGCTCCAAGTCCAGTACCACATGTGTCGGTGTAAACCACCATCTCTTCATTTCCACTTGGAATAGTCAAAACAGGAGCACTTGTCAATCGCTCTTTCAGGATTCCGAAAGCTTGCTCACACTTAGCATCCCATCTGAATACTTGGTTCTTTTTCGTCAATCCTGTTAATGGTGCAGCTACCTTGGAAAAATCTTTGATAAATCGACGATAATATCCTGCTACTCCAAGAAAACTTCTCACATCAGATGCATTCTTAGGTCTAACCCAATCCTGGATTGCTGCCACCTTAGCGGGATCAACCGCTATTCCATTTCCAGAGATAATATGGCCTAAGAATCTCACTTCACTCTTCCAGAAGTGACACTTTGAAAACTTAGCCTTCAGCTGATGTTTCCGTAAGATCTCCAAAACAATACGCAAGTGCGTCTTGTGCTCTTCTTCAGTTCTGGAATAAATCAAAATATCATCCACGAACACTAGTACGAACTTGTTCAACTGATCTCTGAACACTCTATTCATAAGATCCACAAAATATGCTGGCTCATTGGTCAATCCAAACGGCATCACCAGCCACTCAAAGAAACCGGATGGTGTCCTGAAAGCAGGCTTCGGCACACTATCCTTAGCCACTCTTAACTGGTGAAATCCCGTTGCCAAATCCATCTGAGAAAACACCTTAGCTTCGTGAAGCTGATCAAACAAGTCATCTATTCTTGGCAATGGATACTTGTTCTTCTTTGTCACTTTATTCAGCTCACGATAATCCACACACAACCTCAATGATCCATCTGCTTTGGTTGCAAACACAACTGGTGCACCCCATTCGGACACACTACGCCGAATGAATCCTTTATGTAAAAGATCATCAACCTGCACCTTCAACTCCTGCTGTTCCCTAGGCGCCAGTCGCCTAAGAGGCATCACAATAGGTCTGGCTCCTTCAACTAGATCGATACGAAACTCGATCTCTCTATGCGGCGGTAACCCTTTGACCTCATCAAAGACATCCTCAAATCCATTAGCGATTGGCACCGATGACAGTCCATCCCGTGGAACAACCAGCGAATACATGAAGCTCATGAAGATGCCTTCCTCATGCTTACATCGTATCACAACCCTTCACCCTTCCACATTCTCGACTGTCACCTCCAACCTTTCACAATCAACCTTTGCCGCATACTTCCTAAGCCAGTCCATACCCAAAATAATTCCGAACCCCGCAAAGTTCAGAACAAAACAATCACAAACAAAAGAGCAATCATGACTCGATACAACCAAACCACGGCATAGCATACACAGACAGGACGAACCCCCAACTGGATTAGTCACAACCAATGGTCTATCAACGATATCCGGTTCTAAACCCAACTGGCCTACCAGGTCATTACAAACAAAAGAATGCGACGCCCCAGTATCAAATAACACTCTAACTGGAACACCACCTATGGAAAGAGTACCTTGAACCACCACACTCTTTCCTTTCTCCTCAGCGGTAGGAGCTTTTGAAGATGATGGAACAGCCCCCAAAGCATAAGCTTGCACAATCTACTTGTCCTTTCGCGGTTCTGGACAATTCCTCTTGATATGCCCCGGCTTGTCACAGTTGTGGCATTTCACCGGCACCTTCGGATTCTTGCAATCTCTGGAGAAATGGCCCTTCTGCTGACAATTGTAGCAGGTCACTTCATCCTTCGGCTTCTTCTGGCCATCCTTACCCTTTTGCTGCTGCTTCCTCTTCTTGTTTCCACCCTGCTGTGGTTTAGACTCCTCCTTGGTCACAGCAACAACAGATTCTTCTTTAGGAAACAGATTTTCGTGCCTGAGAGCCTTCTCTACAAGCTTCTCAAATGGATCGTCCAAATGATCCACCAACTGCCTCCCAAGATAATTGTCCAAGCCTGTCACAAACTTCTCATTCTTCTGGTACGAAGATTCAATATACGATCGGGCATACTTAGACAAGGCTTCAAACTCAAAAACATACTCAAGAACTGGTCTTCCACCTTGCTTGAGCTCCACAAACTTCTTAAACAGAATAGATTTCTGAGCTGTAGAAATGAACTTAGCTTCAAATCTGTCTTGGAATTGCTCCCAAGTAATTTCTTCCTCCGGAGTATCAATGGTGATAGAGTTCCACCAATCAGAAGCTCTTCCTTGAAGCTGTCTTGATGCAAGCTTCCTTTTAGTTGCATCCTCGATTCCCAAATCACCAAAGATCCTTCTACAAGCATCTATCCATCTGTGAACTTCAATGGTTGACTCTGTTCCTAAGAAAACCTTTCCTCCAAGAGCAGTATAATCTTTACACAGCTTAGCAAAAATCCACCGGTCTTGGAGTTTGAACTTGAACTCCAACATCTACTGATGGCCCCGGAGCTGGCATCCTTCTCATGATCGAAGTCATCATAGCCTCGAACATAGCAACATAATCAGTAGCCCCCTAAGTAGCACGGCCTTCCCTAGCAGCTGGTCTCCCTCTTCGACTCATTCTTAATACCTATAAAAGAAATGATCAGCACACCTTGAGAAACAACTGCATAAAGGACTCAAATCTTTCTAAGCTACTATATTATATATAGTAATCATCCATCAAAATACAATTACGTCTCTCATACGTAGTTACGTCAGCGAGCGTTGGGTAAAATCGATTAACCAAAGCTCTGATACCAAATGTGACGACCGCCCATGACCCCTGCACTAAACAAGGAAATAGTGCGCTGAAAAGTGTGCCAGGCAGCCATGGGCGATCACCAAGGTAAGTTAAAACAGCAGAATCTATCGTATTACTCACAGCGCATGGATAAAATACAATAGAAAATATATATAGTGAAGCTTCACAAAATATAATCTCATCAATTAAGCTTCATAATAGTTGAATACAAACATCTGAATAGTCAATACATCAAGCCTCACTACATATCACTCATAGAATTATACAAGCAGCGGAACATCCAGTACATATAATATGAAAATAATATGCAAGCCTCCAGCTCGTCTTCGTCATCAGCATCGTTGGAAACTAAGCACAGCACCTGTCACCTGCTACCTAGTCTTCCCATCCCAAAATGGATGAACAGCCCAAGGCAATAAGAGTTAAACATAAATCCTTGAGTCAGACAACAGTCTTAGTGAGCGGTAAATTAACTAACAACATACCAAAAGAGCATAAAGGTAAAAGGAATAGGAATCCAACCCTCCCACTCCACCTCTTTCTACAGTGATAGCCCCAGACACACTAAGCAGAAGTAAACATAGCAAAGCAAACATTTAAAGTAAAGCAATTATCACTCGAGTCAAGGTCAATGTTTTCCAAGCACAAACCCCCAAGGCTTAAACCAAGATCAGATAAGCACCCAGAAAACACTGCTCTTGAGACCGAATGACGATACAACCAAACATCCATGACTCTGGTTATCACTGTTATCATTGCTTCGATACCACCGTTAATTGAATGACCGGCACATTCTTTCAGCCGTCCGTCAAGGGCTAATGGAAACCCCGGTTCTAGACATAACTCTGCACGTCGTCGCATCCCGTGCCTAGTACTATCGAATCTGCCCAGAGTACTCGACTACCAATCATAATCTTTAGGGACTATCGATTCTGCCCAGCGTACTCTTGCTTTGAGTCTGCTAGAACCTTCAATAACGATGAAACCTCAGCCTTCTAGTCATCCTCCTCGACGACAATTTTCATACTAGCTCAAGCACCTCTCGAGCCAACCATTATCCTCAACCTCGAACCATTTCACCGAGTTATCAACATGCTTGGAATGATCCCGTCTGGATTAAACCAAGGCTATCTCACATCATGCCTCGCTTCATCTTATCATAGCAAAGCCTCATCTCAACATCATCATCATCAATCTATCCATATGAGCTTTATCATCCGCGTCATATGCCATGAGCAGCTTTTCTTATTCAAGAGCCTTTCCCTTAGCTTTTGAATCATCTTCAACCAACTTGTCCAAATCAAATCATCAATCAACTAATTTATAACAATCAATCAAGTCAATCATTAATCCAAGTAATCAAGCATTCATACATGATCTAATAAACAATTATAACAATAATGGCAATCTTGTAAATAAAAAGTCTATATCTAACAAGCATGAATCATGAGCAATATCTCTACATCTTGATGAATGAAATGCATAGGTTAACATGTAGTAAATGGATGTCAAATCATCATGAACAATGGATCTATACTTAAGTTTAAGAAAATGCATGGAAATCACTATTTTAACACAAAATCAAGCCACCAATCCGATATACTCCTTTGGATCCGTGTGAGAGATAACCACCACTCACCAAATCACCTAAACACCTTAAAAGCAACACTCTTCAGATCTGGACAGCGAAGGATCTAGCTCGATTCTCCAAAATTCCGCTTCAAACGATGAAATCTCTCTTCGATGGATGTAGATCTTCAATCTAAGCTCTTGGATCTTCGATTTGATCTTCGATTTGGATGGAAGGAATCACAAGATTAGAGTGGAGAAAAGAAGTGAAGAAGTGCAGCACTCGAGCTCTCAAAATAGCAGGACTTCGTCGCTTCAAAATCCGGATCCCAAAAAGTGAAGAAAAACCCCGTATTTATAGGTTGGAAATTCCTTAAGTCGTTCGCCCCTTAAGTCGTCCACGACTTAACGAAACCCCACGACTCACGACCTATCGGATCCTACGACTTAACAAACCTTCCGACCTACGACTTAACCATCCCCTTCGACCTACGACCTAGTAGATTCCCCGACCTAACACTTGCGCGACTTAACACACACGCGCGACCTAACACTTAGGCACGACCTAAGACTCAACGACTTAACGACTCAACACTAATGCGCGACTTAGTGACAACACAAGTACACGACCAAACTATACACGGCCTAACGACCTAACACTAAGCCAAGTCCCAACGACTTACGACCTAACTCCAACACAGGGTTTTCAACGACTTACGACCTATAATCCCTAAGTCGCTCGAACGACCCAAACTCCCTAGGTCGCTAACCCGCTTAATTCCTTAGGTTGTTAACTCGCTAACTCCTATATCCTTAAGCCGCTAACTAACTTAAGTCATTAACTCCTAATTCGCCAACTTCCTTAGGTCGGTCAAATCCTATAGTCGCTAAACCCCTTAAGTCGTCTACCCCTTAAGTCGCTCCTCGACCTAACCTTCTTCACGACCTAAGTCCCAACACGACCAAACTCCTTAGGTCGCTCCAATCTCTTAAGTCGCTCAACCGGCCTAACTACTACACGACTTAAGCTTCGAACGACTTAAACTCTGGATGACTTAACTACACTATGACCTAATGACAACTGTTTTACAAATCTTTCGATCCGTAAAAATACGGGTCGTTACATTAATCTTGACTAAAGCTACCACTAAGAATGTCGAATGCATTCAACATATTTTGCAAGATCTGAATGCCATAACTGCTCTGGAATTAAATGCTAGCAAATCCACTTTGTTTTTAAGTAAAGGTGCAAGAAACAAACATCAAATAGCTGACATTCTTAAACTCAACATTGGAAGTCTACTAATTATTTACTTGGGCATCCCTTTATCCAACAATAAATAAGAGCAAGGGATTTTGGATGGTTGATAGACAAAATTAATAAAAACTTTAGTCATTGGCAAAGTACGATGCTGAATATCAGTGGAAGAACTAAATTAATTAAAACTGTCATATACCCTCTGCTACAATTTTGGTTACAGTTCACCCAATTCCCGGTGACAATTATACAGAGAATTAACTCTTTATGTGCTAACTTCCTATGGAAATCTAAAGCTCATAAAATGAGTTGGGAAGATGTTTTTAAAACAAAAAATGAAGGTGGTCTTGGCTTAAGAAGAATTGAAGATATTTTTAAAGCAGTTGCAGCAAATCTTTTATGGAAATATATTCAAGGTGAATCCCTTTGGGATAAATGGCTAAAAAATAGGTACTATAATAATATGAATTCTGGACTACTACCATGGACACCAATGCCTCATACACTTGGAAATCACTACTAAGAGCCAAACAGTGGTGCAAAGGACTCATAAATAAGGAAATTGTGAATGGAGAAATCACTGATTTATGGTTTGACCCATGGCTTAATGCCTCCTCTTTAATTGACAAAGCTAGATGGAATACAATGTCTATTACAAGTGGATGTAACAAAAAAGTGTCTGTGCTAATTGCAAATAATAAATGGAAACAACATACTGATTATGTTCCCACACAGTATCATCAATTAATTCACAATATTAACATTCATAATCAAATGGAAAAAGACTATTCGAGTTGGATTCCTAACATCAATGGGCAATTTCACTATGAAATCGGCATGGAACTATTTCAGATTCAAACATGCAGAATATAATTGGACAAAGATTATCTGGGATAAAGGGTGTGCTCCCAAGATGTCAATCCGTGCTCTTTTGGCTAGATTAAACAAGTTAAATACAAAAGAAAGAATTAGTAGATGGAACTCAAATATAGATCAAACGTGTGTGTCGTGCTCAAACCATGATGAAGACAGGGATCATCTTTTTTTTAATTGCCCTTACTCGAGCAGATTACTGGATAATATTATGCAGAAAATCAATCTTAATCTTGGTAACACTTGCAACTTAAACCAAGTTCTGGAAATTTTATGTCAAAGACAGAAAAAATACTCCTTAATCAATCAAATAACCAACATATCTTTCACTTCTCTAATTTGGAATATTTGGTGTGAAAGAAATAATAGGGTATTTAGAGGAATTGAAATGCCTGCTCAATTGAGACTCAATTTATTAACTCAAGACTGAAAGATTCTTATGCAAAACAATTTGAGTAATCAAATGATAGACTCAAAAATAAAACTTATCTTTGCAAACTTCAATATTGCCTCGGAACAGAACACACATCATCATTCTCCCTGGTCTCTATCCTGATGCTTTACTAATTGGAGATGATAACTTCTGTTCTATTTCGCCTCGTCACTCGCTTTTGAGTAAATCACCATAGAAGTTTTCTTTAGATCTAATTTTGGGAAAGTTAGTATGACTTTCTCTCTCATTCGGTGATATTTGGATGCTCTCGTTTCTTGTGCCTTTGTTTATCTGGAGTACCGCTGGTTTTGCCACATGGCTTTTGTATATTCGATTTTATATTTCTTTCATCACGAGATTTTTTTCTGTATTTGGGTTTCTTTTTTTAGTTTTCTAATTCGAGTTGTTAGTACGGATGGTTTTGAGTGCGTTTTGATGTTTATAAACTCCTCCATTTGCTTGACAACTTGGATTAGGCACTGCCTAGTTGTACAGTTAATATATGGAAATGATATGTACTCTTTTTCCTTACAAGGCACCCATTTAGGTTAGGGGGGTTGCAAGGCTTTAACGAGGCATATCATGAAAGTATATGTTTTTCCTTTTAAGTATATAAAGTACTTGTTTCCAAAAAACTTTTATATTTCTTAAGACAGCCCATGCTCCCTAATATTGTATAGTTTATCGTCTTTGCTTTAATCTGATTTTACTAAGCCGAAGTATAATTTCATGCTCTATGGCGGTCTCAATCTGTATCTGAGCTGAAAGATTTTGTGAAAAAGCTTAACTGATTACCAGAAATAACCAAATTTTGACATATATTCCCAACTGGTTGTATATTAAGTTACGACCACAGTCCTCGATCCATATTTTACTTTTAAATCAATGGTGGGGGTATTCATGTAAAGCCTTTCCGTACACTCGACTTCCTCATTGGAAGTTAAGATTGAAATTTGGGTGAAGTTGCATAGCCTAGACAAAGGACTTTTTGTTTCAATATTACTTGCTATATATATATATTTGAAATGGTACTTTATATACAGCAAATCACCGTGACAACATATCACATGCCAATAAACGTTCGAATCACGCTACGCAAGTTTCAAACTTATGACCTCTCGCACCAAAGCCAAATCACTTAACTACTGGGACAATGGTGATTGTCTACTTGCTTAATATATTATGAAATCGCACTGCTCTTATGATAGTATAGGTTTAAGATAAATGTTATACTTACTTGTTAGATCTGTCAAACAATATAAGTTGTACTTGATTGTGGAACCAACTAGTAATTTGAATGAGTAAGCTTCACAATGTTCACGCAATAGTTGCATAGCCTAGACAACATATTGATTATGTTTTTCATGGTACATTTGCTCACTATTTAACTGCAATTATTTTGTCTATCATGTATTACAGAGTGCATCAGAGTGCACTTGCACTTATCACAAGACTTTAGATGATCATTGAAGACCCTTAGTTCTTAAGATGTTGCAAAAGCTATGGAACAAAGAGGCTAGAATCTTTTTTGGGAACTGGGAAACTACTCTCCGTCTAATACACCATTGATCAATGATTCTCCAATTTAAAACTCTATGCAATCTTGTAAGTAAACTCTTTTACAACCTAATTCATATATACCAACTGATTAGTTTTAAGTCAATCTGTTCTAATTTATTTTTGTTTAGTCTTACACGGGGTCTTCTCTAAAGTGTCTTTTAATTCTAATTTATTTTTTAATAAAATTACAAAAGATAAAAATAAAAATAAAAGATAAAACAATAAACATAAAAGTTATAAGATTCGTTGTCTTACCAGTAGTACGTTGTTATACCACACTCATAGACCTATACAATAAATAAGTATGAACTGTACACGATTGGTCATTATTATTAATTATAATAGATAAAAAATTAACCAAGTAATATAAGAATTAACTAAGTTTATACAAATTAACTATGTTTATACTAATAATAATAATAAACCAAGTTTGATTAAACTTAATCAAGTTTATAATAAAAACAACAACAACAACAATAATAACAGCAGCAACAGTAGCAGTAAATTAACCAAGTTTTAAAAAATTTAAATAAATTTAAAAAGTTAACAAATTATTATACAAAATTAACTATGTTTTTTAAAAACTAACAAATTTATTATTATTATTACTATTATTATAATATACTAAGTTTGATAAAAATTAAGTAAGTTTATAATAATAACAACAACAAAAAACTTGTAATTTTCTTTAAAAAAAACTTAGTTAATTTAATATTATTATAAACTTAGTTTAATAAAAATTAAGTAAGTTTATAATAATAATAACAACAGCAATAACAACATCAACAACAATAATAAACATATAACTAAGTGTATAAAAACTAACTAACTTAACTAAGTTTTACAAATATTAAACAAGTTTATAAAAATTAACTAAGTTTATTTATTATAATAATAATAAATTAACTAAGTTTATGAAAAACTTACAAGTTGGAGATAAATGATAAAAAATAACTATGTTAATAATGTTTAAGTTTGAGATAATATATAAGTTTAAGTTAATTAAAATATAAATTATGACCTTTTAAGTTTTAACACTTGAGATAATTTATAAGTTTGAGTTAATATAAATAAAGTTATTTATAAGTTAGTCGAGCCTTATAAAAATTTAACTAAGTTTTTAAAAATTGACTAAGTCTTTAAAAATTGACTAAGTCTTTAAAAATTGACTAAGTTTTATAATTTTAACTTAGTTTATAAAAATTAAATAAATTTATAAAAATTAATTAAGTTTTATTAAAATTTAACTAGGTTAACTAAGTTTTATTAAAATTAAATAAGTTTATTATAATAATTTAAGTAAGTTAGCTAAGTTTTATAAAAATTAAATAAGTTTATTATAAAAATTAGCCAAGTTTTATAAAAATCTAACTAAGTAAACTAAGTTTTAGAAAAATTATTTAAATTTAATAAAAGTTAAACTAAGGATGTTTGACATACCCTAAATGTGTAGCACTTTCATAATCATTTGTATATTTCCTTTCAACATAGGTTTAAAGGATCCCGAGTTAAGTGTTCTATTGTCACTAGCATCAGAAGGGTTTTTCATTTGATAGTACTTGATCGTGACATATTTCTATGGCATAGTGTATATTAGAGCACAAAACTGAAGATTATTCAAATTTCGAGTACTACTAATTGTGAAGGTACAACTAATTGTTCGCATCATTTGATGATCATCTTTTAGCTTGACATTATTACTTAAATGTATTGAATTATTGGTAGAGATCTTAGAATTACTAATAGTATCAGAAATGTTATTAGATATATTGTCTTGTATGTATTTTTATATACTACACATATATGAAGAAATATTCGGTATGTTAAATATTTGATGATTGTTCTATTTTTAATTGTGTTTTTGTTATTATTGGTTGAATTTATTGGATTATTGTTTGAATTTAGTTTAATATATCCAAAATGTTATATGCAATAAAGAAGGAAGTAGAGGTGGAAAATAAACAAAAAGATTTGAAGTAGAGGTGGAAAATAAACAAAATGATTCAAAAAGTAACGATAGCATTTAGAAAATGCATAAGAGGAAATAGCAGTGTTTCAGAAGTGATGTTAAAATAATTTATATAGTAGTTGTTAAGTGCTAAGAAAAGTGATAACCTTCCTAGAATTTGTCAACCATAGCGTTTATTAAAAACTATAAAAAGTAGTATCATTTCACAACATTTTTTTATCGCGTTTTCCGAGTGCTATTTTTCTTTTCAGTAGTGTTTAGTAAAGGCTATCGAAAAACTACTATTGGTAGCATTGTTTAGATGCTACAGTAGAGTCCTGATCTACCATAGCATGTTGTTTAATAGTGGGATTAAAAACGCTACAGAGGCTTTGGTTGCGTTTTTTCAACGATAGGAAATGTTGTTTTTATTGAAGTGATTAATATGATCCTCCATATCTAAAGTTAGTTTACTTATAAACATTATTAAAAAACATATTTTCCATCTATGATTATCTCTTGACATCTCCAAATTGAAAAGGTTTAAAATGCATAAAAGTAAACAAAAATGGTTGCAAATCGCATATAATCACCAAATTGTTCTGTAATATACTTGAGAATTTGATAGTTGCATAAAAAGTATTATAAACTCGATGTATATTAATATGGATAACATCATATTTTACAAATATAAATCTAGGTTAACTTAGACTACATAAAACATTAAAGAAGAAATAAATTTACAATACACATATTTAAAACTAAACTTTTAACAAAATTTTAAACTTGATTACTATAGGTAGTACAAAAGTGTTGCATATAAATTTATATGTTTTCTCAAAATTGGTATGAAAATTTATGGTTTGAAGATTATTTTACTTTTGATATACTCTTTCTCACCTACCTTGAATTTCCATAAACTTATGTTTGAGAATGAAAAAATGGTTCAACTTTTCCTCTAATGGACTATTCAAAACAATTGGGATTCCTTGTACCTAAATACTGATAAACTAACAATTTCCTATAAAATAACGATGGAAACTAAATCATTATCAAACTAATCAAATAAATATAAAATGAAATTCAAATTTGACATAAAACCGAGAATGAAAAGAATTAGCTGTACTTGTAAAAATATTGCAGACCAATTGAAGATTTTACATTTCCTTGTATTTATAATCTAATAATTTTCTACAAAATAAACGAAGGGAACAAAATTCGTAATATTATTAATTGAAATAAAAATCATTAGAAAATAAATTTTCAAACACAAACATGAACAGAAGAACTGAATTTTGAAATCTGGAAGATAAATATAGATTTAACGTCCTTAGATTAAATAAATAGATAGATATCGAATGCAAATCGAACCACTAAATTATGCTAAATTAATCCAATAAACGAAGGTTTTGTGCTTTTAACTGGTTTTTCCGTAACGGGTCAAACCTTTACAAGTGGTAGAAACATAGCTATTAGCAAATGACAAGATCATACAAAATTTAAGGAGGGTACAAAAATGAAGGACTGGTATAAGTAAATATTTTATTACAACTATTTTGTAAAATACATTTTTAACTAGTGTATAACACGTGTGGTGCACACAGTAATATAATTAAAAAAATAATATTTATATTTTAGTAATTACAAAAATATAGTTTATTATGCAATATGTGATAAATTTATCATGATATTTTAGCCATGAATTAAAATGACATGCAATGCACAGATATAAGGTTGAGGGTTCAATTATCGCTAAATACATATATTTGTAAAAATTAATGTCCTATCTCAAAAAAAAATTATAACTTAAAATGTAAATATTGTATTTGTAAATAATTTATGTTTTTTCTTGATGACATAGATAATTTATGTTATGTCATATATACTTTTATATGATGAGTGAATAAGTAACCTTACCATTTTGTTAGTTTTGTTAATTTTATTGTTGTATATGTATTGAATTGTCATCTTTTTTAAAGGATTTATAAATGGATTAATGAAAATTAAATAATTGAATTTATTTAAATAATTTGAATTAATGATCAACATAAATAATTAGATATATAAGGAGTTGAATGTAAAAAATTGGAGAAAATTAAGAAAGGTTTCGTATATATTTGTAATTGAGAAGAAAATCGGTCTTATGGTTAGCTTTTCTACATGTGAACTTTTATTCATTGTTTAGTCTTCTTTTTTAAACAATTTTACCCTTGTAATTAACCGTAAACTTCATGTTTTGTAGGAGGGTCATGCTTACAACTTTGATAATTACAAAATAATGTTATGTAGCAATTAGTTGAGCTATGAATTGGGTATGGTTTGATAACATGTTGAAAGTGAGAATGTTTATATAATCTAATATTAGCGTAATCATGCATTCACATCGCAATGTTCTAAAATATAAATTTATGTTTTATAGGTTGTAAAAAATGAAATTCTGTTATGTGATGTACGATAGTTCTTTTAAGATAAATGAATTAGAAATTTAAAAAATAATTATTATTAATGTATGTATACATTTTATGTCATATATGATCTAAATATCTTTATATATTTGAATAAAGAAGAAATAATTTTATCATTTTTTCCCATATACATGAATATTGTATATATTGAAATTCTCATATTTTTAGAATTTATTAGATGGGTCAATGAATATTAGTTAGTCATATTTATTTAAATAGTTTAAATTTAAAATTACATAGTAGTTAAATATATGGACTTGAATATAAAATATTAGAAGATGATTGAGAAGGATTTCTACATAATTGTAAAAAAAAAATAAGATTTAGGTATTTGAAGTTAATAAAATTTTACAGTGTAATGTATGATAGATTTATTTATTAAATACATTATAAAATAAATTTATTATTGTAATTAATGTATATAATTTATGTTATGTTATTTATATATATTTGCATCTAAATAATTTCTTATAACCAATTTGTTGATGCACTTGTGGTATACATATTGAAAGATTCATCTTTTAGGCTTATTAATATATATTAGTTGACTAAGTTTATCAATTAGTTTAAATTTTAAAAGTATGCAATTAATTTAAATGTATGGAATTTAATGTAAAATTTTATGAGAGAACCGTGAAAAAATTGTAAACAATTGTGTATTTAAAAAAGTAGGCGTTTGAATGTAAAATAGTGTGGGAAATTTAGTAGAATAATTGTAATGTGGTAAATTATAAAATTTTGAAAATAAAATATCCAAACTTGGAGAGAATCAAGGAGAAAAGAGATAACTCTTAGAATTAATAAGAGAACATCAAATTTTTTGCTTCACTATTATTTAATAGACTAGTATGTAACCCGTGCGTGGCAGACGGTGATATTGTAAATTACATTATTATACTTTTACTATTAAAAGAAGAATTTTGTTACGCAATGTATGATAAACTCAACGAAATAGATGAACTATAAATTAAAACTGTTATCATTTTGTGTATGATTTATGTTGTACAACTTACACATACATATATGAAATAAAGTAATTTAACCATTGTTGTTACTATGAATGTAGTATACATGTTGAAACTGACATATGTTAGTAATTTATTAGATGAACTGAAAAATATTATTTAACAGAATTTGTTTAAAAAATTCAGATATAAAATTATGTAATTAGTTTAAATATATGGACACTACTAGAAAGGGTTAAAATACCGACAACAGTTGGCGACGGCTTCCGACGGCCATTTTCCGATGGCTTTCGACGGGTCATCGGCGGCCGTCGGAAGCCGTCACAAATTCGTGAATTACAGGTCTCAACCGAGACCTTCTTCCTCATTTCTGCGTACGGAAAAATGGGTTGGACCCCTAAAACCCAATCTCTTGCTTCCAATCCCCAAATTAAAGTTTCCAGATCCCCCACGGCTGCTTAATCACTCTCTATTGCTTCCAATCTCAGGTATAATCTCTTATTTTCACAAAAAATCTAATTTTTACCCTAAATCTAGATTTGCATAAGTTGATAAATTAAGGCTATTTAGTGATTCTAATTGTTTCTAATAGCCTAATAATGGTTTATAGTATCCCATGGTATACCTATTTCATTTGTTAGCGTGAAATTGTAAAGAGTAGGTATAATTTGTGAATTTGTGTATATGTGAAACCATTATATATGTGATATTTCTAGCATTGTCTTGTGTTAATTGAAATATTCTCCCTCGTACTCAAACTAAAAGTCATAGAACTTGAAAACAAGTTACTTATCGAAAAACAGAGATACATTCTACTTTAGTCAGAGTTAGAATCATCCTTGTCCATTGCTTCTAAACATCTTGACTTATATAAAAATGAACGCATGAGTCTCAAAAAGAAATTGACTACATTGGAAAATGACAACAATATTGAAGCAACCTGACTCGAGAAAATATGCGGAATGATGTGGTAAATTAATAATTCTTTGAAATATATAAAATTAGTAAATTTTCAATGGTTTACAAACAATAATATATTATATAATAAATAAGAAGACAAACTATAAAACTTTCAATTTTTGTATAAACTACTTTTGTATTACGTCCCTTCGAGAGTTTTTGGCCCCGTCCGACAAGTGTTGTACATGATTGTTATATAAACATTCGTTTTTGTCATAAAACGGACATTTATATTCATCTGGTACAATACTTGTTGGATTTGTCCTTATATTGGACAAGTTATAAACACAGTAAACAATTACATTTCGTACATTATTTAGTTTTAAACGGTTCATAAAATTTCACCGTCACTTTTCTTTTTTGTTTCCTATGTACAGGCATTTGTGTATAATGCAGGAAACAAAGGGGAAGTGCTGCCGAAATTTTGTTAAATCGTTTAAAACGAAATAATGCACGAAATGTAAGTGTTTACTGTGTTTGTAATGGGAAGTAGGATGACTGACTAGTAAAAAATAAAACCATAAACCAACATTTCAATATTGTATTCTTAAGTGGGTAAAATTGACGCGTATAAGATTATGTATCAAAACATTGAAAAATAAAATGTCAATTCGTAAAATGGCCAATATTTATTTTTGAATTTGTGACATATTTTTTTAAATAGGAAAATGATCGATTATTTTGTTGATCGGAGGAGATGGATGTATCAAAGAAGGGGACTGAGAGGCTCAATAAAGGAAGAATTTTATAATGGTATAAACGTATTTGTTGAATTTGCTTTAAGTAATAACGGAAATGATATAGAAATTCGTTGTCCGTGTAGCAGGTATAAACATTTGAAGTATTTGTTACCAGATATTGTGAAAGTTCATTTGTGCAAAAATGGTTTCGTATCGGAGTATTATGTTTGGGATCGTCATGGAGAAGTTGTAGCACATACTCCTACAGAGTCTGAATTAGAGATTGCTAGTAATGAAATAGTTATAACGAACCATATAGAAAATATGGTTGAAGATGCAGCACGATCAATGTTTCCTACGGTTGAAGTTGTTGACGACAATGTAAATGTTGAAGAACCAAATATTGAAGCAAAAAAAATTTACGATTTATTGGATGCAGCTAAGAAACCTCTTTGGGATGGTTGTAAAATCGGCACTCAGCTATAAGTAACCACAAAATATATTGCGATGAAGTCAAAATACAACATCACCAAAGCCGGATTTACAGTTGTTGTACAAGCTGCAAAACGACATATGCCACCCGATAATTTAATGTATGAAAATCAGTATGAAGTTAAAAACTTATGTCGGCTTTTGGTTTACCTTATCAAAAAATAGATACATGTTTAAATGGCTACATGTTGTCGTGGAAAGAGGACATTACTCTTGGGAAGTGTAAATTATGTAACGAGGAAAGGTACAAACCAAGAAAAAAGAAGGGAAAGGAAGTTCCATACAAACGTATGCATTATTTGTTCATCACTCCTAGGCTTCAAAGATTATACGCATCTTCTGTAACCGCACCTCATAGATGGCATAGTGTGATAACAGAGGAAGAAGGTACGTTGACACATCCAACCGATGGAGAAGCATGGAAGCATTTCGACAAAACTTATCCCAATTTTGCAGTGGAGAGTCGTAATGTTAGACTTGGATTATATATGGATGGTTTTTCACCATTTTATCAATTTGGAGCTAAATATTCATCTTAGCCCATTATCATCACACCTTATAATTTACCTCCGTGGATGTGTATGAAAATGCAATATATGTTTCTTATTGTTGTCGTTCCTGGCCCCGACTTCGAGGTCCTATGCAATATAGATGGATGTATCCATTCGAGAGGTATGAAATATGTTACTAAATAATTTAATTACATTCAAAAGTTAAAGTTAATGTAAATTAATTTTTCATAGATACTTGAATCATCTGTAGAAAAAAGTAAGGCAATAAGCACGAGTTGAAGTTTCGATATGTAAATCTTACACGAAGAAGAAGCTTCGTTCTTTTTCTCCCACTATTTCAGTGACCATGCAAACAAATCATTTGAAAGTGTTCCACGTAATGATGAAGGCGACAAACAAGAGTCCTCACAAACAATGTTATCTCTTTTTAGACAACATGGTCGACCTTCTAGAAAATATGTAGATGTATGGTTAGACGATAGAGATCTTCATGTAGCACACACTTATATTCTTCTTAATTGTGCTGAGGTTGCACCATTTGTTAGGTAATATGAAATAATAATTCTTGATTTATTCATTTCAATAATGCATACGCGTGTAGAATTTAATGCAATATTTTATTCATATATGCAGTATTTATAAAAGAGAACATCCACACGGAGATCACAGTAAAGAATTTTTCGATTGGTTTTCAAAGTTCGTTTATGAACTAAGAAATTGTGTGGTCGACGAAGGATTGAAACATCTTGCGTTGGGACCAAAAAGAAATGTCAAGACATATCCAATATATTTCGTCAATGGATATAAATTTAACACCAAAGAATACGGTGCTGAAAAATTAATTAATAATACTGTGTATTTGTTAAAGGTGGTGATGATCCATAAAATTACATAAATGATTCTTGTGGCATTTTAACCCAAATTTTGCAACTGACAAATTTCTCATGACCCACGGAGGATGTTTTTCTGTTTAGATGCAATTGATTCAGCAATGTTCTAGGATCTGGAATTAATGTGCACAAGGATTATAATCTTATTGAAATAAAGCACATGTCGCGTTACCACAAGTACGATCCTTTTGTACTAGCCAAATAAGCATTGCAAGTTTATTACGCTCCTTATCCGTCTCTAAAAAGAGATAAAGCAGATTGGTTAACAGTTTTTAAAACAAAGGCAAGATTTACATTTGATGGGAAGAATATTCCTAACGAACAAGCTTATCAGGCAGATCTTGAGCAAAGCAATGAAATAATAATAATAGACGATCGTACTGATTTTGGACCTCTGAACGATGAATCAAATGTTTTGGTAGAAGCATTTGAGAGTAGAGAGGAAAATAACGTAGAATATGAGACCGAATCTGAATCAGAAGCCGATGAGGATTGATATAAATATTATGTTGAATTCTGATGTACTATGCAATTTATGTAATTAATGAGATTTATCTTGCAAGTTATGTATTTATGTCATTTCTGAAACCGAATCTGCTTATCATCATTTACGTCATTACCATTTCTGTTATTTATTTAGCAATTTATGTTAAAATGCAATGTATTTCTGCTTATCGTCGGAATAGGAGACCCAATCTGAATCAGGTATATTTTGCACTTTATGTACTTTATGTCATTATTATACAATATATTTCATTATTATGCTATTATTCTATTATAAAATGATGTTTCTGTGACAGGTATCATGTCATCTAGAAGGAGGAGCTCTTCCCATTCATCAGGAGGCGATGGTAGTGGCCCATCGCAGCCGCCACAGCATCCCGCTATATATCTGGTACCTAGAGCGGAGGGGTAAGTATTAAATTTTTTTAGCATTTTAAATATTTTGTGTATGATATAATAATCTGTATCATATTTAACACAGGGGGTTCGACCTACAGCCGTCAGCTGTAGTTCTATCAGTTTCGAGAGATTCGAACAAGAGTAGGATGACGGCTTGTTGGCCCAAGTGGGATGATATCCCTTCCCACATTATGGAGTGTATATGGCAGGATTTTATTGTAAGTATAATCTTTTTTTTTCCATTCTTAATTTTTTTGTCGCTTATTTATTGTTTACCTTTTATTGTTTAATTATTTGTCGCTTGTTGATTGTTATCTCGCCTTTTGGCAAGGCCGTGACACCAAGAACTTGATTGGAAACCAATGACAGTCTATCCCCAAGGTCAGTTATACACATGTTTATTATGGATGCTGGTAAATTTTATTCGAGTCCAGATCGAGCTACAATCGATATAGTATGACAAGCAAAGCTATGAAAGCCAACATCCCAAATTTCAAATCAATCGGAGTTCATATGCCAGAGATATTGATCGATCAAGTTCAAAAGAATCGACGCCCTTCGTATCCATGCGAGTTCGTATCCATTCCTTCAGAAGGCTTCCTTCGTATCCACCCAGAGGCCGTTGGTTCATATCCATCAGATATGCATAGCTCCGTATCCACCAAACTTAGCCAACCTCATATCCATCATGACTGTCGATAGTTCGTATCCATGAAAAAACATTGTTTCGTATCCATTGCATGAGAATCCTTCGCATCGCATACCCAATTCATATTGACCACAAACAATCGATACAAAACACTACCTAGAAAGCATCGATATGGGTTGGGGTGATAGCTATCGATACAAAAGGGGGAATAGAAATGATCGATACGAAGGACGTGGGCGTACCTCGATACGAAAGGCATGTGTTTGTATCGATACGAGGTGAATCATCAACAATCAATACGAAATAAAATGCCACAGATGGATACGAACGAGTATAAACTGGTGGATATGAACGAGGCCTACGAAGAAGGAAGACTCGGTCACTCGGCATAAAAAAAGGATCGATCCTAAAAGATAGCGCCATGTCATCTAGCAACCACGTGCATTTCATCGTTACGAAGAGAAGCGATACGAACGTATCGATACGAAGGCGGCTGCACATTAAAAATCCAAACTTGCATCGATCATATCTCAAAATCTACAAGTCCAAATGCCACCAAATTTTCACAGAAGCTTGTGTACTACCTCAAGAATGTACCTGATCGATCTCCGCCCAAAAAGGTCATTTCTTGATCGATATTATTTGGATACGTATCAATCATGGATCGGGTCGAAAGGACCAGGGATCGATCACGAGGGCCCACCCATGTGAGAGAAGGAGTCTTCTGAGTTTAGGGTGAGATATTTGCAGCCTACACCTATAAATAGCAGTCCAAGGGCTTTAGAAAAGGGACCGTTGTATCTTGATTGTACTATTGTAAACATCTGGAAGCCACGAGAGTTATCAATAAACAACAAACTTTCTGTAGTGGACGTAGGCTACAACGCCGAACCATTCTAAATCTCTGTGTTTTCATACTTCTATTTGCCTGTTTTTGGTATGTTTGTTAGATTTTCCTCATTTTCCATTTATATTCTTCACTTTAATCTCTTCAAACACGCCCGAAGAGCGTTGTGCCCAATTTTGACAGAAACACTTTGGTGCTTTCACTGAGAAAACCCAGCTTTTCTCCTGCTCTTTGGATCTACTACCATCATTGGATTGCAAGAATCTAAGGAGAAGATCCAGATCTCACATTCAGTAGTTCTTCCATCCTATTCAGATTGCATCAAATCTAGGAGAGAGCTACATCATTCACCATGGTTACTACAAGGACTGCCTCGACCACTGCAGATCAGGAAGGAAGAGATAGACAGAACCTTGCGCAGCTACCCGCAACAGGCCAGAACTTAGTTGGACCTTCAGATCCACAAGGCCCTATCACTAGGGAGGAGTTTTAGATGTTGATGCAAGAACTGACCCAAAGCCGCCAGCAGCTTACCTAGCAGATCCGTGCCAACTCGGAGTTAACCAACCGACTGAATCATAAAAGACGAAGGACATACATGAGGAACCAAGCTTCCTACTCACCCATTGAGAGCTCAGCCTCCTTTGATTACCATCACAGATCCACAGGTCCACGATAGGATGGAAGCTACACGCAAGCTCCCGGGCATCAGCGTACTCTGAATCTTGGACAAGCAGGACCTGGTCCATCTGCTAGTCACCAGGCAAGACCCTCCTCCCGAGGAGGGACAATTCCTTATCACATTACTGATGGCCGTGCCGCCGCCGCCACCGACTTGGAAGCTGACATTCGAGACCGAACAGATCCGAACCTTCGTCAACGCGATCGTACTCCTGAACCTTATGTGCCCGAAGACTTGGAGCCAAGGAGGCGAGGTATGGACCGTCGACCTTTCCCGGGCCATCCTCGCATTGTGGAACCCGACCACACCTTGGCCCAGCATGCTCAGAATGTCCAGATGCCAAACATCTCGACCATGATTCGTCAAATGATTCATGAAAGTCAGGGCCTCTCCAATGACGACTGGGGAATCTCTCGGGGTTATACCCCCTTCACTAATGACATCTTATATGCTGAACTTCCTCGTCGATTCGGAATGCCAGCTTTACCTGTTTAAGAAGGGAGTTCAGACATTAACCAGCACATTTTGAAGTATGAATGGCTTATGAATGTCGCACGAGCTGACGATGCGGTCAAATGCAGAAGTTTTCCTATCTCCCTCGGGGGTATTGCAACCATGTGGTTTACATGCTTTCCACCTCGATTCGTTTCATGCTTTGATCAATTAGCTACGAAATTCGTCGAACAATTTCATATGCATGTCACTAGACCTAAGGATCTTAACACCTTATCCAACGTCACTCAGGCTCCGGCGGAGACACTCAGACGTTATTTGGAAAGATTCCATGCCACTTGTGTGAAGATTAGTAACCCAAATGATAACTCCATATTGATGGCGTTGACTAAGGGATCGATCCTGATTCCGAATTTGGTAACTGGTTGGTTGGGAAACCCCCCACGTCGCTGGATCGTTTCTACTCTAAAGCGGCCCAATTCTTAAGGAGAGAAGATGCTAAACAATCCAGGAAAAAGGATGATGTGGGGCCCAGTATGGAAGGCATTCAAAATAACGTCGTTGTAAAGCAAACCAGTGAGAGTTCCGGTAAAGTGCAGTTAAATATATAGAATAAGCAAAATCAACAAAAAGGCGATGGAAATCCGGGTAAGAAGCGAGATCAGAATCGTGGACCGCGACGTAGAGCTCCCATGTTTGACACTTATACTCCATTGAATACATCCTTGGAGAATGTGTACTTGAAGACCTGTAATACTGGCCAATATAAGAAGCCGACTCCGTAGCCGTCGTCTGAAAAGCAGATTCAATCTGGAAAGTTTTGTAGATTCCATGATTGCTATGGTCACAATACCAATGAATGTCGTCATTTACCGGACATTATTGAGAAGTTAATCCGAGATAGGAAGTTGGAATAATTCATTCAGGCGCCGCAGGCTGGAGGTTTGGGCCCATCAAACCAGAATCAAGTACCGAATAAGGCCAGACAAAGGAACCCGCGCATACTGGCAGGAGGTTCGTGATTAACACAGTTAGTGGTGGTCCTCATCCAGCGGATTAAAGCTGGAGGAAAATGGAGTCGTATGCCAGTTTGATAAGGCATGCAGACTTCGAATGTTGCAGTAATCTTGACGATGGGGCTCCAGCTTAACAACAAAAGATGATGACATACGACATCGTTTTTCAAGACAGAGATGCCGATAGAGTCGAAGCCCTTACCATTGATCCGCTAGTCATATCAGCTCAGAATAGGTCCTGCTTGGATAAAGAGGATCTTAGTGGACAGTGGAAGCTCCATTAATATTCTTTTCAAGCGAGCATATGATCAAATGAAAATGGAAGCGAAGGACTTGAAGCCGTGTCAGTCTCGCATTCATGGTTTCAATGGAAGTGCAACTATACCTACTGGGATGGTGGAATTACCAATGGAGTTGGGAATTGGAGATCGCCGAAGAGTCTAGATGTTACAGTTCATTGTGTTGGATATCAATTCACCGTATAATGCTTTCGTGGGCCGACCGGCCCTGGCTGAATTCAGGGAAGCTATTGCCCCTTGGTGTTTAACTTTGAAATTCTCCACTGACAACGGGGTCGGAGTTGTTCAGGGAGATCAGGCGGCTGGATGTGCCTATTATGTTGCTGAGCTGTGGGAGGTGCAGCGGAAAGAGAATGGAAAGGACATAGAGGAATCTCTTTGCGTCCGTTTTACCGACAATTGACAGCTAACGCCTGGGTCTAGGCCCGGGCGCCGCAACCAATTCCTAAAAGATCTTGATCTATGAGATGATGATAATGAAGAGGAAGTCAAAGACAGTCAGGCTTCCCCGGCAGAGTTGACGATCGATGTTCCGATCGATGATGATGATGACTCTAGAATGATAAAGGTCAGATCTCAGCTAAGCCAACAGATGAGAGAGGAATTGGTTGGATTTCTCCGGGAAAACGTCGATGTGTTTGCTTGGACACACTCAGACATGTGTGGGATCTCGTTGGACATTGTGAGCCATGCATTGAACATCGACCCGCGACATGTCTTGGTCAAGCAGAAAAGGCGCGGTATGGATCCGGAGAGATCTGCCGCCCTGAAGGAAGAGGTGGATAAATTCAAGACGAATGGGTTTATCCGAGATGCATTATATCCAGAATGGTTATCCAGTCTAGTGCTTGTCAGGAAACCAAATGGGAAATGGAGAGCTTGTGTGGACTACTCAGACCTAAATAAAGCATGCCCTAAAGATAGTTTTCCACTTCCCAGAATTGATCAGCTTGTAGATTCAACGGCTGGACACGAGCTCTTGTCTTTTTTGGATGCATATTCCAGCTACAATCAGATACCGATGCACTTACCCAATCAAGAGCATACCAGCTTTGTCACTGATATTGGACTCTATTGTTACAAAGTGATGTCGTTCGGGCTTAAGAACGCTGGGGCGACCTATCAAAGACTTGTCAATCGAATGCTTGCCAGCCAGTTCGAGAAAACTATGGAGGTGTACGTGGACGATATGCTTGTAAAGTCGCGACTCTCCATCAATCACGTCAAAGACCTTGAAATAATGTTCAACATCCTCTGAGAATACCGAATGAAGCTCAACCCGTTGAAGTGTCACTTCAGAGTCGCCTCTGGAAAGTTCCTTGGATTCATTGTCAATGCTCGAGGAATTGAAGCCAATCCTGAGAAGATCTGGGCGATTCGGAATCTCGAAACTCCCAGAACTATAAAGCAAGTGCAAAGCCTCAATGGGAAGGTAGCAGCATTAAGCAGGTTCATCTCCAAATCCACTGACAAATGTATTCCCTTCTTCGATCCGATTAGGAAAGGAAAGTGGAACTTTGAATGAACCGAGGAGTGTGAGGGCGCATTCTAAGCACTCGGCACCTAGCTACGCTGCCTATTCTGTCAAAGTCGATTGATCGTGAGAGACTATACATTTATCTGGCAGTGTCAGAGAATGCAATCAGTGCTGCATTAATTCGGGAGGACGATCGGATACAACGACCGGTCTATTACATTAGCAAATGATTGACCGGAGCAGAGAAAAACTATCCTAAGTTGGAAAAGTTGGCCTACTATCTTGTCATTGCCTCGAGAAAGCTCCGTCCTTACTTTCAGGCTCATCCTATCACATCTACACTGACCAACCATTACGACAGGTCCTTACACGGCCTGAGACGTCTGGTAGGTTGCTAAAGTGGAACATCGAGTTGAGTTAGTTTTATATTACTTACACACCAAGGCGGGCTATTCAAGGACAAGTTCTGGCGGATTTCATTGCTGAATTCATTATCCCAGAGGACTTTGCCCGAGACCAGTGAATCTCCTAGATACATATGGAAACTCTATACCGATGGTGCACTGAACGACCGCTGCTCAAGCGTTGGAGTTGTGCTTGAAACCTCAAAAGGTCGACCCGTATGTTATGCTTTGAGGTTTGATTTCCATGCAACCGATAACGAGGCCGAATACAAAGCTTTACTTGTCGGACTCAGACTCGCCAGAGACTTGAGAATTATTGTTGTGGAGATTTACTATGATTCGCAATTGGTCGTATGTCAAGTTCGGGGAGAATACCAAGCTAGAGACCGGAGGTTGGTTGCTTATCTTGCTCGGGTCTAGGAAGTATTGAATCAGTTCGATTATTATGCCATCTATTGCATACCCCGAGATCATAACCACAAGGCCGATTCTCTGGAAAAATTGGCCAGCACCGGTGAAGCACAACAAATGGGACTTGTCCATATTGAGACACTTACCTCTTCGAGTATCGATCAGATGGAGACAGACTGGGTTCATGAAGCCACACCCGAGAAAGAGTCATGGATGACCCCTTTCAGAAACTGTCTCGAGCATGGAGCTTTGCCCAGGGCAAAAGTGAGAAAAGACAAGTTCTTTGGAAAGCTTCATGATTCATTATCCAGAATAGAGTCATGTATAAAAGAGGATACTCTATTCCTTTACTCCGGTGTATCGCCCACGACGAAATCAAACGAGTATTACATGATGTGCATGAGGGAGAATGTCGATCACATTGGGGGACAAGACCTTGCTAAGAAGATACTCCGATATGGATATTATTGGCCGACTGTGAATCGGGATGCATTAGACTATGCCAAGAAGTGTGACAGATGTCAGAAACATGCTTCGATACCAAGAGACCCGCCTACTGAAATTACTCAAATGGTCAGTCCATGGTCGTTCACCATGTGGGGCATTGATATAATTGGATCTTTACCTCTAGCTAAAGGTAGTGCGAAGTACGCCATCAATGCAGTTGACTACTTTACCAAATGGGCTGAAGCTGAGCCCCTAGCTACTATCACGACGAAGAAAGTAATCAACTTTTTTGTCCACAACATCATTTGTCGTTTTGTCCTCCCACATACCATTATCACTGACAATGGAGCCCAATTTGATAGTGCCGAGTTCAAGAACTTCTATGAACGTTTCCATATTCATAAAAAATTCTCAACTGTTGCTCACCCTCAGGCAAATAGACAGGTCGAAGTTGTTAACAAAGTTATCAGATCCATTCTGAAAAAGCGTTTGGAAAAGGCCGGAGGCAAATGGGTTGATGAGCTTCCCATGGCCCTATGGGCATATCGAACTACCCACAAGTCTGCGACCAGCCACATTCCATTTTCACTTTCTTACGGCTCGGAAGCCGTTATTCCGGTCGAACTGGAAGTACCTTCTCATTGTGTGACTTACTATGATCCGAAGACAAATGCTATATTGCTTGCCGAATCTCCAGACTTATTAGATGAGAAGCGTGAAGAGGCTGATTTGAGTGCAGGTGTGCACCGAAGTCGAGTCGGCCGATTGTACAATGCTAAGGTCCGACCCCGAACCTTTGAACTTGGCGATCTCATGCTCAAGAGAATTTATTCAGTCCCTTCGCATATGAAGCTAACATGGGAAGGACCGTATGCTATCGAACGGAGACTTAGAGATGGCACATTCAAATTGTCGACTGTTGATGGATTCACTTTGCCGAGAGCTTGGAACAGCGAAAGTCTCCGTCACTACTACACATAACAGGCTTTGTTTATTCATTAAGTCTGCTTCCCATTTGCAATTTATTTATGCATTTCAAAATTTGAACTTGTAATAAGGCAACCGACTTTGCCATACTTTCTTATTTCAGCAATAAAATGCAATCTCTTCGAGCCAGGGTAGTGATTTTTTGAAATGCATCATGCGACCATCACAATGCACGGAGAGCTAAGTTCCATACTATGGTGGGACTTATTCAAGTAGGGAGTGACTATGATACGACCGGTCATTCACTAAGTGAAACCTAAGCTCGGGGGCAAGTTGTCACATTGAAGCCAAAAGGATTGATACGCGACAATCCTCTAACTAACTCCGGCTCCCAGAGCATGAGCTGGAGTATAAACTTAAAATCCAAAAAAGTGGACTCGAGGAGGGTGGATCCGTCCACCCATGACTTCGTCCATGTACAATTTAAACTCGAGGAGGATGGATCCGTCCATCTACGACTTCGTTTGTTTACTCAAGGTGGATGTGATCCGACCATCCATGATCCTGATCATTTTATCGTTTCCAGCGTGCGAACGAGATCTCAAAACTCAAAACAAATGTGATCGACCGTTTGTTAACTAACTCTTGATTCCCAGAGCGCGGACTGGAGTATAAACATTAAATGGGTGTGACTGACCACCCACAACTAACTCCAGATTCCCAGAGCACGAACTGGTGTATAAACATTAATTGGGTGTGACTGACAACCCACCACTAACTCCAGATTCCCAGAGCGCGAACTATATAAACATTAATTGGGTCTGACTAGCCACCCATAGCTAACTCTAAGTCCCCAGAGTGCGGACTTGAGTATAAACACAAAATTGGGTGTGATTGACCGCCCACAAATCAACCTAAGTCCCCATAGTGTGGACGCAATTCCGATTATTAAAACGGGTGTGACTGACCGCTTGAAAAACAACTTAAGTCCCCGGAGTGTGGACGTAACTTTAAACATTAAGTAGGCGTGATCGACCACCCGCATGTGAGTTTAATTCCCAGAGTGTGGAAGCGATTATCAATACATGAACGAGTGTGATCCGATCACTCGAACTCATGTCACAACCACTTAGTTCCGACTAAGTGAAATTAAAATGTGTCGAAGGTAAAAAGCTATCATCGTCCGACAACTTCAGCTCGTCCCCAGGACTGGGGACATAACTCGAGCACCAGCTACCGATTGAGATAGTATAATATTAGGACTCCACTTAACGTTTGGTTATGGCTTGGAGCCATGACTCCGAGACTTAATGGGCGAACACGAGTCCTATCGGAAGATTAAAGCTTCACAAGTGTATTGAATAAAAATTCAAGTACTAAAATACTTAGGCAAATAAACTCAGAGTTATGCCAAAAAAGTGAAAGGAGATTTTATTTCATCTATTCTTTGGAAATAAAATAAGTACAAAAAAGCTTATTCCAAAAATTCCTACTAGCAGGGGCCGAACCCGCATCTATACACGGCCTATTGAAAGCAAAAAAGAAATTCCTACTTATATACCAAAAAGGGACGCAAAAAGACAGGCCTACTCCCTACATTTCTTCTTCTTCTTCAACTTTGGCGTCAATCCACTGGAGCTACCGTTGTGGTGCCATTTCGAACTCTTGCCTTTACCCGACTTATCCCCAATCGGGGGAAGAATTGTAATCTCCTCCTTCGAACTCATGGAAATTGGAATGATTTTGGAATGTGTGGTCGGAGGGAAGGGGGTGCTTTCTATATGAGGAGACACAGGGGGTACTTCAGTGATGATGATTGTACCACCCGGTGAGACCATACGCAAAGGGGCTGGGTTAGGACCTGCCATTCCACTTCCAATATCGCTACCTAGCATGGCACTTGCTATCTCGGCACTGATCTCCACCATTATCGCCTCATCCTGAGCTGCTTGAGTGTCCAGTGGGATGTTGGCAGTTAGGGTCGAAGAGCTGGCTGTGAACACACCTTCGCCCGTGACAATAGGCAAATCTGTAAGTGGATCGCTCTGATGACCGAGGAGTTCTTCCATCATCTGTTCGTTGAAGATAAAAGCACTCACATGAACTTCCTCGGTCGATGCGGTAGCTATGGTAGTCATCGCCTCCATCACAATAGCCTCCTGCTCCTAATGCTACTCTTGGATTGTAGGAGGCACGACTGATGCAGCTCCTACAATTGAATGGAGATAAGAGAAAATATTAGTGCCTTCTTCTGATAATACTCCAGACTTTGAATGAATTCGAGAAGTGTTCAGAATACCTTCCTCAGGTTGGCTCGTGGGTGGAGACGGGACTCCTTTAGAGATGTGCTCATGAGCCAGAGACAACTGCGGTTGATGATTGTAAGCAGGCACAGGTGGAGGATCGACTGCAAGGGTAGATTCAGGCTGGGTTGGCATAGGAATTTCAGAACTTGTGACATGATGCTCAACACCAGAACCCTCTCCAACCTTCGAATGCCGAGTGGCGAGTTTCTCTTTTACGAATGTAACGATGGCCTCGTGGAGAACTTTCCTCTCATCTTCAGTTAGCACCCGATTCTCCAAGTCAAACTCATCGATAGATTCAGCATGGTGTTCCGCCTTCTCATCATCCACCAAGCGGCACCGGGCATTATGCAAATGGGTCGGATAATCGTCGAACCATCTCAGACCGCAGTATTTTAGGACATTTGCGTTATAAGTAATCAGAAGGTCTTCCATATCGCCTTCTAACCTAGCCTCCGCTGCCCCAACTTCGGCCTCAATCCTAGCCTCAGCTTCCTGAACCTTTAGAACTGTTGCATCCCGCTCTCCCTTAAGCTCCACCGTCTGATCACATGCCTCCTGGGCAGCCTTATTTGCGTCATCCTTTTCTTTGACGACTTCAGCGTACTTTGCCTTAAGCTCTGCGAGCTCTTTGAGCACAATGTCTTTTTTGGCTGTGACGATAGCGTTCCTATGGCCCATATCGTCTACCAGTTTCAGATGCTCTTGCCTCATTCGCTCCATTTCCTTGTTGGCCTCATCGACTTTCTTCAAGGCTTCTATTTCTGAGTTCCTCAGGGTTTCATTCTCGTTAGTAAGCACTTGGACTATGCGATCTTTCTGGGCGATACTTTCTTGTAGCTGTTCAGTTGTTTTGGCCCGATCGAATGCCACAACCGAGGCTTTCTCTGTAGTTTTCTTCCATTCTCAGTATTTTTTGTAGTCGTGGTAAACATAGTCATGCATAGTTTTCTCCGCCCCTTCTGGAATCAACTGAAAATTTGGAGGAAAGTGGAAGCTGTCAAAACAAATGTTGGTGAATTCCTTCTTTAGTTGAGCAATTCGGGTAGCTCCTTTCCCCGTGAGCTCTGTAGCTGTTGATGTGGTAATAATAGGAGCGTCCGCCCCAGTTCTGTGGTGCTGCTCGCCAGGCCTTGAAGTTTGTGGAGGCACTTGATGGCGTGAGGTTTCAGCAATGTGTGTTCTAGAACCGGAGGGTGGCAAGGGAACTCTGGGTGGAGGAGAGCGCGATCGAGAGCAGCGCCTATCTCGCCACTCTCTCTCTCTTTTCGTCTGTCTCTTTCCCTGTCTCTTTCCCTACCATAACGATCCCTATCCTGACTAGAGTAGCGGCAATCATAATCGGACTCGTGCCTGTGAGACTCTCGGTATGAACTGGAGGATTGGCGTGCGGCATGAAGGCTACTGACCATAGATCCTTTCTTTGACATTGTATCTGTAAAGTAGAAGAAGAAACAAAGTTAGTTATCTCCAAAGATTGAATAGCTCATGAATATTGGTCGTGTGGTGCCGTGAAGTGTGTGCATGCATGTGTAAACCCCCAACCAACTGGATGTAGCAGCCATACTCAGAGGGGTTGGCTCTCCTAAATCTAAGGCACTTTGAAGCCCCTCTAGTCCGGTATCTTGGTGAAGAGACACATCGTCCGGAATAGAAATAACTGCAAGTCCCTCGAAAGGACTCTCTATTTGTGAAGAGGGAGCCTCTGAAATTACAACAGCCGCTGTTGGCAAAGACATTACAACAGACTTACATCTCGGAGCTTTATGGGCAGCGACCTTGCCTTTCCTTATTCTCTTAGAATGTCGATGGTTTTGTGAAGGCCCAGGTGCAGGCTCATCTCTAGCAAGCATATTTTCATCGTCACCTCGCTCGATGATCACAATTCCAGGAACTCTCCTCCTAACTTGCCTCGTCGGAACCGCCCTAAGAGACCTTTCAAGCCTGATGCTTTGATTTCCTCCAATCAACCCGACGGCCCTCAAATTCTCATCCGTTAGAACTTTATCAATTTCTCTATCCACAACGGGCACTCTTTGAAGAACACTTACAATCTCTTTAAATCGGTCGCCTTCGGGTCGCAGAATTGAAGCTGTGAAAGAAAGAGAGTATTAGATTCGACATAAAATAAGATTATCCAGTCAATCGTCATAAAAGTTGAAAAACTTAGGCCGGACTAGCCACCGTCTGGTGATACCTGGTGGGCATTGGACGTAGAACCATTCAGTCTTGAAATAACTTATCTTGGTCCACGCTCCGATCACGACCTGACAGTTCCTAACTGCCTCTAAGAAGGTGAAAGATGGATTATCCCCTCGGCTCTTTATATTGAAATGGTACCGGACTTCCTCTGGAGTCAGGGGTCGAAAAAGATGCTCCATGAAGACGATAAATAAGCCGTTCAGCGAAGCATATCCATTCGGGTGCATCTGTGGCGGAGCAATCCTTAAGTAGGATAACACTTCCCAGATGTATTGATTGAATGGAGGGGAGAATCTATTAAAAGCGGTATACCCTTCCGGGGGAGAGTGGGGTCTGTCTTCTTCCCCTAGTAGTAGGACGTCATCCCTCGACAATCCGTGCCTTGTGCAAATCCTACCAAGAATTTCCTCAGAGATATTAGATGGAACAGAGTCTTGTGGATTCCCGATGGAGGTTGCTCCTGGTAGCTTATTTGGAGCTGGACTTATAACTTTGGTTGCGATAGCCGACATCTCGATTATAGGAAGAGGAGGACTCCGAGCTTCCCGCGATTACGAACTTCCAGTTTCCATAGCTAATCAACTCAGCAAAAATCATCATTAGATGACAATAAACCCGTGTTTCCCCCATTGTGAAGTGCATGAATGTGTTGTGCAATGCAGTACTGTATATTATCTATGAAATGCTATGAGATTTAAAGAGTGTTTGAACGACGAGACTTCAAAATTCAATTGGAGTGACCGTCATCGCCGACCGTCACAATCGTGCCATCTAGACTTTGGAGGCCGATCCAAGTTAAAGTTCATTAAATTTTTTCAAGTTACAATTCCATCGACGAGCTTCAGAAGGCAGTCAGATATGCAGTGAAACGGTTAAGTCCAATTATGCAAGGCAAAATCTCGTCGGAGTCAAATGTTCGAGTGTGCAAAGGATTTCATCTCCATCAAGTTCAAACTTAGATCGATCACCACATGGACAATTCGTATCGATGAGAAGAGGAACCAGTTCGTATCGACCACCTATGCATCACTTCGTATCGATCAAGCTCAAAGTTCGTATTGATCACCTTCCAGGGTTTTGTATCAATCATCTAAGTCATTTTCGTATCGATCATTTTTACATCGCTTCATAACGACAGCTATGGGTCGATACGAAACTCCATAATTCCAGAAGCGATATGAATTCCCTCCTCGTAACCCTCGGTTGCCAATCGATACAAATCCCTCTTCCCAGATCGACAGGAATGTGCTACTTCCCCCTTCTCCCATCGATACGAATTCAAGGCCGAGCAATTCTTCCATCAACACTTCGTATCCCCATGCTTCTTCTCCTCAAAACCCACTCAGGCATCGCCTCCACTGTCCTTGACTTCATTCCGGCCATCCAAGACCACCACTTCACCAGAATCGGCAACAAAGGCGAATGGAACGGCAATGAGTCTCAAGCCTCATCGTTTTTAACATATTTCATTGCCTGGTTACCTAGATCTAACAGCTGGTTTGAGGGATTAAGAGCTCGACTCAGTTTGAAGGCAAAAACAATTTTGATTTCCTTTTTCAGAGCGATACGAAGGCTAGAGAGGAAAGGCAAACAAATGGGAAAAATTCTAAGTACCAAGATATTTATACTCGGAAAGCGACCATTCGTCTCCCAGTACAAGCTAACCGGTCGAAGCGGTCTACCTCCTCAACCGATACGAGGCAGCCATTCATATCCATGTGCCATCCATCTAGGGTAACGCTCGTTCGTATCCATCAGACAATTGACACAAAGTGCAAAGCAAAGACCGATTGGACTATTCAAATCCATTTGAAATGCATCGACATAAAATGCTTTGTTCATATCCATCGACATAAAACCCACAGAGACTCGTATCCATCGATATGAAAACAAAATTTCAACTTTTCACATCGATCCAGGAGAGGATCAATACGAAGAGACACTTTAAAATGACCATCAAGCGTTGTTACAATTCGAATTTCACATCGATTTAGGAGAGGACCGATACGAAATTCGATGCAAAAGAAAATCGACAATGACTCATGAACGTGCAAACGTTAATGTGAGTCAAGCTAACATACATTTATGTGTGATGAATTAACATTCAATTTTCAAAATTCACAGGAATTGAATGCTTACCTGGTGACAATTACGACAATGAACAACAGATTTCTAACACTCAACACTCAGTTACAACAATGCGCTATACAATCATTGGCAGTCAGCAATTCAGTATTTATATTACCGAGAAACAATCAAAGATTACATTTTTTGGCAAAAAGACAACTACACATCAAATCAGATGAAGCTTTTAAAACATAAGATTGCGACTTTTCAAAGCACGTCCTTTTCACACAAGACGTACTTTGGAGGGCAAATGTTATCCCGCCTTTTGGCAAGGCTGTGACACCAAGAACTTGACTGGAAACCAAGGACAGTCCATCCCAAAGGTCGGTTATACATAGGTTCATTATGGATGTTGGTAAATTTTGTCCGAGTCCGGATCGAGCTACAATCAATATAGTATGACAAGCAAAGCTATGAAAGCCAATGTCCCAAATTTCAAGTTAATCGAAGTTCATATTCCCAAGATATTGATCGATCAAGTTCAAAAGAATGGACACCCTTCGTATCCATGCAAGTCCGTATCCATTCCTTCAGAAGGCTTCCTTCGTATCCACCCAGAGGCCGTTGGTTCGTATCCGTCAAATATGCATAGCTCCGTATCCATCAAAATTACTCAACTTCGTATCCATCATGACTGGCGATAGTACGTATCCTTGAAAATATATTGTTTCGTATCCATTGCATGAGAACCCTTCGTATCGCTTACCCAATTCGTATCGACCATAAACAATCGATACAAAACAAGCATCGATACGGGTTGGGGTGACAGCTATCGATACGAAGGGGGAATGGAAATGATCAATACAAAGGACGTGAGCGTACCTCGATACGAAAGACATGCGTTCGTATCGATATGAAGTGAATCATCAACAATCAATACGAAATAAAATGCCATAGATGGATACGAATGAGTATAAACCGGTGGATACGAACGAGGCCTACGAAGTAGGAAGACTCAGTCACTCGGCATAAAAAGAGGATCGATCCTAAAAGTTAGTGCCACGTCATCTAGCAACCACGTGCATTTCATCGATACGAAGAGGAGCAATACGACCGTATCGGTACGAAGGCGGTTGCACATTAAAAATCCAAACTTGCATCGATTATATCTCAAAATCTACAAGTCCAAATGCCACCAAATTTTCACAAGAGCTTGTGTACTACCTCAAGAATGTACCTGATCGATCTTGGCCCAAAAAGATCATTTCTTGATCGATAGGAATTGGATACGTATCGATCATGGATCAAGTCGAAATGACTAGGGATCGATCACGTGGGCCCACCCATGTGAGAGAAGGAGTCTTCCGAGTTTGAGGTGAGATATTTGTAGCTTACACCTATAAATAGCAGTCCAAGGGCTTCAGAAAAGGGACTTTTGGACGTTGGAACGCCGATACTCTGCCGAAATCACTATTGTATCTCAATTATGATGTGGTAAATTATAGAATTTTGAAAATAAAATATCCAGACTTGGAGAGAATCAAGGAGAAAAGAGATAACTCTTAGAATTAATAAGAGAACATTAAATTTTTTGCTTTACTATTATTTAATAGACTAATGTGTAACCCGTGCATTGCACACGGTAATATTGTAAATTACAGTATTATACTTTTACTATTAAAAGAAGAATTTTGTTATGCAATGTATGATAAATTCAGCGAAAAAGATGAACTATAAATTAAAACTGTTATTATTTTGTGTATGATTTATGTTGTACAGCTTACACACACACATATATATGAAATAAAGTAATTTAACCATTGTTGTTACTATGAATATAGTATACATGTTGAAACTGACGTATGATAGTAATTTATTAGATGAATTGAAAAATATTATTTAACGGAATTTGTTTAAAAAAGTCAGATGTAAAATTATGTAATTAGTTTAAATATAAGGACTTAAAGGTAAACAGTATGAAGAATCGAGAGGAATTTTGTAAAAAATTATATAAATTTGATATGGATTTATTGAAGTTAAAAACATAAATATTTTGTAATATAATATATGATAAATTCTTGATATAAATGAATTATAACTAATTTATAAATTACTTTGTAATTATTGTTTATGCACAAAATTTATGTTATGTGATTTACATATCTTTATGGTTGAATAGAAAAAATAGTTTTACCGTTTTTCTTTATATATATATATATATGTGTGTGTGTGTGTGTGTGTATGTATATATATGTATGTATGAATGAATGTATGTATATTAAAATTGACATATATTTTTATGATTTATTAGAAGAATAGGTTAATATTCAATGAAATTATTCAAATAATTTAAATTTGAGATTTTGTAAGTAGTTTAAATACATGGATATAAATATAAAATATTAGGAAAGAATTGAGGGGGTATTTAGTAAAATTTATAAAAATGTTAAAATATAGGTATTTGAAGCTAAAAAGGAAATTTTCCAATGCAATATGTGATAAATTTATTTAGATAAACGAATAACATATTAAATTTGAAATATTGTGTATGTATATTATTTATGTTATGTGACTTATATTTCTTTGTATTTAAATGAAAAACTAATTTTATCACCTTTGTTGATATGAATATGGTATACATATTGAAATCGTCATATTTTAGCATTTATTAGATGAATTAACGAATGTTTATTAATTGAATTTATTTAAATAATCTAAATTCAAGCTCACATAATTAATTTGAATATATCGACTTAAACGTACCATGTTAGGTGATATTGAGAAGTCCTTTGTAAATAACTATATAAATTTCAAAATATAGGTGTTTGACGTTAAAAAAAGGGTTTTACAGTGTAATGCATGATACATATATTGACGTAAATGGATAAAAATTTAAACTTGTAATTATTATTTATATATATAATTTATGTTATGTGATTGATGTATTTATATATTTGAAATTTTCAATCGTTTTTGTTAATATGAATATAGTTCATATTGATCTGATTTATTAAACAAATCAATGAATAATTGTTTAGTGAAATTGTTTAAATAGTTTTAAGATTATGTAATTGATTAAAATAAATGACCTTAAATGCAAAATATTAGAAAGGAAATGAGGGGGTTTTGTAAATGATTATAGAAATTTCATAATATAAGTATTTGGAGTACAAAAAACATAATTTTGTAATGCACTAATGATAAATTTATTGAGATAAAATGCGAATTTTTTTTTATTGTTTATGTATATACTTTAAGTTATGTGACATAAGTATCTTTACATTAATCAAATTTTTTTTCTTTCAACTTTGTTAGTATGATTGTGGTGTACATATTGAAATTTTCATATGTTCATAAATTAGTAAACGAATTAACGAATATTAGTTAATTGGATTATCTAATCAGTTAAAATTTTGATCGCTTAATTAATTGAAATATATAGATTGATGAAAAGTATAATATTAGGAGAAAAGTGAGTAAATTTTGTGAATAATTGTGGTAATTTTAAATGTAGGTATTTGAAGTTAAAAGTATAATTTACAATGAAATATATGATAAATTTATTAGAACAATTGAGCTACAAATTTTTTATTATTTTTATTATAGTTTTATGTAATTTATATATCTTTACAGTTGAATGCAAAATTAATATTACCATTTGGTTGTTACCAAAGTGGTATACACATTTAAATTGTCGTTCTTTAGTATTCATAAGAAATATTAATAAATATTAACTGAATTTATTTAAATAGCTTAAATTTTGGATTATTTAATTAACCTAAATGTGCGGACTTAAATATAAAATATTAGGAGGTAAATGATAAATTATATGCAAATAATTGTATAAACTTTAAGATGTCCGTAACAAAATCTTTAATAATAGTTGTAATAGCTTTGGTATCACACTTTTTTGGTGTAAACGTGAACTACCCAAAATGCCCTTCTAATATCTTTAATAATAGTTGTAATACCTTTGGTGTTACGTTTTTTTGGTGTCAGCGTGAACTACCAAAAATGTCATCTACATACTATGAAATCTTAATATCACATAAAAAATAGTATCTAATAAATAAACTTCATTTATCAATTCAAAATGCTCTTTTATAAATATTACCAAATCTCACAATCATTAAAAATATGATTTAATAAATAAACTTTCTTTACCAATTCAAAATCCAAATAGAAATAAAAATTCAAACTAACTAAAAATTTGATGTTGAAGTATTGAATAAAAATTCAAACTTACTACACTTGATTTCATCGCAAAAAGATGACTAAATATCTAAGTAAATCATTCTTCTTGAAGGTGTTAAACCAATATAATTTGTAGAAAAATAATTCACGCGCGAAGCGCGTGCCGTAACGCTCGTGTAAAATAATGGGAGTGAATTAGCAAAATAAATGTAAAGTGACAAGTTAAAGAATTTGAAAATAAAATATCTAAAGAGAGAATTAAGGAGAAGAATTTAAATTCCTATAATCAATTAGAGAGCCAGAAATTATTTTGTTTTACTGTTATTTAATAGATTGATTTGAGCGCATTAGACGAGCTATGGAACTTATTAAACCATAAGAGCGGTGATAAATGCACGTCATTTTGAGGTCATCCAAACTGAATCGTGTTTAATCGTTGTACTATCATAGATATATTATTTTTTAGATCCGTAATATTAGGGCTGTTATGGTTATGTATGTACCGTTACCGTACCGTATTTTACTGGTAAGTTAAAATTGTTTACCGTTACCGATTTGCTGTTATACCGAAGACCGGTTGCCAATAAATTGGTAACCGTTACGTTGGTAATGGTAAATTATCTTTTTTTTAAAAGAAAAGTACATACCTTGACATGTTTTTGCACTATATGATGATGCTTCATTATACAATTTATAGTGTTACCTAATAAAAGACATCAATAAAAAATAAAATAAGTGTAGTTAGCATTGTTTGATTTAAATTACCGAACTAAATGTAATTATTTGTTTGGTTCTAAATGTCTATAATAAAGCATATTACATGAATATCCATATGTTATAAATTGACTGATAAATTTATCGTTACCGCTGATTTTGAAAAATGTTACCGATGATTTATTAAGAAAATGGTAAATTTACTGTTACTATACCGATTAAATCGATATATCGATTTTACGCAAAATTGATAACCGATTTACTAGTAATAGTAATTTTACTGTTATCATATCAGCTCTACGTAACATACCAGTTATCAATTGAATCAGCATGATTCCCTTTTCACTTTGATTTTTTTCTTTTTTTTATAAAGAAGAAACCGAGTTTGTAACTTGCAAGGAGGCGACTCTAAATTAACGTGTGGATGTAAAGAATTGACATTTGATCGAAAAGCTTTCTTCTGGCCTGGCCCAAATAAAGTCGGAAAAACCTCACCAAAAGATAAAATGGAGAGTTCTGGAAAGAACCAGAACGCGGGAGAACTATCAACTGCATTTTCCATTCTCACTGGCAAAACATTCCCGAGTCTCAACTGCTTAGTACGCTATTTATACCAACTCCTTCCTCTTCAGACCGCATTAGAAGAAAAACGAAAGCGATCTGCATATAGTCTTCATTTATCCAAATCTCTCTGTCATAACAATCTTAATTCCTTTTAAGTTTTCTGAAATCAATGGCGAAAGGCGAGGGTCCAGCGATTGGAATCGACCTAGGCACCACCTACTCTTGCGTTGGTGTTTGGCAGCATGATCGAGTCGAGATCATTGCGAATGATCAGGGAAACAGGACGACTCCGTCTTATGTGGCGTTTACTGACACGGAGAGGCTGATTGGGGACGCCGCTAAGAATCAGGTCGCCATGAATCCGGTCAACACTGTTTTTGGTAAGTTACAATTACTCGTTTTTTGGGCTTTATTGACAGCATTTTCTGCTTTTGATTTGGATTTAATTGTAAAAAGAAATTTAATAAGTTAAATTACATCTCTGTTGTTTAATGAATTCTTTTCTCTGGTAGATATTCGTTTTTAAGCAAAATTGTTTATATTTTGAGGGAACCTTGCATTACTGCAATCGAATTAGGGAATGCCATATGTTGATTATGTTCCTTGTACATTGGTAGAAAAGAACGTATAAAAAAAACAGAAGGCACTGCTATAAAAGTTTGCATTTTGGTTTGATCTATCTATCAATGGTATTTTCGTTTAGTCCGGTGATGAAAGACGAGATGTCATAACCTTGTTTATTGTGCCTAATGACTGAAATTTCAATTCCCTTATAACTGATACTTGTAGCCAGCATGGATCTTAAAATTAGCATCTAACCAATGTTGTTGGGATCAATCAATTGTCCAGATGCAAAACGACTTATTGGAAGGCGATTCAGCGACCCATCAGTTCAAAGCGACATGAAGCTATGGCCATTTAAAGTAATTGCAGGCCCAGGCGACAAGCCTATGATTGTCGTTCAGTACAAAGGCGAAGAAAAACAATTTGCAGCTGAAGAAATCTCATCCATGGTCCTCACCAAAATGAAAGAAATTGCAGAAGCCTACCTTGGCACTGCAGTCAAAAATGCAGTTGTAACCGTGCCTGCATACTTCAACGACTCTCAGCGTCAGGCCACGAAAGATGCTGGTGTTATTTCAGGCCTTAATGTTATGCGAATCATCAACGAGCCGACTGCTGCTGCTATTGCTTATGGCTTAGACAAAAAAGCGACCAGCACGGGTGAGAAGAATGTGTTGATTTTTGATCTTGGAGGTGGCACTTTTGATGTGTCACTTCTCACTATCGAAGAAGGAATATTTGAAGTGAAGGCAACTGCTGGTGATACTCATCTTGGTGGTGAGGACTTTGATAACCGATTGGTTAATCATTTTGTTCAGGAGTTCAAGAGGAAGAACAAGAAGGATATAAGTGGAAACCCAAGAGCACTAAGAAGGTTGAGAACTGCTTGTGAGAGGGCAAAGAGGACCTTGTCTTCCACAGCTCAAACCACGATTGAGATCGACTCCTTGTTCGAGGGTATTGATTTCTACTCCACAATCACAAGAGCTAGATTCGAAGAGCTGAACATGGATTTGTTCAGAAAGTGCATGGAACCTGTTGAGAAATGCCTGAGAGATGCTAAGATGGACAAGAGCTCGGTGCATGATGTCGTGCTCGTTGGCGGGTCCACTCGAATTCCAAAAGTGCAGCAGTTGCTTCAGGACTTGTTCAATGGAAAGGAGCTCTGCAAGAGCATCAACCCCGATGAGGCAGTTGCTTATGGTGCAGCAGTGCAGGCTGCTATATTGAGTGGTGAAGGCAATGAGAAGGTTCAGGACTTGCTTCTTCTCGACGTTACTCCTTTGTCCCTTGGTTTGGAGACTGCTGGTGGTGTGATGACTGTGTTGATTCCAAGGAATACCACAATTCCTACGAAGAAGGAGCAAGTGTTCTCTACATATGCTGATAACCAACCTGGAGTGTTGATTCAGGTGTATGAGGGAGAAAGAACCAGAACTAAAGACAACAACTTGCTTGGGAAGTTTGAGCTTTCGGGCATTCCTCCTGCTCCAAGAGGGGTTCCTCAAATAAACGTGTGCTTTGATATCGATGCCAACGGCATTCTAAATGTATCTGCTGAAGATAAAACGACCGGGCAAAAGAACAAAATAACCATCACCAATGATAAAGGCAGGCTGAGCAAAGAGGAGATTGAGAAGATGGTGCAAGATGCGGAGAGGTACAAATCGGAAGATGAGGGGTTGAGGAAGAAGGTGGAGGCGAAGAATGCGCTTGAGAACTATGCCTACAACATGAGGAATACGATAAAGGATGAGAAGATAGGTGGAAAGCTGGCAGCGGGTGATAAGAAGAAGGTAGAGGATGCAATAGAAGAGGCGATCAAGTGGTTGGATGCGAATCAGCTTGCAGAAGTGGATGAGCTGGAAGACAAGATGAAGGAGTTGGAGTCCATTTGCAATCCAATAATAGCCAAAATGTATCAAGGAGAGGGAGCTGGTGGCATGGGGGCCATGGATCAGGATGTTCCTAGCGGTGGTGCAGGTGGTGCTGGGCCTAAGATCGAAGAAGTTGATTAAATTCTTCCACAGTCCATTGCGACGCCGAGAATTGTTTTCTTATGTTTCTTAAAGGGCCTGCAAACTATTTTTCCGTTTTCTTCCGTTAATTATGGCGGTTTAGTTTTATGTTTGTACTTTCTGTTAAAATCAATATAAAACTCTAGTTTTGAATTAGTTGCCGTCTTTTGTCGTAGTATTTTTTCTTCTTCATGCTTTTCTCGCATGGCACCAAAACGATTTGTTGAAACATCATTGTTTTGTTTCTAGTTTTGAAACGTCTTCGTGCGCCTTTAATTTAAATGTTCTTTTCCATTCTTGAATGAAATAATTAAAGTTGTCCATGTTTAATACCATTCCAGGAGTGCACCTAGCTCCTTCTCTTCGTTCTGTTTCGACTTTCAATCTAGATAAATTTTTGAACGATTTTCAATTTGTACGCATTCTCCCCTGTTCCAGATGATTGATGATGATTGTTTTATGCCTCCATTTGCTTTGGTTCTACATCTCGCTTACTGGTTTACCATTTCGGCAGATCGAATCAAATTCAAAAGTTTACTGTATTTAACTGCTATAAAATTGCTTTGTTTTACGTTCGATATAGTCTGCATCTTGCGTGTGCAATCAGCTGCTATCAAGAAATCCTTTGTTTGTAATAGGGGTATAAATGGGTTGGGTTGAAAATTAACCCAATCCATTTAAACAAAAAAAATGCCCAACCCATTACATCCATTTATTAAATGGGTAAATCCAACTCAATCTGTAATTTTATTGGTAAAACTAACCCGATTCATTGAACTCATTTTAGTTGAAACTGTAGCAGAAATGATAGAACTCATTTAAAAGTTTGAATTTGATTTGACTAATAAAAAACAAACATACATAAAATAATTTTAATTCTAGTTTTTACATTTTTGAATTTCGATAAAAATCAAAATTTAAAATTTTAATTCCAACTTTCATCAAAATTCTAATCTAAGGATGTAGTTTGTTATTCGCCGAGTGTAAACGTTGGTCACCATGAAGAACTATAGTATTCGTTCACAAGATTAAGTATCGGAATGTTCCATATTATCTTGGCTGTGCCTACGTACTGTTTTTTCAAATAACACCAAGGCGACCTTCTGGTTTTGTTTCCGGTCTGAAGTTTGAATTTGTGCGGAAGAAAGAGTTTGAAAGGGGTGTTCTGGTTTGAAGTTTTATGTGACACACAATGTACATTTTGTAAATTGTTACGATCACTTCCTTTAATCAGTTTACATTTTTCTGTAACAATTAACTGATTATCAGCATAGAAGCATTTTTCGCTCTCTTGAGAAATTAAGTTGAGTGTGTTTTTGTTTTAGTTTTAATGTAATTTTCTAAAGTAAAATAACATGGAGATTGTTGCAACATGTAAAATCAGACTGTATGAAAAAAGAAAAACTTGTCCATCATCACCATCATTTAAGTATTTCACCATGTAGAATTTTTGCAATAGATGGGTAGCAGTAGTCATCTTGCTGTAGTTTTTGTTTGCAGCATTTTCAAATTTACGTTTTAAAGTTCGTTTGTTAAATGAAATTTTCTCTTTCAATTTTATAGTTTTCATTTGACTTCCATAGAGCTCCAAAACCACAGTTTATTAACCATGACATCTTTGAAAATTACAATCAAACATCGCCCATTCTTGAATCGTTTTTTGTTGGTTCTTGAATTTCAAGGACATCACTTTCACCCTTTAGTAATTAAAAGTTATTAACAATTCTTATATTATTACTATTATGCTGTATTTTCTCACCATAGAACAGGGTTTTTGATAATTCGATTAGTTTTTGAAATTTGAGGGTTTTATTTTCACATGTAACAAGCGGGTCACTATATCTAAGTACAAAAGCGTTTACTAACCAAGGGTCGGTTAGAAACCAACCGACCCCAATAGGGGGTCGGTTGTGCTCTTCCGGATTGCTTTGTAAACCCAGAAGTTTGCCAAAGCAATCCAGATGGTTGAAGGCTTAGCCAGGCATAATAAAGCCGGCTAAGCCTAGCCAGCTTTATTATGGCTGACTAAGCCTTCCCATTGGCAACGGCCATTTAAATGACCGTTGCCACTTAGCCGACTTTATTATAGCCGGCTAAGTGGTAACAGTCATCTAAATGGTCGTTGCTCATTCCTCTCATTCCTTCTCTATATAACTTACTAATTACAAAATTTTATTTACATAATTTATCCTACATTTCTTACTCTCTTCAGCAAATTATCTTCAAACAATCTCATTAATGTTGAAAAATTCAAAAAGAAAATCTTAAAAATCTTCATCTTCTATATTTCTACCTCAACTTAGATTCGATAATCAGAACCTGACTCAATTCAATCAAAATACGTTCAACTCTCAACATGGTCAAAATCAATATCATTCTCAAAATTCTCAACAGCAAAATCAAAATTCAAAATTTTGTTTTGCTCAATAAGCTTCAAATTTGTATCATCTACAACAATATCAGAATTTCTTTCATTCTCAACAAGATTCGAACCATTACCAAAATTCTCAAAATTTGAATTATTCGCAGAATAGTTTGTTTCAACAAAAATATAATTATGATCAAAACTACGTATCTCCCAATAGCCAACAACGGTCAGTATTGTATTATCGTTCACAAAATTTATCAAGAAATCTCAATAATCAATTTGTAGACAACATATATGAAAACCAAGAAACCCAATTCGGTGGCAATGAAACTGCCGAAGAATAAGATGTTTATAGGAATTCTAATTTTTCTTCCGCTCAAGCTTGGGGAAAGCAAACAACGAGAACCAACATTAATGAATCTCCAAATGCGGGACCAAAAGTCGGAAAATGGTTAAATGGTCGCCGGACGAGCAAGCTGAATTAGCATTCTGATGGGTAAAATGTTCTAGAGACAATAAGAAAGGTATAAGCCAAAGTGAAAGTTCTTTTTTGGAATTCTGTACGCAATTTTTTCAACGATCGAAGTCCAAATAGTCTTCCAAAAACTGTTGATTCTTTGAAGCAATCTTGGAAAAGAATAAATGTTGCTTGTCAACTTTGGAAAGAAATAATGGCCGGACTGCATTCAAGACAACAAGTGGGGGCAAACGACATGGATCTGGTAATAATTTTAAATTTATAGTTCAAATTATCAAGTTCTCTGTTTTATTCTTCTTATAGCAATTTATCATCTACAGCTTAATCAACCAAATGCGGTGCATATGTCTGAATATAATAGTCAACTGTTCCACATGCACCATTGCTATGACATACTCGCAAAAGAGGAAAAATGAAGTCGAGTGTGACAAGAACACTCGGTAATGCGCTTTTTTCCTAGAGAGATGAGCGATAGATCTAGCCCTAGTAGTTCTGATCCATATGAAGACACCCCCTTCACAACTGGTACAGGTGGTAGGCCACCGGGAAAGTACAAGGGGAAGAAAAAAACTACCACTGATTACAACGCACATTATGAACATATTGATGAGCAAATGACATCCGCCGAAGATGCAAATAAATTTTACGTGGAGACAAAAGAAACGAAGAGACTTGAAATGGCAAAGGAAAAACAACGACGTCACGATGAAAAACAAAAGTTAAGAATTGACGAGTTTGAGTTAAGAAAACAAGAATTAGCTCGACAACAAAAAGCTGATGATATGGCTCTTTTAAGTTGCAACCTAAACGAACTCAATACAGTGCAAAGGTTGTATATGGAGAAGCAACTTGAGGAGTACAATATACATCATGAGGTTTTGTAAGAAACTAGGTTCGTACAATGTATCCTAGTATTGCATCTTTTATTTGTTCTCCTAAGTGTTAGTTGTAGTGTCATTGTTAGTGTTGTTGTTATTGTGATTGTTGTTGTTTTAATTGTAGTTATTGGTAATGCTATTGATATCATTTTTGTTGTCATTGCTATTGTTATAGTTTATTGTCATTCTTGTTTGTCATTATCACTATTGTTATTATTATTATTATTATTAACACGTCAACAACAACTTAGTACAATAGATATAACAAATTCAAACACAAACAGTATTACAAAATGTCAACAACAACTTATTACAATAGATAAGTGAAACATAAACACTATCTAAACATCACTTCTACTTGTGGTTTCATATATGTTCCCAGTAGTGTTCCACTAGTTCTTCTCTAAGATTAAAATGAGCTTGTGGATCTCGAATGTCTTGTATTCTTTGCAAGTATTCAGCAAAAGTATTTGGGTCCTTAAAAGGTTTTTTTCGAAACGCCACAGCAATGTCTGGATAGTTTCTCGGTTGAAGCTCGTACCCACCACGTTCTTCTTCAACAATCATATTATATAAAATAATATAACAATATATGATATCAGATAATACCGTCGGATCGTGGTAGTATACCTCTTTTCTTAATGTATGAAACCTACCTTGAAGCACTCCAAACTCGTTCGATATCTTTCCTCAAACTCTCTTATTGTTTGGTGAACTTTGCTTCTTTTGCGTTATTTGGTCATTTGTATGTTTGCATAAGTGTTTTCCATTTTAGGTATATTCCATCTACCAAGTAATAACCCATGGAATGATCTTTGTCTCCTATTTTGTAATTGCATGGAGGTGATATATCATTACATAAGCCACTTAATAAATATGACTGTCGTAGAACGTTAATATCATTCAGTGAGCCTAGTGCTCTAAAAAAAGCATGCCATATATACAAATCGAATGAAGCAACAACTTTCAATACCAGAGTTGCATGTTTGCAATGTCCTGTGTATTAGCCCTGCAATGCAAGTGGACAGTTTTTCCACCTCCAATGCATACAATCTAAGCTACCTAACATACTTGAAAATCCACATTGAGATCCATTGCTAACAATATGTCAATGTCATGAGGGGTTGGAGACCGAATATATTCTTCACCAAACATACAAACAAAGGTTTTGCAAAATTCTTTCATACATAATATTGCCGTTGAGTCTCCAATCCGCACTTTGTCATCTTGCGAATCACCAGAAGTTCCGTATGATATCATGCGAAGTTCAGCCGTAACCTTTTGCAGTGGAGAAATTCTAAGTTCATTGATTCCATTTCTCCTATGGGTTAAAAAAATGTTTGTTTCGGTTAATTTGTCGAGAACCCGATTAAAAATATTTTTTGACATAAGGAATCTTCGTCGAAAATCCACATCCCCGTACACGGGGTTTGCCGTAAAATAATCCTTGATCAGTTGATTATGACTGCCACACAGTCTCTTCGATAACGCAAGTCTTTCCTTTCAATAGCACTACCTCCTTAGGTTGAAGTAGAGCTTTCAACAATTTTATGAGCTTTCAACAATTTCAGCAGCAAACATTCTTTGTTGATTAATACAATGTTTAATGAAATCGTCCGAAGATGATGACAATGATGAAGACGAGGATGAGAAGCCCACAAACTTTTTAAAGAACTCATTTAATATAGGTAGAAAAATGGTGAGCATGAGTTTGGAAGTTTGAATGAGTATGTTTTACGACATCCTTAATTCTATTTATAAGCTCTTGCTGTTTAATGGATATATAATGACACAGCGTCCAGTCATATCGGACATTGTAGCTATATTGATTAATCACATGGAGGCAACATTCATTATACTATATAATGTCATACTGATAAATCAAATGTCCACGTTGCACTGAAGATGGAAGCATAATGGTTCGGTGTCGGGTCACATCAGACACTGTAGCCACAATGCACTATTTTATACGGATTAAAGATTCATCATGTGGAGGCAGAATGGCATGGTGTCGAGTCTTGTCGAACATTGTAGCCACGTTGCACTGATTTATACGTATTAAAGCTTTGTCATGTGAAGTCAGAATGACACAGCGTCGGGTCACATCGGACAATGTAGCCACTTTGCATTGCTTTACACGGATTAAAGCTAATGGATATGGAGTGAGAATGACAAAGTGTTGGGTCAAATCGGCCACTGTATCCACGTTGCACTGCTTTACACGGTCAATGTATTATGCTATATAAATATCGTTTTGTTTGCCATACTTATCTTCATTCATATCATAGCAGTAGTATATAAAAATGGTTGATTACAATCATATTTCTTTGCCCTCCTCATACTCATACAAAGGTCTGTTACAAGCAATAGCCCAACGAATACATCCTCCCCTCAACCACCAACCGAGTGGTATATTGAAATGGAGGAAAGACACAATGTCGATGTAAGAGAGCATGAGATGGAAGTGCAAGAGCCCATGCAGCTGAAAAATGGTAACACTGGTACAAAAAGTGCATATTGCTTCGCCTCATTTGCATCGGTTGAAGTAAAAACTGATGCAAATAGAACTATTTGCATCAGTTGTATCTTAATAACCGATGCAATTGGTACGTGAAAAGCAATAGGTAATAAAAAAATCAAATTTGCATCAGTTCTCACCAACAACCGATGCAAATAGTTTTAGTCGCATCGGTTTTAAAGTCAACCGATGCAACTACATGTTGATGGCAATATGAAATTTAGGTTGGAAATAATGAAAAATTGGCTCCAAAGTTTACTTTGGACAAATGTATTCCTTCCTCCTCAATAACCCACTCCAAAAATAATAATAATAATAATAATATCGTGCCCTCCCCTTCTTTTCATTTTCAAAATCGAACAAAAGAAGAAAAAATTAAAAAATTTAATGGCGAAGATGGCAGCAAACTCGAAATCGAAGTTAACCCCTATAATTTTTCATCATCATTACTTCCGCTGCTGTCGATTCCTAAAAAGAAGAAGATAATAAGGGTGATTCCATAAACATTTCTTGGTTCCTCTTCTTCTGTCGCAGAGGCGGATTCTCCAAAGGCGGTACAAGTACAGATTGCAACTGCTGAAGCAGAAATTCCAAAGGGGGAAGACGTATTTGTTATCGTCATGGTATTATTCTTATACTGCTTACAACTTTCTTCATTTCCTTTTCCGATTTTAGTTTCCTTTTCCACTGGTTTTCTGTAAAACAATAATTATAATTAATTGATGACTACGACCTCAATTGTAAGGGTTGAAGTTAAAATGTGAAATAATTCAGGTCGGTGGTTGGTAGTGTATTGTGCTTCCTGGAAGGTTTATCTACACACAGAGGCTCAAGGGGGCTAATGTCAATGATAAGGTTTCATTATTGTCACTATCATCTTTATTTTTTATATAGATAATAATGTATAATATGGTTCCAGCTTGATAGTTCTGTAGCATCATATAAGAGGGGAATTACTGTACAATATGGTTCCAATTGAGAGTTATCTGATGTGTTTGTATAAAGTTCCGAGTAGACTGACTCTGAATCTCTTTCATTATCACTATATGTGTAGCTACTATAGTGATTATTTGACATGGAAAACAAACTTTAGTACTTTTGGTAAGGCTCTAACGTAGGTCAATGTACTTTCATTCATTATAAACAACAATGGTTTTGAGTTGTATGCAGCTACTTTTAGTTTGTTCCTGAAAATTCTATATACAATTTTCTTAGTATAAAGTGAAATAGCTTCATGCTATCATGATTAGTTATTAGAATCATTAATAAATTCTTCATAAAACACATGGATGTGTGTGTGTATTGTAGGATTAACGGGGAACCTTCAACCTATGAGATAGTACAAAAGAATAATCCATTATTATGCTTGTACGTTAGGCTGACCTTGTTTTGGAATTCGTTATCATAGAGTTATATCGGTGATTTACATGAGTTAACTCGATCTATAGCACTGGCTTAAGAAACATACAGTTAATATAAAACTTCCATTAGGGAAAAATTAAGGAGACTTGGAAATAAACGAGTAAATGAGACAAATAGTAGCATACACAAAGAAATATATGAAGTATGGTACACCGACAAGCATAATTGAAGTACCACGGAAATAATGAGATGCCTCCAGAAGAATTGCGACCTTTGAAGACTATGAATCCTTACTGAATTATACTAGAACTTGAACTTAAGCTAGGATAGAGATGAAGCAAGCATGAAAATATTGACTGAGTTTATTATGTTATCTCCTTTTGAAGAAAAGGTACTATGCCTTCAATCTATTATTTTACAGTATATATATTATATCAAAATTTCAAATTTTAAACTGATTTGTACCTGCTATCTAAAGATGCAACTTACAATGTTTAAACTGATCTGTACTTGGAATTTAGATGAGACAGATAAAACATTTTTGGAGGGATCAAATAACCTGTAACACTATGCATTGGAGTAATAATTTTAGCCTGCTTTAGCAAATAAATGAAAAGAAGCAACTGAGATTTATAAATGCTATGTGATATGTAAAACATGAAAGATTAGGCTCTATTACATCTTAACTAAACAGGGAAATTGATCGCTTTACATTATTTCATAAATCATACCATTGCCTCTCTATTATTGGATATTATGGTCAACAAATTGTAATATGGTTGATTATAAAGTACTATGGTAATTAATTATGGAGCTTAATGTTAAAAGAAAAATGTAGTATTTGCTCCCTATAAAATTAGAGTAGTCGTTGAATTAATTTAGTGTTGTATTAATTACAAGTAATTAATTTACTGTTGTATTAATTACCCTTTGATTATTATTATTTTGTCTATTACTTAATTTATTTCTTATCAAGTTAATTGCTCTTTCATTATTACTATTCCAATCATTTAATATGTGCATATACATATAATAGTTCCGTTAACCTTTTAACTTCTTAAACATTTAACCTTACTATTCAATTAATTGATGAAGAGGAGAAGACTGAGCTGTAAATTTGGAAACTAATATTTCAATACATACTAGGCTGATAATCTTATTATGGAAATTTATTAACCTACATTGGAAAATAGTAATTTTAATATTTTGGTTTGTACGTTTATGAATTTTTTTTATAGTTTTTAATATATGTTTATTTTAATTAGTTTAAAATGTTACCAAAATAGATACTAGAAGGAATTAGTTTGATTAGCTGACCCAATGATAACCTTGGTCGTGTTGGATTACACAAAAAGAAAGATTAAGGTCAGTCCAGGGGTTACTTCTCATCTTCTTTATTTTTGCATACATGCAGGTGAATGCAGCAGCAGAAGTAATCTATGACCTTGTAGATTCAGCAGCCAATTTAATATTTGGAGTGGTTATTAATCCATCACTCAATGGTCAGGTAAGCTTTAGACTGATGATAATAGTATATTGGTTGCGTTGCCAGATTGTTAGTGGTGACTATCTACACTCTAAAATGATGTGGTTGCTATCTAGATCATCAAAGAAAAAATAGGTGAAATGATGAGGATGACTGGATATTGGTATGACAGTCAAAAGTAGTGGCGATGGGTAATTGGTGATCAGGTAATGGGTTAATGTTGGGGGTATTTAGATGTATGTTAGAGGAGGTTGGAATGGCTGTGGGATAAATGTCAGTAATGGTTAGAGGAGGAGCAGTTGTATGTTGAATGGAGGTTTAGGCAGAGGATGGTGGGCTGTGAAGAAAGTGGGCCATGCCAGTAGTATGCTTGATGTTTTGTTGGTTGATGAGGTGGAGACAATGGTAGTGCTGGATATTGTAGTGTTGTATGGAGGAGGTAGGCAGTGAGGTGGTTAGAGGAGTGGTGAAGTGAATGTAGAGGGCAGTTGCAAAAGATGGTGGCAGTAATGTGGGGATGATAGCAATGTTATGGTGTTTGTGTGTAGTTGCTTAAAGTTGGTTGAAGGTTGTGGTTTGCAGAAGTGTAGTATGCAGAGGGAAGGCAGGCTGGTGGTGGAAGATGATGGATGTATGGGGTATTTAAGGAGTGGCAGTGGTTTGATGTGGTTGGAAATGTGATGGTGTTTGTTGTTGTGGTGAACATGATGGTTGAGCAGCAGTAATGTGTTGTTGGGAGATGTTTTGCAAGAAGTACAGGTGGTGGGGTGCAGTTTTGTGATGGATATGGTGATGATTACTAATGAACTGGTTGTAGGCTGTGGTGATGTTCGAGTGTGTATTTGTATGTGGTTCAGGGAGTAAATGTATGTAGGCAGATTGATGGTTTGTGTGTGGAGGAGAGTGAAATGAGTGGTTTTGGTTGCATTTATTTTTTACTACTGACTGTCGGATTATGTACCGTGGAATTTATTTATGTTTTTCATTCTTTTGTAGAATTATTAAATCTGATTATGTATTTGTTATTAAATTTAATTTTGAATGATAGTAATATTGCATGCAATAATTGTTTGTTATAATTAATAATATACATATATAGTCTATTTGAATACTACAATAATGGTATCTGGGAATGGTTTTTTTGCATCAGGTATAAATAACTGATGCAATAGAGAGATTAGTTTGCATCGGTTGTTATGAAAAACCGATGTAATAGAGGGATTAGTTGCATCGGTTTTCATTACAACCGATGCAACATGGGCGCTGTGTCCAAGCAACCAACCATGATATTTTGCATCAGTTGTTAGTAACAACCGATGCAAAAAGGACTGTTTTGCATCGGTTTCAGAACTGATGCAAAAGTGTTAAGCCTGTTGCATCGGTTGCATAGGCATCGGTTGTTGAACTGATGCAAAAGGGGGGTAAACAACCGATGCAAATGGCCTGTTTTGTAGTAGTGTAAACGTCAAAGAGTAGAGTGGCATAGCCATAACGGGAGAAGAGAACGAAGGAATGAAATACGACACCAAGTACCTCGCATAGAACAAGAGATTAATTCTGGAGAGATCTACTGTAATTGTAGGGTTTCTGTTCTGTATGTTGTTGTAAGAAACAGAACCGACATCGGTCGACACCACTATAGATGCCGTAATTCTCCTGATGGTTGTGGACTTTGGCAATGGATTGACGATCCTCTTCCTCATCGAGCAGTAGTGTATGCTAATGAACTTGAAGAACCAATTCAGACGCTTCAAAGGACGTTGGGTTCAATTAAATTGTCAAGTAGTTGAAGGCAGTTTTTTAATCATCGTTTGTCTTGCTTGTTGTCTTGTTCATTTTCTGCGACATTGTCGTGTTTTACCGTTTATTGTCTTATTTGTTTTCTATGAAGTTGTCTGCGTTTATTTTTTGTTGTCTTAGTAAGTTAAGTCTTGTTTGTTAATGTTTTCCATGGGTTAAATGTTGTTATTATGTTAAGTGCATACTAGATTTTGAAAACATAGAATTTACTTGAATTTGTACATATAACTTACTGAAAGTGCAAAGAACTTGTTGATGGTAATTAACTTAAAAAAATTACTTAACTAACCCAAATGTCATTCAAATTGTTTAATATATCTAAACCAGAGATTATATGCAGTATGTCCAACAAAATCAATGTGATACTCCTACAAATAACGGGAATCAAACGTAGATCGTGTTAACTGAAATAGATCTTCTTCCTTCACTGTATTTATAATTATTCTATATCTTTGACAAGCTTTAGTAAACGTGAAAAAAGTACTTCGAGTTTCCAAAAGCCTTCGAATTAATCTACTATCAGGATGACTGTTAAAAACCTAGTTTAGAGTGACCCAAAAATCTTGCTCCAACTCCTCTTCCATGTGTCTATGGTTGATTTCTATATACGATTTGATTAGTGCTAAATAATCATCGGGAGTCCGGCTTTCAGTTGATATTGAAGATTATTGAAGATGTTGTGAATTTTCATTACAAAACATTTGTTTAAATATAAAGTTCATGATCCGCATCTCATGAATCAAGTGCCATCTGATCGACCACGTGGCAAGCATCCACAAACGTGAGTATAAACAAACACAGCTGTGTTTGTTCCTTCACAAATTTAAGTACAGACACTGAAACAAAATAGGAATCCAACACTGATAATACACTGATACGAACACTACTAGTAAATACTAAATACTGATAATACACTGATACACACACTGATAGGACATACAAATACTGATAGTACATACAAACACTATGACTCATCAAACTGGTACTCATCATCAAAAAGGCTAACTGAATTGCCATCATCATCATCATCATCTACTCTATATGTAGGATTATATCGATGTTCATCAGTAGTAGTAAGCCCGTTAATACGAATAGTCAACTCATCTATGCTCCATTGATGCTCGATGTACATGACCTGGCGGAGTCCCATCTGCATCTGAAACAAATCCTTATATGAAAACGCAGCTGGATCTGGATACATCGAAATCTCAAGCCGATGAATATCAACATATTTATCAACTCCCGACGTTGTCGGTATACCGATTGTCCAACCATAATCTCCTATCGGAGATGGCTGTGGAGCATGATATACCTAAGCACTCCGTGTAAGATTCTTTAAAATTGGGGGGACAACACCACTTCGGATGCCCGAAGGCCCTACCAAATCAACGGATGCAGCATGAACAAAAGTAGCCGTATGCGGTGGAGTGTAAAACTGATGCCAAAAAGATGCATAATCTAAATTCATGATGATGAAGTAATTAGCGGACCACTACTCCCTTGCGTACTCATGTAAAGCGGCACTGTTATACACCTTCAAAAAAGGTGTATCCGGATGTGGATCGTCAGGAACAAAATCACCATCTAACGTCTGTCTCCAACTACGCTCACCGAGGAACCAATAGCATCCTAAACTGGACGGGGATGGTACCAATGGAAAATGTCTAGCAGATAGGAATGCAGCATGCACTACGATAGGATCGGTCATAAAAGGTGAACCATTATAAGGATGTCAAACAACACTCTCTCGTGTGGTCCGTAACTTGATCTTATTTCGAGTAATAGCAAATATATGACGTGCCTCCCCTCCTGGCGCCATTCTATGGTTATCTCGAACCCATGCACTAACTCGAGGGAAGAAAAGCAGTAATGTGGAGTCCAACGTCGGATAAGTCATGTTTCAAAAGTACTCATAGTACCAGTACTGTAAAATCTCCCAAAAACCTATAATGGACATGGATCTACCCCTAACGACGCATAATGATCCAAAGAACGATACAAATACGCTAATATCGGAGTCCCCTAATCATACACGATTGGACTATCAAACTACAACTCCGTAACAGCTGCAACATATCCGGATGGCAACGTGTTCGATGCTTTTGTAAGGAATAAGTTCCCCATCAGGTACAGAATAAACAGTCGAGCAATCTTCAAATGGTTGTCTTTGCTATGACCATGTATCAATTCATATTTTGCTTGTCTAATGTAAGAATATCTAATCTGCAGTCTGGATGACAGTCCATCATGTAAGTCAAGATGTGAAAGTACACTAAATAAACAATTAAAGTGCTGGTACTCCTCGTTATATGGTAAGGTCTCCCCCCTTCTGATGCCTAAACCGGTAAGCATAGTAAAGTCTAAAGGGGTCAAACCTAACTCTTCGAAACTAAAGTGGAATGTATGAGTGGTCTTTCACCAACATGCGGCTAAAGCACCACATAACCGAACATCCGAATTTAAAATATTATCGATACCTATTAAAGCAATTTACGATTATTAAAAGCGCTAAAAAGCATTAAATAAATAAAGAGTAATTATGTAAATACGTACTCAAGAAATCTCCAAATCCTATATCTCGAAGAAAAGCATGAATAATGCTGTCAGCATCATAAGATCGGAACATTCTATATCGACGGATTACACTAACCCAAGAGCCACTGGTGCGCTCACGATGAGCCTAATTTTAAACAGGTCGCATATTCAATTTTTATTCTACAATTTTAACTAAAGACATAATTTAAGGGTAGATAACTTACAGAATTTTGACACACGTGTTGACATGTACTCCGTCGTCCAAGAGTATACGAAAATTGACCAAATCCTTATCGGGTCCCAAATTTTGGTTGATGTAAAGATCCAGAACCATATTTGTTGTATTTCTACCCACACGTCTTCGCCTCACGACCGTGCTTCGTCGACCTTCAGTGCCCGTTGTTGGTACGTTTGTGTTTTCTCCGGTAGGGGCATTTTCTACGGCCGGTGGAACATTTCCACCGCTACGACTGTCGCTTCCTCGAATTCTCCTTAATGCTCTTCTCATTTTTTAACCTTTTTTATATTTATTTTTTCGTTGCTGAGCTCTTGGGTGGTGGAAATAATAGGAAGGAGGAAGTAGGAAGGCGAAAGCTTGGGGAAGAAATGGGATAACCGGCTTATTTATAGTCGGTTATCCTACGTACACTTAGCCTGCTAAATTAAAGCCGGCTAAGTGTACGACGTGGATTGCAATCCACAGCTATCGTAGATTACAATCCAACAGCTGTGGATTGCAATCGACATCTTTAGCCTCAGCCGGCTATAATTTAGCTAGCTAAGGAGAAGCACACAGCGTTGGGGGTGGGTATTCCTCCATTCGTCTCGAATCGATGCTTTCAACCCAATATGGTTGGGAATGCTCTAACGAGTCTCCTTACAATTGTACTGAGCAACCCCTACGTGTCCACCTATTATTGATGCCCTTGTGTTTCCACATAATTCAACTAATCAATAGCAATTGGCCATATATTCAGCTGCTAATTATAAACATATCTACCTGAGCAACCTCCTCACCAACAATATTTTCTATTTCCTAAAATAGCAAGGACAATATGGGATATATTAATAATAAACTCTTTTTTTGTAAACCTGGTCAACATTCAAAGTGTAAATACTATATTTTTACAACATTACCATGTGCAATGCACGGATTATACACCATTACTTTATTATCAGTACCCACAATTTTAGTAAATAAAACACAATTAGTTTTCTCTTTAATTATCTTTTATTATAATTTAATATATATATATATATTTTCAAAATTGGTTTTGTAGTTTAACATCCAATCCCCATCAATGTACACATGCATACGCGTATGAATACACACATGATCATGAATTTTCTTAATATTAAATTAAAAAAGAAAACATTGAAGATTTATAACAAAAACACTCATGATAATTACTTTTAATCAAAACACTCATTTTAGTGTCTCGAGGGATCAAGAATCCATAATTTCTAAAACCATAGTCTAGATATCTTATCACTTGAGCTAGGGACCCTTGACATATTACTTCAATGTTTAAACTTTGAAATTTCTTACGTAAATAATTACTTGTAAATATTTCACATATGTAGGTATATCAGTCAAGTTTTATACTTAACATATAATTTCTTAAATTTCAAAAATATTACTTAAACTTATTTCAAAATTAGAAGCTAATATTTCAAAACATTAAATTTTTATAATAAATTTATTCTAAAATTTGTTTACATTTATTCAAAATGTATAAATTAATAAAATATTATGTTTGGCGATCCATAATTTCGAACACTTTATCTTTGAATATCGTGATTTTTTGAAATATAGTCAAGTGTTATAAATGTGATTTTATAACCTTTTTAAATATCTTTTAATTAATGAATAATGATAATAGATTTTTTTTTTGAAATTTGTTTACATAAATAAATACTTCGTAGGAATATCGATAATATGACCAAAAATCGGTTTATCGATAAACAACTTTATAATCGATATAAGTTGTTCGAACTCTTTTGTACTTAGCTAATGAACATATGAAGACATTAGGAATTAACTAACACACTTTGATTTATAAAGTAAGTGGAATCTTGTAGAAGCTTCTAGAAGATAAGGAGATATTTCAAGTAAGCTGGTAGTTTGGTCTTTTACTTAGAAATGAGGTGGAAATGAGAAGTGATGGAGCATGTGGAGGGGTGAGCTGTGATGCCCCACCTCTATACTTACACTAGCCAAGGACACTACGGGGTAATGCCGTCGACTAGCGCGAAGAATAAGGCTGTTGAGGAGCGACCATATGTGTAACTGCTTTGTGCGAGCACCGATATGTTAGATAATATAACTTACATTTCGTTTCAAGAGAAAATCCGACATATCAAATACAAACTCAAAGCTACCACACAGTGGCTATGTGGACTTCGGAAACAAATATAGAAATAAACATAACACAAATCAGTCACAGATATTCATATCACAAAGGCGGAAACAAATGTGAATATAACACATAGAAGTGTACATCAAAGTAGTGGTCAAACTAGATCCACTACATCAAAAAAGAATAGATACAAGTGCTAGACAAAAGAATAAGTATACATCAAGGAGTCTCTATCACAACTGTATTCTAACAAAAACTACTATGCTAAAGTAGTTAGCCAAAAGTCAGGTGACGGACCCTGATAAGAAGTCAAGCAGAAGCACTTGAAATACCTCGGTCTGACCTGAGTATTATTTAAAAAGAAAATAATAAACGGATCAGTCTAGCTATAAATATCAGATAAAATGAGATAGGGTAAGAGATATGACAAAAACGTATGATAACATACTGCGACAAGTATACATCAAATAACAACAAAAATCATACAATATCTCAAATCATCTCAAAACACCAAAAAGAATCACATTCTTTAAATTATTCACCAAAACACAAATATTGACAAAACATATAAATGCCAATCCACGAAAATTGGTGAAACACAAATTCTAGAAATCATCAACCAAAAATCCAGAAATCACAAAGGGGGAGGCCTATCACAAACGGGAGCATGAAAACTCACCAACACGTGTATCACAAACGGGTCGCTAACCCATGGTCACTAACCATAGAGCCAGTGCCACGATGTAGTACAGTGAACGCCCGAGGAACCAGAAACCCAAATAATCCAGAACATTGACGTAGTACAGCGTTACGCCCGATGAACCAAACTCAAATAATCAGGCACAACGACGTAGTACAGCGAACGCCCGATGGACCTGAACACAAATAATCCGAAACATCGACGTAGTACAACGAACGCCCGATGAACCAAACTCAAATAATACGGAACAACGACGTAGTACAGCGAACGCCCGATGAACCAAACTCCATAAAACCATAGGTCGCTAGCCTATAAAAATGAGACGAAGCTCAATAAATCGAGGTACAGTCCCCCACGTGGACAAAGAGACATCGCAAATCGCTAGTCTAAACCACAAAATGATCATCATCGATCGATAAAAAGTGTGAACCACACTAAGCTAGTAAATAAATGAGTTTAGCTTCATGTCCCATAACCACTAGCTTAACTTAAATATTTACGAACAAATTGTAGATTTCCACTCGAAAATTGTCACAAGAGTTCAATCGAGCAAGTCTAGGAATTAACCGACAAAGTAAACGCAAGCGTTTCATACAACTTGTTTTTCTAAGCCGTTTAATTAAATTTCTCATACGAATGAGGTAAAGGTTTGTATATACTAATAGATTGAAAAACAGTTTTAAAAACGAGCTTTGGATTTAAAAGTAGTGTTGAAATCGTTTTGATGAAAGAGTTTGAGTATTTACTACTAGTATAGAAACCTTTTAATTTTAAAGTGACAAACCATAGAAATGATTGTAGAAACAATCAATCACCAAAAATTCACATACGAAGATGTGAATTAAATCCAAAGAAATCGATACCAAATCCATCAAAATGGATATTCCCAAAAATCCTGAAAAAGAAGTCATCAAGATCGATAAAAGTGATAACAACTAATCAGAGCAACTAAAATCGATAAACAATGGAAATTCAATCAAGAAAAGCCTAAACATGCAAAATTACACAGTTCCAGACGTCCGGGGGTCAATCCAGACGTCTGGATTTAGGTTTTGGAAATTCCAGAAAAACCTTCCAGACATCTGGTTCGGCAATCCAGACGTCTGAAACCATTTCAGACGTCTGAAATTATAATTCAGACGTCTGAAATTAGTCTCTGTCTTTTTTTTTAAAATTCTACGTGCATATAATTTTGCTCCAGGTCCAAACCAGACGTCTGGACTTGGTCACCTGGTTTGGGCAACAATTTGCCTAGGCCAAAGTGGCCACAACGTATCGTAAGCGATCGGACGAGCAATTACGACTAAGGATTTACGCCAAGCGACAACCCAGCCTTAAAGGCTCTTCGATACACCCCAAATATCAATGTCCAAACATCCATAGTAGGATTTTCATAAAATTGGACCAAAACACCAAAATTTGGAAAATTCACCAAATCAATTCAAATCAAAAGCAAATAAATATGCACAAATGTTAGGAATTCATACCTAACAACAATGATAGCTATAGACGTAGATGTGAGTTAAAGAACTCACCTTTTAAACTCAAAACACAAGTGAGAAGCTTGAAAACAAAGGAAAGATCAACCACTCTTCAACTTCAACTCTAGAAGCTCCAATCTAAGATCAAAAGCAATATTTCCTAAGTTAGGGTTTAGGAATTTATGAAATTGAAGAAAGATAGAGATGGAGAAGATGAAGACGATGCTTACCTAAGCTTCTCTTTGATTTTGGAGCAAGAACTTGAGTTTCCAAATCAAACTAGGGTTTGGAATTTTAATTTCCTTTTCTCTACCCCCATTTTTACTTAAGCTTGAATGTGTTAGGAAAATGAGAATGAAATGAGAAGAGGGGCTGAGTTAAGGTATTAAGATGGGTTAGTGGGCTGAAACCCAAAGCCCAAGTAGAAAAATAGCAAATTCTACTAACTCCAGACATATTGATGTTTATACTCAAAAAAGTTGTAAATGCCATTTTGGACTCAATGGAAGTGGTCTCGAATCCCAATTCGACTGTTTACAAAAAGTAACATTTCGAACTTTAATCCGATTAATGATGCTATATTTAAATAAAACATTTAAATATACAATCGTAAAATATGCGGGTTGTTACAGACTCCCCTCCTTAAAGAAATTGCGTCCTCGCAATAATTAAGAGGAAAATAAAGAGTAATAACCATAAAAGCATATCAACACGAAAGAAAATTTGAAATATGAAGTTCACCATATAGAGCACGAAAGAGTAAGTCTAGATGTGTTTGCTCGATGAATTCTCAAGATTCCCAAGAGCAATCCTTAGGATTTGAGGACCATTGATGTAACAACCCGAGATTCCGCAATCACTTTGTTATCATCAAATGACGATTTGAATTATTGGCTAATCGCTGCGGAAGTTTTAATGGGTTGAATTCTTTTAAAAATTGTGTTGAAATTCTTTTGATAATTCGTTAAAGGGTTGTGGGCTTTCAAATTTAGTTGGGCCGTTCCCTTTTCAATTAATTCGACCCGCCCCTTTAGTTGAGATAAGGGATGTACACGGTCCTCTTTTCATTCCTGGAGCCAAAAACCCTAAAGCTAAATGAGCGAAACAAATGGTGGCTCTGTCTCTCGTTCATCCCTCTTTCGAAGCTAGGGCTTCTTCAAAACCGAAGACGCCAACCTTTGTGACTCGTTCCATCGATAACCTCAACCTTGCTTTGGCGAGCGACGCTTCTATCTGGTCGAATTCGTCTTCGCTTCGAACAAGTTCGTAGCCCTAAATCACAAGATGATCTCAGCTGGATTGAAGCTTCAAAGCTTCAACTTTCGACCGAACTGAGGTGAGTTTACTCACATCTATTTCATACTTCAGACGTTGGGTTTTCTTGGCTATTCGATTTCGTTTGAGTATTGGGTTTGATTTTGGGTTGAAATTATTGCAGTTGGTTTTACTCGAACGATTATCGACTTTGTTCGACTTGGTATTCTCCACTGATACACTGATTTCGTACACTTTGTTTTTGGAGTATTTAGAAACTGCTGCTTTGATACCGGAAAGTGACCCTTTTTCTTTGTAGCTCCAACATTATTTTGAACTGAATATACTTTGTGACCTTGCCTTTGTTCGAACTTAGCACTGCCTGGATTTGAATTTGACTCTGTGATTTTGGCACTGTCGTACTCCATTCTGGTCACGATGATAATTGTATTTCCATATTTTTGTTGTATACTTGTAGTCTGGTTTCACATGATCTTTGCTGAGCACTTGTGTACAAACCAGTTGCTTGTAGTTCATTGATGTCATTTGCTTGCATACTATCTGTCACTTGAACTTGTGGTCTTTGTGCACCTTTCTGGTTTGATGTGCATATGCTTACTGGAACCTGTAGATGATTCACTGTTGTACTCCACTGGTCTTTGCATTTGTACATATGTTATCGTTGAATTTCACTGTTTCACTTCTGGTCTCACTTCACCTCTGTTTCACTCTTTAGCCTCTGTTTACTTGCCGCATTGGGTCATTTATTCCAGTCTTCATGTGCTCTCTGCATACTTGAACTGTCATTGTTTCAGTTGCATGCATTCAGTGACCTTTTGTAGTTGTACAATCATCATTCACTGGTGCATTGTATAACTTGAGCTTGGGTTGTCATTTGGTCTGCATACCTAAGCTTGACACTGTTCACATTTCAAGTTGCTCGGCCCTTGGCGAATATTGTCGAGTCTGATTGTATAGTAGGTGTACACGTGCCTTGTGATCTTCATATATGAGTCTGTTGCATTCATGGACTTAAGTCATTTGAGACATTGGATCTTTGCATTCAGATTATTTGTTGGTGCCTTATTGCATTTGTATTCTTCCATTCGACAACTGTTTGTTTCACTCGAGTGTACATGCAGCATGGAGTCAGTTTCCTTGTTGTGCTTACATTCTTGAAACTATTTTGACTTCTGGAATTACTTGAGTTTCTTGTTGCAATTTCAAACTGTTGTTTGCTGCTGACCTGTAGCTTCACTTGAGTCAAATCGAACTTGAGTTACCGGCCTTATGCTGGTGTCTTCTGAGCATTCTTTATTCATGTAATTCTTCTTGGCGTTGACATTGCTAAGTCTTTGCCTCTTGATGGCCTTGTTTCTCCATTTAGTCTTGCTGCAGTTGCTAGTTTGAGTTTTGTTGCCTCTTGCACATGCTCTTTGATATTGGTTGAACTTGTTTCACTTGCTGCCACTGTCTTCTTTGTAGTTGCATTCTGCCCTTGTCTTTGCAACTGTTTGCTACTATAGCTTCATCGTGGTGGTTGCTTCGTATTCGCTTATGTCTGCAGTTGCATGTGCTTTGCAGTTTTTCCCCCTGTTGGGATTTGTTCTTGAATTCACTTGAGTTGAACCCGATTTCGGGGTTTGACCTTGTGATCACTTATGACTTTCACTAAGCTTTTGTGTATCTCCTACTATAGTGGCGAGGCAGTACACGTGTGCGTGTACTGCAGCCCTATCGGATTTGACAGTTTTAAATTGAGGATTCGATTTGCTGAATTCTTTTGTTGGTTAAATTCAATATTTGATTTGTATTCTGAATTGGATTTGCTGATTTATCATTGGACACTATTTAGTGTTACATATGCCTTTATCCAATTCTCATATCGAGAGTTGGATATACGAGATTCTGTGACTATCGTCTAATTGATATTTGATTATTATTGCTTCTGTGCACTAATAACTGAGTTTGAATTAGACTGACCCGTGTATTATTTTCTTTTGAATGTAATACTCGGGTCAGACCCGAGTTATTTCAGGTTGTAGATTTTCTTCTTTGAGTTGATGTTCAGGATATGAAGACTTTTCACATCTTCTGAAGTTGTCAGTGTCATTTTGTAGTAGTCGTGTCATTGTATAGAATGATATGTATTCATGTATATTAGTCGATAATGTACTTGTATATATAACTTCTAGAGTCGGCAGTTGTAGTTGTATCATATGTATCGTGTCAACTATATTGTAACTGACATCGGTTATATAGATATGAGATTTTTGTTAATCTGTGTTCCGCATTTATATTATCTGTGTTATTGTTATATCTAATGTCCTAAACTATTATGAACTATCGTAGTTTGTTTTATACTGATAATTGGATATGTCGATGGGAGTAAATAAATAATAGATGAAAAATAAAAAGTATATACCACTCCTACCGAGATAACCAATATTAGTGTAAGGCCAATTACGGATGGTCGCTCCTATCCAGCCTTATTCTTCGTAATAATAGACAGTATTTCTTTTAATACTCTTTGTTATTATGAGCATAGAGGTGGGGCGTTACAATTGAACTTTCACAAGAAGAACATCTTTATTTTGAAGGCGTTTAACCTCCAAAGTAATGATACGAATAGAATGTTGCTCATAAGTCAAATTTGGTGAAACTTCAATTTCTTCAATTACACCGGACTCAAGAATAGAATCAGAATCCCTAAGGTATTTCCGTAGTAGAGAGACGTGGAAAACGTCATGAATATCATAAAATTGAGCCGATAATAAAAGGCGATAAGCCACGGAACCAATACATTCGGTGATGGGAAATGAACCCATATATCGAGGTGCTAATTTTCCCGATCTACTGAAATGCACAACACCCTTCATAGGTGAAATGCAAATGAACACCACTAAAATCTGGACCTAAAACCAGCTTCTCACTGGCTTCAAGCCAACACAAAGAAAATCGGCATGACCTTCCGTAGAGAGCCTCGAAAGGTGCCATACCAATACTAGATTGGAAGCTATGATTATAGGAAAACTCAATCAAGAGAAATATGATCTTCTCAACTTCCACCAAAATCAAGAACACAATCACGAAAGAGACCTTCAAGAGTTTGATTCACATGCTCGGTTGGTCCATCGGACTGAGGATGATAAGCGGTGCTAAAATTAAGCTTTGTTCCCAAAGCTTTTTGAAGACCTTACCAAAAATCCACTAGTAAACAATGGATCACGATCACTAACAATAGAAGTAGGAACTCCATGCAATTAATCAATTTCTTTGACATAGAGTTTAGTAAAAAGAGGTACGGTCCGATTGGACCGAACGGGAAGAAAATGGGTGGATTTTGTAAGTCTATCTACAATCACCCATAGATTGTCATGACCCGAACGAGAACGGGAAAGACCATCAATAAAGTCCTTGGAAATATGATCCCACTTCAAAATTGGAATGTCCAAAGGTTGCAATAACCCACCGGGCCTTTGATGCTTGGCCTTTATGAGTTGGCAAGTCATGCAACGCTTAATGAAGTTAGCAATATCAGATTTCATTCCGTCCCAATAATAAAGTCGCTACTACTACCGGGATGAATGGTAAATTTAGAACGATGAGAATCTTCTAAAATGTCTTTACGAAGATCACAAATGTTTGGCATAATAAGTCTACGAAACCTTTGAATGCCATCACGAGCATCGATTTCAAAATCTTTCAAACCATCAACCTTATTTCAAGGATGAGGTCTAAAAGAGAAGGATGAGCCTCAATGCTACATAAAACAAGAGATGAACATGAATTGGATTCACGATCTCGAATCTCACAAGTGGATAAAGTTTCGAGATCATTCCATTCGTATATCATCATGGAAACAACCGCCTGTTGCTTACGACTAAGGGCATCGACGACATGATTACCTTTTCCGGGAGTATAAAGAATATCAAGATCATAAGATGCAAGGAACTCGAGCCAACGCTGTTGACACAATTTAAGTTCCTTTTGAGAAAATAAATACTTCAAAGATTTATGATCGTTGTAGAGAACAAATTTCTCTCCCCAAAAGATAATGACGCCAAATTCTAAAGGCGAAAACAATAGTCGCGAGCACTAGATCATGAATGGCATATCTAGTCTCGACAAGCTTTAATTGTCATGAAGCATATGTGATAACACGTTCCCTTTTTGCATGAGAACGAAATTCAAACCAATACGACTAGTATCGGTATAAACAATCAATTCTTGGTTCCCTTCGGGAATCGCAAGAATAAAAGCATCGGAAAAGAGTTCTTTTAATTGATCCTCTCTCCCAAAAAGCTAAGACATTCAAAATTATAATTAACTTTATGTAATCATCATTTTAGAAAAATTTACTTTTTTACAAGTCAATTTATTGTGTCTGACTGTCTCATCGTAGCGTTTAGGAGATTCCTATCGATAACGTTGATCAAGCGCACCGACCAGAATTCTTAAAGCACTCAATGGGCAAAATAACACAAAATTATCTTCTATTTGATAAACATGCCTCTTATAAAATTTACAAATATTCTTCGCTCGTTTTAAGAACAAAATCCAATCATACTTATAAATATATCTTATTAAAAAGATTTGCAAATTTTAAATTGTTGTTTTCATCCATAGTCAATAAATACAAGGATAAACTCATCAAGATATTCGTAGAATACTCGATTCATAAGATGGATGAAACAATGTAGAAGGTTCGTCCACCCAAATGACATAACGAACCACTCACAAGAATCATAACGAGTGCGGAATGCAGTAAGTGGAATGCTACCCTCCGCAACTCGTAGCTGATAAAAACCGGTGGCAAGGTCGAGCTGAAAAGACCTTAGCACCACTCAATAGATTGCTTAGGCGTTAATCCTAAGACAAGCTCAAATATACCGGAAAATTCACAAACTTCTTGAATGAGAGAAATAATATTCTCCTCATCATTTAGGTTTAAAGAATAAAATGATGCCACCGAATTTGGAAATCGAAATCATTAAGAACCATAGAAATCTGCTTAACAGATTGAGGATGTCGAAGATATATAGTCCGCTCAGGACATATGATGTGGACTTAATAATAATCAAGCCAATCCTTTCCCAAAAAATCAATTTTGAAGCCTAAGTAACGCATAACATGCAAATCGGCTTGAAAAGAATAATCACATAAAATAATCTCGACATTTTCACAAAGTAAACTGAGTGTTGCGGATCCACCAACCGGATTCGCAATTCTCAGTGAAGTCATCAAGCCAATAATATTTAAAGAAAAAGAATCAACAAGTTCTTTTGATATAAAAGAGTGGGATGCACCGGTATCAAAATAAACTCGAATAGGATAATCACGAAATAAAATAATGCCATCAAGGATTGAATGAAAAAATACCTTGACCAAGAGAAGTGTTACTAGGGGCTTGCACAACATTTAGCTTTCCCTCCTTCCTTCTTTGAAGTATGGGACATGCAGATATATGATGACTCAAACTTTTGCAATAGCAACAATAAAGGGGTTTCAGACACTTATTTGCATAGTGGTCCGTAGAACCACAATTGTAGCATATATACAATATTTACAATATTTTTAAATTTAAATGATTTATACAAAATTTATTTGAATTCGGGGAAACTCGAATCGATTTATCAATTAATTTCACAATTTTTATTCAAAAATTCGTTTAATTATCAATTTAAATGTAATTAAAATCCGGGGTCGTTACAAACTTCCCCCCTTAAAAGAATTTCGTCCTCGAAATTGCCAAGGAGATGCAAAAATAGATGAAAAATGTTTCATAAAATCAAACTGAATAGCTATTCTGCATTTGGCTTACCAAATCAGAATATCAATAATAGATACGAGAACGAATCTATTTGACACTTCACAAGATACTCGGGTTATCCAGATCTACGAAATATGCAGTGGCATTGGTTAGTTCGAAGGGATAACTAACCATTCGTAGAACATATCAGGACCCAAAGAATAGATAGATATATGGATACAATTTCAAAACTTTTAGTTTAGAATTAAAGTATACCTATCAACCATAGCAACCAAAGCAACCAATACATCTAAACAAACAATTTTGGTTTATTTGGAGTTTATGTCCCATATTAATATATCGAATCTCTTCCTGGATCTACCAGAAACTATCGAAGAATTGAGAAAAGAATACCGAACAAAAGAGATTGATAGAGAAAAGATTGTTTCCTTGTTATTACAGGGTATTGACCATTTATAATCGTATTTCCCTGTCCCCTATCTCATCCTTTTCATACACTCATACTTACTATCAGTGGATAGTAAGAGAATTTACTGAGGCATACGAACGGATATCAGAGGAATACTCATTCTAGGGTATACTTCACCCTATCTCTAATGAGCTACTTAATGTGTTATACTCCTAAGCTAAAGTTTTAACCCTCAGCTCTGATACCAATTGTGAAGATCCAAAAACTCGGCCTTCGAAAATAGGCACCCGTACTTCACTTGTACTCAAAATGACGTAGATTCAAACGCCGAATCTGGTTCTCCGGAGCTTATAACACCATTAAGTATAACAACACAGCGGAATAAAGAAATAGATGATATCATATACAAATCCAATGAATACAATATCCAGTGTGATATACAACAATGATATCAATATGATACAACAATAACAGAGATATGATACAATGACAATAGCAGCGGAAAGAAAAGATAACATCGGCAGCGGAACAATATCAATAGAAGTGATAACTCCAAAATGATCTTCAGACAAAAATGAATCCACAATTCCAAGATGAGCAACTCCGATGAATGAACTCCAAATACTGAACTAGCTCCAGATAATCTACTAACCTGAATATATGGAAAACCCAACTCTAGACTGCCCGTGTGGAAAATGGTGGGCACCCAGAGTTTAGGAAGGGAACAATAAACTCCGAGTCAGTCGTGGGACTAGTGTGAGCAACAAAAACAGTTTATCTTTAAACAACAACGATAAAGGATTTTCAACATTGAAAACCGCAATGCTTTTGGAAAATGAAACTACCATAAGACCTCCCGCCACACACATAATGCAAACGCGGAATTGGAGGAGATTTCTTCTTATGATAGTCAAAGATGCTTACTACGCAAAACAAATCATTTTGATATTATTATTAGTGCATAGTGGAAAAAATTTCAAAAGTATAATATTAATCATAGCCAACATACGACCAGTATCGTATGCCTACTATAGCTACCATCTAAAAGTGGGGCGCCACCATAAGTAAATGGCAGGTTCTACAACTAAAACCGTACAAGGTTCGTATTGGAAGATGGATTTCCAACAAATGGTCAGGCTAAGGAACTTCCTACCGCCACATGGGATCGCCTCTGGCTGGACGTCCTGAGAACTAACTAGCTCTCTGCCAACACAAGGCCGGGTTACCCCTGTAACTAGGTAACTCATGAATATGCCATCCCCCGGTCCTTTAGGACCTTTATTCGAGGCGCCTCGATAAACACACAATCACACAATAAATGAGATCGGAGTATCCACATAGGTTAAATACTAGGGCTCCATACCTGATACCACCCTTTTCCAGAAGGAAATGACATACCCTAAAGGACGCGACCCTCATAACCTTGCCGCATATTCCTGTATCGACCATTTTCGGGTTGTGAGGTCCGAGGAGGTCTCGTCCACAAAGCTACGCTTTTTCACAAAGCCACGCTTTGATCACAAATGATCAATAAATGATCATCACACAGCAACACTCAGCATGCCACATTACCAAATTGGGAGTATATCGCTGATAACCTTCAACTACATAACCTCTGAGCTCGTACGTCTCAAAGAAGGGTGTTAAGCTAAGAGAATTAATTCTCCGCCACCAATAGAAATGTATTTGAAAGAAATCAGCTTTATATCTCAAAATGTAATGTCAGACATGTAACCATACAAGTTTGTTCCGAGTTCGAACAGAACCGAAGGCACTTCCAAAGAAGCCCTTGAAATCCGGGTATTCACAATCCCGATCGAACTTCCCATCACTTAGGGAATCTCTATACCGGGAGCTACCCAGTGCAGAAACAATCGATAGGTTATCCTATCGTTCTCGAAAATACCCAGTCTTCAACACCGGTCTTCAAATGCTATCCATATACGACGTATCACTTATTCGGAATGGGTTATGTGACACAAAGGTCCTCTCCCGGCTAAACCGAATAGTGAGCGTAATATTTTAAAACATATGGATATGGGATTTCAGTTAAGTCACAACTTATTACCCAAAACTTTTCTTTTCAAATGGTTTAACAAATTACCATTTTCAAATCTTTAAACAAAAAGATTCATTTTAACAATCTTTTTGGTTTAAACAATTTCCACATTTTAATCTTTTAACAAAAGATTCATTCACATATTTTTCCAAATTAATTCCCATTTCAATTGGATTAACTTATTAAATCTTTAATACAAAGATTTAATTCTTAGCTTTCAAAACAATTCCAAATATTTATTCGTAACTTGGAAAAACCATTTTTCAATTCAAACTTGAAATTCCTTTAACTTAAATTGGAATTTCTTTTCTTATATGAAAGCATTTATCATTTGAAAACAAACAGTTTTCATTTTGGAAAATCTGATTCATTTATACAAGTTAAAGTCCCTGGGTTAAATTCAAATTCTCAAACAATACTTTCAAAATGGTTTAAACACGTTTGTAACATCTTAACCAAAATTTCCAACCATTGAATTCAATTCCAAATTTTGAATTCAAAATTCAAATTAAATTATTTAAATTAGAAAACTTACCAAGTTATTCAAAATAACTTTTATCTTAAAAACTCCATTTTAAAAGTTTTAACATTTAACCCAAATCCATTTCCAAAATCAATTGAAATTTAAGTTTTAATTTCAAAAACATTAAATTTAAATCATCTGTGACTCAACCGATTTCCTTGTGAAATCCATATTTGTGTGTGTATGGTGTGGTCCAGGGGTTTCACACAATAGTGCAACATCATTCAATCATCACAGATTAAAATACAAAAATATAGTTGATAAGCGGTTTAACGATAACGCTTATCTTTTCATTCACAGATCACAGATATATAAATCACAGATAATATATTACATTCATCCCAGAGAAATGAACTACAGTACATATTACACACAAATCAGAATATATATCACACAGCATCACAGATCAGAATATCAAACAATTCAATCATTCAATAGAATCCAAACATCCGTAGGTAGGATCAATTTAATTATCTGATTGATCTAAATCAGATTTAATTTCTATGAATAAATTACTAATCCTGGTTAATTAATCATTAATTATAAACCATTTTAATCAATTATCCTTTAATTAATTAATTAACCTTTTATCATTAAATAATTAACCTTTAATTATTACATTATCCATCCTTAATTACTTTCATTAAGTAATTATTTTTAAGTAATTAATCATCCTTTAATTAATTATTCTTTAATTACTTGATTTATCAAACTTAAATTATTAGTTAATTTACCTTAATTACTTTTATTAAGTAATAAATTTTCAAGTAATTAATTCCCTTTAACAAATAAATTTAACTTAGATTTTTAAAAGTTAATTAACAATCAAAACATTCTTTATATTAATTAACTAACCTTTATTATTATTAAGTTTATTTAAGCCTTTACAATCAATTATTATTTAACACATGGATTATCCTTGATTACTTTCATTTATTTAATTAGCCTTTAATTAATTTCCTTAATAAATCACCTTGGTTAATTATCCATTAACTAAAGATCATTAAGTTAACTATCCTCTAAAACACATTTTACTTCTTAATTTTCCACTTAATTAAAATATTAAGTTTATTTAAACTTTTAAAACCAAAGGTTATATAAGATTTAAAACACTTTAAGCTAGAAAACAATTTAAATTAAAAACTTTATTCACAACTAAGTTTTCAGACAACACTTGAATTCATATTTACTTTGATTTTTAAAACTCAGTTTAAAACTTTGTTTTATAATTTGAAATCTAATTTTAAAATTTCAAAACATAAAACATAACAGATTCTGTTCATAAACCCTGGACCACTTTTACTCGAACCCAGGCAAATTTTTCTCGAGCATGACTTCGAGCCCGATACCAATTTGCTGGAGTAAGCACTCGAGCCACTTGAGAAAATCTCGAGTTCACCCACCAAAATTTCCAGACCATCGTAACCACTCCACCGTGGACGTGCACGACGTCGCCGAGCAACATCTGGCGGCTCCACCTTGTCGAGCAAGTTGATCATCATCTTCCGATCATTTTCCGACCATCGACTGGTCGCCATCCTCTCAAATTCGAGATCGAGCATCACACCCCAAAACTGGAATGATACATCACCGGAAACATCCCTCGCGACGCCACCACCGATCACCAGAAAATGCACTACTTCGGCTACGACTTCGTCAACAACTAAACTACCATTTCCCAAAACCCCAAAACACTTGATCAATTCTAGATGACGAACGAGACAAATCGCTTAGCTTTGACAAAATTAGATCTAGAGACTTTACGAGTTCGCCGCCGCCTCCACAACCCTCTGACCACCACCGCACTATTTTTCCTCGAATCCCCGATCATCCTTCTATCACCAGTAAAGATCCCGACCTCTACAACGTAGTAGATCACCAGAGATCACCGAATTACCCTTTTCTGGTCAAACCAGAATTACATCCTCAACCTATCACTAAAATTGATAATTTTTGTTTTAAAAATTAAGTTTTTAGATAAGTTCTCAGATTATACGTTTTAATCAGTGAATTAACATGTTTGAATTTTCAGTTACCTTAAGCTTACCCTGTTATTTGAGTTTCCAGAGACATTCAAGTTAAATTTTAACTTAATTAAAATTTTAAAACATTAGTCTATGATCCAATAAACAACTTTCATCTATAATCCATGTTCTAACAGCCATTAGTTTAAGAGAATATAATTTTTTTGATCAAGTCTTGAGCTTGAAACTAAGAACAGGGATGATACAGGAGATAGCTGTGCACATATATTCATCCATCACTCATGTATACATAGAGAACATACACATATACCAACATATTTACCACAACACTTGCAACAAAATCAAGTTTTAAAATTTTAAATAGAAAAGTTACTCACCTTTTAAACAGAAGACAAAGCACCCAGAAAAATGAATAGAGTTGCTTCTCTGAATTGAAACAGGCTTGCTAAAACTTCTTCTTTGATCTCTGATTTATATTTAGTGTATTGTTGTTTGCAGTTGGATTTTTGTTTAAGTTTTAGTTGATATTCACTTCAGTTTCTCTTAGCTTTGAAGGAATGAACTGGAATAAAGAAGTTGATGGAGATAAAAGGAATGAAGATTATAAGATGTGTACAATACAATATGATATAATTCCTTTGTTTGTACAACAGGGTGATTATGTAAAGCCAGAGATTTTTTTTAAATAGTGGCTGATAGGATTTGAACGTGATGGCTTCATTAATGGTTTTGTACAATCCACATACTTAATTTTCTTTTGTTTCATTCTTATATCTTTTATTTGTTCAAATTTAACTATATTTATCATACGGTTTCCTTTTGCAGCCTATATACTTGTCTTTGTACTTAAGTATATTTGTTCAAACTTGAATAGATATCATCTTCATTTGCAATACTTGACTTCGGCTGGTATGATAATGTTTTGGTGGCTGGGATGATTTTCCAGCAAATTTGAGATGATAGCATTTAATGCTTTGGTACCTTATCATGTTTACAATACTATTTCTTTTATTTTGCATGTACAATCTTGCATGTATTTTTATTTGTTTGACTTATTTCTTTGTTTCGGCTCTTCATTTATTTATATCTTTTATATGTTTGGATGTGAGCTGAAATGATATGGTGATGGCTTGGATTACTTGTTGTTGTACAAATTTATATATATTTATCTACTTGCTATATCTTCCTTTGCAAGCTATATTTTATTTCCTTCATTCTTTTACAAGTGTTTCGTGCTTATGTGTATATACTTAAATTTATTTGTTCTTATGTATATGTATTTTTGTTTTCATTTATTTTTCATTTGTTTATTTTATCACTTGTAATATAGGTGAACTTCATAAATAATTGTATATTCTATTTTCTTTTATAAGCTAATTCATGTATATATTTTTATTATATATATTTGTATTATTTGTTTCATATTTATCTACATTTATTCATATTTAAATGTATTTTATTGTCTTTAAATCTTATTATTTTGTAATATAAATGAATTTCTATTTTAATTTGTTGTTAGATTTTAGCAAATGTTCTACTTTATATTTTTATCAAAATTTATCTTATATTAATTTCTATTTATAGTTTAAATATTAATTATTATTATTTCACTTCATATTTATTGTCTTATATATATTTTATAAATTCAAATCATTATTAACCATCAATTCTAATATTTATTACTATCATTTATTATTAAACCATTTATTTCTAACCCATTTATTTAAGATTTAAATTCAAATCAAATATATACATATATATTCAATTTTACTCACATATGCCCATATACATATATATTCACATATATACAATATTTACAATATTTTTAAATTTAAATGATTTATACAAAATTTATTTGAATTCGGGGAAACTCGAATCGATTTATCAATTAATTTCACAATTTTTGTTCAAAAATTCGTTTAATTATCAATTTAAATGTAATTAAAATCCGGGGTCGTTACAAACTTCCCCCTTAAAAGAATTTCGTCCTTGAAATTACCAAGGAGATGCAAAGATAGATGAAAAATGTTTCATAAAATCAAACTGAACAGCTATTCTGCATTTGGCTTACCAAATCAGAATATCAATAATAGATACGAGAACGAATCTATTTGACACTTCACAAGATACTCGGGTTATCCAGATCTACGAAATATGCAGTGGCATTGGTTAGTTCGAAGGGATAACTAACCATTCGTAGAACATATCGGGACCCAAAGAATAGATAGATATATGGATACAATTTGAAAACTTTTAGTTTAGAATTAAAGTATACCTATCAACCATAGCAACCAAAGCAACCAATACATCTAAACAAACAATTTTGGTTTATTTGCAGTTTATGTCCCATATTAATATATCGAATCTCTTCCTGGATCTACCAGAAACTATCGAAGAATTAAGAAAAGAATACTGAACAAAAGAGATTGATAGAGAAAAGATTGTTTCCTTGTTGTTACAGGGTATTGACCATTTATAATCGTATTTCCCTGTCCCCTATCTCATCCTTTTATTACACTCATACTTACTATCAGTGGATAGTAAGAGAATTTACTGAGGCATACGAACGGATACCAAAGGAATACTCATTCTAGGGTATACTTCACCCTATCTCTAATGAGCTACTTAATGTGTTATACTCCTGAGCTAAAGTTTTAACCCTCAGCTCTGATACCAATTGTGAAGATCCAAAAACTCGGCCTTCGAAAATAGGCACCCGTACTTCACTTGTACTCAAAATGTCGTAGATTCAAACGCCGAATCTGGTTCTCCGGAGCTTATAACACCATTAAGTATAACAACACAGCGGAATAAAGAAATAGATGATATCATATTCAAATCCAATGAATACAATATCCAGTGTGATATACAACAATGATATCAATATGATACAACAATATCAGAGATATGATACAATGACAATAGCAGCGGAAAGAAAAGAAAACATCAGCAGCAGAACAATATAAACAGAAGTGATAACTCCAAAATGATCTTCAGAAAAAAATGAATCCACAATTCCAAGATGAGCAACTCCAATGAATGAACTCCAAATACTGAACTAGCTCCAGATAATCTACTAACCTGAATATCTGGAAAACCCAACTCTAGACTGCCCGTGTGGAAAATGGTGGGCACCCAGAGTTTAGGAAGGGAACAATAAACTCCGAGTCAGTCGTGGGACTGGTGTGAGCAACAAAAACAGTTTATCTTTAAACAAGAACGATAAAGGATTTTCAACATTGAAAACCGCAATGCTTTTGGAAAATGAAACTACCATAAGACCTCCCGCCACACACACAATGCAAACGCAGAATTGGAGGAGATTTCTTCTTATGATAGTCAAAGATGCTTACTACGCAAAACAAATCATTTTGATATTATTATTAGTGCATAGTGGAAAACATTTCAAAAGTATAATATTAATCTTAGCCAACATACGACCAATATCGTATGCCTACTATAGCTACCATCTAAACAGTGGGGCGCCACCATAAGTAAATGGCAGGTTCTACAACTAAAACCGTACAAGGTTCGTATTGGAAGATGGATTTCCAACAAATGGTCAGGCTAAGGAACTTCCTACCGCCACATGGGATCGCCTCTGGCTGGACGTCCCGAGAACTAACTAGCTCTCTGCCAACACAAGGCCGGGTTACCCCTGTAACTAGGTAACTCACGAATATGCCATCCCCCGGTCCTTTGGGACCTTTATCCGAGGCGCCTCGATAAACACACAATCACACAATAAATGAGATCGGAGTATCCACATAGGTTAAATACAAGGGCTCCATACCTGATACCACCCTTTTCTAGAAGGAAATGACATACCCTAAAGGGCACGACCCTCATAACCTTGCTGCATATTCCTGTTTCGACCATTTCCGGGTTGTGAGGTCCGAGGAGGTCTCGTCCACAAAGCTACGCTTTTTCACAAAGCCACGCTTTGATCACAAATGATCAATAAATGATCATCACACAGCAACACTCAGCATGCCACATTACCAAATTGGGAGTATATCGCTGATAACCTTCAACTACATAACCTCTGAGCTCGTATGTCTCAGAGAAGGGTGTTAAGCTAAGAGAATAAATTCTCCACCACCAACAGAAATGTATTTGAAAGAAATCAGCTTTATATATCAAAATGTAATGTCAGACATGTAACCATACAAGTTTGTTCCGGGTTCGAACAGAACCGAAGGCACTTCCAAAGAAGCCCTTGAAATCCGGGAAATCACAATCCCGATCGAACTTCCCATCACTTAGGGAATCTCTATACGGGAGCTACCCATTGCAGAGACAATCGATAGGTTATCCTATCGTTCTCACAAATACCCGGTCTTCAACACCAGTCTTCAAATGCTATCCATATACGACGTATCACTTATTCGGAATGGGTTATGTGACACAAAGGTCCTCTCCCGGCTAAACCGAATAGTGAGCGTAATATTTTAAAACATATGGATATGGGATTTCAGTTAAGTCACAACTTATTACCCAAAACTTTTCTTTTCAAATGGTTTAACAAATTACCATTTTCAAATCTTTAAACAAAAAGATTCATTTTAACAATCTTTTCGGTTTAAACAATTTCCACACTTTAATCTTTTAACAAAAGATTCATTCACATATTTTTCCAAATTAATTCCCATTTCAATTGGATTAACTTATTAAATCTTTAATACAAAGATTTAATTCTTAGCTTTCAAAACAATTCCAAATATTTATTCGTAACTTGGAAAAACCATTTTTCAATTCAAACTTGAAATTCCTTTAACTTAAATTGGAATTTCATTTCTTATATGAAAGCTTTTATCATTTGAAAACAAACAGTTTTCATTTCGGAAAATCTGATTCATTTATACAAGTTAAAGTCCCTGGGTTAAATTCAAATTCTCAAACAATACTTTCAAAATGGTTTAAACACATTTTAACATCTTAACCAAAATTTCCAACCATTACATTCAATTCCAAATTTTGAATTCAAAATTCAAATTAAATTATTTAAATTAGAAAACTTACCAAGTTATTCAAAATAACTTTCATCTTAAAAACTCCATTTTAAAAGTTTTAACATTTAACCCAAATCCATTTCCAAAATCAATTGAAATTAAAGTTTTAATTTCAAAACATTAAATTTAAATCATCTGTGACTCAACCGATTTCCTTGTGAAATCCATATTTGTGTGTGTATGGTGTGGTCCAGGGGTTTCACACAGTAGTGCAACATCATTCAATCATCACAGATTAAAATACAAAAATATAGTCGATAAGCGGTATAACGATAACGCTTATCTTTCATTCACAGATCACAGATATATAAATCATAGATAATATATTATATTCATCCCAGATAAATGAACTATAGTACAGATTACACACAAATCAGAATATATATCACACAGCATCACATATCGGAATATCAAACAATTCGATCATTCAATAGAATCCAAACATCCGTAGGTAGGATCAATTTAATTATCTGATTGATCTAAATCAGATTTAATTTCTATGAATAAATTACTAATCCTGGTTAATTAATCATTAATTACAAACCATTTTAATTAATTATCCTTTAATTAATTAATTAATTAACCTTTTATCATTAAATAATTAACCTTTAATTATTACATTATCCATCCTTAATTACTTTCATTAAGTAATTATTTTTAAGTAATTAATCATCCTTTAATTAATTATTCTTTAATTACTTGATTTATCAAACTTAAATTATTTGTTAATTAACCTTAATTACTTTTATTAAGTAATAAATTTTCAAGTAATTAATTCCCTTTAACAAATAAATTTAACTTAGATTTTTAAAATATAATTAACAATCAAAACATTCTTTATATTAATTAACTAACCTTTATTATTATGAGGTTTATTTAAGCCTTTACAATCAATTATTATTTAACACATGGATTATCCTTGATTACTTTTATTTATTTAATTAGCCTTTAATTAATTTCCTTAATAAATCACCTTAGTTAATTATCCATTAACTTAAATTCATTAAGTTAACTATCCTCTAAAACACATTTTACTTCTTAATTTTCCACTTAATTAAAATATTAAGTTTATTTAAACTTTTAAAACCAAAGGTTATATAAGATTTAAAACACTTTAAGTTAGAAAACAATTTAAATTAAAAACTTTATTCACAACTAAGTTTTCAGACAACACTTGAATTCATATTTACTTTGATTTTTAATACTCAGTTTAAAACTTTTTTTTATAATTTGCAATCTAATTTTAAAATTTCAAAACATAAAACATAACAGATTCTGTTCTTAAACCCTGGACCACTTTTACTCGAACCCAGGCAAATTTTTCTCGAGCATGACTTCGAGCCCGATACCAATTTGCTCGAGTAAGCACTCGAGCCACTCGAGAAAATCTCGAGTTCACCCACCAAAATTTCCAGACCATCGTAACCACTCCACCGTGCACGTGCACGGCGTCGCCGAGCAACATCTGGTGGCTCCACCTTGTCGAGTAAGTCGATCATCATCTTCCGATCATTTTCCGACCATCGACTCGTCGCCATCCTCTCGAATTCGAGATCGAGCATCACACCCCAAAACTGGAATGATACATCACCGGAAACATCCCTTGCAACGCCACCACCGATCACCAGAATATCCACTACTTCGGCTACGACTTCGTCAACGACTAAACTACCATTTCCCAAAACCTCGAAACACTCGATCAATTCTAGACGACGAACGAGACAAATCGCTTAGCTTTGACAAAATTAGGTCTAGAGACTTTACGAGTTCGCCGCCGCCTCCATAACCCTCGGACCACCACCGCACTATTTTTCCTCGAATCCCCGATCATCCTTCTATCACCAGTAAAGATCCCGACCTCTACAACGTAGTAGATCACCAGAGATCACCGAATTACCCTTTTTAGGTCAAACCAGAATTACATCCTCAACCTATCTCTAAAATTGATAATTTTAGTTTTAAAAATTAAGTTTTTAGATAAGTTCTCAGATTATACGATTGAATCAGTGAATTAACATGTTTGAATTTTCAATTACCTTAAGCTTACCCTGTTATTTGAGTTTCTAGAGATATTCAAGTTAAATTTTAACTTAATTAAAATTTTAAAACATTAGTCTATGATCCAATAAACAACTTTCATATATAATCCATGTTCTAACAGCCATTAGTTCAAGAGAATATAATTTTTTTGATCAAGTCTTGAGCTTGAAACTAAGAACAGGGATGATACAGGAGATAGCCGTGCACATATATTCATCCATCACTCATGTATACACAGAGAACATACACATATACCAACATATTTACCACAACACTTGCAAAAAATAAGTTTTAAAATTTTAAATAGAAAAGTTACTCACCTTTTAAACAGAAGACAGAGCACCCAGAAAAATGAACAGAGTTGCTTCTCTGAATTGAAACAGGCTTGCTAAAACTTCTTCTTTGATCTCTGATTTATATATAGTGTATTGTTGTTTGAAATTGGATTTTTGTTTAAGTTTTAGTTGATATTCACTTCAGTTTCTCTTAGCTTTGAAGGAATGAACTGGAATAAAGAAGTTGATGGAGATAAAAGGAATGAAGATTACAAGATGTGTACAATACAATATGATATAATTCCTTTGTTTGTACAACAGGGTGATTATGTAAAGCCAGAGATTTTTTTTAAATAGTGGCTGATAGGATTTGAACGTGATGGCTTCATTAATGGTTTTGTATAATCCACATACTTAATTTTCTTTTGTTTCATTCTTATATCTTTTATTTGTTCAAATTTAACTATATTTATCATACTGTTTCCTTTTGCAGCCTATATACTTGTCTTTGTACTTAAGTATATTTGTTCAAACTTGAATAGATATCATTTTCATTTGCAATACTTGACTTCGGCTGGTATGATAATGTTTTGGTGGCTGGGATGATTTTCCAGCAAATTTGAGATGATAGCATTTAATGCTTTGGTACCTTATCATGTTTACAATACTATTTCTTTTATTTTGCATGTACAATCTTGCATGTATTTTTATTTGTTTGACTTATTTCTTTGTTTCGGCTCTTCATTTATTTATATCTTTTATATGTTTGGATGTGAGCTGAAATGATATGGTGATGGCTTGGATTACTTGTTGTTGTACAAATTTATATATATTTATCTACTTGCTATATCTTCCTTTGCAAGCTATATTTTATTTCCTTTATTCTTTTACAAGTGTTTCATGCTTATGTGTATATACTTAAATTTATTTGTTCTTATGTATATGTATTTTTGTTTTCATTTATTTTTCATTTGTTTATTTTATCACTTGTAATATAGGGGAACTTCATAAATAATTGTATATTCTATTTTCTTTTATAAGCTAATTCATGTATATATTTTTATTATATATATTTGTATTATTTGTTTCATATTTATCTACATTTATTCATATTTAAATGTATTTTATTTTCTTTAAATCTTATTATTTTGTAATATAAATAAATTTCTATTTTAATTTGTTGTTAGATTTTAGCAAATGTTCTACTTTCTAGTTTTATCAAAATTTATCTTATATTAATTTCTATTTCTAGTTTAAATATTAATTATTATTATTTCACTTCATATTTATTGTCTTATATTTATTTTATAAATTCAAATCATTATTAACCATCAATTCTAATATTTATTACTATCATTTATTATTAAACCATTTATTTCTAACCCATTTATTTAAGATTTAAATTCAAATCAAATATATACATATATATTCAATTTTACTCACATATGCCCATATATATATATATTCACATATATACAATATTTACAATATTTTTAAATTTAAATGATTTATACAAAATTTATTTGAATTCGGGGAAACTCGAATCGATTTATCAATTAATTTCACAATTTTTATTCAAAAATTCGTTAATTATCAATTTAAATGTAATTAAAATCCGGGGTCGTTACAAACTTTCCCCCTTAAAAGAATTTCGTCCTCGAAATTGCCAAGGAGATGCAAAGATAGATGAAAAATGTTTCATCAAATCAAACTGAACAGCTATTCTGCATTTGGCTTACCAAATCAGAATATCAATAATAGATACGAGAACGAATCTATTTGACACTTCATAAGATACTCGGGTTATCCAGATCTACGAAATATGCAGTGGCATTGGTTAGTTCGAAGGGATAACTAACCATTCGTAGAACATATCGGGACCCAAAGAATAGATAGATATATGGATATAATTTCAAAACTTTTAGTTTAGAATTAAAGTATACCTATCAACCATAGCAACCAAAGCAACCAATACATCTAAACAAACAATTTTGGTTTATTTGGAGTTTATGTCCCATATTAATATATCGAATCTCTTCCTGGATCTACCAGAAACTATCGAAGAATTGAGAAAAGAATACCGAACAAAAGAGATTGATAGAGTGTAAGGACCCGATTCTTCGACTTCCGAAAATCGACATCGATACGTCCACTGTATCAACTGCCGAGCAACGAATGCCGGAAAACCGAATTCTTAGGGTTTTAGAAAGAAGAAAACAGAAGAAAAGAGAGAAGAGAAAGAAAGAACAGCAACAGAAACAGAAACAATATCAGAATCTCACATTCGCAGCGGAACAAAAATATAATAGATAATCACTAGCCTTTTAAACAAAGAACTATATCAGTTTTATACATACATCAACAGAGTCAATATACAACTCAATACAACAATGGACAGCTATATATACTTGTCCTCATACAGAATACACAGCAGAATAAATAATATCATATACAAATACTACGTCTCGTCCTCCAGCTTGCTTCCAAAGCTCCATAATATCCAGAATATCCTGATACATAACTCTAGGCTGCCCGTGTGGAAATTGGTGGGCACCCAGAGTTTGGAAGGGAACAATAAACTCCGAGTCAGTCATGGTGACTGGTGTGAGATCGTAAAACAGTTATTCTTTATAACAACAAAATAATTTTTAAAGTCAATTCGAAATGCTTTTGGAAAATGAAACTACCATAAGACCTCCCGCCACACACACAATGCAAACGCAGAATTGGAGGAGATTTCTTCTTATGATAGTCAAAGATGCTTACTACGCAAAATCAAATCCTTTTTGATATTATTATTAGTGCATAGTGTAGAAAACATTTCGAAAGTATAATATTAATCTTAGCCAACATACGACCAGTATCGTATGCCTACTATAGCTACTATGTTCAATAGCAGGTTACCGCCACATTCCATAGCAGGTAATACAACTAAAACCGTACACGTCACGTATTGTTTCTTTGGATTTCCAACAAATGGTCAGGCTAAGGAACTTCCTATGCCACGATGGGTACGTCCCTGGAATAGACGACCCGAGAACCTAACCGGATCTCTGGCAACACAAGGCCGGGTTACCTCTGCAAAAATAGGTAACTACTGACACGCGTATGCCATCCCCCGATCGTCACCGATCTTCCCGAGGATCCCCGATTTCCAACAAACCACATAATAAAAATTCAGCAACCACATAGGTTAAGTATCTGGGCTCCATACCATGATACCACCTCTATCCAGAAGGAATGACATACACTAAGGGGCGCTACTCCCTAGAACCTTGCCGCATCCTTCCTGTTTCGACCATTTCCGGGGTGTGAGGCTCGACGAAGTCTCGTCCACAAAGCTACGCTTTCTACAAAGCCATGCTTCGGGTCAAACAAATGATCAACCTATGATCACAAAGATATAAGATCAAACAAATGATCATATCACAAATGATCAAATAATGATCATTTCACAGCAACACTCAGTATGCCACGTTACCAAATTGGGAATATATCGCTGATAAATTTCAACTACATAACCTCTGAGCTCGTACGTCTTAGAGAAGGGTGTTAAGCTAAGAGAATAAATTCTCCGCCACCAACAGAAATGTATTTGAAAGAAATCAGCTTTATATCTCAATTTGTAACGTCAGACACACAATCCATACAAGTCTGTTCCGGGATCGAACAGAACCGAAGGCACTTCTCACGAAGCCCTTGCACATCCGGATAAATTTCTAATCACGTCCAGATTTCCCGTCACTAAGGGTGATAAAACCTCTAAACCGGAAATCAGTCGATGTAGAGTAACTCGACGGTAATCCATCCGTTTTCAAAAATATCCGGTCTTCAACACCGGTCTTCGAATGCAATTCATAACGACGTATCACATATTCGGAATGGGTTATACGACCCCATGGTCCTTTCCCGGTTAACCCGAAAAGTGAGCGCTTATTCAAAATAAGTGTGGCATTCAAATTCATCCAATTCACAAAAAATACCATTCAAGGTAATTATTGATAGTCAATTATTTAACTATCAATAAAGATGCACAACATCACTAGATTCCAAATAATTTTCCAAATTATTTATTTTTCAAAAATATCTTTACTAGATATATAATTTTCACACTTCAAAAATAAATCAATATTTATTTTTAAACAGTCTCCCTTTTATAAATTCCATAGTGAATTTATATTTTCAAATATTTACAGATATACGATTTTCAAATCGTTTTCAATATTCACTTTCAATTTATCTTTACAGAGATAAACCTCAAAACGTTTATTTCATATTGGAAAAGCAATTCCATACTTATTTAAAAATAAGTGTTTCCCAAATCTATTTATTTTCAACACTTGGAAAATATTCGATATACTTAAATCAATATTAAGTATATATTTCGTTCTTTAAGGAAACCATTTACTATAACAACATTTATTTGAGTCAAAACGAATGTTATGTAAAACATCGTTACGACGACTCAAAATCACTAGTATAGGGATTCGGATTTTGATAGATATATAAATCCCAATACTACATCAAAACATTTCCTTTCGGAAATCATTTACTATAACAACAGTGTTATAGTCCATCATTTCCTTATTCCTCGAAAACGTCTATTTCAACAATGAATGTTGAAATCTATGATTTCGATATTCAATATATTTGAAAACATCTTTAAAACAATTAACTTCATTTCAAATATCACTTTCCCAAAACCATATCCATTTTACTTAAAAGTATATTCACTGTCCAAAATCATGAATATACTTCACTAACCACATTTCAATCTTTTCTACACATTTATTTTCAAGAATTTATCCACTATCCAAAATCGTGGATAAAATTTCCTTAATAACCTTCTATATTCAATTCATCAAATTTGATTGATTTTCGAATTTATAAAACGTTTATAAATTCATCTTCATAATTCATAACAACTTTGATTTAATAAATCTCTTTTATTAACAAATTCGATCAATATTCCATTTAAAGGAAAAAATCCAATTTATAAGTTAATTTCTTATAAATCTCCTATTCGACAGTTTCATCCATTTTATAACTTCACAATTTATAATTCTATAAATTTCATCTACTTATGAATTCCATAAATATTTCACTTTTAACACTTATCGAAACTTGTCTTATAATCCCAATATTTCAAATTTATAAATATCCATTTTTGTACATTTTTTTAAATAAATCGTTTATAATACTTTAGAAATTCCAATTTAAACCATTTCATAAATTTCTTAACTTTTATTTCAAAAATCACACTTTGATCTTATTTCACAAAAATCTTAACTTTTATAACTTTAAAATTTTAGACGTTTATTTATTTGAAATAAATCAATTCAACAATAAAAAAACGTATATTTTCAAATAATCACTTTAAAAATTCTCTTTTAAAATCAACATCGTTATTTTTAGATTTCAAAAATGAATCCGATGATGCAACGCACCAATTCGTCAATCACAACAACAAAACATCATATATCAATATGATAACAGAATATACATCAATATTTGTAAATAAATAAATACTGGTAAGGAATCCAGTTGGATCCCTCCAACCTGTTTCCCTGCATCCAAAGACGTTAGCACAATACCAATTCCACTTCGAGGTGGAATATCGCGGTATATGGGTTTTATAAAAATAATCCGCTTACTAACGGCGCAATAGGGTCTCATCCGCTATACGAGGCGGGAAATCAATCAATCCAATATATACATATGCCAATATGTATATATTGCTATATATATAGATATATCCTACTATATCTAATATCACAATCAATAGCAATCAACACAATCAATAACTGCAATTCAAAATATATTTTTGAGTGAAAAATCTCACCTTTGAATTTATTTGCTATCCCATTCCAATCCTTCTTTTGTTTTCTCGACCTTAACCTTGTATAAGCAATTTATATAATTTATTAATATCCGAGATGATCGAACAATTAAATTTCCATTTTAAAATCTTAATTCAACAAATAAATTAAATTTTAAGCTAGTGATTTTATTTTAAACGGATTCCTTTTTGGCAAATTTATTTAACTAAAATTTAAAGTTAAGACTAAATCTTCTTTAACAAAAATATTTTTAGTGACTAAAATGATTAAATGGGTAAATTAAACGAGTTAATCACTATAGCTCATATTTTTAAAAATAAATTAGTGGGTTTAAAATATGTATATGTATATTTGCCTATTTTTCATTTTCAAACTGTTTATAATTAATATTCTTTTGATAGATTAAATTAACTTTTTATATATAAATCTTTATATATTTTCTTCAAAATCTTTTAAACTGTGCATATATAAACTTCACCAAAATTGCTATTTTTAACTTTACTGTTTTACTGTATATATATATATATACATACACACACTATCAATTTCAAATAATTAAATGGTACACTTATTTAAATTAAATTGAGTGATAAAAGCAATATACCTACAGGAGTAAATTCAGACGACCATCACGACATTGCCTGTCGCCAGTACGTGATCTCGAGCACCGAGCTATCGTCGCAGTTGCTTGCCTCCGATCGCTAGCTGCCTTCGAGACGCCACCAACAAATTGTCGCGTTCCACCACCGTGCTCAAATCGCCGCGCCTCCATTGCCGCGCTCGCGCGCTGCCACGATTGGCAAGTCGGGACCGACCCCAGTAATGCTCGAACTCGAGCTACCCCATTTCACCATCGCGAACGCCTGACCATCATCTCCAGCCTCGCGAGTGGCCCCATGACAATCGCAATCCCCCTCGAATTCTAAATCGTCATACGACGATGCCGAGCCTCCTCCGCTTTATCTCGAGTTCGAGTCTCCCATCGATCGTCACCAGGAATGATCGAACGAGTCGAATACGTCCCCCCCATCTCGCGATTATTATCCCTCTTTTTTTGTTTTGATTTTGTTTCGAATTTTAATACGAAAGGGGGGATCGGCCATGGTATTTGAATTGAACGAAGAAGTTTTCGTTTGATTTTTTTTGTTGAACAGAGGGATATTTAAAATCTGGACGAGGCATGCTCTACACGATCTAGTATCGTGATTTACTGCGTGATTAAAGGAGGGTAACGTGCTGAGGTGACCAATTACAAGTTTAAATTTTAAATTGAATTTCGATAAAAATTCAATGCGTTTACACGTCGTGTGCTCACATATCAACTCCGAAAAATACAAAAATTGAAATCCGACAATAATTCAACGTTACAGACCCAATGGAACTGGTTTCGTCGAATTCCGAGACTGTGCGAAAAATGACTATTTTTAAATATCGACTCAAACGATAAAAATTCAAAACTGAACAAAACAGTTTCAAATTTAATTCTGAAGCTTCTGTTATCCTCAGTGTCATCAATATAAATTTTAAAAGCTTTTTGAAATATTTTTCTCCAGCTAAAAATTGAAGATTCAAATTTTTATTCAACATTCAGTAGATTAAATTTTAAAGTTTAATCGTAAATTTCAAAGTTAGATCGGGGATTCAAGTTAAATTATCGTTCAAATATTTAAAATTAATTAAATATTTCCAATTTAATTCGTTCAAAATTCTGGGTCGTTACATAGAGAAAAGATTGTTTCCTTGTTGTTACAGGGTATTGACCATTTATAATCGTATTTCCCTGTCCCCTATCTCATCCTTTTCTTACACTCAAACTTACTATCAGTGGATAGTAAGAGAATTTACTGAGGCATACGAACGGATATCTGAGGAATACTCATTCTAGGGTATACTTCACCCTATCTCTAATAAGCTACTTAATGTGTTATACTCCTGAGCTAAAGTTTTAACCCTCAGCTCTGATACCAATTGTGAAGATCCAAAAACTCGACCTTCGAAAATCGGCACCCGTACTTCACTTGTACTCAAAATGCCGTAGACTCAAACGCCGAATCTGGTTCTCCGGAGCTTATAACACCATTAAGTATAACAACACAGCGGAATAAAGAAATAGATGATATCATATACAAATCCAATGAATACAATATCCAGTGTGATATACAACAATGATATCAATATGATACAACAATATCAGAGATATGATACAATGACAATAGCAGCGGAAAGAAAAGATAACATCAGTAGCGGAACAATATCAATAGAAGTGATAACTCCAAAATGATCTTCAGACAAAAATGAATCCACAATTCCAAGATGAGCAACTCCGATGAATGAACTCCAAATACTGAACTAGCTCCAGATAATCTACTAACCTGAATATTTGGAAAACCCAACTCTAGACTGCCCGTGTGGAAAATGGTGGGCACCCAGAGTTTAGGAAGGGAACAATAAACTCTGAGTCCTTCATGGGACTGGTGTGAGCAACAAAAACAGTTTATCTTTAAACAACAACGATAAAGATTTTCAACATTGAAAACCACAATGCTTTTGGAAAATGAAACTACCATAAGACCTCCCGCCACACACATAATGCAAACGCAGAATTGGAGGAGATTTCTTCTTATGATAGTCAAAGATGCTTACTACGCAAAACAAATCATTTTGATACTATTATTAGTGCATAGTGGAAAACATTTCAAAAGTATAATATTAATCTTAGCCAACATACGACCAGTATCGTATGCCTACTATAGCTACCATCTAAACAGTGGGGCGCCACCATAAGTAAATGGCAGGTTCTACAACTAAAACCGTACAAGGTTCGTATTGGAAGATGGATTTCCAACAAATGGTCAGGCTAAGGAGCTTCCTACCGCCACATGGGATCGCCTCTGGCTGGACGTCCCGAGAACTAACTATCTCTTTGCCAACACAAGGCCGGGTTACCCCCTGTAACTAGGTAACTCACGAATATGCCATCCCCCGGTCCTTTGGGACCTTTATCCGAGGCGCCTCGATAAACACACAATCACACAATAAATGAGATCGGAGTATCCACATAGGTTAAATACCAGGGCTCCATACCTGATACCACCCTTTTCTAGAAGGAAATGACATACCCTAAAGGGCGCGACCCTCATAACCTTGCCGCATATTTCTGTTTCGACCATTTTCGGGTTGTGAGGTCTGAGGAGGTCTCATCCACAAAGCTACGCTTTTTCACAAAGCCACGCTTTGATCACAAATGATCAATAAATGATCATCACACAGCAACACTCAGCATGCCACATTACCAAATTGGGAGTATATCGCTGATAACCTTCAACTACATAACCTCTGAGCTCGTACGTCTCAAAGAAGGGTGTTAAGCTAAGAGAATAAATTCTCCGCCACCAATAGAAATGTATTTGAAAGAAATCAGCTTTATATCTCAAAATGTAATGTCAGACATGTAACCATACAAGTCTGTTCCGGGTTCGAACAGAACCGAAGGCACTTCCAAAGAAGCCCTTGAAATCCGGGTATTCACAATCCCGATCGAACTTCCCATCACTTAGGGAATCTCTATACCGGGAGCTACCCAGTGCAGAGACAATCGATATGTTATCCTATCGTTCTCGCAAATACCCGGTCTTCAACACCGATCTTCAAATGCTATCCATATACGACGTGCCACTTAATCGGAATGGGTTATGTGACACAAAGGTCCTCTCCCGGCTAAACCGAATAGTGAGCGTAATATTTTAAAACATATGGATATGGGATTTCAGTTAAGTCACAACTTATTACCCAAAACTTTTCTTTTCAAATGGTTTAACAAATTACCATTTTCAAATCTTTAAACAAAAAGATTCATTTTAACAATCTTTTCGGTTTAAACAATTTCCACACTTTAATCTTTTAACAAAAGATTCATTCACATATTTTTCCAAATTAATTCCCATTTCAATTGGATTAACTTATTAAATCTTTAATACAAAGATTTAATTCTTAGCTTTCAAAACAATTCTAAATATTTATTCGTAACTTGGAAAAACCATTTTTCAATTCAAACTTGAAATTCCTTTAACTTAAATTGGAATTTCTTTTCTTATATGAAAGCTTTTATCATTTGAAAACATACAGTTTTCATTTCGGAAAATCCGATTCATTTATACAAGTTAAAGTCCCTGGGTTAAATTCAAATTCTCAAACAATACTTTCAAAATGGTTTAAACACATTTGTAACATCTTAACCAAAATTTCCAACCATTGAATTCAATTCCAAATTTTGAATTCAAAATTCAAATTAAATTATTTAAATTAGAAAACTTACCAAGTTATTCAAAATAACTTTCATCTTAAAAACTCCATTTTAAAACTTTTAACATTTAACCCAAATCCATTTCCAAAATCAATTGAAATTAAAGTTTTAATTTCGAAAACATTAAATTTAAATCATCTGTGACTCAATCGATTTCCTTGTGAAATCCATATTTGTGTGTGTATGGTGTGGTCCAGGGGTTTCACACAGTAGTGCAACATCATTCAATCATCACAGATTAAAATACAGAAATATAGTTGATAAGCGGTATAACGATAACGCTTATCTTTTCATTCACAGATCACAGATATATAAATCACAGATAATATATTACACTCATCCCAGAGAAATGAACTACAGTACAGATTACACACAAATCAGAATATATATCACACAACATCACAGATCAGAATATCAAACAATTCAATCATTCAATAGAATACAAACATCCGTAGGTAGGATCAATTTAATTATCTGATTGATCTAAATCAGATTTAATTTCTATGAATAAATTACTAATCCTGGTTAATTAATCATTAATTACAAACCATTTTAATTAATTATCCTTTAATCAATTAATTAACCTTTTATCATTAAATAATTAACCTTTAATTATTACATTATCCATCCTTAATTACTTTCATTAAGTAATTATTTTTAAGTAATTAATCATCATTTAATTAATTATTCTTTAATTACTTAATTTATCAAACTTAAATTATTAGTTAATTTACCTTAATTACTTTTATTAAGTAATAAATTTTCAAGTAATTAATTCCCTTTAACAAATAAATTTAACTTAGATTTTTAAAAGTTAATTAACAATCAAAACATTCTTTATATTAATTAACTAACCTTTATTATTATTAAGTTTATTTAAGCCTTTACAATCAATTATTATTTAACACATGGATTATCCTCGATTACTTTCATTTATTTAATTAGCCTTTAATTAATTTCCTTAATAAATCACCTTGGTTAATTATCCATTAACTTAAATTCATTAAGTTAACTATCCTCTAAAACACATTTTACTTCTTAATTTTCCACTTAATTAAAATATTAAGTTTATTTAAACTTTTAAAACCAAAGGTTATATAAGATTTAAAACACTTTAAGTTAGAAAACAATTTAAATTAAAAACTTTATTCACAACTAAGTTTTCAGACAACACTTGAATTCATATTTACTTTGATTTTTAAAACTCAGTTTAAAACTTTGTTTTATAATTTGAAATCTAATTTTAAAATTTCAAAACATAAAACATAACAGATTCTGTTCTTAAACCCTGGACCACTTTTACTCGAACCCAGGCAAATTTTTCTCGAGCATGACTTCGAGCCCGATACCAATTTGCTCGAGTAAGCACTCGAGCCACTCAAGAAAATCTCGAGTTCACCCACCAAAATTTCCAGACCATCGTAACCACTCCACCGTGCACGTGCACGGCGTCGCCGAGCAACATCTGGCGGCTCCACCTTGTCGAGTAAGTCGATCATCATCTTCCGATCATTTTCCGACCATCGACTCGTCGCCATCCACTCGAATTCGAGATCGAGCATCACTCCCCAAAACTGGAATGATACATCACCGGAAACATCCCTTGCGACGCCACCACCGATCACCAGAATATCCACTACTTCGGCTACGACTTCGTCAACGACTAAACTACCATTTCCCAAAACCTCGAAACACTCGATCAATTCTAGACGACGAACGAGACAAATCGCTTAGCTTTGACAAAATTAGGTCTAGAGACTTTACGAGTTCGCCGCCGCCTCCACCACCCTTTGACCACCACCGCACTATTTTTCCTCGAATCCCCGATCATCCTTCTATCACCAGTAAAGATCCCGACCTCTACAACGTAGTAGATCACCAGAGATCACCGAATTACCCTTTTCAGGTCAAACCAGAATTACATCCTCAACCTATCACTAAAATTGATAATTTTAGTTTTAAAAATTAAGTTTTTAGATAAGTTCTCAGATTATACGATTGAATCAGTGAATTAACATGTTTGAATTTTCAGTTACCTTAAGCTTACCCTGTTATTTGAGTTTCCAGAGATATTCAAGTTAAATTTTAACTTAATTAAAATTTTAAAACATTAGTCTATGATCCAATAAACAACTTTCATATATAATACATGTTCTAACAGCCATTAGTTTAAGAGAATATAATTTTTTTGATCAAGTCTTGAGCTTGAAACTAAGAAAAGGGATGATACAGGAGATAGCTGTGCACATATATTCATCCATCACTCATGTATACACAGAGAACATACACATATACCAACATATTTACCACAACACTTGCAACAAAATCAAGTTTTAAAATTTTAAATAGAAAAGTTACTCACCTTTTAAACAGAAGAAAGAGCACCCAGAAAAATGAACAGAGTTGCTTCTCTGAATTGAAACAGGCTTGCTAAAACTTCTTCTTTGATCTCTGATTTATATATATTGTATTGTTGTTTGAAATTGGATTTTTGTTTAAGTTTTAGTTGATATTCACTTCAGTTTCTCTTATCTTTGAAGGAATGAACTGGAATAAAGAAGTTGATGGAGATAAAAGGAATGAAGATTACAAGATGTGTACAATACAATATGATATAATTCCTTTGTTTGTACAACATGGTGATTATGTAAAGCCAGAGATTTTTTTTTAAATAGTGGCTGATAGGATTTGAACGTGATGGCTTCATTAATGGTTTTGTACAATCCACATACTTAATTTTCTTTTGTTTCATTCTTATATCTTTTATTTGTTCAAATTTAACTATATTTATCATACTGTTTCCTTTTGCAGCATATATACTTGTCTTTGTACTTAAGTATATTTGTTCAAACTTGAATAGATATCATCTTCATTTGCAATACTTGACTTCGGCTGGTATGATAATGTTTTGGTGGCTGGGATGATTTTCCAGCAAATTTGAGATGATAGCATTTAATGCTTTGGTACCTTATCATGTTTACAATACTATTTCTTTTATTTTGCATGTACAATCTTGCATGTATTTTTATTTGTTTGACTTATTTCTTTGTTTCGGCTCTTCATTTATTTATATCTTTTATATGTTTGGATGTGAGCTGAAATGATATGGTGATGGCTTGGATTACTTGTTGTTGTACAAATTTATATATATTTATCTACTTGCTATATCTTCCTTTGCAAGCTATATTTTATTTCCTTCATTCTTTTACAAGTGTTTCATGCTTATGTGTATATACTTAAATTTATTTGTTCTTATGTATATGTATTTTTGTTTTCATTTATTTTTCATTTGTTTATTTTATCACTTGTAATATAGGTGAACTTCATAAATAATTGTATATTCTATTTTCTTTTATAAGCTAATTCATGTATATATTTTTATTATATATATATTTGTATTATATATATTTGTATTATTTGTTTCATATTTATCTACATTTATTCATATTTAAATGTATTTTATTTTCTTTAAATCTTATTATTTTGTAATATAAATAAATTTCTATTTTAATTTGTTGTTAGATTTTAGCAAATGTTCTACTTTCTATTTTTATCAAAATTTATCTTATATTAATTTCTATTTCTAGTTTAAATATTAATTATTATTATTTCAGTTCATATTTATTGCCTTATATATATTTTATAAATTCAAATCATTATTAACCATCAGTTCTAATATTTATTACTATCATTTATTACTAAACCATTTATTTCTAACCCATTTATTTAAGATTTAAATTCAAATCAAATATATACATATATATTCAATTTTACTCACATATGCCCATATACATATATATTCACATATATACAATAGTTACAATATTTTTAAATTTAAATGATTTATACAAAATTTATTTAAATTCGGGGAAACTCGAATCGATTTATCAATTAATTTCACAATTTTTATTCAAAAATTCGTTTAATTATCAATTTAAATGTAATTAAAATCTGGGGTCATTACAGTTTGTATATACTAATAGATTGGAAAACGGTTTTAAAAATGAGCTTTGTACTTAAAAGTAGTGTTGAAATTGTTTTGATGAAAGAGTTTGAGTATTTACCACTAGTATAGAAACCTTTTAATTTTAAAGTGACAAACCATAGAAATGTTTGTAGAAACAATCAATCACCAAAAATTCACATACGAAGACGTGAATTAAATCCAAAGAAATCGATACCAAATCCATCAAAATGGATATTCCCATAAATCCCAAAAAAGAAGTCATCAAGATCGATAAAAGTGATAACAACTAATCGGAGCAACTAAAATCGATAAATAATGGAAATTCAATCAAGAAAAGCCTAAACAGGCAAAATTACACAGTTCCAGACGTCTGGGGGTCATCCAGATGTCTGCATTTAAGTTCTGGAAATTCCAGAAAAACCTTCCAGATGTCTGGTTCGGCAATCCAGACGTATGAAACCATTTCAGACGTCTGAAATTATAATTCAGACGTCTGAAATTAGTCTTTGTCTTTTTTTTTTAAATTCTGCGTGCATATATTTTTGCTCTAGGTCCAAACCAGACGTCTGGACTTGGTCACCAGACGTTTGGTCACCTGGTCTGGGCAACAATTTGCCTAGGCCAAAGTGGCCAAAACGTATCGGAAGCGATCAGACGAGCAACTACGACTAAGGATTTACGCCAAGCGACAACCCAGCCTTAAAGGCTCTTCGATACACCCCAAATATAAATGTCCAAACATCCATAGTAGGATTTTCATAAAATTGGACCAAAACACCAAAATTTGAAAAATTCACCAAATCAATTCAAATAAAAAACAAATGAATATGCACAAATGTTAGGAATTCATACCTAACAACAATGATAGCTATTGACATAGATGTGAGTTAAAGAACTCACCTTTTAAACTCAAAACACAAGTGAGAAGCTTGAAAACAAAGGAAAGATCAACCACTCTTCAACTTCAACTCTAGAAGCTCCAATCTAAGATCAAAAGCAATATTTCCTAGGTTAGGGTTTAGGAATTTCTGAAATTGAAGAAAGATAGAGATGGAGAAGGTGAAGAGGATGCTTACCTAAGCTTCTCTTTGATTTTGGAGCAAGAACTTGAGTTTCCAAATCAAACTAGGGTTTGGAATTTTAATTTTCTTTTCTCTTCCCCCGTTTTTACTTAAGCTTGAATGTATTAGGAAAATGAGAATGAAATGAGAAGAGGGGCTGAGTTAGGGTATTAAGATGGGTTAGTGGGCTGAAACCCAAACCCAAAGCCCAAGTAGAAAAGTAGCAAATTCTACTCAACTCCAAACATATCGATGTTTATACTCAAAAAAGTTGTAAACGCCATTTTGGACTCAATGGAAGTGGTCTCGAGTCCCAATTCGATTTTTTTACAAAAAGTAACATTTCAAACTTTAATCCGATTAACGATGCTATATTTAAATAAACATTTAAATATACAATCGTAAAATATGCGGGTTGTTACATGAGCCTTCCATGACAAGCCAAAGGGCGAGAGCAAGGGTAGTGATTAAAAATGGGAAAATGATGCAAAGTATTTATATATTGTTGTTTTACTATTTCTTTACAATTTATTATTGCTTTGTATTTGTCCATTTTATTTTCTAGCTTAAATTTAGTTTATATGTTGTAAGAGATATTCTTTTATTTAGAAGCAAGGGATAAACTGTAACAACCCGTATTTTGATAATTAAAAATATTAAATTTAATAAGTTTTTGGACATTAATATTGTCAGAAATTAAAATTTATGATTTATTAAATTGAATCTTATTAAATTGGAAATTTTGACCCTAAGATAAATCTTAAAACAAAAAATTTAAATGAGATAAAAGATGGTAACACGTATTAACATATAATTTGCTAATACTGATTGAATGTAATTGACTACTATAATATGTTAACGTAATTTCAATCAATTTAAATAATAAAGGTTAATAAGGAATATAATAAATTGATGTAATCATATGTTATGAATTGCAATTGGTTTTAATATGGAGTATGAAATCAATTATTTTGTACATAAATTTATTAACCTTTGTTTGTAAGCAATAAGTTAATAGATGTGGATTATTAATGTATAACCATTGTTTTATTTATTATCTTATTATTAAATCCGTTAGAAATTTATTTGGTAATTAATGGAGAATTAATGTACTCGAAATATTACAATTGATATAAGAAGAAACGTTAACTGTTGAGAGACGAGTGTAATAAAATGAAAACTTATGTTAATTAATTTCATAAGGGAATAGTTGATTTGATAATAAGAATGTAAATCAAAATAAAAGGATTTGTTTGGAATTTAAATATATAATGAATGGGTTTTTATTACATTGTAATTAAATGTTAGAATTAATTTAGTACATAGATATTGGGTTTAACATGGAAAATAGGATTTCAAAGGAAAACAGTTGGATTAATTATCTTCCCTGTATTAGAGTATGTTTTGAGATTTAATTATTGTAATTAATAGTAATTATATCTTGCCATTAATAAGAAAGAGAAGTAAATGGTAATTAATTAATGATATGTGCAACTTACGCTTTGTGTTAAAAATATTATGAGAATTTCAATGAGAAATATTACGTTCAAATTGTAAGTACTTAATTTTTTTACAAATATAATGATAATAGGAAATCAATTGATAAAGAACCGACGTGGTTGTACGAAGTATTATTTCTGTGACTCTTTAATGGGATAGTCTTTAAATATAAGTTGGTTTTAAAGGGGGAGATGTTAATTGTAAATTAATGTGTAATAAAAAGAAATATGTTCAATAAAAATAAAAGAAAAGGATTGGTTTCTTGAAAAGAATATTTTTATCAAATAAAGTGAATATTTCATTTGTGAATGTAAATTTAATTTCATTAAAACAAAGAATTGAACTTTGTTGTATGTTTCTAGTTGGAATATTTGATTTATTTAAATATTCAAACTTGATTTGAATTTAATTTATAAAAAAAATAACAATAATAAAATGGTAAGAAAACAACTTGAAGGTTTGGTTAAATTTTTGATTTGGAATAGTTAGCATATTTACACAGGAAATTTATTCCGTTTCAAATTTGACTTTGGAGTCTCAATTCATCTTTTAATGTGTGGGGTGGCGGTCCTCATTATGTTAATTGCAGTGTTTAATTTTATTTACTGTGTACTAAATAAAAATACATATATGTGTGTAAATTTGAGCTTATTAGTGTTAATAAAATATGTTAAAATGAACTTTTTTTAGTATATTAGATTTGTGATTTCTATGTACGGTCTACATTCTCAAATTTAAATCGTCACTTTCATTTATTTTATTTTATTATTACTTTCTTTTATTAAATACATGCCTCTTTTGGTTTTCCAGTAAGTTTTATTCACTTACACGCGAGCCTTGCCTTGAAATGTTTCATGTGTGTTGATGAAATTAATTGAGGCAGCACATGTTTTGAAATTTTATACCAAAAGATTTGCTTGACATGTAAACATGTCTTATCAAATCCAACGTGTGTCTTTCATCTTTTGTTAATTACCTGCATGTTAGGCTCCTTTTATTTTGGAAATTTACATCTTCTTGTATCCTTCCCTTTCATATTCCAATTTCCTAACGTGCTTTACCTTATTCGTTTCCTATTTCATAAATCTCTTCCTCTAACTTTCCATTTCCAAAACGTGCTTCCATTATTTCTTTTGCCTAAAGTTTTCTTTCTCTTCTAAAAAAACAAAAAAAAACAAACAAATGTGAGCAACTTATTTTCATGAAGCCAATCTTTTCCATTTGTTTACAAATCCATTTCCTAAAGCCTCCTTCCTCCATGTGTGAGCCGTCGTGTCGTTTTTTTCGTTGATTCTCCAAAATTTAGAAACATGTGCAGGCTTCAAAATTCTTAATGTGGGCAACTAACTTGTTTTATTTTATTATTAAAATGTGTGTACATGGTTTTCTATTTCATTTCCATAATATTCTTATAACTTGAATATCTTCCGCATATGAACTCCGATTAATGCGCGGTTTCTTCCTTCGGATTCGCATCAAAATTCCAGACAACATGAAACTAGTTTGGTTGAATTTAGAGACCATTGAAATTTTAGGCTTTTATTGGATTTTCAATTTGCTATAAATCAAAGGTGAGTGATTAAACCCACTCACGCAATACTAAAAATTCCATTGCAAGTTAAATAAAATATATGATGTGATATATAATTTTTTTTCTTCTGTTTGTTGATTTCAGTTGACATTTGAATTGATATTGAATCTAAATTGACATTTAATTTTATATTGGAATTTAATTGATAGTTAAACCCCAATATTGATAACTATTATATGTTGAAATATATTGGTTGATTTAGATGTTGTTTGAAATGGATGCTTATTGGTTGATATGTTGGATGTATGGTTGTTTATTTATTTTAATATGTCCCTGTTATCACCTTATATATTATTGACATCATTTAAATGGTCCTCTGAATCATTTTAGAATTGGATAATTAAGACATTTAAATTATGGGTTTAAATGATATATACCTATATAATTTCTTAAATTTGGATTATTTATTGAAACTGAATTATTTAAAAAGTTTAAGTTTTTAATTTAAACTTTGGATTTATTTTAAATAAAGTGGTTAAAATGGTATTTCGAATTATTTGAAATCTCGTAAGTTATTACACTCACGTTGTACACTTGATAGGAGATGAAAAATCCCGTAACATCTCTGAAGCCATTGCACTCATATTTTTATTTGAGATTGATTTGACTTACATAGGAATTTTTTAGTTCTGACTCGATTGTATGTTTTTCATTATGCTCGGGTCAGCCTGAGATTTTCAGTGTTGAAGACTATTTTCTGGTGGACGAAGATGAAAATTCAGTATATTATTGCTATTTATTATTCCACTACATCCTGTGTTCTGGTGCATTATTTGTTTATTTATGATGTATGTATAACTCTGATTTGAATTTGTAAAAGTGTAATCAAATGTTATTTGTAAAACAGCTTCATGAACTGTTTATTTGATTATTATATTTTGTCATTCCGCTGCGAGATTCCGTGTTTTGTTTTTTCTTTCCCTTTTTTTTTCTTATATACCTTATTAACAATCCTCTCTTTTGAATGGTTTGAGTCTGACATGTGTGGTTTATTGTCGATTTGAACCGTCCAAAAAGGTGGGTCGTTACAGTTGGTATCAGAGCGAGGTTTAGAGGCACCTTAGCCTGTTGGGGTAAACTCATTAGAGATAGGGTTAGCAATACCTTAGAATGAGTTTGAGTGTGTATATATACGAGAGTGCGTATTTGTTAGTGTTATAAAATGTTTTATATAAGTTTTGAAATGAAATAATTTTTCCTAATATTATATGTTATATATAAAGAAATTTTTTTATAACTGTTATAGCTATTTGTAATGTGTTTGATTTGTGAAATGGTAATATTTAATTATTACCATTTATTGTTGATTTCTTGTATTTAGTCAGTTATAACCATTGGCTAATTATTGTTGATTTAATTTATGAACTAAACACTAGTTTAGTAATGGTAAATTAAAGAGAATAAAATGAATTATTAGGATATTTGGTTATGAAATTGAAATGTTTGGTTGTGACTATTATTATTTGTTAATTGGTAGTTTCAACTATTGAAATAAAATGGAATATCTAGATATTTTGGATAGTTGAAACTTCTGAATTAATATATGAGTTGAAATGTAGAAATTTTGTTGAATTATGCAGTTGAATTTGGTAACCTTAAATTGAAAGCAAGTGAAACAAGGTTAAATTTGTTATATCTATGTTAGTAAATGAATAGAATTGTAGTATACATTATTGGCATGTAATGTAATAATATACAAGTGTGAATTAAGCCTTGGCATGTTTAAATCAAAATTGTGATTAAGGAAAAGCTGTAAATGAGAAGAAAAAAATGTTATGAACTTAATTAAATTTATGAAATGTGGCATAAATAAATTTGAAAAGTAAGTGAAAACTAATTGGATAAACGAATATGAACTAAAAGTGAAATGATTTTAAATAAAGTCACGACTTATAAATTGTTTATGAAATAAAGGGATGTTGCAATAAATGTAGTATTAAATGAGAAATTTTACATGTGAAATTTAATTTAATTTAAAAATGAAGAGAAATACAAGCAATGTTATTAGAATGAATATATTACTGTTTTATATTAAATGGAGAAATTTTGTGAAACAAATATTAAAGTATGAATTGATATTTATGTTAATCAATGAGATTAATAATGAATATAAATCAAAATGTAATGGTGATAAAACAAATTGGAATAAGTACGTAAGTTGTACATATATTATTTTATTCGCATAATTAATTTGATCCGGATTTAAGTACACAAGTTCGAGGTGAATTACACCATTTCGTATTAGGATTTTTCATTCGATTCTTGATGGCGAATATTTGATATGGATTTTTGATTTGATTCTAAAATTCTCTATCATAGTGTATGACTATGCAAGGAGAATGATGGTTTCTAGTCAAGAAACCTTATCGAAATCCGCATTAGGGAAGTCGAATGAACAATACTAGTTCGAAAGCGAACTTGTGTGATCAAGCAAGCGATCGAATGTGATTTTTCGAAATGAAGACATATGTACATCTTATGTTCTAATATTATTGATATGCTTTGACGTTGAAACTGAAATTTGTTGGGTTGGATATTCTTTGTAATTTAAATTGGAAATTTTCTTTTATGCAAAACTACTATTAATTTAAAACCATTTTACAAAACTATTTTCTTTTATTTTTCTTATACAAACTAGTTTATTCTATTTTATATACAAAACTATTTTACAAACTATTTTATTTACAAACTATGTTACAAACTATTTTATGTACAAACTATTTTATGAACTATTTTATTTACAAACTATTTTATACAAACTATTTTACAAACTATTCTATATATACAAAACTGTTCTAAATTCAAAACCTTTTATAAAGCAAAAATGTTCAATCCATATGGCTCTTCATACAGCGAAATTGATTTTGGGAAAATTTGATTCTTATATAAGGTGGACTTTATATAAGTATATGGTGATTTTGAGGATTATTGATTTTGGAAGGTATTCGACCCGAAGAGATAAATCTTATATACAACAGAATTTATATAAGAATGATTTTATATATTCGAGACTATTGATTTTGGAAAGTATTCAATTCAAAAATGAAATCTTATATATAATGGAATTTATATAAGTGTGATATTTGAAGCTATGATTTTTAAAGGGTACTATATATATGGTATGTTATTATTTTGAAGTAAAAGGTATAGGGAAGTACCCTCCGCGAAGAAGTATAGTATGATATGCTTCGACCCAGATGGACTTGGGGAATCCAGGAATGGATTCGACCGATAAACCCTAAAATACTTGGGTGAATTCAGAAATGGATTCGAACTGATATGGTTGTTCGGACTTAAACTCATGAGTTCGTCGATTTTTTTCCAAGGTAGATGGTTCTTTAGTTTACCCAATGGAGGCGCTTTCGATCCTGGGATCTGTTGTGTATGGATCTTCCGGGAAGGAAGTGCATCCATTGCATAAATCATTAAATCAACAGTTACCCTTGCAGCAGGGGTCGATGGTCCCTTGTTTAAGAAATGGCTACGATATTTTTTGGAATCCGGAAGGTGGAAGGATCTTTTGGAAAGTTTTGTGTCCATTGCGTAAATACTGGATCAACAGCGGGCCACTGCTATCATAACATCATCGTTTGACATTAGATTTTGAGCGGTACTTCTCATACCTGTTTTAAGTATTTTTCACTGGGTGTTGAAATAGGTCTACTAAGTACTTGGAGATTTCTAGTCTTATGCCTGATCAACGTACGACCAGAGTCTACAAGAACGAGGATAAACTTGTTAAGACATCAAGTTATAAAAGTATTTTGATAAAGTATTATATAATATTTTGGTCATTTCTTTTCTTTTCTAAATACTTTAAAATGTTTAAAATATTGTCTATTTATGTACAACATGGTTTATTAGTGTTGTAAATATCATGAGAAATTATTAATTCAATAAAACATATTTAAAATAAATGATTATTGATTTATTAATTATGTTTGAAAAGTATCTTGAGATAAACTAATAAATTTAGAAAAAAATGGATTTAAGGTTTTCAACAGCTTCTTTGTAAATATAAGTAATGATGTAAATAATTATTTTCAAATAGTTTACATTTATTTATAAAGATGTTATTTAAAATATTTAAATGGTATTTATAAATGAAGCAATAAATTTTACAAATGAATTTTTGTAAAGTATTAAAGTATTAAAGATGATTGATTTGCAAATGAAGTTTTCAAATGAATATTTCAAGTAAAATTTATATAAGTTTCTTTGAATGTATAATTTAAAGATATTATATAAATGGAAAAAAAAATTGATTTGCGAAGTTTATTTATAGTAATATACTTGATAAATAAATTTGAATCTCTATTTTGGAAGTATAGTTTGAAATATTTACTTGATTTCGAAGTACTAATAGTAAATTTATTGGTTTATTTACTATTTGAATTTTGTATTAAACCATAATAAGTGTTTTCCATGATTTGAATATTCATTTTAAAACAAGTGTGTAAAATTAATTATGAAGATATGAAATTTTATACTTTAATTTAGAAATTTAATGGAAGATTTGAGTACACTATTAGTTTCAGTTTAATAATCTTGAGTTTATACTTATTTTAAAAATAACGAGACTAATAAATTATCGGATTTAAGGAACTTTATTTTAAAGCTTATTATAATGTTTTGATATAAATTTCTAACATTGTTTTAGACTTTTGAAAAATCTTTGCATAATGCTATGAGGATTTTTAAATATATCTTATATTTTTACTAAGTGAACGAGGTTAAATGTTTTAATTGAATTTTTAGATATATTGAAATATTTCTTTTCTCTTCAAGGGCGAATACCAAAAACTTAAATTTTTATTCAATGACCGAATTAAGTTATAAACTTAAGTAAGGCAGTAGAAGCTTAAGTAATATTTTTTGAAATGATTCATTTATGACTTAAATCTTTAATGGAAACCAAATTATGTAAGTGATTGATCTTTATATAAATAAATGAATGAAAGGTAAATGATGAAAAAAAACCAATCGAATAAACTTAAAAAAATTTAAAATTCTTGTTGTTTGGCTGATGGGAAGTTTGGGAAAGAATACTTCTAGTTGTTGAGGTTGTATGACTAATCTATTAAGTAATTATCTAAGGCTGTTGAGCATAAGGTACACTTTATAGTTTATTTATCACCTTGCATGATTAAAAGTTTTTGAACTAAACAAACCATTGGTTTTGGTTGCTAAGGATGTATGATGGATTCTTTGGTTGCATAAATGATTGTATTGTTTGTTTGATTATGTTTTATATTGATTTGCTTTTTTTTCAAATTGAAACAACTTAAATATCTCTCTAATACATAATTCTCACTATTTTGGATTATATAAGTGAAATACAGGTTTATGGAAGCAATAGTTACTGCTTTTGGTTTATAAATAAAGTTGTTTTCCCAACAAATATGTATGTTTTCGAATTACGGTTTTATAGCGATATTTTATTGTTATCCCATGGTTTGGGATATTTATTTTTGAGATGTGATATATATACGTTTATTATTGATATTATTATTTTTTCGGACCTAGCCACGCAAAGGAGATGCTGCCGAAATTTTTCGTCGAAGTTGAGTTATTTTCAAATTTATATTAAACTTAAATATGTAAGTTAAATTGTTTATAAATTGATTATTTTGAATAAAATATTTCAAATTCCTTGATTCCTTCTTGTTCCTTTTCGAGGACGAAAAGTTTTGAGTGGGGGAGACTGTAACACCCGGTATTTTTGATAATTAAAAATATTAAATTTAATAAGGTTTTAGACTTTACTATTGTCAGAAATTAAAATTTATGATTTATTAAATTGAATCTTATTAGATTGGAAATTTTGACCCTAAGATAAATCTTAAAACAACTAATTTTAATGAGATAAAAGATGGTAACACGTATTAACATATAATTTGCTAATATTGATTGAATGTAATTGACTACTATAATATGTTAACGTAATTTCAATCAATTTAAATAATAAAGGTTAATAAGGAATTGTAACAACCCGCATATTATACGATTTTATATTTAAATATTTTATTTAAATATAGCGTCTTCAGTCAGATTTAAGTTCGAAAAGCTACCTTTTGCAAATGCTCGAATTAGGACTCGGGACCACTTCCATTGAGTCCGAAATGGCATTTGCGACTTTTTTGAGTAAAAGCTTTGATATGTTTGGAGTAAGTTGAATTTTGCTATTTTCTATTGGGCTTTTGGGTTTGGGTTTCACCCAACTCATCATATACTCTAACTGTTTAACTCTTCATCCATTCACTCTCCAAACACTTTAGTTCAGCTGAAAATGGGGAGAGGAATGGGAAATTAATATTCCAAGCCCTAGTTTCCTTTGCAAATTCAAATTCTTGCTCCAAAATCAAGGTGAAGCTTAGGTAAGCCTTCTTTTCTCCTTCTCCATCTCAATCTCTCTTCGATTTCTGAAATCTCCTAAACCCTAACTTAGAGAAAACTCCATCTTTGTTTTAGATTGAAGTTCTTGAGGTGGTGTTGAAGAGAGATCGATCTATTTCTTGTTCTTGAGCTTATCATTTGTGTTTGGGTTTAAAAGGTGAGTTTTTGAACTCACATCTACTTCTATAGATATCATTGTTGTTAGGTATGAATTCCTAACACTTATCTATGTCCGTTTGCTTTCGATTTGAATTGAATTGGTGAATATTCCAATTTTTGTATTTTGGTCCAATTTTATGAAAATCCTCTTGTAGATGTTTGGAATTTGATGTTTAGGGTGTATCGAAGAGCTTATAAGGCCGGGTTGTCGTTTGGCGTAAATCCTTAGTCGTCGTTGCTTGCTCGATCGCTCCTGAATCGATTTGGCCATTATGGCCTAGGAAAATTGTTGCCTTTACCAGGTGTTCAGACGTTTGGATACCAATGCTAGACGTCTGGTTTTGCCTCCTGGAGAAAAATAATACACGACAGAAAATAAAAAGGGCAGTGACTAAGACGTCTGAATTATCGTTCCAGACATCTGAAAGGATTTCAGACGTCTGATTTTAGGCTTCAGACGTCTGGATGGTTTTCTGGAATATTTCCAGAAACCAAATCCAGACGTCTGGAACAACCCCTCAAACGTCTGGAAATTCCCAGTTTTGCCTATTTGCCTAATTTTGAGTAAAATTTCCATTTCTCTAATCGATTCTTGTCAATCCCAATTAGTTGTTATCGCATTTTTGACTTGATGATTCCTTCTTGATTTCATACATGGGTTTTTATAAAATGATCTTTCAAATTGTATTAAAAGCTCGTTTCTACGATTTATAATTTCTATTTAAAACACACACACATTTTTGCACTTTGAGCGAAGAGGGAGGATAATCAAATGATAAAATAAAACGCGTGCTATGAACACGTGCGTTTATCTTTTCACTTAATTCCTAATCTTTTCGTTTGACCATTTTGACCTTTGGGTCTGGTTTACCGATGAGATGAGGTGAACTTTGTACTGCTTTCAGTGTGAAATTGACTAACGGTTAGTAAATCGTTTAGTGCGAACGTGGGGTATGGGACCCACGTTAACATTTTCCGAGTTCCTTTCTGAGAGTTGTGACACATTCCGCCGGACAGTGGTGTCCAGTACTGCCACTACGGTTTGTTGCCTTCGGGCGTTGCCTTTGGGCGTATGGATCCTTGTTACAGTACTGAGCTCGAGCATCTTTTGTTTCTTTGACAATTATATTTCCCTAGTGTATCGCCTTTCGGGGTAGGTTCTTTGAACCACACGATATATAGCGATTACCTTGTGAAAACTTGTGTTACCTTTATTGGTATTTGTCATTTGCCTTTTGGCTTGTTTTGGGATATGTATGTCCTTGGTTTATTTGAGTTGCCTATGATATGATGATTGTTTTGATTCATCTTATGTTAGATGATTTGGTTATCTCTTTTGGAGATATTTGTAGTACTTTATGATCTTGTATGTTAATTATCATTTAGTTTATCTAACTAATTTGTTTAGCTAGACTGACCCGTGTATTTTATACTCGGGTCAGACCGAGATGCTTCAGGTTAGGTGCTTTGGACTTAGCCTATTTTGCTTCTGCATGGGCTATTCCGCTAGCTTGTTTTTGTTATAGCTTTTTGTGTAGTCCTTTTTGACTGTAACTCTGGTATGTACTCTATTGACTCGCTTGTATATTGTGGTTTGCTCTACCACTTGACATATATCATTTTGTAAACTCTATGATGTATTTGTATATGTGTAAATGTATGTGATGATCTACTGTTCTGTGATGTGTATTACATTTGAGTTGTTATATTTTATTCTGATAGATCCTCAGCCACCTATGGTTTTGTATTAAGTATTTATTGGATATGTCGATCCATTTAAGTTAGAAGTGGCATTGTCGGCGTATTCAATAGATAATTAAGACAAGGCTATAGATGGTCGCTCCTAACCAGCTTTATTCTCTGCATTAGCAGACGGTGTTACCTCGTAATACTCTTTGCTAATGTGGGTCTCGGAGTGGGGCGTTACAGCTTGGTATCAGAGCGGAGTTCAGAACGAAATATGATAAACATAGAACAAAGACACATATTACGGTACATCAAAGGGTAGTACGAATGTTACGAATCTTTGTATCATCATGCCTTTATTCATTCTGTGCCTTTGGGGTAGATAGAATTTTGGGAATACGTCTAGGAATGCATTTTATTCCATAGTATTACGTATTTGAACTAATGATATCTACCTTGTGAATAATCCTTTTCTTATCTTATCTTTCAACCAATGGTCGGAAGAGGCAGAGGACGACGCTCGAATGCTGGCCAATCCAGCGGCTCGCATCTGGACGGCGTTTATATGTCAGCCGATCAGTTTTTGGAGTTATTTAGGAGCACTTAGCCTCCAGCTCCTATTCGTGTATCTCCTCCACGCAAGTATGCCTTTGCATGCCTGTGCAGTTATTTTTCTCATCTTGGTGGAAAGCCATTCAAAGGCTCCGAGTCCGTTCTTGAGGTCCAAGCTTGGATTCGCACATGCGAGCGTATCTTTTCTTGTATGGATCTTTCTGACCATGATCAAGTTCTTGTAACTTCTAGCTTATTGCAAGAGCGTGCCCTCGATTGCTACGAGCTTCTTGTAGCCGAACTTAATGAGTCTGCTCTTTCTTGGACTCAATTTCGGGAACGATTCGAACTCAAATTCGTTCTTGAATCTGGGAAAGTTTTATTGGCCCGTCGCTTTCTTGAGTTGAAGCAAGGGAAGTCCTCCGTCTCTGAATATGTTGCATCATTCGAGGCCTTATCTAAGTATGGTCTTGAATTCATTAGCACTTCTTATTAGAAGAATATGAAGTTTGTCTCCGGTCTTAAGAAATATCTTAAGAAGTCTTTATTGCTCCAGCTTAAGCTTTCTTTTGAGGAGTTGGTTGATTCAGCACTTCATCTCGAGGCCATCGAGAAGGAGTGTGATAGTGGCGATGATGTTGAGGTTCGCAAGAACCCCAATAAGAAGAAGTTTCCATTTCATAAGCATGGATTCCTCCCTTCTAAAAAGAAAAAGCCTATTGAATCCGGTTCTAACTCTCAATCTGCTGGAACACCTTCCATTAGGAAGTGTTTCAATTGTGGTTCTCCTGATCATATGATTCGAGCTTGTCCTAAGCCTCTCTTCTATCATTATTGCAAGAAGGAAGGTCACCGTGTTTCCACCTGCCCTACTGCTCCTGCTATTGCCAAGTCTGGCAAGCTTTATGTTGCTAAGGATTCTGGAGGTTCTTCTCAGCCCAGAGGTATATCTCCATCTATTTTGGAAGGTTCTATTTTATTTCATGACCGTAGTATTCGAGTTCTGTTCGATACGGGTGCTTTGCATTATTTCGTACAGAAAAAGCTCGTCGATGATTTATCTTTGGATGTTTCTTGTATGGTTACTTCGTTGAGGATTGCAAATCCCATTGGGGGATCCGCGACCCTTAGCATGTTTTGTGATGATGTTGAGATTGTTTTATGTGGCTTTTCTTTTCGTGCGAATCTGCACGTTATTTCTCATTTGGGGTTTGATATGATTTTGGGTATGGACTGGCTAGTGAGATACGATGCTAGGATTATTTGTTCTGAAAGAATTTTATATCTTCGACACCCGGATTCGTCTACTCAGCTATCTCTTGTTCTTCGGAATGTGGAAAATTTCGAAATGGCTTTATATTCTCTTGACTCACGAGATGATGATGATATATCTCGTATTCCAATTGTTTGTGACTTCTCTGATGTTTTTGAGCCAGTTTTGGGTTTGCCACCCAAGCGGGCGATCGAGTTCCGCATTGATCTCATTCCAGGCGCGCAGCCAGTTGGGCTTCCTCCCACAAGGATGTCTATAAAAGAAAATGAGGAACTCAGGATGTAGCTTTTTGAGCTTGAGTCCAAGCAATTGATTCAGTCCAGTTTTTCACCGTGGGGTGCCACGGTCGTCTTCGTGAAGAAGTCCGATGGAACTCTTAGGCTCTGCATCGACTATCGCAAGCTTAACGAGTTGACCATCAAGAATAGGTATCCTTTGCCCAGGATCGATGATATGTTCGATCTATTGAGTGGCGCTAAGGTCTTCTCTCAGCTTGACCTTGCCACAGGTTTTCATCAGCTTCGAGTCGCGGAAGATAGCATACCCCTTACAGCTTTCCGCACTCGATATGGTTCTTTCGAGTGGCTCATTATGCCGTTCGGTTTGATGAACGCTCCTGCTTTCTTTGTTGATCTTATGAATCGAGTATTCTGGGAATATCTCGATAAGTTCATCCTTGTGTTCATTGACGACATTCTTGTTTATTCTAAGTCTGAAGCCGAGCATGCTAATCACTTGAGAATTGTCTTGAGTACTCTTCGTCACCATCAGCTAAAAGCCAAATTCTCCAAGTGCCATTTTTGGGAGGATAAGGTTAAGTTCTTAGGCCATGTTGTATCTTCCGACGACATTTCTGTCGATCCCTCAAAGATCGAAGCTATCCAGAATTGGAAGAGGCCTGAGAATGTCCATGAGATCCGTAGTTTCCTTGGATTGGCGGGTTATTACCGTCGGTTCATTAAGGATTTTTCACGTGTTGTGCTTCCTCTCACCAGCCTTACTCGGAAAGGCATTCGTTATATTTGGTCCGACAAGTGTGAAGCTTCCTTTCAGACATTTAAGGAACTTCTCACTAATGCTCTTATTCTTGTGGTCCCCGAGGGGAATCATGATCTTGTTTTCTACACCGATGCTTCTGGTAGTGGTCTTACTGCCGTGCTTATGCAGAAGGATTGGGTAGTTGCTTATGCTTATAGGCAACTGCGTCCGAATGAAGTTCGCTATGCCACACATGATCTTGAGTTAGCCTCCATTGTCTTCGCCTTAAAGATTTGGCGACACTATTTATTAGGCGAGTGCTTCATTCTCTATACCGATCATAAATCCTTGAAGTATTTGTTCACTCAGAAGGAACTCAATATGAGGCAACAGTGTTGGCTCGAGTTTCTTGCCTCCTATGACTTTGATATCTAGTATACCCCTGGTAAGGGTAATCGTGTTGCTGATGCGCTTAGTCGTAGACATTCGGCTGTCGTTTCTATGATGCTTGCCGAATGGGATATTGTTGAGACTCTATCTTTTTGTGTTATTCGTGATCGAGCTCCATCCTCTGATTCTCCGATAGTATTATTCAGTTTGGAAGCTCGACCCTCTCTATTGGATCGTATTGCCGAAGCTCAGCTGTGTGATCCTGATCTTGTGCATCTTATTCAGCTTTGTGAGACCGAACCCCGTGATGAGGCGTTGCGGGATTTCAGCATTGATCTTCATGGGTGTCTTCGCAAGAAGAACCGTCTTGTTGTGCCTTCTGATTCTGCACTTAGGCATGACATTCTTGATGACTATCATCGTTCTAAGTATACCATTCATCCTCGCAGTAGTAAAATGTATGCCGACATGCATCGCCTTTATTATTGGGAAGGCATGAAGCGCGATGTAACGAGTTATGTGAGTAATTGCATGACTTGTCAATGTATTAAAGCCGAACATCAGCACCCTTCTGGTCTCCTTCAGCCTCTAGAGATTCCATTGTGGAAATGGGATCAGATTTCGATGGATTTCATTGATGGCCTACCTCGTACGAGATTAGGCCATTCTAGCATTTGGGTTATTGTTGATCCTCTCACCAAATCAGCTCATTTTGTTCCTATTAAATCTAATAAGACTACTTCTCTTTTGGCTAAGTTATTTATCAAGGAAATCGTGAGACTTCACGATGTTCCTAGTTCGATTGTGAGTGATCGTGATCCTTTATTCACCATTCATTTCTGGAAGAGTCTTCAACAAGCTTTGGGAACAAAGCTTAATTTCAGCACAGCTTATCATCCACAGTCTGATGGACAGACTGAACGGGTGAATCGTGTCTTAGAGGATCTCCTCCGTGTTCGTATTCTTGATTTTGGAGGTAGTTGGGAGGATCATCTACCCCTTGTAGAGTTCTCCTACAACAATAGTTTTCAGTCCAGTATCGGTATGGCTCCTTTCGAAGCCTTATACGGAAGGCCATGTCGATCACCCTCTTGTTGGTTGGAATCTAGGGAGAAGCTTATTCTTGGCCCAGATTTTGTTCTTGATTCTTCTGAGAAGATTGTTCCTATTCGGTAGAGAATGAAAGAGGCACAGAGCCGCCAGAAATCCTACGTGGATAACCGTAGGAAGCCTCTTGAGTTCTCGGTTGATGATCTCGTCTTTATTCGTGTTTCTCCTTTGAAAGGGGTTATGCGCTTCAGTACGAAGGGGAAATTGGCTCCTCGTTATGTAGGACCATTTCCTATTACTAAACGTATTGGCCCTGTGGCTTATAGAGTTTCACTTCCAGCTCATCTATCCGGAGTTCACAACGTGTTTCACGTCTCTCAGCTTCGGAAGTGTCTTCGAGAATCGGATTCTGTTATTGACTCTCCTGATTTGCAAGGGCTTGAGATCTCACCAGACTTATCTATTGTACAACAGCCTATTCGCGTACTTGCCACGGAGGTGAGACACCTTCGAAACAAGGACGTGCCGCTCGTTAAAGTTCAATGGTCCGCTAATCACAATTACTGTACTTGGGAAACCAGGGAGTTTATCGAGCGGTCCTATCCGGGTTTTCTATCTTTGCTTATCAATGGTGAGTATATCTTTTTATCTCAAGCTTAATTTCTTTCCTTTTTGGGTGTAAGTATGTAGTTGTTGCAAATTCTTCTCTAGGAATTGCGTGGACGCAATTTTGTTAAGGAGGGGAGATCTGTAACAACCCGCATATTATATGATTTTATATTTAAATATTTTATTTAAATATAGCGTCGTTAGTCGGATTTAAGTCTGAAAAGCTACTTTTTGCAAACGGTCGAATTAGGACTCGAGACCACTTCCATTGAGTCTGAAATAACGTTTGCGACTTTTTTGAGTACAAGCTTCGATATGTTTGGAGTAAGTTGAATTTTGCTATTTTCTGTTGGGCTTTTGGGTTCGGGTTTCACCCAACTCATCATGTACTCTAACTCTTTAACTCTTCATCCATTCACTCTCCAAACACTTTAGTTCAGCTGAAAATGGGGAGAGGAATGGGAAATTAATATTCCAAGCTCTAGTTTCCTTTGCAAATTGAAATTCTTGCTCCAAAATCAAGGTGAAGCTTAGGTAACCTTCTTTTCTCCTTCTCCATCTCAATCTCTCTTCGATTTTTGAAATCTCCTAAACCCTAACTTAGAGAAAACTCCATCTTTGTTTTAGATTGAAGTTCTTGAGGTGGTGTTGAAGAGAGATCGATCTATTTCTTGTTCTTGAGCTTATCATTTGTGTTTGGGTTTAAAAGGTGAGTTTTTGAACTCACATCTACTTCTATAGATATAATTGTTGTTAGGTATGAATTCCTAACACTTATCTATTTTCGTTTGCTTTCGATTTGAATTGAATTGGTGAATATTCCAATTTTTGTGTTTTGGTCCAATTTTATGAAAATCCTCTTGTAGATGTTTGGACTTTGATGTTTAGGGTGTATCGAAGAGCTTATAAGGCCGGGTTGTCGTTTGGCGTAAATCCTTAGTCGTCGTTGCTTGCTCGATCGCTCCCGAATCGATTTGGCCATTATGGCCTAGGCAAATTGTTGCCTTTACCAGGTGTTCAGACGTCTGGATACCAATGCCAAACGTCTGGTTTTGCCTCCTGGAGAAAAATAATACACGATAGAAAATAAAAAGGGCAGTGACTAATTTCAAACGTCTGAATTATCGTTCTAGACATCTGAAAGGATTTCAGACGTTTGATTTTAGGCTTCAGACATCTGGATGGTTTTCTGGAATATTTCCAGAAACCAAATCCAGACGTTTGGAACAACCCCTCAGACGTCTGGAAATTCCAAGTTTTGCCTATTTGCCTAATTTCTAGTAAAATTTCCATTTCTAATCGATTCTTGTCAATCCCAATTAGTTGTTATCGCATTTTTGACTTGATGATTCCTTCTTGATTTCATACATGGGTTTTTATAAAACGATCTTTCAAATTGTATTAAAAGCTCGTTTCTCCGATTTATAATTTCTATTTAAAACACACACACAATTTTGCACTTCAAGCGAAGAGGGAGTAGAATCAAATGATAAAATAAAACTCGTGCTATGAACACGTGCGTTTATCTTTTCACTTAATTCCTAATCTTTTCGTTTGACCGTTTTGACCTTTGGGTCTGGTTTACCGATGAGATGAGGTGAACTTTGTACTGCTTTGAGTGTGAAATTGACTAACGGTTAGTAAACCATTTAGTGCGAACGTGGGGTATGGGACTCACGTTAACATTTTCCGGGTTCCTTTCTGAGAGTTGTGACACATTCCGCCGGACAGTGGTGTCCAGTACCGCCACTACGGTTTGTTGCCTTCGGGCGTTGCCTTTTGGCGTTGCCTTCGGGCATTGCCTTCGGGCGTTGCCTTTTGGCGTTGCCTTCGGGCGTTGCCTTCGGGCGTATGGATCCTTGTTACAGTACTGAGCTCGAGCATCTTTTGTTTCTTTGACAATTATATTTCCCTAGTGTATCGCCTTTCAGGGGTAGGTTCTTTGAACCACACGATATATAGCGATTACCTTGTGGAAACTTGTGTTACCTTTATTGGTATTTGTCATTTGCCTTTTGGCTTGTTTTGGGATATGTATGTCCTTGGTTTATTTGAGTTGCCTATGAGATGAGGCTTGTTTTGATTCATCTTATGTTAGATGATTTGGTTATCTCTTTTGGAGATATTTGTAGTACTTTATGATCTTGTATGTTCATTATCATTTAGTTTATCTAACTGATTTGTTTAGCTAGACTGACCCGTGTATTTTATACTCGGGTCAGACCGAGATGCTTCAGGTTAGGTGCTTTGGACTTAGCCTATTTTGCTTCCGCATGGACTATTCCGCTAGCTCCTTTTTGTTATAGCTTTTTGTGTAGTCCTTTTTGACTGTAACTCTGATATGTACTCTATTGACTCGCTTGTATATTGTGGTTTGCTCTACCACTTGACATGTATCATTTTGTAAACTCTATGCTGTATCTGTATATGTGTAAATGTATGTGATGATCTACTGTTCTGTGATGTGTATTACATTTGAGTTGTTATATTTTATTCTGATAGATCCTCAGCCACCTATGGTTTTGTATTAAGTATTTATTGGATATGTCGATCCATTTAAGTAAGAAGTGGCATTATCGGCGTATTCAACAGATAATTAAGACAAGGCTATAGATGGTCGCTCCTAACCAGCTCTATTCTCTGCATTAGCAGACGGTGTTACCTCGTAATACTCTTTGTTAATGTGGGTCTCGGAGTGGGGCGTTACAAGAATAGAATAAATGATGTATAAATTGATGTAATCATATGTTATGAATTGCAATTGGTTTTAATATGGAGTATGAAATCAATTATTTTGTACGTAAATTTATTAACCTTCGTTTGTAAGCAATAAGTTAATAGATATGGATTATTAATGTATAACCATTGTTTATTTATTATCTTATTATTAAATCCGTTAGAAATTTATTTGGTAATTAATAGAGAATTAATGTAATTGAAATATTACAATTGATATAAGAAGAAACGTTAACTGTTGAGTGATGAGTGTAATAAAATGAAAACTTATGTTAATCAATTTCATAAGGGAATAGTTGATTTGATAATAAGAATGTAAATCAAAATAAAAGGATTTGTTTGGAATTTAAATATATAATGAACGGGTTTTATTACAGTTAATTAAATGTTGGAATTAATTTAGTACATAGATATTGGGTTTAACATGGAAAATTGGATTTCAAAGGAAAACAGTTGGATTAATTATCTTCCCTGTATTAGGGTATGTTTTGAGATTTAATTATTGTAATTAGTAGTAATTATATCTTTCCATTAATAATAAAGAGAAGTAAATGGTAATTAATTAATGATATGTGCAACTTACGTTTTGTGTTAAAAACATCATGAGAATTTCAATGAGAAATATTACATTCAAATTGTAAGTACTTAAATTTGTTACAAATATAATGATAATAGGAAATCAATTGATAAAGAAACGACGTGGTTGTACGAAGTATTATTTCTGTGACTCTTTAATGGGTTAGTCTTTAAATATAAGTTGGTTTTAAAAGGGGAGGTGTTAATTGTAAATTAATGTGTAATAGAAAGAAATATGATCAATAAAAATAAAAGAAAAGGATTGGTTTCTTGAAAAGAATATTTTTATCAATTAAAGTGAATATTTCATTTGTGAATGTAAATTTAATTTCATTAAAACAAAGAATTTAATTTTGTTGTATGTTTCTAGTTGGAATATTTGATTTATTTAAATATTCAAACTTGATTTGAATTTAATTTATAAAAAAAATAACAATAATAAAATGGTAAGAAAACAACTTGAAGGTTTGGTTAAATTTTTGATTTGGAATAGTTAGCATATTTACATAGGAAATTTATTCCGTTTCAAATTTGACTTTGGAGTCTCAATTCATCTTTTAATGTGTGGGGTGGCGGTCCTCATTATGTTAATTGCAGTGTTTAATTTTATTTACTGTGTACTAAATAAAAATACATATATGTGTGTAAATTTGAGCTTATTAGTGTTAATAAAATATGTTAAAATGAACTATTTTTTTTAGTATATTAGATTTGTGATTTCTATGTACGGTCAACATTCTCAAATTTAAATCATCACTTTCATTTTTTTATTATTACTTTCTTTTATTAAATACATGCCTCTTTTGGTTTTCCAGTAAGTTTTATTTACTTACACGCGAGCCTTGCCTTGAAATGTTTCATGTGTGTTGATGAAATTAATCGAGGTAGCACATATTTTGAAATTTTATACTAAAAGATTTGCTTGCCATGTAAACATGTCTTATCAAATTCCAACGTGTGTCTTTCATCTTTTGTTAATTACCTTCATGTTAGGCTCCTTTTATTTTGGAAATTTACATCTTCTTGTATTCATCCCTTTCATATTCCAATTTCCTAACGTGCTTTACCTTATTCGTTTCCTATTTCATAAATCCCTTCCTCTAACTTTCCATTTCCAAAACGTGCTTCCATTATTTCTTTTGCCTAAAGTTTTCTTTCTCTTCTAAAAAAAAGAAAAAAAACAAACAAATGTGAGCAACTTATTTTCATGAAGCCAATCTTTTCCATTTGTTTACAAATCCATTTCCTAAAGCCTCCTTCCTCCATGTGTGAGCCGTCGTGTCGTTTTTTTCGTTGATTCTCCAAAATTTAGAAACATGTGCAGGCTTCAAAATTCTTAATATGGGCAACTAACTTGTTTTATTTTATTATTAAAATGTGTATACATTGTTTTCTATTTCATTTCCATAATATTCTTATAACTTGAATATCTTCCGCATATGAACTCCGATTAATGCGCGGTTTCTTCCTTTGGGTTCGCATCAAAATTCCAGACAACATGAAACTAGTTTGGTTGAATTTAGAGACCGTTGAAAATTTGGGCTTTTATTGGATTTTCAATTTGCTATAAATCTAAGGTGAGTGATTAAACCCACTCACGCAATGCTAAAAATTCCATTGCAAGTTAAATAAAATATATGATGTGATATATAATTTTTTTTTTGCTGTTTGTTGATTTCAGTTGACATTTGAATTGATATTGAATCTGAATTGACATTTAATTTTATATTGGAATTTAATTGATAGTTAAACCCCGATATTGATAACTATTATATGTTGAAATATATTGGTTGATTTGGATGTTGTTTGAAATGGATGTTTATTGATTGATATGTTGGATGTATGGTTGTTTATTTATTTTAATATGTCTCTGTTTTCACCTTATATATTATTGACATCATTTAAATGGTCCTCTGAATCATTTTAGAATTGGATAATTAAGACATTTAAATTATGGGTTTAAATGATATATACCTATACAATTTCTTGAATTTGGATTATTTATTGAAACTAAATAATTTAAAAAGTTTAAGTTTTTAATTTAAACTTCGGATTTATTTTAAATAAAGTGGTTAAAATTGGTATTTCGAATTACTTGAAATCTCGTAAGTTATTGCACTCACGTTTTACACTTGATAGGAGATGAAAAATCCCATAATATCTCCGAAGCCATTGCACTCATATTTTTATTTGAGATTGATTTGACTTACATAGGAATTTTTTTAGTTCCGACTCGAGTGTATGTTTTTCATTATGCTTAGGTCAGCCTGAGTTTTTCAGTGTTGAAGACTATTTTCTGGTGAACGAAGATGAAGATTCAGTATATTATTGCTTTTTATTATTCCACTACATTCCGTGTTCCGCTGCATTATTTTTTATTTATGATGCATGTATAACTCTGATTTGAATTTGTAAAAGTGTAATCAAATGTTATTTGTAAAACAGCTTCATGAACTGTTTATTTGATTATTATATTTTGCCCTTCCGCTGCGAGATTCTGTGTTTTGTTTTTTTATTTCCCTTTTTCTTTTTTTCCTTATTTACCTTATTAACAATCCTCCCTTTTTAATGGTTTGAGTCTGACATATGTGGTTTATTGTCGATTTGAACCGTCCAAAAAGGTGGGTCGTTACATAAACTCACAAGTTTTGAAAGAGCTTTATTAGAACATTAATAAAAGTGCATAAGAATATCTGTGTACTTATTTTATTTGGGATCTTCGGATACTATTTCACAGGTTTCATCTTTCTCAATGCGAACAAAGTACTGTATCAAAAGTTAAAAATAGGACAAAGATTTTTTGCATTGAGACAATTTGAAAGATGAAGAGTTGTACTGACCACAACAATATATCTAAAACTTTAGATATGTATAAATTAATTTTATTTGGAAGGGTCTTTAAGAAATTGATGTTGTATGTGTATCTACGTATGCTTATCTGATGAGAGAAATTGCAAAAATTAACTTATATTTGTTTGTATGTGTGTATGTGTGGGTGGAGGAGGGGGTCGCCACTAACAAAAAAAACTTTTTCGATGGCTATATGGGTCTGTGTGTGTATATAATTAGTTAGAGGGAGGAAGGGTTTCAGATTGCATGGTCGGTTGTAATGACCCGTAAATTTTAGTGGTTTTATTTATTTAATTAATTGATTTTTTGTGAAATTTTAAATGATTGAATTTAGGAATAAAAATTTAATATTTGGAATACGTCTGTTTAAACATAGTAGATGGTAAATTTTCATCAGATAATATGGAAGTTAGTTTTCTTGTGTAATTTTATTTCAAGTTAAATCAGTTAATATTTGATGATAATAAAATGTTTTCCAAACCTGAATATTTTTATATAGAAAATTTGTAGATCATCTTCTGAGTGAGACATCATCTTCCGTTTCATCAAATTTGGACTTCTCTAGCCCCGTTTTTCTTATTTTCGGCAAAATAGCAGCATTTTCGATACCGAATACCAACTTTTGGTCAGATGATCCTATAACTGATATCTGTATACCGTTTTGATCGTCTGGTCATGCTAATCTAAACGGTTTATTCGATTCTGTGTTTTGAAGTCCGGTACGTAGCAGAATCCATGAAAACGGCAACCGTATCGGTACGTTTCTAAAGTCTTTGGTTTCTGGTGCCTTTTCGTTATCCATGGTATTAACCAAACATCCATTAGACTTTATTATCTCCTTGAATTCATACCTGACTTTTCCATTTCCCGGTTGTGATATTTGCTACCGTTCTCTCTCCTTTCACTCTCTTTGTTTTGTACGTTGCTTTATAAAAGATATTTTTTTCCTTTCTTTCATCAAAAGCTTTCGCATGCCTATTCTCCTTCCTCCTCAAAACCTTTCCTCCTCCTTTTTGCCAAACTCCTGTCCATTTCCTTTTTCCAACTCTCCCTTTTCCAATTCCTCTCCACCCACTGCCTTCGTTTGCCACTTTATAAAAAAAAAGCAAAGTGGAGATGTTCTGAAGCCTGCGCATCCTCAAACCCACTTCGGCCTCCTCCATGGCCTCTCTCCACTTTCCATTCCTAACTCCATCACTTAGCAACCACTTCCCTTGCTCGACCTCTTCGGCCTCGACCAGGCAGCAGCCGAATCCGCTTGCACCTCATCTCCGTCCATCTTCATTTTTGCATGTATATGGTGGATCTGAAGCTGCTGCATAATTCTCTCCTTGCCTGTAGCTTGTTTTCCCATTTGATCTTTGCCGCAACATCCAAGCAAATTGTTTTGCTTTGTTCGATAAATAAGTAAGTATAGTGATAAGTATTGATTTTTTTTCTTTTGTATATTTCGTACACCTATGTTATATAGTATGGGTTACAATACTTATTAGTATAATGTAGTATAGGGATGTATGTCAACATTACATATTATATAAGTTGGTTTTAAAAGAGCCTGCATATGTATGCTAGTATTTTATATTATCTGTTGCATGAGTTTATACCATATTTATATTATATAAGAAAAGTACATAGCTTTTATATATGGGTGTGCATATGCTATTTATATTAGTTGAGTATATAAAAGTTTTATAAAGCTATATTTCTTATAAACTGTTGTTGCTTATATATTAAGTAATGTTATCAGTTATATATAATGTGTTTAAATTTTATATATTATATACATATAGTATATGTAGGCTGTACAATGGGTTGTATAATATATGTTTGGGTTTAACTTATGTATTTATACATCTGTTGCTATATATATTCATATTCGTGTATATATAAAGTTGTATAAGATCTAGTTGTGGTATATGTGAGTTTTGTGTGGTCGGTTTATATATATATATATATATATTAGTTGATATGTATTAATTTATATAAATTATATACCCTGTTAGTTATCTAAGTATATAAATGTGTGTGTGTGTGTATATCTTGTAGTTTTTCCTGTTACATGTTTTAGTGATGTTTATATATATTTTAAGTTGCATACATATTCATTTTGCTCAGTATTCAGGCCTGCATATCTATTTGGATTATATATATATATATATATTTTATTGCTACGCGTGTGTATCATTTTTTATATATTATATTTTAAAGTATATTTGTTTGCATGGCTTAAATATATAAATATATATGTGATATAGATATTCGATTGTATTAAATGTGTTTAAGAAAGAAAGAAAGTGATTTGTAATAGTGTATATAGAAGATTTGTTTTAAAAAAAGTTGGTTTTTAAAAATATATATAGACTTATATTAAATAAGTGTTCAAATATAATATTGATTTTTGAGAAATATATAATGTATAGTTGTGTTTCCATTTTTTATCACAAAATATTTATAACGTATAACTATTTCAGTTACATCTGGATGGTTCTGACTTGATTTCGTCTATTTCTATTTATCAGCTTTGCTCATCTAATTCGTGCCCATCTCACTTTGCTTTGGAATTCGTGCTTGTATCCGTAGCTCATTTCTTGTCAAATCTCTCTAGCCTCGAAAGGTGAACAATCACTCACGATTAACGTTCTTATATTTATTAAATTTGATTTCAATTGGAACGTCAATTGAAATATGCTGCTGTTAGTTATTTACATTGCTATATATATGCTATTATCTATATCTGTTCACCTGTGACATCTGACACCATTATCTGTTATTTATATTGATGTTATATGCATGTTATATTATTATCATATCTGTTATCACTCTGCAAGTTCCCTGTTAGTATAGAATTCCCTATGGGTTGAAATGATACATACCCGAACGATCTGTAGAATAGGAGAAAATCGTTATGGGTTGAAATGATAAACCCAAGCGATTTTCATTGAACTGAATTTGGGATTACGGGTTGAAAAGATATATACCCGTATATATTTAAATTGTGGATTGAAATGATAAATATCCGTATCACTTGACCATAGGATAGAAAATTATATACAGACACCGTTGGTCTATAAAGAAATATTTTGAAAAATGATTTCTATGGTTTTGAAAAGAAATATTTTGAAAATGATTTCTATAGTTTTGAAAAGAAATACTTTGAAAATGATTTCTATGGTTTTGAAAAGAAATATATGGTTTTAATAAATATTGATTTTAAAGATTTATTAAAGTTGATTTAATAAAGTTGATATATAATATGTTTAAGGATTTATTTAATATCTATATTTTCAAATATAGAGTTTATAATGATTCAGGTTGGAAAGAAAAATTTGAAATTGATTTGAAATTATATTTATTTAAGAATTTTACTTAAATAAGTTTGATTTGAAATTTATTAAATTTGAAATTTTAAAGATATGTTTTATAACTTGAATTTGATTAAAAGTGACTTAAATGAATATTTCAAACTTATATAAATTTAAATGGGATATTTTGTTTGTTTAAAATTTTAAATTGAAGCTGTATTTAGATGTTATTGAAATAATTAAGTAATTATTTCAAACTAAAAAAACAGTGAAGTGAATTTGATATATATATGAATATTTAAAGCGTTGAAATATATTGAAATTGAAATGGATTATTTTATGGTTCAAATATGTATTTGAAAATCGATAATTTGAAATGGTTTATTGGGAAGCTGAATCGAGTTGAAATTGATGATTTGAGATTTGATTAAATTTTAATTTTGGAATTCGATTTGATTTGAATCGATTTATGAAATTTGTGGAAACTATTTTATTATATAAAGTATTTTAAATTATATATAAACTATTTTATATTATTTTATAAACTATTTTTAATATAAACTATTTTATAAACTATTTTTAATATAAACTATTTTATATTATTTTATAAACTATTTTTAATATAAACTATTTTAATATAAACTATTTTAATATAAACTATTTTAAATATACTAATTGTTTTAATATAAATTGTTTTAACTTATAACTATTTTATATAAATTATTTTATAAACCATTTTATTTTATATACTATTATTAATATCTAAACTATTTGAAGGGAAGTGTTATGATTTTTAAAGTGCTATGGTTTCAAGCTATGGTTTCAAAGTGTTATGAATTTCAAGGTTTTGATTTCCAAAGTGTAAAGACTTATGATTTTGAAAGCGTTATAACTTTGGAAAGTGATATGATTTTTGGAAATGGATATATTTGAAGTGAAAATGATATCGTTTTGATTTGGTTTTGAAATGAGAATGATATTTTGGTTTTGAAGTATAAACTAATTTTAAATGACCACGGTGTTATAATAACGATTGGTTGTTAAAGAGACCGGGATCGTATATGGGCATACTCTCTGTCGATACCTAAAACCACTTTAACAACTGTGTACGTGGTGGAGATTCCAGAATGAAGTAGGATGGTGGCGACGATCCTATATGAGGTATATACGTGGACCCGACTCCCGTGAGTTGGCATAAGGTGGCTAAAACAGGAGCGATTCTGGGCCAATGAGGTAGCTCCTCTGATCGGACACACTCCATCGTATGCCATTCTATTACTTTGTGATTGATTTGGTGCGCACCTTTGATTCGAGAGTGTGGCTCGAGTTGGGCGATTGCTGCGGCTTTGCGTTTCCAACAGTCCGGATGCGTAATTGGTATATCTACTCTGGCATTGCCTTGTTGTGCCGTGTCACCTACCCTAGCATGCTTTACTATGAGTTTGTTTTGTACCATACCTATGGAGTGCCCTCTAACGACGCCCATTACGGGGGAGATTACGGTACTATATAGACTATGGGAATATCTAAAATGTGTTAAGGGGGATATGAGTAACACCTTAATGCTATTTTAATAGTTTACTTTACTATAGACATTATTATAATAGCGTATATTACTACGTAGTAGATAGTTTAACGGATCCTTAAAGGATGGTTTCCCAAACATCCTTTGAGTTACTTGTATTTCAGTTGATATTTCACTTGAGTAGGATTTATTGATATAAGAATGTTAATCCAGACTCGAGTGTTTTGTGTTTGCTTTACGCTCGGGTCAGACTGAGTGTACCAGTATTCGAGACTCACCTTTGGAGTTGGAGCTTCGCTTGGAGATCCATCTATCGATTCTACTTTCAGTTATTCAGTTGATTCCAGTGATGTATTCTGATCTTGCATTTGACTATTGTATTGAGACATCTATGTATTCGAGACCTCTGTTGTATCTTGTTTAACTCTGTTATATATATAGTAGCTTCATGAACTACTATTCTTTTGTTTCCGCTGCATTATTGTTATATTACTCTGTGTCTGTGATTCTGTGATTATTTATTTACTGTATATGCTGAGATATGCCAAATTTAAATTAACAATCTGATATTTTGAGCAATTCAAATCCGACATGTATGGATGCGAATGGTTAAAAATTTCAGGTCGTTACATCGGTTTTGGTAGGGAAGCGTAGAGCTTTTTTGGAAATAAGATAATTTTATAGGATGAATTGACGATGGATGGAGAAAATAGTTGCAACATCTCTCATTCCAAAATCCAAAGATGGAACTGCAATGTGCTATAGGCACCTTGGAATTATTTTTCGACGACAGGAATGAGATCATTTATATAAAACATCTTAAGTAAACGGAGCAGATATTAACTAAAATTAAGAAACATATCATTACAATTCAAATTTAATAATTTAATTCCCAAATTCATTGTCCACGCAAGGGTCAAAAATATAATACAACACAAACAATAGTGTTATGCCCAACAAATGAAGATGCTGTCATAAACACTTACTACGGCAGAATCAGTATAACAAAAAATACTCCCAAGCCTCTTGCTTCATCATTGGCTCCTCTATTCATTAACCCAAATTCATTGTGTCTAAACTCATAAATTCAACCTACTCGAACAAATACCCGTGAGTTTATAGGAAAAACAATAATAAAAACACACGTCAGACATAAAGTTCAATATGAAACATATATTACCATAAACATAAAAGATAGCTAGTAATACCATGCCACTAAAGCATGAAACAGGGTTTCCCTTCACTATAACATACATACTTTTAATCAATTAGGCATAAACATGTTTCAATCATAAGTGTCTTCTTCATTCCATAATGTCCTAATCGTAATCAATCATATAGTAAGTCGTATGGTATTTATTCCTTTTACTTAACCACAACAGAATACCCTAGTCCTGGCTGCCACTGAAGCATTATGCTTTCTACTAAAGATACACGGTTAAAGTCTTAACATTCGACTGCCGCTAAAGCCTTATGCCTTCTTAGCTTTCTACATTTTACCACTTATGCTAGTTGGTTTCGGTTGCCACTTTAGGTCTTGCACTGGCGCCTTCGTGCTTTGACTGCCACACCCGGCCTCACATCTACTTTGCTTTCTTTTTTGGTGGTCGTTGCATGCCTTACACCCGCGCATTCATATTTCGGCTGCCGCTCTAGGCCTTACACCTACTTTATTTTTGGGTTACAGTTGTAACTTTAGGTCTTATACCTATGCCACTGTTGATTCTTGGGTGCCGCACCAAGACTTACGCCATCTACCAAGGTCTGCCTTATTTTCCACTCCAAGCCTTAGATCAATGTCTTCGTGTTCCGTATGCCACTCCAGCGCTTTCGATTGCGGTTGCCACCATAGGTCTTACACCTTCGTTCTCAGGTTTGGTTGCCACTGTAGGCCTTACACCTACGTCTATGGTTTTGAATGCCACCAAGCCTTATTTATGTGCTTTCGGTTCTTTGCTGCCACACCATGCCTTATGTCATCTACCGAATCACGCATTACCTTCCTAACTAGTCATGAGTTAGGCTTACACTTGAACTATTTTTTAATCTACTCTAAGTCTGACTACGTTTAGCTTATTCCATAACTTGTTACATTATCTTAAATGTTCTAAATTCAAGACTCGGCCATCTTAATTCTTAGCATATATTATCTTTCGAAATACAATTAGCTTTGGTCTTATCAATTTACTAAGGGATAACCCACTTTCGATAAATACTACCTTGGATCCCACCTGGGGAAGCTTTCCTTAGTTCAATTTTAATTAGTTAACGTAAGCACTCTCAAATTCAGGTTTTGGAAATCACCCTCTCTACCTATAGTTCTTCCATTACCCTCGTCCTCCTACGACATTCGCTTAATACCTTTGGTACACATTGGGAACTGTTCTCTGCACGTATGACACCACCTCCACGTGTCGACCTTTGATTCATTTGACTAAGTCTTAGGTTATCGTTATTACATGCTTCCCTAACATGTTTAACATTTTTGTGGATCTGGTCTATTGACCAATTATTAAATACTTCATTTAATTAAATAACCTCCCAATCCTAAATATTTGCCTTTCGAATCCACAAAATATGCCTTTGGCCAAGCATATTTCCTTCAAAAATCACTTATTTTATTTTCATAAAAATCATAGAAAATATTTACATGTATTCTCTTTTATAACATTTCTCAAACTCCCTATTTCTAACCATTGTCAATGATATATGGCTCTCAAATAATTCACATCAATTCATTTACTTACGAGAAAATTCTATAAATCAAAACTCATTTCTTATCATATGTTCCTGACATCATTTTAAATTTCTGGGTTTAATACATTATAAGAAGCATGAAAAACATTCATTATTAATTCGGCCATAAGCAATTTTAGGAAAGTATACCGGTTTAGAGAATATATTACTTACCTATATTCCCTAGTTGATTGATGTCTCTAGTCCCTTAGCTTTAATTTTCTTCTTCTTTTATATTTAATTTCCCTCTTAGGCCCCAACCACCATTAAAGTGTTCCAAAGCTTTTATTTTTACTTTGTATATAGAATGAAATGAAAAGAGGGAAGTAACTTATTTTATTCCTATGTATCATTGGACCGTTGAACTATTACCCCTCTTCCTCATTAATTGATTCTAGTTAAGTTTCATTCATTAAATAAAAATCTAGATAAGTAAATTCACACCCAAATACTTATCATATTTCATTGGTTAATTTCACAATCAACCCTTCAATTATTTATTTATTAGTTTATGAGGTGTTACAAGCTTCCCCCTTATAGGAGTTCCGTCCTTGCAATTCAAATAATGTATGATAGTAATTCTCAATTCTTCCCATGCCTACTCTAGCATATACACATATGTCATTTACTCATTTTTTACAGAGAAAATGTACTTGTGCATCTACCAATACATAACAATATAAATCATAATATCGTGTATTACATGGTTTACAACAAAACGTGGCAAACATACATGCTAAGCTAAACAAACAACTCAAAATTAGTCTTCTTGACTTTATCTTATGTTTCCCAATTACAATTCTCCTGGTCCTCAATCCACCGGACACATACAAGCTTCACTTTCTTATTCTTAAGCTTATTTACATCTCGATCCATAATCCAGTATCAGAAATAGGCCAACATATCTCAGTGCCAACTTTCTGGCCTTTCCAAGCCTCATAGGGCCTCTCATCGATGACACATTAACAAACACATGATCCCCTAGTTTGAATTCTAAATCCTTCTGCCTCCTATTAGTGTGACATCTTTGCCTTGATTGAGTACCTTTCATCCTTTGCCGAATCAACTCAACCTTCCTTAAAGCTTATCTTACAAGATCCGACCTTAGAACAAGTCTATCTCCTACCTCGCACCAACTTACCGATGACTTACAAGGTCTTCCATACGATGCTTTGAAACATATCATTCCAATATCGAATTGTGACTATCATTGTATGCATTGGAATTGGATTAATACACAGTGAGGTAAATAAGTGAATTATTAAAATATTTACCATTTTAGATCTTATTGGGCCTATGAAGTCTATAATAATTTAGATCTAATCCAAGTAAATTTTAAATAAAATCTTTATTTTATTTAGTTGATTAGTATAAAGATTTAATTTGTTTATATGAGTGATTTATAATGTGTACATGTGTATTAAATACATACATATATGTATGTGCATGTACAATATTTAATATGTGCATGGTTTAACATGCCTGTATATAAGTGCCAAGATGTATACCACAACAGACACTAGCCACTTTATATACGTGTTTTCTGTCTAATATTATTTCAAAATTAATATTATTTTAAAATTAATATGATTTAAAGTACACTTCCATACATATACATTTATATATACATACAAATAAGTACACACACACACAAAAATAATCGTATATAGAATTATTTTAAATATAAAATCAATTCAAAATAAAATGTTTACATAGCTAAAGAAATATTCAAAATTTCAAATCATTTCTAGATCCAAAATAATAGCTTATTTGAAATACAAATTCAAATTTAAATATGTATATATTTAAAAATATAAATACATATATATGAACTGAAATATATTTTTTCGAAATGCATATATCATATATATATTAAATTTTATAAAATACTAATTTATTAATATAAAAATATATTTTTTAAATATAAGCCAAAATTCAATTTTTTTTGTTTTTGCCCTAAAATGTTTTGACAAAATCAATTTTTTATTTAAAATTCCTTGCGGTTTAAAATTTTGTATTTGTAATTTATTTTTTTACAGAAAATGTTATCAAATTTTTTTATTATTATTTCGAAAGCTTTTTATATCATATACACACACCATATAGTTATTTATATATGTTACTATATTAAAATTAAAACTTTAGATATATATAAATATATCTATATATAAATTTGTTCTCGATTTTAATATTTATATATAAATATCTTTGGCAAATATATGTACAAGCAAATTTTATTAAATAAATTATGTATATATTCATAATGAATATTAAAACAATTTAAAATCCAAATTAAGTTTAAAATTATTTTAAAACGTTATTATTTTCAAAAAAATGTTTTTTTTATCATGGTTGAGAACAAAAGTGGATATGAAAAAGTTTTTTCTAAACACACACTAATATACCTCAAGATCTTACAACAAGCAGATATATAAATTCATGGTATAAAATTAATCTACATACATACAATGATATAAATGAATAAACGTAACATTAGACGTTATCTAATTGTGTCTTAATAATGCACCTTGAATGATTTGAATAAACTCCAAGTTTGCAATGAAATAGCTCCTAGAATTCACAGAAGACTATTTGAAGCTAACTCCACCTTTTGTTTATAATTTTTTTCTTTTTTTTGCCAAGGCAAGCCTATTTTTTAAGTGGATGTTCCACTTTTATAAATCAATTAAAATTAGGTTTTAGGTAAGGTGCCTAATAGCTTATACAAAGAAACTAAAATACAACATTGGAGCAGGACAACATATGTATCGACTACATATAATACATGCAAGTAATTCGCTATTCTTCTTCCGATGAGGAAGAATCACTACTAGAAATGGAAGAAACAGGTCCAAGAACATGAAGGTACCTAATAAATATGCTGGGGTCGAGGACCACCATGTCACTGCAAAAAATGTCAACTGTCCCATCTGTCATTGGCTAAAATGTCACGGTTCCAACCTCTTTGGTCGCCTAAGATAGCCAAAGAAAGTCTCTCCCCAATAACATGATAACATCAACATTTATTCTTGCCCTCCAACGTACTTATAGTATCTACCATGCTTCAGATCAAATCTCATCTCTATCTTGTTATATTGCTAGACTTGCTCACCATAATTCAAAGAAATATGGTTATAAGAACTTTCTACCAAGTGCAAATTGACCGAAGGGAGGCACGAGAAAGATCCGCAGAAAGCAGGACACCATCTGAAGTAACATTGAGAATGAGGCATAAAGGAGAAATATCATCATCGGGAATTATCATATCGGAAGGTGAGGAAGGCCTAGGTTTTGGGACCTACCTCTTAGTAGGAGGGTGAGGAAGCGAGATATTTTCAGGAAAGGAAAGCCAAGCGGAAGTAACATAGGTTATAATTTTCTTTTGATTTTTTGCTTTGTGATTTTCAACTTATGCCTCGACAAACTTACGGCTAGAGATGGAGTAACGATGGAGCAAAAGAAAAACAAATGAAAGAGGGATGTGTGGTTGGGTAACCAAAAAGGAGGAGTTAAGAGTGGATCTAATATCCCTAGATATATTCATTCCTCAAGGACTAATTAAAATCCAATTTGAATCATTTTATGCCCTCTTATTTATGCATCTATGGCCAGCCATGATGAGGCATGACAGGCCTTCAAAAAGCTAAAAGCCTTTTAATGAATAATTGATTTAAATCTAATTTAAATTTCTTTAGATATTGGATATCGATATGTGCACATACCGCTTTTATATATGCACCCATCTAATTACTAATGGCATCCAAATAATGAAATAAAATTTAATAATTAATATTTCATAAATATCAATTAATTTAATTAATTTATAATAATTATAAATTAATAAAATCTGTGGTATTTTAGAATATTCATCATTAAGGTTGTGCGACTTAAATGTGCAAATCCTACTGAATGGAAATGATCTTCCCATGATCCACTAAAGTTTAACAAACATGCTCTCAGCTAATCTTCCAGCACTCGATTGATTCTCTTGGTCCGACCATCTGCTTGTGGATGGTAAGCAGTACTCATATACAATTCTAAGCCCAAGGCACTTCGAAGGCTCCGCTAAAACTCATTGGAAAACAAAAAGGTCTCAGTCACTAACTATACTAATTTAAATTCCATGATGTCTCACTGTAGTCTTAAGCTTATATCTTGGCTAGTTCGGTTGCGATCCTCGCGGGCTATATGTGATTGAAATGAGCACTCTTAGTCAATCTATCCACTATGATCCATATACTTTCGTTCCCTACCCTTATCCTTGGCAAACCATCAATAATGTCTATTGAAATCGAATCTCACTTCCATATAGAACTTCCAAAGGTTGCAAAAATCCACTTAGCTTCTGATGTTCTTCCTTAATATGTTGGCATGGTAAACATCTCTTTACACATTCCAAAACATCTCTTCATTCATTCCCAGTAAAGGCTTTGCTTCATATCTTGGTACATCTTAATGCCCCTTAGAAGAATAACAAACTTTGAATGATGACATTCTGTAGAATCGTAAATATACCTTATGGGTGAATAGGGTATTAAAATTATTTCGCAAATAAACTGATAAAATAGAGCATGGAAACATAAAATGTGAAAAATAAAGAACATACAGATTTACCCACCTGCGATATCTACCCCATAGTTCATACTACTTCCCCCAAGATTATTACTAGAATTAAATAATCAACCTCTTTAAAACCCATAAACTCGTGACCCTTTGCTAAATGATTATTCTAATTATATGCATAATAACCCTGCCTTGAATTCTCGACTTTATTCCAAGTTGAGAATTCCTAAACTACAAGCTATAACTCAATCTTAGAATTCTAGAATTCAATGTTTAAAATGGAAAATACTAATAGAGTTAGGGTTATGCCCTAAGGGCAATTATGTAATTTGTTACATATATCTAACTCGATAACTAATCTTCTTCAAAATAAAAGAAGTTTGCTTTCTATTGTATACTTGATATAATGTGTTGTATTAATTAATTAAATTAAAGTATATTTAATAGAAAATCCATAAATGGTATTTCATGATAGTAGCTACAAAGTGTTGTAACCATGAGTAATTTGTCACAATAAAATAAATATACCATTTTAAATGTTCCTAGTCAAGATGTATCGAGATTGGATATTGATGTATCCGTTGAGGCTAGAGTGCGTAAAGCTCTCTAAATGTTGGACAAAGTAGTACTCATGACCGCTGAGGGCACTAAGAGGTTATGTACTGATAGTTATTGGATAACCATGGAACCACTCACTAGATAATTTTATGTTGGTTAATATAAATAAGGTCAAAAAGAAAATATCGATGTGACTGATTGTACAGTTCTCCCGACTTCAGAATACTGTCGATCTTCAATATGAAAGCTCTGCTTTAATTATAGTCAAATCTTGGCATGACGTCCATTGAGTGACTATAGTTGGGTCGAGTGGAAGTGTTAGAAGTGAAACGTTATTCAAGGGAGGATTCATCTTCTCAGTTGTATGGGGGTAGTATCACGGTCAACACAAGTCAACTCAAAGTCAAAGTCTCTGGTTAGAGCATTTCGGTTAATAATAATTGTTATTAGTGAACCAAGAACTTTATGTTTGGAATATAGAGTTGAATAGCGATGATATTGGCATTTTAACCATTACCAGATTCCATAAGTTCAAAATGATATGGTTTTGACGAAGAGAACTGGTGCAAATAAAAGTCACAACCCGATAACGCTGAACAAAGTAAAATTGGATTTTACCAAAACCAATTAAGCGATAAATTTGGACAAAATGTCACACCAACTACTAAGTGACGTGTGAACATTAATATTCGGATAGTTCGATAGTAATAGCTGATCGAATATACACCTGATGTGTCACACAATTGAAATAATGAATTCTCCTTTGACCAAACTATTTAATTAATTTACAATTGTTATAAATTAATTAAATTAATCAATATTTATGAAATATTAATTATAAAATTTGATTATGATTTGATGAATAAATATAATTAGATATATTTATAACAGTTATAATTATATCAATCGATATACGATATCGATAAGCAATTAAATTAGAATTAATTGTATAATATTTTATTGGGCTCTAAATGGGTTTAAAAGCCCATGAAAGGGGCAAGAAAATTCGGCCATAATGATGGGTTAATGTTAGTCATAAGATGGTGCAACATAGAGTTTGAGATGGAGGGCTAAGATGAAAGAGAATTGGTAAGAGATGATGAGGGATCTTGATCCTAAAATATCTCTTAATTTTCCTCTATATAAGCATCTCTATCCTCAACCTTTAGAGGAATTTTGGAAGCCTCTAATCTGATCAATTGTTGGTTGAATTCCTCTCTTCCATCTCTCAAGTGCAACTTAAAGCAAATCGATTGCTATCCGATAGCTGAAGGTCAATGGTTCAAAGGCTAGCAATCTGCTGAATTAGAAATGGTTTCAAATAGAGGAGCTCATCTTTTCAAGGTGTACTTCAAGGCTTTGGTACTTAGGTATGGTTTTTATCAAATTATAGTTTATAATTCTCTATACAATATTTTATTTTGTATACATGTTATTATTATATTATTAGTTAAGTGACGATTCTGATATGCAATAATGTTATCATAAATTAGTTTGGTTATATGCATGTATATTTATGTTAACATAAAAAATCATCTCTCTTTACACATAAGATTAGTATAGCCACATATTATATAATATAATTAATATTTTATTAAATTATGTATATATATATTATTTAAATACATATATGGTTTATATTTAATTACAACATAATACTATAGTTAAAATTGGTCATATAACTTTATACTTGGAATTTTATAGTAATGGTAATTTTCGCCAGTAAGAAAATAATTTTTATAATTTATTATTATTATTTAAATCAATATACTACATAAATAAATCATATAAAATCAAATATGTAATGAAAGTTATTTTTTTAATTTTATAAAATTATTTTACATTAGATAAACTCTTAGCTAGAAAATAAAAGGTTAAGAAACATTTCGTTATTTTTAAAAACTATTTTTTAATTAGGTCGAAAATTAAGAAATTATTTAAAAATATATTTGAATCCAAAAAATGTGAAATATTTTTCAAACTTCAAAATATCATTTATGATTTACTGGAAATTTAAAATTTGAAAAATGGTTTCAAAATTAATTTTTTATTGATATTTTATATAATTTCAAATGAATATTCGATTAAAATATATTTTAAAATAATAAAAATATTTTCCTATGATGTACACATGATCTAAATTTTATAGAAAAGGAATTTTTTTAATAATTTTTTTAATTAATATATATATTTATATTACAAATATATTTCTGTCTATATATATATATATTAAAATAAAAATAAAATATTATTTCATTATTGTATATATTAGTACATACATTATTCGTGGTTTAAAAAGAGTAAAAAATTATTATTTATTTTAATATTTAATAACATATTTATGTTTAAATATATATGTTATAATACTATGTATATATATTATTAATATTTTATTTATAAGATTATATATATGTCTCTATATATATTTAAATATATTATATATTTATATAAAATTATTTAAACAAACCTAAAATGTACATTGTATATACACACACACACACATATATATATACATATACATATATATATATATATATATATAATATTTTGATAGTTTATATACATAAATATATTTGGACGACATATATTTGCATATCGGATGACCTAACGTGTATGTTGCGATGAAAATCCCAACATCTATACACGGGGATGTTATTCCTTGCAGGGATTGACATGTTTCACATATATGTGTATATGATATTTATATATACACATATATATTAATATATAAGTTAAATAAAACTATATAATTTATAAATTTAAATAAAATAAAAGATTTCATTTAAATAAGATTAGAAATATTCTAAATGAATACTTCATAGGCCTAATATAGATATAATATGGGAATTATTTTTGAAATTCACCCATAACTTCTGTTGTGAGCCGGCCCCATCCCAACAATGGTATCAAAGTCCAATAGCCTATGCGGTCTAAATTAGTCATGTTAGGATTAACTAACTAAGCTCATAGCCCAATTAGTAGGTTGTCTAGAAAGGTAGTATCTAAGGATTGTGTTTGGCTGACCTATTACTCTGCCCTACTTGGCTACCAACCTGGCCCAAACAAATATATGAGCCCAAAATGTTGCCGCTTATAGAAGAGGCCTAATTTTAATTGGGTCTTGGGTTAATTTTCAAAATTGTTTGAAAATTAAAAATATAAGATTTTATATTTAAAATGTTAAATTTAACATAAGATATAAATATATTATAAAAGTTATAATATAATAAAAAATTTCAAAATTTCAATTTTTTTTAATAAGATTAATAAAATAATTTGATCAATTAATAAATTTATACATGTATTATATATTATGATATATGTTATGTTATTTTAAAAAATTTAAAATAACATAAGTATATATTTATGTATATGAATTGAATTTCAAAATTAGTATAATTTATTTAATTTTTTCTAATTAAATAAATTAAATAAAGGTTAGTTAAATAACTAAATTAATTAAAGGTTAATTAATTAATTAAAGGTTAATTAATTAAATTAATTAATTAATTAGATAATAAACTCATATATATATATATAATATATGTGTACTACTATAAAGGTTATAGTATGTAATAAATATTTAATATAAAAGTTATATTAAAATAATATGAAATTAATTAAAATGTTAATTAGTTAAAAATTAACTAAATAAGATTAATTAATACAATATTATACATAAGATAATAGTAATATAATGGCGAACTTTTGGAAAAATGCTCGAACTCAAGAAAATGGCGTTCATTCGAATTCATCTACCGCCTTTTCTCATTTCGATCTTAGATATTCGTCTTCACCGCATTGCCAAGTAAAATCAGGTTTCAATTCTTGTTCTTTTAATAGAGCTGATAGGTCTTCTAGTCCAAAAACTCAATTTCAAAAATCTCGATCGTCTTTTACTCCGAAGTGGAAAAGAGGTTTTTATTGTTTCGATGTGGTGATAAAAATCATAAGGCCAAAGATTGTTCTAATCCTATTCGATGTTTTAATTGTTGAGTATTTGGTTACAAGAGATCGTCTTGTCCCTCGACCTTCAATCCTTTCCTTTCTGCAGATTCTTATTTCCCGTATTCCGATCCTTTTTTTCCGAAGCCTTTGAGTTTACAAGACCATCATTATTATTTTGTTCTTGAGTTTCTGAGATTAAGATGCATGTTCTTGAATTGTTGTGTTGGGAATACTGATGATTGTAACTATCTTTTTAACAAAGTTACTGGCACTTTGACTGCTTAACTACCGACAACATTGGTAAGTATTCGAGTTATGGTAATTGGAATGGGTTTCAACCAAAAGAGTTTTCTAAAAGTGATAATGTCTGTCGTGATTTTGAGGATTCTCTATGGATTAATATTGAGGATTTATATGTGATTAATTCGAACAGGGTTTTCCATGCTGTTGACTACTGTTGGATCCTGTAATCAGTGAGTGTTGCCTTCATGATTCTGTATTGTTGGGTGGATATTCTGGTGATGTATCTGTTTCATATGTTTTGACTTCATCTACCATTGATGTTTATGCAGGTATAGAGGATTATGATATTGTAGATGAATTTGTAACGGTGACTGGTGAAGTTCAATTTAAGTCTTCTGATGATTAGGACTTTGAAACAGTTGCTGATTTTCATCAATGTAGTATTGATTCTGTTGTTGGTTTATGTTCTTCTGAGGTTATGGTTTTTTCTGCGAATGAAGTGGATGGTAAATCGATTATCAATGATGGTAAGTCGATAGTTTGTGCATGTTCTGTGAATAAAGAAAGTGTTATTCGAGGATCTGCTAGTTCTAAGGCTGTGTTATCTAAGGTTGATGATAGTTTTTCAAATTCTCTTGGCGAGTTTTGTGAAGTTGCAAGCGTTTTTGTTGGTGATGAGGCATTCATGGATAAAGTGGATAAGTTTTTGGTCTACTATGTTGGTTCAAATGATGCAGCATTATCGAAATGTGCACACAGTTTTGTTGTGACACGGTATTCCAGGTATTTTTGTGGTATATGCTGTCTCGCATGATGCTGACTCACATGATGTTGTAAAATTTTCTCGTTTAGAGGTGGTTTTATCTCGGTTAGGTAATTGCAACATTGATGTTACTATGAGGGATTTGCGTAATGTTGTAGAGATTAGTGGGTCTTTGTTGATGACCAAGAAGTTGAATTCGTGGAGCATTGTTATTAACAGGGTGAGGAGGATTCAGGAATGGTTGGTTTTGGAATTTATTTTAGGGAGGCTGTGTTCTTTTGGGGATATGACATGTGATTCTAGCAAGATCATTTATATTTACGTTGATCTTTTCAGATTTATAGTATACTGCTGCTTAGCATCTCTTAGAAGATCTTTTATTCATGCTCGTGTTTCTACTCCCATTCCCAAAGTTCATAATAGAATTAGTAGGAGTAGTTCAGCTGTTAGCATTAGAAGAAGTCCCAGGTTGAAACTAAGGGATTTTAGGTCTTTTGCTTGAGGGTGGTTGCTTGGTTGGAGGTTTCGGTTGCTGTGGCGGGTGTTGTGGAGTTGTTGGTGTAGTCTGCTCTTTTCGTGGAGTCGTTTCTGGTTGTCGAGGCTGGTGTGGTGGAGTTGTAATTGTAGGTTGCTCTTATTGTGGAGTCGTTCCTGTCTTCTATTTCTGTTTCTTCTGTAGATTGCTTTGAGTGTGTCTTTAGTTTTCAGACTTTGGGAGGTTCTATTTTTCTTTTTGTATGGAGGGTTTTGGCTACCTGCCAGGCTTGTTGGCAGCTCCTTATTTCTAGTGTTATATATATGTGCATGTGTGCTCTCCTCTTCTTAAGAGGACCACACATTTTTCTCAAATAAAATATTATATGTAGGACTATCATATAAGCAATATGAAATATAAAAGTTATATAATAGTAAAACATATATAATATGAATGTATAAACTAAAGGTGGAACATTAAAGAAACCCAAACAGATTAAAGGAATAAATACATATGTAAATGTACGTATACCACAATTTTCAATGTGTCCGATACTTGAATCATGATGGTATTATATAAGAAACACATTACTCCACAAATTGATATCACTCAATATAATATATATTGAAGACTGTGAATCTTTAATATAATATTGTCCTCTACCACATATATATATATTAATAAATTACTTGAACACTCCTTAGTTATTGAGCAAACTCAAGTTAGGGACGTTATATGTAGTAATACTAATATATTGAATAGGCAAGGTAAGATAACTATATGCATTTGTTAGGCAAACTCAAGGTACATATATTATACTTAGACTGTCGCGATATGGTAGGTACGAGTGAATAATCTCTTACGATTTATTGAGAAAACTCAAGGTCAAAATGAGGTTAGGATAAGGAACCATGAGTTAGGAGTTATATATGATACAACCGATAAAGAGTTATCCATCGTTTGTGGGGCTATGATTTGTTGAGCAAACTCAAGGTCAGAATCCCAAGATAAACGAGTCCTAGAGCGCACTAGTGAAGTCGAAAGACTTTTATGTTTCTCTTAGAGTTTGGTGAAACATAAAAGACTAGTGGGAGGAGCCTTATTAGAAAAATGAAATGATAACATTTAACCTTTCTAATATTGCAAGAACATATGCTATATTATGTTATAATAATTTACATTGATAAATTTGTGAATTTAATACAATTGATAAAACGTTATCAATTAAGATACACAATTGAATTGAACTGAAGATTAACAAACATAAACATAACACATACATACTAATAATTGCCTATTGCATGTTAACGTTTCAACACCCATATAAGCGCCTGATTTTACAACTACTAAATAAGTTTGAAATTTGGTTGCTTATGTGTTTATTTTGTTGAGACTGTATGTTGCATTCTATGATTTCTGAACTTAAAAGAAAAACGAGACTATAGATATTTGATCCATATACTATCACATATAAGTGTTATATGGTGAATGGTCGCAATTCCTATTGTACGATACTTCGATGAAATTAGTTCATTCGGAGCAAACAAACAAACTATACCGTGAGATCGTATTCAATTTGATTGATTACAAAAGGATCATATTGTGTTAAATGTAATACTAGACTAAAAACTACAAGATAGATCTAAGAACTCGATCACTGAAATGTCAGTTTGATCAATTTACGCAAAGTGCAACATATTTGATGTTCTTAAATGTTAAGGATGATCGAGTGCGCTTTTGTAAAGAGTTCATTATGAGATTGTAGTAAGGGTATTCTTTTGAATGGTTCAACCATTTCAAAAGAAAAACAAGTGTACAAGAGTATATGTGATTTAAAGTACAGTTGGGATGAAGAGAGTGAACAGTCACTTTTGCTTCATAAAAAAACATCGAAAATGAGAATTGTAATAATAGTGATTGATACTTAATATTGGAATAACAAATATGATTTCTATTCCAAAATATATTTTCGTGTAGAAAATTGTTTTCTATAAGATTTATTTCCTTGAGTTCAAGATATTTGATCAAAGAACTCTCCACTGTAAATTAGTTACGGTATATGAAATAAGTAATCTATATTAAGTGGATGATGGACCTCCATATTCGATACGCTATTATATTAATTGCAAAAATAGTGGAAGTATGCCATATAACACTTATTGATTGCATCAAGTTACGAAAATTGTTTCCGTAAAATGTTCCGCACATTATTTATGAAATAATATATGTTCTTCGGTAATGACTAAAGAATAGATATAGTTTTGTTTTAATGAGAATATTATGAATATTTACTGTGAAATGGAACTGAAGTAGAGATATTTCATGTATTGCAAAATACAGAAGTATCTAAAGTTATTTATAATTATTTTGGAATTATAAACCGAGCAGTAGTTTTGAGAAATAATTTTTCATTATATGGTTATGAATCATATGATACCGATTAATTATATCTTTTAAGTGCTATGCATCCATTTAGCGGGAGCATCAAAAGAGTTGATGAACTCTTCAGATTGATACATATAGATGTATACAATCATAAGTCTATTATACCAAAACCGTTACACGTACATTGTTATATTCACCGATGAGTTATTACAACATGGACATATGTATTTGATACACATGTATAAGTCTATGATAAGCTCATAGAATACAAAACGGAAGTAAATAGTATAACATGTGACATAAATGATTCGATTTGATCGAATGGGCTAGTATATTGGAAAATGTTCCATATGTACCTAAAATGAATAAAGATTCAGTCTCAAAGGACACTCCTCCCTATAATACATAATGATGTATCGATAAAGAGTAATTGAACTTTTTTGGACAAAGTATGATTAATTGTGAGTGAAGTTGAGGTAATTTCTTTCTATAAGGTCATATACTTATGAGTAGTATACAAGGTTAATATTATTTCATCTAAATAATAGTTTACAAAATCATACAAGCTAAGGGTCTATGAGAAAATCCAACATATCTTATGCCAAGGAGTTGGTGAGTTGTGCGAGTTGAAATTTGCACATAGTAATTGTATGTGAGGAATCTTATATGAATCTCCCTAAAAGAAGTTTGGGAAAGACTGTCACCGGATGACATATTTGTGTGTTAAACATAAGTTTTGTAAACTAAAACAAAAAAAGTTTTATAAATATGCAAATTCATAAAATATTAATGAATACCTATTCCGTTGCACTGAGTAACAATTGTTATTTCAAGAAGTACCAACTTCATAGTGAAGGAATTTCTTTGAGATATTATTGGTAGCAAAATGGAATTGGATACAATCTAAAGATAAAACTAATTACATGACATGAGCTAAAATTAATTGACCTAATTAAACACATCGCATTAGAGTGTCTAATAAGTATTCTCGCACATTGAATAGAAACTATGAGTTTTTTTATCAATATCGAAAATAGACAATCCTAATTTGTCAATTAAATCATCAAGAGTATTGACTCCATGATATGGTATAATGCGAAAATCCGAAAGAATTGCAAGTACAATATCAAAATATAATTTGAAAGTTTTATTCGATGGGATATGATCCATTGGCCACAAATCTGAATTTATGAAAAAGATGAATGCAGTTGGAATATAGCGAGCCACATTGATAAGAATATTAGTATGAATTTCAATTATTGAAATTAACGTAAAAGATACACCGTTTAACGTGCTCAAGTAGGTTCGGATTTTACTCATAAATTATCGCTTTGTATGACTTTATGCTATTGTATATATGTGTTGAAACAGAAAGTTATGAATATAGATTTAGACTAGTCTATTTGCACATAACAACCAAAGTGTCTCCATGTCAATGGGAGCAATATTGAGTTTGTGAGTTTCCGGATACGATTCGAGAACAAAAGCGTAAAGTAGCATTCTAAAAAGCATCAAAATTGAACAAATATTTTGATAGATGTATCAAATAGTTTGATTATCAATAAAAATGCAGAGGAAGCGTGTGTTCATAAGAAAGAACGTTAAACGATATATAAATATTTCTAAATCATAAATAAACAACACAATGCTAATTGTTAATGATGTACTTATGTTAAGATCAGTTTTAGTTGTTTTAATATTCGACGTTGGATTTATAAATGTTATCTTTTATAGCAAGTATAAAAGATATTGAGAATGTCCCAAGCGATATGCAAGGACACCTTATTAAAATGTTTAATATAGAGCATGTAAGATGAATTCCTTACGCATTAGCAATTTGGAATTATCATACATGTTATGTTGTCTACGACATCATAATTTTTTTATGCATTTGATAGTAAAGAAAATATCAAATACATTGATATCACTAAATTGTTGTTTGAGGTTTTCTCGTGTATTTATAGAACACAAGAGAATTATTTACAGAAACAACAAACTCCTTATGAAGGAGTGTTCGGACTCAAACTTTCATAAGTGATGTTGAGTATAATATGTCAATAATAAATTCAAGTTAAGAATCTTTAAGTTGGAAATGTTCCAAATGAAAGGTCGTGGCTGATTCAATGAAAAAGGGTAAGAACAAAAGTTTTATCAAACTGGCATTTCAGCGATCGAGTTCTTGGATCTATCTTATAGTCTTGGTCTAGTTATAGTTAACACATTACGATCCTTTTGTAATCAGTCAAATTGAATACTTTATCTTGCACTAAGGCTTATTTGGTTTATCGGATGAACTAATTTCATAGAAATATTGTACATTACAAACTTTGACCGTTCAACATATAACATTTATATGTAAATGTATATGGATCAAATATCCATAGTCTTGTATTGCTTTTAGAGTTCGAAACTCTTAGAATGCAATACATGGTCTGGACCAAATAAATGCGTAAGTGACCAAAAAACGATTGTATTTAGTAGTTGTAATGTCATGCACTTGCATGGGTGTTGAAACATTAACATGCAATAATCTTTTAGTGGTAAGTATATGCTATATTTCTGATTGTCAATCTTCAATTCATTTGTATATCTTAATTGATAAATGTTTTATCAATCATATTAAATGCACAAATTTATCATTGTAGGTAATTATAACATTATTTAGCATATGTTCTTTCAATATTAGAATGGTTAAATGTTACCATTTTATTTGTCAAATAAGGCTTCCACTAATCCTTTATGTTTAACCAAACCCTCAACGAAACATAGAAGTCTTTTGACTTCAATAATGGGTGTTAGGACTCGTGTGCCTTAGGATTCTGATCTTGAGGAATGCTCAACAAATCATAGGCCCACATATGATTAATTCTTTATCGGTTGTATCACATACAACTCCTAACCTTTCGTACCTTGTCATAATCCCACCTTTATCTTGAGGAAAGCTCAACAAATAAAGTGGGACTATTCACTCAGACCTATCATTTCATGGTGGCCTAAGTATAATGCACGTACCTTAAGGAAAGCTCAACAAATACGTGCAGTTATCTTACTGGTAGAGTTAAGGGTATGCATTCGAGGCAATTATGTAATTTGTTACATATATCTAACTTGCTGACTATTCTTGTTCGAAATAAAGGTGTTTTCTTTCTGATTTATACTTGATATAATGTGGTTATATTAATTAATTAATTTAATTAAAAGTATATTTAATAGAAAATCCATAAATGGTATGTTTTGTGATAGTAGTTACAAAGTGTTGTAACCGTTAGTAATTTATCACAATAAAATTAAATATACCATTTTAAATGTTCCTAGTCAAGATACATCGAGACTGGATATCGATGTATCCATTGAGACTAGAGTATGTAACATTTTCCAAATGTTGGGCAGTGTATTACTCATGACTGCTGGGGGTACTAGGGGTTACGTACAAACAGTTATTTCATAACTATGGAACGACTCATTCGATAGTTTTCTGTTAGTTAATATAACTAAGATCAAATAGAAAATATCGACGTGAATAATTTACACAGTTCTTTCGACTTGAGAATACTGTGAACCTTCAATATGAAAGCTCCACTTTGATTATAGTCAAATCATAGCACAACGTCCATCGGGTGACTATAGTTCGGTCGAGTAGAAGTATTGGAAGTGAAGCACCATTCATGAGAGGATTCGTCTCCTCAGTTATATGAGGCTAGTATCATGGTAAACTCAAGTCAAACCAAAGTCAAAATCTCTGGCCAGAGTAGTACGGTTAATAATAATTGTTATTATCGAACCAAGGACTTTGTGTTTAGACTATAGAATTGAATGTGGACGATGTTTAAATTTTGACCATTACCAAATTCAATAAGTCCGAAGTGATATAGTTATGATGAAGAGAATTGGTGTAAATAATTGTCACAACTGGGTAACGCTTATTAAATTAAAATGAGATTTTTTTGAAAATGAGTAAGTGATCAATTTGGCCATATCATCACACCAACTGCTAAGTGAAGTGTAAACGTTAATGCTCGAATAGTTCGACGTTAATCGCTGATCGAATTTACACACAAGAGTCAAACAACTGAAATAATGAATTCTCTTTAGACTAAATGATTTAATTAGTTTATAATTTTTATAAAGTAATTAAATAAATTAATATTTATGAAATATTAATTGTGAAATTTAAATGTGATTTGTGAAATAAAATTGTTAGATATATTTATAAAAGTTATGAACATATTGATCGATATGAGATATCGATAACAAATTACATTAAAATATGTTGTACATATTTAATTTGGTTTAAATGGGCTCACAGCCATGTTTTTGAAGCTGATAGGGTTGGTTTGGAGAAAGATAGGAGACGGCTACGATATGTGTGATTAGGTTTTGAGATGTGTGGTTGAGATCATTATTTGCTCTTTTGTCCTATCCATATAAAAGCCAATCTCAAAACCTTAATTACAAGCTAATTCATTTTTGAGCTGCCACTTTATTCCTCTAAAAGCATCTCAAAAAATTCTCAAATCCAATTCCAATTAAAAAAATACTAATTGTAGTAGAAGGTCTCTAATCTCGGATTAGCAACCTGACGGAAAGGCAATTGTTATAAGAAGAGAAATCATTGTTCAACATGGACTCAAAGGCTTCATTAGGAGGTGAACTTTCATTTATTATTATTGTTTTGATTTCAAGTTTATTATATAAAAGTTGATTTACATCAAAATCATCTGTTTGTATTCAGATCTATTTATTATTTAGATTAGGTGAGATTTTTGTGGGTATATGTGTTTGTTACAATTAGATTGGTTATGTGCTTGTTGTAATATTTTATTTATTTATTTATTGTTGAATTAATTTTCTAAAAAAACTTTAATTTTGATATATATATATATATATATAAATCTTGATTATATGTATACAAATATGCAAATTGTCAACATGTATAACTATATATATGATTACATATCGTATATATTTAATCTTAAAATTTTCTTATGATTATTTATATCTATTTTGAGTAATAAAACATAAAAATATTTTATTAAATATGTATATACATATTTTATTATTATTTAATGATTTTTTAAATTGTTTATTATGTATAAAATAATTAATTGTTCAAAATTTCAATTCTATATTTTTTATATTTTCTGCACCATGTACAAAGCTTACTATAAAAAAAAATTAACTTAATTTGATACTTTTTAAAATTAATTTACTTTTGGCCTGTAATCAATTATTTAATTAAAAATATAATTTCAATCGAGAAAATTCTAGAAATTTCTTGTAAGCCTTAAATTTATCTCAAGTATCGTTGGAAGAAAAATTAGATTTTTATAACTAAATTTAATAATTATTTTATTTGATTTATTTTCAACGTGCAATTAATTATTGAATTAAAAATATAATTTCAATTGAGAAAATTCCATAAATATTTTCTAAGCCTATAATATGTCTGGTACCTTCAGAAAAAGTTTTAGAATTTTTCAACTTGATTTCTTATTTTTAAGAATCAATTATTTTATGGCCTATTATCAATTATTTAATAATAAATATTATTTTAATCGAGAAAATTCCATAAATTAATCTTAAGCATAAAATGTGATTCCAGATTTTATAAAATTGTAAACTTGTATTTTTTTCATATAATTATTTTACATTAATTTATTATGGCTGAAACAGTTTTATTCAATAACACACACACATATACATATGCATATATATTAATCTTGTTTTGAAATATTATACAAGCACATATTTGGACAAATTTCAGTACACACAAAATGAGCTAATGTGTCTGTTGCAATGTAAATCCTAGCATCTATATATGAGCACACTGCACCCTTTACAGATTATTCTGTTACACATGCACGCGCACACATATATGTATATGATATATATATATATGTATGTATGTATATATACTTACATAAATAAATAAAATAAAAGTTAAATAAATCTCAAACTATAATTTGTATAGTTAGAATACATATGGACATAGTAATAAACCTTGCCATGAATATATTATTAATTAACAACATTTAATGAATCAATCAATTCAAACTAAATAGAGAAATGAAAGGTTCACCTCCATTTAATGCAATTAATGCTCTCAATTAATTACTTGTTTTAGGGAAAGAAATGAAAGGTTTCCTTCCCTATATATATTAACTCTTATTAATAAATGTTAGGTGTATTTGATACACTATACAATTAAAATTAAATTTATTTAAACTCCCCTTTAACTAATTTAAATAAAACACATAATTTTTTAAAAAACAAATTTAGAAATGCTCGAATTAAATTAGGCTTTATGGGCTCAACTAAGATCCAATAGGGCAATTTTTTTTGAAATTCACCCATTTCTTCCTCTACAGGCTAGCCCAGTTCCTTCAATGGTATCGGAGCCCAATAGCCTATGCGGTCTAAATTAGTCATGTTAGGGCTAACTAATTAAGCTTGCGCACTTTATACGGTATCTACAAAGGTGATGTCTTGAATTGGAATTGGGTAATCAAGTACCGTGTTCTACTTGGTTGCCTGCTTAGCCTGAAAGGTGAAGTGAACCCAAAGGTTGCACCTGATAGGAAAGGTCCAACTTAAATTGGGCCTTGGGCTTAATTTCAAAATAGTTTTGAAAATTAAGACTAGATTTTAAATTTGAAAGTTAAATATAAAATAAAACATGTTTATTATAAAAGTTTATAATATAACATAAAGTTTCAAAATGTTTAAAACTATTTGAATATTAGCTTTGAAATTTAAAGTTTATTAATATGATAAATAAAATAAATTAATTGAATGAGTTAATTAATTAATACTTGTATGCATGTATTATATATGCTGATATTTGTTGTGTTATTTTAAATTGTTTAAGATAACATAAGTATACATATATGTATATATATAACATAAATTTTGAAATTAATATAATTTATTTAAAAAATTTTAATTAAATAAATTAATTAAAGGTTGATTAACTAAATAAAAATACGCATATATAAGATATATGTGTTATATTGTACAGGTTATAGTATATGCTATAAACGTTATGATAGATATGTCCAATACAAAAGTTGTATTGGAATACTATTATAAAATTAATTAAAGAGTTAATTAATTTAAATTAATTAAATAAGATTTAATTAAATAAAATATTATACATAAGACTATCATATAAGTAATATGAAATATAAAAGTTATATAACAATAAAACCTATATGATATGAATGTATAAACTAAAGATGGAACATTAAAGAAACTCAAATAGACCTAAGGAAAATATATAGACGTAAATGTACATATACCATGATTTCTGATGTGTCTGACAATTGAATTACGAGGGTATTCATAAGAAATACATTATTTCTTAAGTCGATATCACTCGATATAATATACTGAAGATTATCAATCTTCAATATAATGTTTTGCCTTGTACCATATATATATATATATATTAATAAATTACTTGCATACTCCTTAGTTGTTGATCAAACTCAAGCTGGGGATGTTATGTGTAGTATTATTAATATATTGGATAGATGAGGTAAGATAACTGTATGTATTTATGGAGCAATCACAAGGTACATATACTATACTTAGGCCGTCACGATATGGTAAGTATGAGTGAATAATTTCTTTCGATTTGTTGAGCGAACTCAAGGTTGAAATGAGATTAGGGTAAGCAAACTCAAGGTTGAAATAATTATTTATAAATGAATTGAATTGAAAATTGACAAATGGAAATATAATATAATACTCACTATTAAGTGCCTATTGCATGTTAATGTTTTCTATACCCATGCAAGTGCCTGATTTTTATAGCTACTTAATATGTTTGTGATATAGTCACTTATGTGTTTATTGGGTTGAGACCGTGCATTGCATTCTATGAGTTTTGAACTCTAAAAGCAATACAAGACTATGGATATTTGATCCATATGCTATTACATATAAATGTTATAGGTTGAATGGTCACAGTTCGTAATGTATGATACTTCAATGAATATAGTTCATTCAAAATAAGCAAATAAATAGCACTATGAGATCGAGTGTTCAATTTGATTGACTACCTAAAAGATCATATTGTGTTAATTGTAACATAAGGCCAAAAATACAGTGTATATCTAAGAACTTGATCGCTGAAATGTCAGTTTGATCGATTTACGTAAAGTGCAATACGTTTGATGTCCTTAAATGTTAAGGATAGTCGAATGCGCTTTTGTAAGAGGTTCGTTATAATATTGTAGTAAGGGTTTTCTTATAAGTGGTTCGACGATTTAGAAAGGAAAACGAATGTATAAGAGTAAATATGATTCAAGGTACAGTTGGGTTGAAGAGAGTGAATGGTCAATTTTGCTTCTAAGGAAACACCAGAACAAGAATTTTAATAATAATAATTGATACTTAACATTGGAACGAGAAATGCAATTTTAGTTCCAAAATGTATTTTCATATAGAATTGTTTTCTATGAGATTTATTTCTTTCAGTTTGAGATATTTGATCAAAAACTCTCCGCTGTAAACTAGATACATTATATGAAATGTTAACTAAATAATGGACCTCCGAATTTAATACGCTATTATAGGAATGATGGAAATAGTGGGAGCATTCCATATAGCACTTATCGATTGCATCAAATTACGAAAAAAGTTTTCGTAAAACGTGCCGAACATTATTTATGAAATAATGACTACTTTTTTGGTGCCGACTGAAAAATAGACATAGTTATATTTCAATGTGAATAATATGAATACTCGTTAGAGAATAAAACTATAATGTTGTTATCCCACCTTTTGGCAAGGCCGTGATATCATCGACTTGGCTAGAAACGGATGGTTATCAACCTTAGGAATCGATTATATACAATACTATGGATGATGGTCGGGCAGATTCGGACCGGATCCCAATCGAGGTGCAATCAGCATGAAGTGATAGGCATAGCCCCGTAAAGTTACATTTCGAATTTGGAGTTGATCAGAATTCATATGCTCGGGTAATGGACGAAGCTAGGATTTATATTGATCGATTGAGAACAATCCATAGAACAGCTCAAATCAGCAAAAATCAATCGATATCTTAAAATCCACAAGGTCAATTCACTCGAAACTTTTAGAGCATCGGTATTTTGAAGAGTCGAGCCCACAAAAACGATTGCACATCAAGATCTCAAGATATAAAGATGACCGATCGTTTTTACCCAATCGTTATTTACCGATCCTTCATGACGATCGGTGAACATTCCAAGTGTAGCAAAGGTTGATCCATATCTTGTAATCTACAACTCAGATTGATTTTATATTTCAAAGACAAGTTCAAGAGGCATGTAGGACTCTCCAAAAATGATTGTACATGAAATGGTGGCAAAAATAACGATCGGTTAAACTTTAGCCAATCGTTCTGAGATGTCATGTTAGGGTCGCGGATCGTTATGGTGGGCCCAATGGACCTAGAGAGCTTTTTTTCGAAATCTTAGTGAAATATCTCATCATCTCCCCCTATAAATACAAGCCTCTTGGTTCATTTTCAGGATCTTTTACGCTGCTTTTTACTCTAGACTCTATTGTAATCAAGTGTTCTCCATTCCCTACTATTGTAATTAGATTTATAAGTGATCAATAAAGATAATCTTCAAAGTGGATGTAGGCATACGATGCCGAACCACTATAAATCTCTATGTTTCTGATTATTGCTTTTATCTGTTATTAGCTTAGTCATTTCCTCAGTTTAATTTAATTTTTCTTCACTTACTTCTTTACATAAATCGGTTATTGAGTGTTTGTGACCAATTTAGTTGCAAACATTTTAGTGCATTCATTGAGAATCTTGATTCTCAATTTATAAGGATCCTTAGGTTGCTACTGGATTTTATAAATCCTCCAAAGGAGATCTGCGGTAATCTTCAGAAAATCACTCTTACTACTCAAATTTGAAGAAATCTAAGCAAGGCTATAGATAATGGTGAGATATACTAGATACACTTCTCAGAACGTGGAAAGAAACTAGAATACCAGCATTCAGCAAGGAGACCTAAGCAATCAACCAACAAATGTTAATGCTAATCCGGTTGAAGTTCAGAATCCCACTGACGCTATTACTAGAGCTGTGTTTCATAATTTAATGGGAGAGCTGATGGAGAGCCATCGACAGCTAAATCAACAAATTCAGACCAATATCAACTTGATGAACCAAATCAATCAACAGTAGCGGGGGAAAGCTAGAAGGGATCCCACCCCTTACCCGGCATCGGAGAGATCTAATTCGCCGGATGAATATCACAGACATAGGCGCCGCAGAACTGATGGATGTCATGCAAAGACTTCAGGGCATCACTAGGCAGACCATCGTGGTCCGCCATGAATGATCAGTGCTGATCCCTTCACTAGAGAAGGAAACTTATGTATGCACGTTGGGATTCAAACCAGAGTTGCAATGATTAGTTTGGATGATGGAGTCCGATTGAACGCTGATCGGGTTCTTCCCAGATTTATGATGAAATGAATATACAAGACGCGCGTCGGGAAGATAGTGAACCAAGAAGGCATGAAACGGCCCGTAGGCATCGACCGGACCATTCACGTGAGCTAGAGCACGACCACCGCTTGGTACCCATCCAACGCTGGACTTATCGGCAATGGTCAGATAGTTGGTCAGAGAGAACCAAGGCTTGACTAACGATGAATGGAGAATCTCGAGAAGCCATACCCCATTCACTGATAATGTTCTACATGCAGAATACCTGGGAGATTTAACATGCCATCGATGCTTGCCTACGAGGGAAAGACCGACCCCAGGCAGCAAATTATGAGATACGAATGGCTGATGGATTTTGCGCAAGCTGATGATGTGACCAACTGCATATGCTTTCCCATAACTCTTTCTAGAATAGCGATGATGTGGTTCACGAGACTACCCCCACGATTAATTTTTAGATTCGATGATTTGGAAACCAAGTTCATGGAGCAGTTTTGGATGCATGCGACTCATCCCAAAGATATTATGTCCCTTCCCAGCGTGATTCAGGCTCTAGGATAGTCATTGAAAGATTATTTGGAGAGATTTCATACAACTGTTACGGAGGTCAGTAATCCGAATGACCATGCGATACCCATGGTCGTAACGAGAGGGATTGATCCAGAGTCTGAGTTTGGCGATAGGTTAGCTGGTAAGCCACCCGCAACGTTGGAACATTTTTACGCAGAGGCGGCTCAGTATTTGAGAAAGGAGGAAGCCAGGTCCTCCAGAAAATAGTATATTGCGGGACCAAGTGGAGAAGGAGTACAGAGTAACATTGCAATAAAGAAGTCTGATGACAGTTCTGGGAAAGTCCAAGTGAATATTCAGAATAAACCAAATCAGCAAAAGAGAGGCAGAGATAGGAACCGAGGGCGAAAGAGGGATTCTAGAAGATTGAACCCTAGGATTCCAATGTATAATAATTACACACCGTTGAATATGTCCTTGGAGAATATCTATCCATCTATTAGCAATACCATACAGTATAGGAAGCCTCCTTCGAAAGAATCAACGGAGAAGCAAAAACAGACTGGGAAATATTATTGGTTTCACGAGTGCTATGGACACAATACAGATGAATGCAGGCATCTCCAGGATGTTATAGAAAAGTTGATTCGAGAAAGGAAATTACAACAGTTTGTGAAAGCCCCGTAGGATGGCGGGCAGGGGACTTCTGACCCCAACCGAGGACAAGCGCTGTGTAGGGCTAAGGAGCCTGTGTGGACTGGTGGAAGATTGGTGATAAATACGATAGTCGGAGGGCCGTACCCAGCAGATAAGAGTTGGCAGGAGATGGAGCGCTATGCTAGCATGATTAGGCATGTGGATTTTGAATGTTGTTCGAGCACGGAAGATGGAGCTCCGGCAAAATAGCAACATACGATGGCGGATGATATTTTGTTTAGAAACAGAGATGTAGATAAGGTAGAGGCTCCGACAACCGACCCAATGGTCATTTCGGTCATGTTTGGCCTTGCCTTGGTAAGAAGGATATTGATTGATTGTGGAAGTTCAATAAATATAATCTTCAAAATGGCTTCTGATATGATGAGGATGGAAGCCAAAGACTTAAAACGGTCTAAAGCTCGTATACATGATTTTAATGGCATTGCAACTGAAGCTGTTGGTTACGTGGAATTACCCAAAGAGTTGGGAGAAGGCAAATGAAGGAGAGTGCGGATTTTTCCATTTGTTGTTTTGGATGTTGACTCTCCGTATAATGTTTTTTGGGTCGTCCGGCCCTAGCCGAATTCCAGGCAGCCCTTGCCCCATGGTGTTTGACTTTAAAGTTTCCAAAAGACAATAGTGTAGGAGTTGTTCATGACAATCAGGCGATTGGACGTGCCTTTTATGTAGCTGAGTTGAGGGAAGCTCAGCGCAAAGAAAAAGGTAAGGGTATGGACAAAACTGTCTGCATCCAAGGTACCAAAGATTGACAACTGGCACTTGAGCCTTGGCTCTGGCACCACATTCAGTTCTATAGAGATATAGATTCGAGAGATGATGAAGAGGAGCCCAAAGAGACCAAGGCTGCATTGGCTGAGCTAACAATTGATATTACGGCCAACCACGATGACCCACCACAAGTCCTAAAGATTGGATCACAGCTCAGCCCTCCGATGATGAAGAAACTTGCTGGTTTTCTCCAAGCGAATCTAGACGTGTTCGCTTGGACTCACTCTGACATGTGCGGAATCTCGCCTACCATTGCGAGCCATGCATTGAATATAGACCCAAGGCGTGTCTCGGTGAAGCAAAAAAGGCTCGGTATGGATTCAGAGAGATCCGTCGCTCTCAAAGAGGAGGTGGATAGACTAAATGACAATGGGTTTATCCGTGATACCCTCTACCCTAAATGGGTATCTAATCCTGTACTTGTGAAGAAAGCGAATGGGAAATAGAGAAAATGCGTTGATTATTCAGATTTGAACAAGGCGTGTTCAAAAGACAGTTTTCCCCTTCTGAGGATCGATCAGCCGGTGGATTCAACCGCGGGACACAAGTTTCTATCTTTTATGGATGCGTACTCGGGATATAACCAAATCCCGATACATATCCCCGACCAGGAGCACACCAGCATCGTTAACGATGTTGGATTGTATTGCTATGTTGTAATGCCATTTGGATTAAAGAATGCAGGAGCTACTTATCAGCGCTTAGTCAACATGATGTTTGAAGACTAGATCGGAAAAATAATGGAAGTATATGTGGATGATATGCTCGTGAAGTCACGACGATCAAGCGACCACATTAGAGACTTGGCAGAAATGTTTGACATCCTTTGACATTATAAGATGAAAACAAATCCTTTGAAGTGTTCTTTTGGTGTTGCATCAGGGAAATTCTTCGGCTTCATTGTTAACGCCCGTGGAATAGAAGCTAATCCCAAGAACATTCAGGCTATCCGCGAATCCAAGCGCCAAGGACTATTAAACAAGAGCGGAGTCTGAATGGGAAAGTTGTTGATTTAACCAATTTATCTCCAGAGCTACCGACAAATGCATTCCTTTCTTTGATTTGATTAGGAAAGGGAAAAGAAACTTTGAATGGACGCAGGATTGTAAAGACGTATTTCAGGCTTTGGTGAATCATTTGGAGAGACCCCCATCTTGTCAAAGCTGGCGGATCATGAAGATTTGTACATTTATTTGGCCATAACGGCACACGATATAAGTGTCGCATTGCTTCGTGAGGAGAATCGGATCCAGAGGCCGAAATTACGTCACCAAACGATTAATGGGAGTTGAAAGGAACTATTCGAAAATAGAAAAACTGTCATATTGCTGATTGCATCACGAAAGCTTCGTCCATACTTCCAGGCACATCCGATCAAAGTTTACACCGACCAGCCTTTATGATAGGTCCTATAGTGACCTGAGACGTCTGGAAGGTTACTCAAGTGGAACATCAAGCTCAGTCAATTTGATATTACTTATCTCCATCGGAGAGCCAGGATCAGTCACTTGCAGATTTTATAGCAGAGTTTACTGCACATGATGATTTTTCAGAAAGCAGCGAAATCCCTACCATATAGTGGAAATTGTATACCGATGGAGCATCTAATGATCATTGTTTTGGGGTTGGAATTGTGCTTGTAACTCCTGAAGGTCGGTTAATCTATTATGCTTTAAAACTTGATTTCCTAGTGACAAACAACAAAGTTGAGTATGAAGCTCTGATTGCTTGAATTAAACTCGCTAGAGAACTTGGAATAAAATCTCTCGAAATCTTTTGTGATTCGCAGTTGGTAGTGTACCAAGTCATGGGAGATTATCAAGCTAAAGGGGAACGAATTGTCCCACAGCTTACCCAAATCCAAGTGTTGTTGGCAGAATTTGAGTACTATGACATCTCCCATATTCCACGAGATCGAAACAGAGAGGCCGATTCATTGGCAAAGTTTGCTAGCACCAGCGATGCACAGTGGATGGGCTTGGTCCCGATCGAAGTATTAGATGCCCCAAGTTTAAACATGATAGAAATCGACCGGACACTGAAAGTAGAGCCTAAAAGGGAGTCGTGGATGACTCCGATCAAAGACTATTTGCTATAGGGAATTCTTCCCAAACGAAAGAATGAAAAGCAACAAGTCCATCGCAAAGCTTCATGGTATATCATTCAAGAAGGAATTATATACAGGAAAGGTTTCTCTGTTCCCATACTCTGGTGTGTCGCTCATGATGAGATAAAGCATGTTCTAAAAGAAGTTCATGAAGAGGAATGTGGTGATCACACTGAGGGGTAAACTCTGGCAAATAAAATACTCCGTTATGGGAATTATTGGCCAACCATAAATTGAGACGCCGCTGATTATGTAAGACGATGCGATAAGTGCCAGATATATGCAGAAAATCCAAGAGCTCCGCCAATGGAAGTTACGCAAATGGTCAGCCCATAGCAGTTTTCCATGTGGGGTATAGATATTATCGGCTCCTTAGCGATCTCTAAAGGTGGCACAAAATACGCTATCATCGCAGTTGATTACTTCACTAAATGGGTTGAAGTAGAACCTTTAGCCATGATCACAACCAAGAAAGTAATCAACTTTGTTGTCTGAAATATCATATGTCGATTCGGTCTACCACAAACAATTGTAACAGATAATGGGACTCAGTTCGACAGTGTTGAATTCAAAGACTTCTATCGGAGGTATCGTATTGAAAAGATATTTGCTGTAGTCGCTCACCCTCAAGCAAATGGACTGGTTGAAGCTGTAAATAAGTTCATAAAATCCATTCCGAGGAAGTGATTGGAAAAGGCCAGAGGCAAGTGGGTGGATGAACTCCCTACAGCGTTGTGGGCTTACAGGACCACCCACAAGTCCACGACTAGCCATACTCCATTTGCCCTTGCTTACGGTTCCGAAGCTATCATTCCTGTTGAGCTTGATGTTCTGTCTAATCGAGTGACTTACTATGATCCCAAAACAAATAAAGATTTTCTTTTGGAATCTCTTGACTTTATAGATGAGAAGCGTGAGGAAGCTGATCTGAGGGCAGTTGTGCATCGACACTGAATCACCCGATATTACAACATTAAAGTCCGACCTATAACCTTTGAAATCGACGATCTTGTTCTGAAATAGGTTTTTCCTACCCCATAGCACATGAATCCAATCTAAGAAGGACCATATGTCATTGTACAGAGGCTCGGGGAGGGAACTTTTAAGCTAGCGACTGTCGATGGCATCACACTTCTAAGGTCGTGGAACATCGAGCATTTACAACGCTATTTCACTTACTTTATTTCTCTTTCATTTCAGTTTTATTTGCTTTCAGAATTTACTTTAGCATTTGATTTTCCATATATGTAATAAGACAGATTACGTCATTCTTTTCCATTTAGAAAATAAAGCCTTGGACTCCTTTGTATTTATATTTGCTGTAGCATTGTGTATTAGTTACACGACGAGACTGAGATAAAATAAGAGCGTTCATGACATGATAGATCGCTTGCTAAATTAAACCCCTAACTCCCGGGGGAAATCAATCAATTATGGAGAATACGATCTGACTGCTCGCTGAAACAACTCTAAGTCCCCAAAGGAAGGATTTGAGTATAAACATAAATCAGATGTGAATCGACCACCCACGAAGTAACTCTAAGTCCCTAGAGTGCGGATTGGAGTACAAAAATAAATCGGGTGTGAATCAACCACTCACGAAACAACTCTAAGCCCCCATAGTACGGGTTGGAGTATAAACATAAATTAGGTATAAATCGACCACCTGCGAAACAACTCTAAATCCCCATAGCGCGGATTGGAGTATAAACATAAATTGGGTGTGAATCATCCACCCACGAAATAACCATAAGTCCTCAGAGTGTGGAATGAAGTCTAAACATAAATTGGGTGCGGTTCGACCACCCATCGACTAACTTTTATCCCCAGAGTGTGGATATGAGCATAAACGGATAGACGAGTGACGTTCGACTATTCACTACTCCATGAACTCCGGCCTGAAACCGACGGGAGGAGTATAAACTTTCTAAGGATGGAGTTCAACCATCCAATGGCTAACCCCACTGACCAGAGACTGGTGGCAAGAGTACAGTTACCAAAACCGCTGAGTTCAGTAAGCATAACTTTAAGGCTCGAGCCTAGTGTTTGATATGACTCAAGGCCATGACCTTATGGAGGCCTTGGGATGGATACATCAGATTGATATCCGATCCGATAAGCAACGAATTAAAAATGCATAAAATGAAAAACGTGATAGCTCGAACATTTAAAAAAGTGTATACAAGAATCATACATAAGAATAAAAGAATTCTTATTTACACTAAACTTGCTATACGCTATACAAGTTTATCCAAATTGAGAAATAAAGTGGGGGCCATACCCAAACAATACGACCAACAGAAAGGAAAAGTAATCATCCAAGCTATTTACATATCACTCTAATCCAAAGATTATTTCTTGGATTTTCTATCTTTCCTTTGTTTCTTTGGAGTAGCTCCGTCCAAATTGCCACTCAACCCTCTCTTCGACCCTTTTCCGCCTTGGCTTCTCTTCGAAGGAGTATCTTCAGTTGTATGAATTGAGAAAGTATCATCTTTAGAAGTAGGAGGGATGGAGGCATTCTCAGCACCAGAAGGGGGGATATCATATCGAGGAATTGCTCGACAGGGGGGATCATCTGAAGTGGGACAGGAAATGGTTCATCGAAGCCCGAATCAATGGGCTCAGCTTTTATCTCATTTTTCAATAGTTCTCCCCTCTCAACTCGCTCTTTCATGCTGAGCTCGCCAGTGGGATCGAAAGAACCCGTGATCACAACATCTTCATCAAAGGGAATTTCGTGGTGTGGGTCGCTTCCCTCCTTGAATAATGCCTCCATGAATTGATCGTCAATAACAAAGGCTTCATTTTGAGCATCTTAGGCAGTGGCGGAAGTTGTAACTTTAATGGATTCAGTTGCGGCCGCTTGTGACTCCAATTGAGGCTCTTGTGAGGGGAAAGGAGGGACACCTGACAGATTCAAAGCTGAGAAAATATAGGTGAAATGATTAGAAATATCAACTGAAGACACCCTAACTTTATGAAAGACGGGAAATGTCGACGGAATACCTTCCTCAATATGACTCCTAGGTTGAGCCAAAACATCCTCAGAACTGCACTCGGGAATTAGAGAAAGTTGTGGTTTGTGTGGATCATATCGAGAATGGTTGAAGAGTATGTTGTGGAGCTAGGGATGACCTGGGGTGCCGGGGGCAATTCAGTTGTAATATCGGGTTGTGCCGACTCAGATCCTTCACCCACTTCATGTGAAGAAGCAGCAGCAGCTGGATATCGTGCAATGTTTTGGGTTCGTCACCCAATAACATCTCACTTTCAAGCCTAGACAGGTCGATATCCTCTGAATTAAGAAGTTTCTTCTCTTTTACAATGAGAAATTCCCACGCGCGCCAGAGATGGTAGGGATAATCGTCACTGAGCCATGTCAAATTTCTATGCTTGAGAACGTTAGCATTGTAAAGAACGAGAAGTGGGTCAAGCTCATTCATTATCTCCTCCCTAACCTTGTCCTTGGTAGCTTCTGCTTCATGATGGATAAGTGCGTCGACATTTTTAACCCTTTCAACAGCCGTGTCTCTCTCAAGTCTGACATTTACCACCTCGTCACAAGCATCTTGAGCGATCTTCTAGGCATCATATTTTTCCTTATTTGCATACTCGATCTTAGCCTTGAGATCCGCTATTTCCTTCAAGGCTGTGGATTCATTACTTCGAGTTGTATCCCTCTCAAACACTATCTCTTGATTTCAATGATGCAACACTTGAACCATATCAAGATGGTTGGATTTCATCTTTTCCATGGATTTCACTACAGCATCAGCTTTTCCTTCGGCTTCTGCTAAGGAAGTCCTAGAGGCCTTTAGCTCGTTTGTCAAAGTGTAACAACTCGCTGTTTTAGACTATCCGCATCCACACATGTCGGACTTGAATAATTCAAAATACCGAATTGTTAATTTAAATTTGGCAAAACTGAGCATATACAGTAAATAAATAGAACACAGATCACAGACACAGAGTAATAAATGCAGCGGAAACAAAAGATAGTAGTTCATGAAGCTACTATATACATATCAATGTTAAATAAGGTACAACAGAAGTTTCGAATACAATAGTCAAATACAAGAATCAGAATACATCACTGGAATCAACCGAATATTTGAAAGCTGGATAGATAGCTGGATCTCCAAGCGAAGCTCCAACTCCAGAGGTGAGTCTCGAATACTGGTACACTCAGTCTGACCCGAACGTAAAGAAAAACACAAAACACTCGAGTCAGGATTAACATTCTTATATCAATAAATCCAACTCAAGTGAAATAGCAACTGAAATACAAGTAACTCAAAGGATGTTTGGAATAACCATCCTTTAAGGATCCGTTAAACTATCTACTATGTAGTAGTGTATGGTAAATAGATAATGCCTATCAGTAATATAAAGTATCAAAATAGTGTTAAGGCATTACCATTATCCCCCTTAACACATTTTATATAAGCATTATAGACTATACAGCACTGTAAACTCCACCGTAAACTAGTGGGATATCAGGGAGTACTCCATAGGTATAACACAAAACAAATCGTAGTGGTCACGTATATAAGGATACAAGTATGACAAGGCACATGAGGCAATACCTAAGGTAGTGAAACTACCGTTTGCCTGATTCGGACTGGTGAGAACGCATCGCCGCAGCGATCGCAACACCGCGAAACCACACTCCCAAAATTCGAGGGTGCACCAATCGATAACAAGTAATGAGTAGTTTTTGAAGAAGTGTGTTCGCTCGAGGTAGCTGACCCCATTTGGCCCGGCACGGCTCCTGTTTTAGTCATTTCCAATTTGACACAAGTGTCAAGGCTATCCATTATCGTTCTCTTTCTTCAGTCATCACGTACATCAATCCAACCACTTCATTCTGGATCACACTCCGCGTATAGTTATTAAAGTGGTTTTCGGTTTAGACAGTGAGTATGTCCCTAACCGATTCCGGTCTCTTTAATAACTTTCGTAATTATTATACTGATTGGTCGTTTAATAAATTTCAAAAACCAAATCAAATTCAATTTCAAATAGAATTTGTAAACCAACATTTCATTTGTCTTTCTAAATCAATTTCCATAATTTACGTTTCAAAACTTCCAAATTACCATTTCAAAATCTTATAATTCAATTTCAATTTTTATGTAAAACAATTCAAATATTGATTCAAGTTCGTATATAGGTTTATTCCGAAATCATTTAAATCAATTTAATTTAACATTCAAATCAATTTAAATTCATTTATCGATTTCATTCAATATTCGTTAAGTCAATTTATCATTCAAAACAATTTCTATTTAATTTCCAATTTAATAAATCAATTACTTAAGTTCAACTCCAATATATCAAAACTTACAAATTTGATTAAATTAGATTCGTCAAATCAATTCTTTTAATTACAAGTCTTACATTAATTTCAATAAAACACATTTTATTTCTTATTAGAGAAATTCAATTTCACTTATTAATTTACTTAGTTACAATTTCAAAACTCAATTAATAAAGAAACTTAATTTCACTTATTCAAGAAGTTCAATTTTACTTAATAAAGAATTCAATTTTATTTAATTATTAAATGATTCAATCTTATTTAATTATTAACTAGTTTCAAAACTTAATTATTAAATAATTTCAAACTTAATTATTAAATAATTTGAAAACTTAATTCAATCGTTTCTCAAATTAAACAATGTTCTTTCATCAATTATATTGTTAATATTTTGTTTCATATTATTAAATATTAACATTTCCTTTCATAAAATTCAAATTCCAACTTTATTTCAAAACCTTATCATTTATTCAAACAAAATCTTAATTTTATTTTTAAATCAAATTATTGACCAATCGGGTTTTATTTAATTTTCTATCCTAAGTCAAAGTTTTATTTGGGTATATATTATTTCAACCCGATTCCATTTCATTTCAAAAATCAAAGCATAACAAAGGGAACTTGCAGTGTGATAACTGGGTTGGTGTCAAAGTAAATAAACAAGCAATAACAACAATCAATAACAATCCAATAATTAATTCGAATAATACCGAAATAATCGTATTAATTTACATTGTTGTTTGTGGAAATTAATATAATTATTTCTAGAATCTACACTATCATTTCATGTAGATTAAAGATTATTGCACTAATAATTTATGCGGTTCTTCACTTGGTATCTATTATTCAATTCATACTACATCAATCTATACAACATACATTTAAATGGTTCAAGGTGTGATTAACCATATTTGTACGTGTCAATTTATTTAAACATTTAAAGAGGTCATATTATGCAAATGTCATCAAACCAAATTTATCACATATATCAAATCTAACTATCCTTCGCCAATTTCAAATTATTTATCACTTACAACATTTACAATTTAACGTCCAATGTCAACATCAAACAATCAATCATTTAACGACCAAACTGGATTATCATTGTATATATAACAGATAATGGTGTCAGATGTCACAGGTGAACTGATAGAGGTAATAGCATATATAACAGTGTAATTAACTAACAACAGCATATTTCAATTGTCGTTTCAATTGAGATCAAATTTAATAAATAAAAGAACGTTAATCGTGAGTGATTGCTCACCTTTCGAGGCTAGAGAGATAGACAATGAAGTTGAGTTACGAAATCCAAAAACGAATCCAAAACAAGCAAGGTTGGCACGAATTTGACGAACGAAACTGATAAATAGAAATTTACGAATTCAAATCAGAACAGTATCTATGAAGATAATTGGTACAAGTGACCTATATTTATAACTATATATATCAAGTTATGTTCTAAATCCAAACATATTTTAAAATAAGATATATTATATATATATATTTTTGCAGATCAATATTAATTTAAACACACACACACATATATATATATAGCTGACATAACCAAATGACTTCCTTTATAAAATAATATTCTGTAAATACTATTTCACTTGAAAATGCACGTACTATACCATATATATACACACACACACACAAACAACAATCTTTTTACTCTGCAAATAAACTCATAGACGTATGCAAAATATGTTCATAAACAAAGAAATCATTCGGTAAACAACCCTCTTTGCAGCTACACTTAAATACATACATGCTATAAAATATATAATATATATACAGTAAACTTATTATATAAATATCAAGTAAACTTACATATATCTTATACATGCTTCAGACTATAACAGTTATTTGCAAACAATTATTAAACAAAAATATATATGTGTAACGTATAAACAATATTTTTGAAACAACAAAATAGAAGATTTCTCACCAATACGATCAACAATATAAAACGTACATATGTAAAACGTTCGTATGTTAAAATATACATACATCAACAATATAAATATATATAGCCACCCAAATCATACACAACTATGTCCACGTGCAAATAATATACAAGCAGGATATATTTTATAACCCAGGGGATGGCTGCAACTTATAATATAATAAAATAAAGTAAGATGTAATAAAATATGCTATGGTATACTATACATATAATATTATATACAACATACAGATACAGGCATGTAGCCTTACAACATATACAGAACATCAACAGATCAAGAATGTATGAATTAGTGTGTATATATATATAAACTTAGCTTTATTAAGTTTGAAAATCAATATATATATATATAATAATCGAAACTCATAAGTATACAACTAACATATGTATATATGCCTCTGTCATATAATACAATATTTCAGACATAGTATATAATTAAAGACGTATATATCCAATATCAAGTGTGTATATATAGTAAAGTTATTACAAAACTTCTTCCAAATATCATAAGTTTAAATATATATATATATATACTTTTAAAAAAAATAGTATTGTAAGGACGAAATATATATAATATATACAAATTTTGGTCATGAAAGATTAACAGCCTACAAACTGTTTTAGATACACATATATCTTCAATATAAACCAACTGTTACATTTCATCCACTTAAATATAACTTACTATTGAGGCTCGGCAAAGAACTACACGCGAGCACAGGATGAAGCAGGTGTCGGCACAAGTCGCGAGTTATGGAAGAGAGAGTGAAGAGGGCAGAGGAGCTCGAGTGGCTGATGGGAAATAGCAGCTCTCGACGGTGGCGGTTAGCTTGTGTGGTCGATAATTATGGCGGAGGGAGGGAGGAGCTCGGGCTGGTCGACAGAGTTGAGGTGAATGCAAAACGGGCTGAGCGAGCTTGTCTGTAGGTTGGAGGTGGGCGGGTTTTCTCATCGGAGGAGCAAAAAGTGAAGGCTTGACACGTGGTAGAAGAAGGTGGAGGCGGAAGTTTGTAGTGAAGGTCTCAGCAAAAGGAAGAAAGTAGGAAAGTTTAGAGAGAATGGAAAAGGAGAAAGAAGCTTGCTGGTTTTAGGCAAAATGAGCTGTCACTATTATTATCCCATCTAAACGAGGTAAAATGAATCAGAAAATATGAGCGGACCATAAAATAATAAATGAGAATAGGGAATAGAAAAAGGTCTAAAGCTGAATTCAAGTAATAATAAAAGCAACTGTCCATTGGTTTTAAACGTTGGATAACGAATGGTCATAGAGAAACAAAACGAACTGTTAGGGTTAACCGTTTTGCAGATTTCGCTGTGAACCAGACTACAAAACATAGAGTAGAATATACCGTAGAGATCAGCATGACGAGACGGTCAAAACGGTATACAGATATCAGTGGTACGATTGAATTATAAAAATTCGAATTTTCTACTAGCGGAAAATGCAGCAAAAACGTAGAAAAATAAGATCGACGGAGCTAAACAGTCCGAATTTGGAAAAACGAAAAATGACGTCTTGCTCAGAAAACGATTTAGAATTTTTCTATATAAAAATATTTAGGTTTCGAAAACATTTTATTTTCATCAATTACTAACTGATTAAATTGAAATAAAATTACACACGAAATAAACTTCCATATTTTGGACGAAAATTTACAGTTTGCTATGTTTAATTAGACGCATTCCAAATATCAAATTTTTATTTCAAAATTTTATCGTTTAAAATTTCACAAATTTTTTAACTAATTACGTTATTAAAACAGTTAAAATTTACGGGTCGTTACACAAAGTGTCAATGATTCTTTTATCTTGAGCTTCTTGGCGTTTTAGCTTTTCAATCTCTGCCGCATGCTCGAAGGAGACTTTCGACATTTTCTCTACTGCCATCATCCATTCAAAGTACTGCATGTGGATGTCAGTGACATAGTCAATAGTCATTTTTTAAACATGGTCCAGAACCCTTTTCAAGTTGAGAGGAAAATAGAACCCTTCAAAACATAAGTTTGAAAATTCTTCATGCCATACGAGTAGTTGGATTGATCATAGGATCTTCGGTAGCAGCTTCAACTTTAGTACTTTCCTTGCTGGGCCTGTGGGCAACAGCATGTTCACTATGGCAGCGACGATCGCTCGACTGCTAAGAATGAGAAGAAACCAAAGGCTGTAGGGGCACTAAAGTGGGAGGAGGACCATGAGATGGATCGATAGGTAGGTTCCTACGATCAGTTGGCTTCTCGGGACCCTTTAAAGGAGGGGATCTCAATCTTGATCGATGTTTGTTTTGAGGAGGCTTTATCCCTATCACCTCTGTCTTGATGACCCCGACCATGGCCGGGGCGATATCTGGAATCATGATACTCTCGACTACTACGGTAAGAGCTAGAGCATGAACCAGAGGACCGACAATGTATATCTCGGAGGGAATCAAACATGTTCCTCTTTTTCACCATCGTTTCTATAAAGGAAAACAGAAATCAGTCAACTTTAAGCATTAAAGAGCACAAGTCAAGCATAATGCGATGTTGAGGGGTGTAAGTGTGTGCAAGTGTGTGCAAGTGTCCTTGTGTAACTGCCCAACAAATCAAGTGTAGGAGCCTTGCTCATTTGTGTAACTTCTCCTCCTGAAGTAGGAATCTCAGTGCCAATTCTAGTGGGAGACTCTGACCCCTTGATACTCATATTGGTAAAATGAAAAGCTTCAAAATCACGCGGAATCGTTAGACCAGACAAAGAGTCAAGTGGTAAACCTAAACGCTCTGACGGTTGGGAAGAAGGTTCATCTCGAACAATTTTAGGAGCCATCAACGACTAGGATTGATCAGAGAGATGACTTTTTGGAAATTTATGTACAAATGTTTTCTTCTTTGTCCGATCAGGAACCGGGGGATGTGAGGTCTGCAAGGATCCGACATCAACCCCAAGACTTGATTCGTCACCATTGTGACCAGACACATTACCTCTATGTCCTCCGGCATCAATACCAGTGAATTCCTAAGCAGTCATGACTGGGGGCACCATGGGATTGGCTCGATTATACCTTTGGTTGACTGCAACCCAGGTCTTATCCCCGCAATTTGGGTGACTTTGGTTAGCCCCACGATGAGGCCCTCTTCTATGAAACAAAAAGTAACGAGACATTCGTCCATAAGCAGATATTCGATGTTCCTGTCCTCGAGAGGTGCATTTTTTATAATTGTGATTGCCTCTTCGTAAATATTGCCGCTAGGCCGATGACGATACCTGTAAAGGAGTAACGTAGTCAGGAGTACGACCCGAATATCGTTTTTACGTGCTAATATAAGAATAGTGGATAACACTTACGTCTTTCTAGCCATTGTCGAGCGAAACCGTGCGGACAACGAACGAAGAACCACTTACTTTTAAAGGCACTTAATTTGTTTCATGCGCCAGTTAGAATCTGGCACCTCTTCGCCGACTCTAGAAATGTAAACGAAAGACTCCCTGTCCGTCGCTTGAAAGTGAATATGAATCGGATGTCATCAATGGTTGGAGGATGGTGCAGGAACTCCATAATTACCATATAAGTACAGTTGAGGAGAGCTTAGCCATTGGGGTGGAGCTGGGCTGAGCTATCCTTAAATAATGATGAATTTCTTGAATGTATGAATTAAATGGCGGGATGCATTCGGCCCAGCACATGAACTTGTTGCACTCGGTATACCCTTCTAGGGGTCTATGAGCCTTGTCATCCCACGACGGAACCAACACATCATCCAAAGGAATTCCATGCCTTACGCAGATTCGACAAAGAGCGTCTTCCTTAATTTTAGAAGCTACCGAATCAGCTGCGTTCTCCAGTATAACTTTGTCATCTAGAGTGTTGGGAGCAGGATTGATAACCTCCGGTAAGAGGATGGGAACCGCATCAGAAAGGTCAAATTGAGGCCCGGGCTTTCCGGTTGTTCCAAATGATGACTAGAGGACGGACTATCAGATTTAGTTGCAGAACTTAAATCTATGTTAGGGTTGTCCTATTGGGAAGATGATCCAGCTGGCATAACTACAAGACGCCCAAAACATCTAGAACCCATAGCTATTAAACTTAGTAAAAATCATGGTTAGATAAAGTAACCTATACCCCCCAGTGTATAGTGAGTGCTAGTGTGATGCGGTAAAGTGCTATACAATACAATAATAAATTGTGCGAAACTGAAGACGGAAAAGACGATGAGACTTCAAGGTTCAACCGAGGAGACTGTCATTCCTGACCGTCTCAACCATTTCTCTGTTTCATCGGGAAATGATGCAGTTTGAGTTTCGCAATCGATCGTCAGCAAGCAAAAGTTTGATTTTTATCTAATTCACTGATGAGCTTCAAGAGAATAGTTGAAGGCATTGGTTCGTGTCGTAGTTCTAAGGTCATTTGTTACCGAATATGCAGCTCAAGTCGTATGCAAGTCATATGCAAGTTCAAATGTCCGTTCAAGTATGCAAGGCAGAAGCTCATCGTTTTGTTCAAGTACACTTATCTAAGTTCCATTTTTTAAAGTTCATTTGCTAACGATCGATTGCTCCCCAAACAAGGCCGATCGTTCATAAAGACACTCCCACCGATCGTTTCCCTAGACAATGTTGATCGTTCACAGTTAGCCGTATCCACCGATCATTCTCCTCGACCTTCAATGCCGATCGTTTTCTCCATGCCATCAACCGATCGTCCCACTTTGACCCATCTACCTCAAAAGGCTCCAACTCCAAAACATTGCCGATCATTGGTTGAAGATCATTAAACACTCATGCCTTAACATCCCAAAGTTTTGCTGATCGTCCAAGAACGATCGTGATGGGTCGATTGAACCACTTCCCCAATTCCACTGCTTCATCCTCCTCAACAAACGATCGGTTAAGGCCACAATCTCCTCTAATTTTTGTCATCTCCATTCTCCAACCGATCGTTCATCTCAACCATCCCATACGAATGTTCAATTCACTTCACCCCCTTTTATGCCGACCATTCGCTCTATTGCTCCATCCGATCATTCAAGAACGATCGTCCCACATCAAGACAAGCTACACCATCTTCTCCAGAAATGACCGGCTAAAGCTTTCATCTCCTTCAACTCCTACTCACTCCATGGGTTGAATCGAATATCACAACATTAATGAAACTCAAAGTCTCGTGCCCAAATCATAAAGAAAATTCAAATCAAGCTACCTAAGGTACAATCTGGAAGGGGAAACGAAGTTGAATTCGAAACGAGATAAGATTTAGAGGAGCACCTGAAGGGTGATTAACTTGACAAAGTTGCATTTTTTTTGGGAAAGTTGGAAATGGCTAGGTACAAGTGCTTATATAGGGAGTTCGAATATCGATCGTTTGTGGCCTAAAGTTATACCGATCGTCTCGAGGTAGTGAGTTTATACCGATCGTTTCATAACCAAGCTAGATGCCGATCGTTTTAGAGCAAGGGTTTTGCACCGGTCGTTCCATAACTAGGAGCAATTCAGAATTTCTTTCTGAAAAGTAAACGATCAGTGAAAAAAAAGATATATATATATATATATATATATATATATTTGTGTGTGTGTGTGGATGGGGAAATAATGATCGGTAGTGAACATTTGTTAAGGTATACCTGTAAATAAGAATAACGATCGGTAGAGATTGTTTATAAAAATTTCAAAGCTTGACAACGACCCGTGAACGTGTAACCGTGATCGGAAGTTATGTACGAACACGTATACGTGCTAGTATACGTTTCAAAATCTAATTTTTTGAAATCGACAAAAATTGAATGATCACCTAGAATCGACCAGAGAAAAACTAAAGCCAAGTTGCTGAAGCTTAGAAATTGCCAAAAGCAAAGCAGGATGATCGCTGACAAGTTGTGATCCTGTATTTATACTATTGGAAATCGACCAATCATCACGACGAATATGTAATATATGACCATCGATAAGAAAACAACTCAATGAAAGGATAACAACTATTCGATGAACCGGATGGACTTCTTTTTGATGATTCTAGCTTGCGACGATTCAAAGCACGTCATGTTCAAAACAATACGTACTTTGGGGGGCAAATGTTATCCTGCCTTTTAGCAAGGCCGCGATATCATCGACTTGGCTAGGAACGGATGGTTATCAACCTTTGCAATCGATTATATACAATACTATGGATGATGGTCGGGTAGATTCGTACCAGATCCTACTTGAGGTGCAATCAGCATGAAGTGACTGCCATAGCCCCATGAAGTTATATTTCAAATTTGGAGTCGATCAGTGTTTGTATGCTCGAGTTACGGATGAAGCAACTATTTATATGGATCGATTGGGAACGATCCATAGAACAGCTCAAATTAACAGAGATCGATCGATATCTCAAAATCCACAAGGTCAATTCACTTGAAACTTTCAGAGCATCAGTATATTGAAGAATGGAGCCCACAAAAACGATCGCACATCAATATCTCAAGATATGAAGATTGTCGATCATTTTTAGCCGATCGTTATTTGTCGATCCTTCGTGACGATCAGTGAACATTCCAAGTGCAACAAAGGTTGATCCATATCTCGTAATCTACAACTCATATTGAATTCATATTTTAAAGACAAGTTCAAGAGACATGTGAGCCCCCCCAAACGATCGTGCATGAAATGGAGGCAAAAATAATGATCGGTTAAACTTTAGTCGATCGTTCTGAGATGTCATGTTAGGGCCACCGATCGTTATGGTGGGCCCCAATGGACCTAGAGAGCCTTCTACCAAAATCTTAGTGAAATATCTCATCATCTCCCCTATAAATATAGGCCTCTTGGTTCATTTTCAGGATCTTTTACACTGTTTATTACTCTAGAATCTATTGTAATCAAGGATTCTCCATTCCCTACTGCTGTAATCAGATTTATAAGTGATCAATAAAGATAATCTTCAAAGTGGATGTAGGCATACAACCCCGAACCACTATAAATCTCTGTGTTTCTGATTATTGCTTTAATTTTTTATTAGCTTAGGAATTTCCTCAGTTTAATTTAATTTTTCTTCAGTTACTTCTCTATATAAATCTATTCATAGGTGCTTGTGACCAATTTAGTTGCAAATAAATGTGGTACCTGTAATGACCCAAGATTTTAGGAATCTATTCTGAAAAATATAAATGAATTCAAAATAATTTTTGAATTAATTTTGAAAGGGGAGTGATATAGCTTGATAGTGTATCAGTATGTGTGTACATGTGTGCACAGGAAATGCACATGAACAAAAGCTAAAATCCCTGAACTCTAAGAATAAATACATATTGATATGTATGGAAATATATATATATAAATTAAATCCTTAAAAGCTGAATGCATAAGTAAATATGCATATATGGATGCTACTGAATATTTTTGGGTGTACATGTGCATGTGTGTGTCAATACAGTATGATGTATAAATATATATATATATATATAGGTGTACTAATTATTTCAGTAAGACTTATATAAATATATATATGTGTTAATAAAATACTAGAGTTCAAATTAGTAAGATAAAATATACAGACATATTTTAGTATATAGGAAGAAAGAAAGAAAAACTGAATATATAAAAAGGAGTAGTCCTCTTGTAAATAAATAAAGAAGGTACATACCATTTACATGAGAGCCAAAAATAGGAAAAATAAGACAAACAAGGAAATGTTTGCTATAGGCAAAATTAGGAAGAGTATTTGATAAATAATAAAAATCAAGTCACATTTTTGGCATGATTGTAGACAAAGGAAAAAGTATTTTCTGAAAAGCAAAAATTCTGAAAAGAATGTAACCACTTTTCTCTTCACCTAAATTAAGCCGGGAAGGGTAGAACTTTGGGTTTAAATAAAATGCAGATAACATGATTTTTCTGGTGGGCAAAAATGGCTTTAGCCAATACCCAAAACCCTAAGGAAGACCCTGTATATATACATGTATATGCAGCAGCCTCCTCTCCTTCTCAGAAAAGAACTTTGAGAAAAAAAAAGAAACAACACCATAGAAATCATAAGGCAAGGGAAGGAAGAGAGCTTGAGGCTAAAGGCAGAAGTTCATCAATTAATTAAGGAAGCAAAGAAGAGAGCTAGGTGAGAAAACTCACTCAAAATCTAAGGCAATAAGTCCTAATGTAGGCAGCCAGTTATAAGTAATTTTCTTAAAAGAGTATTTTCATATAAGAATGCTTATTTGTGAATTTAAATCTGAAAATGTTTTGATCCTCTTTGGTTGTTTTACTTGTTTGTTTATAAGAAAGTTTTATGTGTAGATAGTATACATATATGTTTTATAATCCCAGATCTCTGATATGTTAATGTTTAGGAACATAAACAAATACCCAGAAAATAAAATGTTGAAAATAGGCAAGTAGTATTGGTTTTGGCTCAACCCAGAAAGATGTCAATAATGTTGAGCTGCAATATACTCATGTATAAGTGCTGAGGCTTGAGACAAAAAGGGAATTAGGGGTGCAATAGGGTTGCCTATGTGCTGATGCTCCTGATTCAATGAAAATATATAAATGTTCATATGCATAGCAAACAGAATTTTGTGATTCAGTGAAACCAGATCATTCTGAGTTTAACTCAAGCACAAATGTTTGCAAAAAGGAAAAACTCTCTCAAAAGCCATAAGCCAATGTTAGTTGCCTATACCCTTTTAAAAATACCAGGTTGTATACCTATACATACAGAATCTTATCTATTTAGTCACCAATGGTTGTTTGCTTGTTTGTCTCTGTTTGATTATGAATAATATGAGATACCATGATATGGATGTTTAGATTAGTAAAATGGATCACTGAATAGTTTAGTCATGAAAAATCAAAAGAGTTATTATTAACTTAAACATGATTAAGAAATTGGGGTCAAGAACACTGCAGGAATGACTTGTGTTCTTGAGTAACACAAGTTGACACATGGCTTGTTTAAGTCCTGAGATCTTTGTGTAATGGAGTGAATTAGTTCATTACAGTGTGTCCATTGATTCATAAATATTGCAGGTGAGACCAGGATAGATAATTATACCAAGGGAATAATATTTGAGATGATGAGAAAACTAGAGTTTTTCCCAGAATTGAAATATGAGGATTGAATAAATGATTTAACTCATATTGGTTATTTTCCTGTTTGGTATGAATGATTGTTTGATTATGTCTGAATTGTATGCTTGAATGTATATGTCATATTGATATATGTAGTCTCTGGAAGGGAAAATTAAAGTGTGCACATGCACAATGACACAGAGCATGCACACAAGTATGATCTGATTCCAAAGGGCAGAACTTTATGTATATGTATTTAATTTGATTTTAACCTAATTAACTAGTTGCTTTTGTGAATTTTCTCATACCAGACATGTGTCTGACCCTAGTGTGCTAATGGCATCTGGGGTGTCTCATTTAAAAATGAGGCAGTTTCAAATGCTTTTTCAGGGATTGCAGCAACTAAGTAGGAGTAGGAGCAAGGCTTTGAGAAGAGGATTATAGCATGCTAAACTTAGTTAGATAAGAGCCAAAATGATAAAATCCGCATGTATTAATGATTTAAATTGTTACTTGTATTAAGTGTTGAATATGGGATGGCTATTTTGTTAAGTATTTTATTAAGAGATTGACTTGTATCTGGAATTTATGAATCTGGTTAATATCTGATATTAAAGAAGTTAATCAAAACATTGTAAGTGGATTTAGTAAGAACACCATGTTGAAGACTGAATGATTACATTTTATAAATGTATTAGTCAATTTTGAGTCTTTATAAAGGATTTAAGTTTTGGGAAATCTGGATAGTTGATTCTCAGAAAAATTAAATGGTTTTGTCTTTCAAACATGGTAAGTGTATACAAAAGATAATAGGCATAGGTTGAATGTTTTTATGACTGCAAGGTTCCCATAATCTAACTTGTTTCATACAAATGTTTCATGTCTTATTTTTAAATAAAGGAAGGATCTGTAATAAGGGAATTGAAAGCCAGATCCAAATAGTTGCAGTTATATATGCACATAAACATGTTTTGTGCAAATATTAATACACCCTTTTCCTTTGTATCTGTAATAGGAATCTGAATTTTTATTCAGATTTTAACCAAATGCATTTTAAATTCCAAACAGATTTTATAAGAAGAAAATCAAACATGAATGAAATTTTTATTGCATATAACACTGTACTATGTGTGGATTGATTAAATTCAATCAATCCAATCACCTCTTGTTTTCCAGAACTCTGATTTAAACAAGAGAGGCATATACATCCTCACATGTATGTGCTTATCTTTGTGAAAGTACTGATATATTTATATTGGTTAATTGTTTTGATCCTGGATGTATTTTGGTTTATTGGAAAAAGAAAATGACCCTGGAAAATATAATTGTAGTAAATGATCAATCTATATATCATCTCTGATAGTTCTAAGGAAGTTTAAATCGAACTTAAAAGTGTAAATGAATGTAGGTGGACATCCAGACACATATAAATTGAATGTGCATATGCATGTACATAGAAATCGAATTTAGACGACAGTCTAAATAATTTAGACGTCTGAGATTAAACTTAGACGACAATCTAAATAATTTAGACGTCTAAGGTTAAATATAGACGTCTGTCACAAAATAATTAGATGTCTGAATTCAGTTCAAAATGTCTTTTTCTCTCTGTTTCAATTTTTGATCTATGAGCCGTCTGTCATAATTAGATAGACGTCTGTAATTAAGCTTAGACGCCTGTCATAAGAATTTAGACGTCTGAACTGCTGATTTTGCCTAATTTGCCTATTTAGAAAAGAAATAAGTGGCTATGTCAATAGCTTATATGGCATTTTGATTTCTACGTGATTTAAATTCCCTTTGATGGAAAAAAAAAAATCCTTATGAAATTAGGGTAGAAATAGGAGGGTCATTTCAGTACCTGTTTTCATAACAAAATGATGCATTGGAAAATACAGAAATATCTAGTATTATTTTCAGTTATTTTAGAATTATAGACTAAGCCGTAGTTTTGAGAAATAATTTTATTATATGATTATGAATCATATGACATTGGTTAATTATATCTCAAATAATTGAAGGGCTATGCACCCATTCAATAGGAGCACCATAAAAGTTAATGAACTTTTCGGGTTGATACATATAAATGTATGCAACTGTAAGTCTATTAATACCAAAATAGTTCCAGGTACTTTTTCACATTCACCGTTGAGTTATCATCAACATGGACATGTGTATTTGATACACATGTATTATGTCTATGGTAAACACATAGAGTATAAAAAAGAAGTAAATAAAATAACATGTGATGGAAATGATTTGATTTGATCGAATGAGCGAGTATATTGGAAAAGGTTCCGAACATACCTAAAAATGAATAAAGATTCAATCTCAATAAGTCACTCCTCCATGTGATACATAATGATGCATCGAAAGGAGTAATCGAACTTTGTTGGACAAAGTACAACTAATTATGAGTGAAGTTGAGTTAATTTCTTTCTATAAGTTTATGTACTTAAGGGTAGTACATAAGGTTAATATTATTTCATCTAAATAATAGTTTACAAAACTTACAATATAAGGGTTTATAAGAAATCCAAACATATCCTAGTTCAAAGGTTGGCAGGATGTGCGAGTCGAAAGTCTGCACATAATAATTATTTATGAGAGATTTTTATGAATCTCACCAGAAGGAGTTTGTGTAAGTTTGTACAGATCGAGCTATATGGATATATGATAGTACAGAGTATAGTGATGACAGTAAAACTGTAAATAGTGCGGAAATATAAAAGCAGTAGTAAAATAACACCAGAGATTTTTATACTGGTTCGGAGCACCGTCCTACGTCCAGTCCCAGACTCCTTCTGGAATTTCACTAAAACAATAACCCTCACTTAACCCGGAGGAACAGGTCTATACAACCCTTGAGCAGCCGAACAAGGACCTGAGCAGTAGAACAGGATTTCGCTTGAGCAGCCGAAGAGGACTTCACACGCCTGAGCAGTAGAACAGGACTTCAACAAATACAAAAGTTTGTTTTGACTTTGTGTGTTCTAATAACACAGATTTGTCACTTGTAGCACACCCTTCCTATAATCTTTTCCTCAAGTGTGATGTGTGTAGTTGTGTGTATATGAAGATTAGGAAGTTTCAAATTGCTTGAAGAATATGGAAATGAATATGTAAGCAATGAATGTATGAATTCAAGAGAGTAGTTAATTCAGAAAATATGATTTAAGTATAAGCAAGTAAGTGAAGTGATTTGATCTTGAAATTCATGCATATATATAGTAGTTAAGAAGTTGCAACTACTGGTGTAAAGATCTCTACGAATAGCAATGGTTGCAACCCTTGGGGTGGAAGACAACTATTCAGAAAAGAGGTGTCTTTTCATAAAAAACGACTGTTGCAGGATTCAGTCGTCTGACCCAGATGGTTCAGTCGATTGAATTTAAAAACGTGCACATATATGTTAAAATGCACAAATTCAGTCGACTGAATTCTGTTGTTAAACAAAAACTACAGTAGCTTATTTGGTTAGAGTACTTGCCTTCCAAACTAGTGACCCGGGTTCGAGCCCCGCTCCATGCATTTTTTGAAAACTTGATTTTGATTAAAATATGCATGCAAGTTTATTTGAATGTGAATGATGATTCTTGAGGAAAGATTTTAACAAAGCACTAAACTAGACTCTATATACATATATGAACCATACTTTGAGTCGTTGAGTCCGGATGTTGTCGTAGTCGTAGATTCGTGAATTGTTGTGTCTTGTCAGCAATGAAAACCTATGATCCAACAGTTTGGAAAAGTATGTCATTAGATGACATATTTATGTTTTGAACATAAGTTTTGTAAACTAAAAACTAAACTTGTTTTATATTAAAGGCAATTCATAAAGTGTTTATGAATACCTATCATGTTGCATAATTGTTGTTTCAAGAAATACCAACTTCATCGTGAAGGAATTTCTTTAGAAAATTATTAGTAGTAAAATGGAATTGGATACGATCCAAAGGTAAAACTGATTATGTGGGTTGAAATGAAATTAAACTAACCTAAATGAACACATCGCATTAGGATGTCTAACAAGTATTCTCGCACAATGAAGAGAAACCATGAGATTCTTATCAATGTCGAGAATAGTTAATCCCTAGTTGTCAATTAAGCCATTAAGAGCATTGTCTCCATGATATAGGCGCAAATCCGAAGGGATTCCAAGTACGTTATCAAAATGCGATTTTGGTAGTCGTATCCAAAGGAATGTGATCCATCGACTGCGATTATGCCTTTAAAAGACTAATGCAGTTGAAATTTAATGAGCAACATTGATAAGAAGAACATCGTAAATTTCAATTGTTGAAATTAACATAGTAGATTCATTATTCAACGTACTTAAGTTAATTTGAATTCACTCACAAAATTATCACCAAGTTTGACTTTAGGTTTTGGTATATATGTATTGAAACAAAAATTTCTAAATATAGATTTAAACTAGACTGTTTGCACATCACAACCAAAGTGTCTTGAAGTTGGTGGGAGCGATATTAAGTTTGTGGGATTATGGATATGATCCAACGAATGATAGAAAGTATCATTTTATAAGCATCAAAATTGAACAAAATTTTTGATGAAAATATCAAATAGTTTGATTGTCAATCAAAATGCAGAGATAGCGTGTGCTCATAAGTAAGAAAGTCAAGATGTGCATTGATATTTCTAAACTATTAGTAAACAATACGTTGTTGATTTTAACAATGTACTTATGTTAAAATCAGCTTTGGTTGTTTTAATAATCAACATTGGATTGTAAATGATTTCTTTTATAGTAAGTATAAAAGATATAACGAATGTCCTAAAACGATATGCAAGGACACCTTACTAAAATGTTCTATAGGGAACGTATAAGATGGATTCCTTGCATTAGCAATAATAATTATCATACATGTTATGTTGTCAAAAATATCGTGTTTTCTTTATGTATTTGATACATGAAGCAAATATCAAATTCAAATTGATATTACTAAATGGTTGTTTGAAGAGTTCTCGTGTATTTATGAAATACTAGAGAATTGTTTACAGAAACAACAAATTCCTTATGAAGGAATGTTTAGCCTCAAACTTTCATAAGTAATATTGAGTATAATATGTCAATAACAAATCTTTAAGCTGGAAATGTTCCAAATTAAAGACCGTGACCGATTCAATGAAAAAGGCTAAGTACATCGCCTTAAATAGCGCCACAATGAAAGCATTGAATATGCAAATATAAGTGCATAAATTTATAACTGAGCCGATTCCAAATGTTGAGAATCTAATGACATAGTTCTATGATAACAATGTCGCAATGTAGTTCGTAACAAAATTTAGAGCTCAGTTGAAGTCGAGAGACATACCCCGAATTGTTCCACATGATAAAACAGTTTATCACTGTCGGAAAGATTTGATTGACAGAGTAGATAATTGAAACATAATAACATACCCGTTCATATAGGGACTGACCTAATTGGTTTTGAGCAAACCGATTGGAGAAGTTGGAATAAGATTCCATAATTGACCCCAAGTGCAAGTGGGAGATTGATAGAGTTAGGGGTATGCCCTAGGGGTGATTTTGTAATCTGTTACATATATCTAACTTGTTGACCAATCTTGTTCGAAATAAAGGTGTTTTCATATACTTGATACAATGGGGTAATATTAATTAATTAATTTAATTAAAATTATATTTAATAGAAAATCCTTAAATGGTATGTTTTGTGATAGTAGCTACAAAGTGTTGTGACCATGAGTAATTTATTAAAATAAAATTAAATATACCATTTTAAACGTTCCTAGTCAAGATGCATCGAGACTAAATATCGATGTATCTATTGAGACTAGAGTACTTAACGGTCACCAAATTTTGGGCAATGTATTACTCATCACTTCTGGGGGTATCTAGGGGTTACGTACTAATAGTTATTAGATAACTATGGAACGACTCATTCGATAGTTTTCTGTTGGTTAATATAACTAAGATCAAACAGAAAATATCAATGTGAATAATTTACACAATTCTTTCGACTTGAGAATACTGTGAATCTTCAATATGAAAGCTCCACTTTGATTATAGTCAAATCATGGTATAGCGTTCATCGAGTGATTATAGTTGGATCGAGTGGCACTATTGGAACTGAAGCACTATTCAAGAAAGGATTCATCTTCTAAGTTATATGGGGTTAGTATCACGGTCAACTCAAGTCAGACCAAAGTCAAAATCTCTGGCCAGGGTAGTATGGTTTATAATAATTTTTATTATTGAACCAAGGACTTTGTGTTTGGACTATGGAGTTGAATATAGACGATGTTGAAATTTTGACCATTACCAAATTCAATAAGTCCAAAGTTATATAGTTTTGATGAAGAGAATTGGTATAAATAATTGTCACAACTGGGTAACACTTATTAAATTAAAATGAGATTTTTTTCTAAAAATGAGTAAGCGATAAATTTGTCCATGCTATCACAGCACCTACTAAGTGAAGTGTGAACCTTAACGTTCGAATAGTTCGACGTTAATCGGTGATCGAATTTACATTCAAGAGTCACACAACCGAAAATGTAAATTCTCTTTAGACTAAATGATTTAATTAGTTATAATTGTTATTAATTAATTAATATATATAAATTAATTAAATAAAATTAATATTTATGAAATATTAATTGTGAAATTTGAATGTGATTTGAGAAATAAAATTGTTGGATATATTTATGAAAGTTATGAATATATTGATCGATGTGAGATATCTCATAACAAAATAGGTTAAAATATGATTATGCATATTTAATTGGGGTTAAATGGGCTCACATCCCATGATTTTAGGAGTTGATAGGCATTGGTTTGGAGAAAGATAGGAGGCGGCTACAACATGTGTGATTAGGTTATGAGATGTGTGGTTGAGATTATTACTTGCTCTCTTATCCTATCCATATAAAAGTCAATCTCAAAACCCTGATTACAAGCTAATTCATTTTTGATCCGCTACTTTCCTTTTCTTCATCTTTTTTGTTTTATTGGCAGAAACTATCTTCTAAAATCATCCCCAAAAATTCTCAAATCCAGTTCAGATTAAAAAATACTAATTGCTGTAGAAGGTCTTCAATCCCGGATTAGCAACCTGACTGATTGAGAATTATTCCAAGAAGAAAAATCATTGTTCAACATGGACTCAAAGGCTTCATTAGGAGGCGAACTTTCATTTATTATTATTAATTTTTATTTTATTTCAAGTTTATCATATAAAAGTTGATTTACATCCAAATCATCTACTTGTATTCAAATTTGTTTATTGTTTAGATTTGGTGAGATTTTTATGGGTTCATGTGTTTGTTACAATTAGATTGGTTATGTAATTGCTTTAATATTTTATTTATTTATTTATTTATTATTGAATTAATTTTCTAACAAAAAATTAATTTTGATTTATACTAATATATATATATATATATATATATATATTAAACACATATAAATTTGCAAATTGTCGATATGTATAATTGTAAATATGATTATATATCATATATATTTAATCTTACAATTTTCTTATGATGATTTATACCTATTGTGAATCGTAAAATATAAAAATATTTTTTTAAAATATGTATATACATATTTTATTATTATTTGATGATTTTGTGAATTGTTTACTATGTATAAAATAATTAATAGTTCAAAATTTCAATTTTATATTTTATATATTTGCTGCAACATATACGAAACTTAATGTAAAATTTTCGTATTTTTTAAACTTAATTTAATATTTTAATTTACTTTCGATCTGCAATCAATTATTTAATTAAAAATATAATTTCAATTCAGAAAGTTCTAGAAAATTTTCTTAAGCTTTATATTTGTGTCAGGTATCTAGGAAAAAAATTTAGATTTATATAACTTAATTTATTAATTTTTTTAATTAATTTATTTTTGATTTGTAATTAGTCATTGAATTAAAAATATAATTTCAATTGAGAAAATTCCTTTAACTTTTCCTAAGCCCAAAATATGTCTCACATAAATTTTACAAATTTTTTTAGAATTTTTTGACTTGATTTCATATTTTTAAGAATTAATTTTTTTACGGGCTATTATCAATTATTTAATAATAAATATTATTTTAATTGAGAAAATTCCATAAATTAATCTTAAGCCCAAAATATGTTTCTATATTTTATATAATTATAAGACTTGTATTTTTTTATAATTATTTTACATTAATTTATTATTGCAGAAACCGGTTTATTCAATACTACACACCCACACACATATGCATATATATATATATATATATATATATATTAATATCTTGTTTTGATATATTATACAAGCAAATATTTGGACAAATTACAATACACACAAAATGAGCTAATGTGTCTGTTGCAATGTAAATCCTAACATCTATACACGGGAACATTGTACCCTTCACGGATTATGATGTAACACATGCGCACAAACGTATATGTATATATACGTAGATGATACATACATACATACATACATACATACATATATATATATGTATACTTACATAAATGAATGAAAAAATCTCAAACTACAATTTGTGCAGTTAGAATACATATTGACATGGTAATAAATCTTGTCATGAATAAATTATTAATTAACGACAATTAATGAATCAGTCAATTCAAATTAAAGAGAGAAATAAAAGATTCATCTCTCCATTTAGTGCAATTAATGCTATCAATTAATTCTTTTTTAGGGTAAGAAATGAAAGGTTTACTTCCCTATATATATATATATATATATATATAAACTCTTATTAGTAAATGTTAGGTGTATTTGGTACACTATACATTTAACATTAAATTTATTTAAACTTCCGTTTAACTAATTTAAATAATATACATGATTTTATTTTAAATTTTTTATAAATGTTCTAATTAAATTAGGCTTCATAGGATCAACTAAGATCCAATAGGGTAAATTTTTTTGAAACTCACCAATTTCTTCCACCGCGGGCTAGCCCAGTTCCTTCAATGATATCGGAACCCAATAAGCCTATGCGGTCTAAATTAGTCATGTTTAGGCTAATTAATTAAGCTTGCGCACTTAGTACGGGTCTAGAAAGGTGATGTCTAGGATTGGAATTGGGTAATCAAGTATTCTGTCCTACCTAGTTACCTGTCGACCTTAAAGGTGAAGTAAGTCCAAAGGTTGTCCTTAATAGAAAATTACCAATTTGAATTAGGCCTTTGGCTAATTTTCAAAATAGTTTTGAAAATTAAGACTAGATTTTAAATTTAAAAGCTAAATTTAAAACAAAACATGTTTATTATAAAAGGTTATAAAATAACATAAAGTTTCAAAATGTTTATTTGAATATTAACTTAGAAATTTAATGTTTATTAATATGATTAATAAAATAAATTAATTAAATGAGTTAATTAATTAATACTTATATGCATGTATTATATATGTTGATATATGTTATGTTATTTTAAAGTGTTTAAGACAACAAAGTATGCATATATGTAGATATAAGTTAAAATTTGAAATTAATATAATTTAGTTAAAATTGTTTAATTAAATAAATTAATTAAAAGTTGATTAATTAAATAAAAATACGTGTATATAAGACATATGTGTTATATTGTACAATTTATGATATATACGCTATAAAGGTTTAGTAGATATATCCAATATAAAAGTTGTATTGGAATACTATTATAAAATTAATTAAAGAGTTAGTTAATTTAAATTAATTAAATAAATTATTATACATAAGACTGTCATATAAGTAATATGAAATATAAAAGTTATATAACAATAAAACTTATATGATATGAATGTTAAACTAAAGGTGGAACATTAAAGAAACAAAAATAGACCTAAGGAATAAATACATACATAACAATTGAATCACGAGGGTATTTCATACTTATTTCTTAAGTCAATATCACCCAATATAATATACTAAAGATTATGAATCTTCAATATAATGTTGTCCTATACCATATATATATATATATATTAATAAATTACTTGCATATTCCTTAGTTGTTGAGCAAACTCAAGCTGGAGATGTTATGTGTAGTATTATTAATATATTGAATAGATGAGGTAAGATAACTATATGTATTTGTTGAGCAAACTCAAGGTACATATACTATACTTAGGCCATCACAATATGATAAGTATAAATGAATAATCTCTTTCGATTGTTGAGCAAACTCAAGGTTGAAATGAGATTAGGACAAGAAAACATGGTTTAGGAGTTGCATATGATACAATCGATAAGGAGTTATCCATCATTTGTGGGGCTACGATTTGTTGAGCAAACTCAAGGTAAAAATACCAAGACAGAAAAGTCTTAACACCCATTAGTGAAGTCGAAAGACTTCTATGTTTCATCTTAGGGTTGGGAGAAACATAAAAGACTAGTGGGAGCTTTATTAGAAAAATAAAATGGTAACATTTAACCTTTCTAATATTGTAAGAATATATGCTAAATAATGTTATAATTATCTATAATGATAATTTTGTGCATTTAATATGATTGATAAAACATTTATCAATTAATATATACAAATGAACTGAATTGAAAATTGACAAATGGAAATATAATACAATACTCACTATTAAATGCCTATTGCATGTTAATGTTTTCTATACCCATGCAAGTGCTTGATTTTTACAACTACTTAATACATTCGTAATACAGTCACTTACATGTTTATTTGGTTGAGACCGTGAATTGCATTCTATGAGTTTCGAACTCTAAAAGCTATACAAAACTATGGATATTTGATCCATATACTATTACATATAAATGTTATATGTTGAACGGTCGCAATGCGTAATGTACCATACTTCAATGAATATACTTCATTCGAAATAAGCCAATAAACAGTACTATGAGATCAAGTATTCAATTTGATTGACTACCTAAAAGATCATATTGTGTTAATTGTAACATAAGGCCAAAACTATAGTATAAACCTAAGAACTTGATCTCTGAAATGTCGGTTTGATTGATTTACGTAAAGTGCAATACATTTGATGTCCATTAATGTTAAGGATAATCGAATGCGCTTTTGTAAAATGTTTGTTATAATATTGTAGTAAGGGTTTTCTTTCAAATGTTTTGACCATTTAGAAAGGAAAACGAATGTATCAGAGTAAATGTGATTTAAGGTACAGTTGGGATGAAGAGAGTGAATGGTCAATTTTGCTTCATAAGGAAACATCAGAAACAAGAATTATAATAATAATAATTGATACTTAACATTGGAATGAGAAATTAGATTTCAATTCCAAAATGTATTTTCATATAGAATTGTTCCTATGAGACTTAATTCTTTGAGTTCAAGATATCTGATCAAAAACTCTCCGCTGTAAACTAGTTACAGTATATGAAATAAATAATCTATGTTAAGTGAATAATGGACCTCGAATTCAGTACGATATTATAGGAATGATGGAAATAGTGGGAGCGTCCCGTATAACACTTATTGACTACATCAAATTACGAAAACAGTTTTCGTAAAACATGCTGAACATTATTTATGAAATAATAACTATTTTTTTGGTGCTGACTGAAAAATAGACAGTTATGTTTCAATGTGAATATTATGAATATCCACTATGAAATAAAACTATAATGCGGTATTTGTTTTCATAACAAAATGATGCATTGAGAAATACAGAAGTATCTAATATTTTTTACAGTTATTTTAGAATTATATACTAAGCTGTAGTTTTGAGAAATAATTTTATTATATGATTATAAATCATATGACAATAGTTAATTATATCTCAAATAATTGAAGGGCTATGCACCATTTAGTGGGAGCATCATGAGAGTTACTGAACTCTTCAGATTGATACATATAGATGTATGCAATCGTAAGTCAATTAATACCAAAATGGTTCCTCGTACATTGTCACATTCACCAACGAGTTATCACCGACATCGACATGTGTATTTGATACACATGCAGTATGTCTATAGTAAACTAATAAAGTATAAAACAGAAGTAAATAAAATAACGTGCGATAGAAATAATTTGATTTGATCGAATGAGTTAGTATATTGTAAAAGGTCCCAAACATACCTAAAAATGAATAAAGATTCAATCTTAAAAAGTCACTCCTCCATGTAATACATAATGATGCATCGTAAGGAATAATCAAACTTTGTTGGACAAAATTATGAATAATTATGAGTGAAGTTGAGTTAATTTCTTTCTATAAGGTTATGTACTTAAGAGTAGTATACGAGGTTAATAATACTTTATCTAAATAATAGTTTACAAAAAATACAAGATAGTGGTTTATAAGAAATCCCAACGTATCCTAGGTCAAAGAGTTGGCAGGATGTGCGAGTCGAAAGTCCGCACATAATAATTGTTTATGAGAGATCTTGTATGAATCTCCCCAAAAGGAGTTTGGAAAAGTCTTTCATTATATGACATATTTATGTTTTGAATATAAGTTTTGTAAACTAAAAGCTAAACCAGTATTATATAAAAGGCAATTCATAAAGTGTTTATGAATACCTATTCTGTTCCACTGAGAAACAATTGTTGTTTCAAGAAATACCAACTTCATTGTGAAGGAATTTCTTTAAAAAATTATTGGTAGTAAAATGGAATTGGATACGATCCAAAGATAAAACTGATTATGTGGGTTGAAATGAAGTTAAGCTAACCTAAATGAATACATCACGTTAGGGTGTCTAAGAAGTATTCTCGCACAATGAAGAGAAACTATAAGTTTCTTATCAGTGTCAAGAATAGTTAATCCATAGTTGTCAATTAAGCCATTAATAGCATTGACTCCATGATATGGTATGATGCGCAAATCTGAAGGGATTCCAAGTACGTTATCAAAATGCGATTTTAGTAGTCATATCCAAAGGTATGTGACCCATCGGCCGCGATTGTGTCTTTAAGAGACTAATGCAGTTGGAATTTAATGAGCAACGTTGATAAGAACAATATCGTAAATTTCAATAGTTGAAATTAACGTAATAGATTCATTATTCAACTTACTCAAGTTAATTCGGATTCACTCACAAAATTATCGCCAAGTATGACTTTAGGATTTGGTACATATGTATTGAAACAAAAAGTTCTAAATATAGATTTAAACTAGACTGTTTGCACATCATAACCAAAGTGTCTTGATGTTGGTGGGAACGATATTTAGTTTGTGGGATTATGGATATGATCCAACGAATGATAGAAAGTATCATTTTATAAGCATCAAAATTGAACAAACATTTTGATGAAAATATCAAATAGTTTGATTGTCAATCAAAATGGAGAGAAAGTGTGTGCTCATAGGTAAGAAGGTCAAAAGGTGCATTGGTATTTCTAAACTATAAGTAAACAATACGTTGTCGATTTTAATGATGTACTTGTGTTAAAATCGGCTTTAGTTGTTTTAATAATCAACATTGGATTGTAAACGATTTCTTTTATAGTAAGTATAAAAGATATAGGGAATGCCCCAAAACGATATGCAAAGACACCTTACTAAAATTTTCGATAGGGAACATATAAGATGGATTCCTTGCATTGGCAATAAGAATTATCATATATGTTATGTTGTCAACAATATCGTGTTTTCTTTATGTATTTGATACATGAAGAAAATATCAAATCCAAATTGACATCACTAAATGGTTGTTTGAAGTGTTCTCATGCATTTATAAAGTACCAGAGAATTGTTTACAGAAACAACAAATTCCTTATGAAGGAATGTTCAGACTCAAACTTTCATAAGTAGTATTGAATATAATATGTCAATAATAAATCTTTAAGTTGGAAATGTTCCAAATGAAAGATCGTGACTGGTTTAATGAAAATGACTAAGTACTTCGCCTTGAATAGCTCCATAATGAAAGCAAAGTATATAAAAATATAAGTGCACAAATTTATAACTGAGCAGATTCCAAATGTTGAGAATCTCATGGCATAGTTACATGATTACAATGTCACAACATAGTTCGTAACAGAACTTAGAGATCACTTGAAGTTGAGAGACATATTCCGAATTGTTCCACATGATAAAACAGTTTATCACTCTCGGAGAGGGTTAATTGACAAAGTAGGTAATTGAAACATAATAGCAAATCCATTCACAGAGCGACTAACCCAATTGGTTTTGAAAAAATTGATTGGAGAAGATGGAATAAGATTCCATAACTGACCCCAAGTGCAATTGGGAGATTAATAGAGTTAGGGGTATGTCCTAGGGGCAATTATTTAATTTGTTACATATATCTAACTCGTTGACCAATCTTGTTCGAAATAAAGATGTTTTCTTTCTATTATATACTTGGTATAATGTGGTTATTTTAATTAATTAACTTAATTAAAAGTATATTTAAAAGAAAATCCATGAATGACATGTTTTGTGATAGTACTTACGAAGTATTATAACCGTGAGTAATTTATCATAATAAAATTAAATATACCGTTTTCAATGTTCTTAGTCAAGGTGCATCGAGATTGAATATGGGTGTATCCGTTGAGACTAGAGTACGTAACGCTCTCCAAATATTGGGCGGTGTATTACTCATGACTGTTGAGGGTACCTAGGGGTTACGTACTAATAGTTACTGGATAACTATGGAATGACTCATTCGATAGTTTTCTATTGGTTAATATAACAAAGGTCAAACATAAAATATCAATACAAATAATTTACATGTTCTTTCAACTTGTGAATACTGCGGATCTTCAATATGAAAGTTTCATTTTGATTATAGTCAAATCTTGGCACAACGTCCAATGAGTGACTATAGTTGGGTTGAGTGGAAGTATTGGAAGTGAAGCACTATTCAAGATAGGATTCGTCTTCTCAGTTATATGGGGTTAGTATCACGGTCAACTCAAGTCAAACCAAAGTCAAAATCTCTAGCCAGAGTAGTAGGGTTAATAATAATTGTTATTATTGAACCAAGGACTTTGTGTTTGGACTATAGAGTTGAATGTGGATGATATTGAAATTTTGACAATTACCAAATTCAATAAGTCCAAAGTGATATAGTTTTGACGAAGGGAATTTGTGTAAATAATTGTCACAACTGGGTGACTCTTATTAAATTAAAATGAGATTTTTTCGAAAATGAATAACGATAAATTTGGCCATATTATCACACCATCTGCTAAGTGAAGTGTGAACCATAACGTTTGAATAGTTCGACGTTAATCGCTGATCGAATTTACACCCAAGAGTCACACAACCGAAAAGATGAATTCTCTTTAGGCCAAATGATTTAATTAGTTTATGATTGTTATAAATTAATTAAATTAATTAATATTTATGAAATATTAATTGTAAATGTGATTTGAGAAATAAAATTGTTGGATAATTTATAAAAGTTACGAATATATTGATCGATATGAGATATCGATAACAAAATATGTTAAAGTACAATTGTACATATTTAATTTGGGTTAAATGGGCCCATAACCCATGATTTTTGGAGTTGATAGGCGTTATTTTGGAGAAAGATAGGAGACGGCTACAACATGTGTGATTAAGTGTTGAGATGTATGATTGAGATTATTATTTGCTCTCTTGTCCTATCCATATAAAAGCCAATCTCAAAACCCTAATTACAAGCTAATTCAGTTTTGAACCACCACCTTCTTTTTCTTATTCTTCCTCATTTTCATAGCAGCAGCTATCCTCGAGAATCATCCTCACAAATTCTCTCCAATTCAAATTAGAAAAATACTAACTGTAGTAGAAGGTCTCCAATCCCGGATTAGCAACCTGACGGATTGAGCGTTGTTCTAAGAAGAGAAATCATTGCTCAACATGTACTTAAAGGCTTAATTAGGAGGTGAAATTTCATTTATTATTATTGTTTTGATTTTAAGTTTATTATATAAAAGTTGATTTACATCCAAATCATCCTTTTGTATTTAGATCTGTTTATTGTTTAAATTAGGTGAGATTTTTGTGGGTACATGTATTTGTTACAATTTGATTGGTTATGTGCTTGTTGTAATATTTGTTTATTGATTTATTGTTGAATTAATTTTCTGAAGAAAAAAAACTTTAATTTTAATTTATAATATATATACACATATATAGATCTAGATTAAATATATACATATCTGCAAATTGTCAATATGTATAATTGTATATATGATTATATATCGTATATATTTAATCTTAAAATTTTCTTATGATTATTTATGCCTACTGTGATCATAAAATATAAAAATATTTTATTAAATATGTATACACATATTTTGTTATTATTTAATAATTTTATGTATTGTTTATTATGTATAAAATTATTAACAGTTCAAAATTCCAATTTTATATTTTTAATATTTGATGCATCATGTACGAAGCTTACTATAAAATTTTCAGACTTTTTAAACTAAATTTAATATATTTAAAATTAATTTACTTTTGGCTTACAATCAATTATTTAATTAAAAATATAATTTAACTCAGGAAAATTCTAGAAATTTTTCTTAAGCCTTGTATTTATCTCAAGTACCTTTGAAAAAAATTTCAGATTATTATAACTTAATTTATTAATTTTTTTAATTAATTAATTTTCAGCCTGCGATTAATTATTGAGTTAAAAATATATTTCTATTTAGAAAATTCCATAAATTGTTCTTCTATAATTTGTATATGATGAACATTTAAGAGAAAATGATCTGCAAAAATATTTAGCCATGGGTTTTATGTTGAAATCATGTGTAGTTAATTTAAATTGTTATTTCTAAGTTGCAACATTTAATTATTTGTTAGTTTGAATTTTATTAATATTATTAATTAATAAACAACGAATTTGTAAATGATGTTTATTTGTTTAAATGATATTTGTTTGTTAGATCCTATTTTTAAGCGTAGAGTGATAGTTTGAATTTGTAAAGAAATTTAAATCATTTAACTTAGTTTGAATAGTTCAAGTCCAACCTAGAAATAATAAGCTAAAAATAATAGGAACAACATCTGCATTTGATTAGGATTTTACCAATTCTTTTTAGGTATTTGTACGTGGAATAATATATAATAATTAAATTATATATGAGTAAAAGGTATTTTGGGAAGTTCACGGTCAGACCAAAAGATTGCGTTTCTATTCCAACTATTAATAAAGATTTAATAATAAATATTATTTTTATTGAGAAAATTCCATAAATTAATCTTAAGCCCAAAATGTGTTTCCAAATTTTATAAAATTATAAAGCTTGTATTATTTTCATATAATTATTTTACATCAATTTATTATGGCTGAAACTATTTTATTTAATAATACACACACACACACATATAAATATATATTAATATCTTATTTTGAAATATTATGCAAGCACATATTTGGACAAATTACAGTACACACAAAATGAGCTAATATGTCCGTTGTAATGTAAATCACATCATCTAAATACGAACACATTATACTCTTCACGGATTATGATGTTACACATGCACACACATATATGTATATACGTATATAATACATACATATATATATGTATGTATGTATACTTACATAAATAAATAAATCTCAAACTACAATTTGTACAGTTAGAATATATATGGACATAGTAATAAATCTTGCAATGAATAAATTATTAATTAACGACATTTAATGAATCGATCAATTCAAATTAAAGAGAGAAATAAAAGGTCATCTCTCCCTATAATGCAATTAATGCTCTCAATTAATTACTTGTTTTAGGGAAAGAAATGAAAGGTTTCCTTCTCTATATATATTAACCCTTATTAGTAAATATTAGGTGTATTTGATACACTACACATTTAAAATTAAATTGATTTAAACTTCCCTTTAACTAACTAAAATAAAATACATGATTTTATTTAAAACAAATTTATAAATGTTCTAATTAAATTAGGCTTCATAGGCTCAACTAAGATCCAATAGAGTAAATTTTTTTAAAATTCATCCATTTTTTCTACCGCGGGCTAACCCAGTTCCTTCACTTACCTCGTCTATTCAATATATTAATAGTACTATAAATAACGTCCCTAGCTTATGGAAAGCTCAACAACTAAGGAGTATGCAAGAAATTTATTAATATATAAATGATGGAAGAAAACTTTATATTAAAAATTCATAATCTTCAATATATTATATCGAGTGATATTGACTTATGAAATAATGTATTTCTTATGAAATACTCTCATGATTCAAGTGTCAGACACATCGGAAAACACGGTATACATACATTTACATATGTATACATTCCTTAAGTCTATTTAGGGTTTCTTTAATGTTCCACCTTTAGTTTATACATTCTATAACGACCCATCTTTTCGATCCTTAGATGTCAATACTAATACATCCACGGTATTCACATGCCAAGCATCTAAGTGCCAGAAAGACAGATTGTTGGGAAGAAAGAAAAAGAAAAGGAGGGAACAGAACCTCACAAAATGTGACGAGTAATACATAATACTAAACAAGTCTTTACAAAGAAAGAAAGAGACTTTAATATACATACATCAGAGTGCAACACTAACCAATCATCAGCCCGAGTATATTTCTCAGATTTAGCTAGACACTTTGGAGCTTTAAGGAGACGAGTTGGATGCCTCCAAGACGTACTTCCGTATTATTTTTATCTTCCACTGTTTTTTCTTGTTGTAGTTATCAACAATTATAAGGACATGTTATTATAACTGTCCAGATTGTTGATGGATTAGTATTATACTCTTATGTATGTATGTATGTATATTAAAGTCTCTTTCTTTCTTTGTAAAGACTTGTTTAGTATTATATATTACTCATAACGTTATATGAGGTTATGTTCTCTCTTTTTCTTTTTCTTTCTTCTTGACAATCTGTCTTTTCGGCACTTGGATGCTCGGCACGTGAATATCATGGATGTATTAATATTGACTTCCAAAGATTGAAAAGGCGGGTCGTTACACATTCATATCATATAAGTTTTATTATTATATAAATTTTATATCTCATATTACTTATATAATAGTCTTATGTATAATATTTTATTATATTTAAGTAATTTCAATTAATTAACTCTTCAATTAATTTTAAATTAGTATTCCAATACAACTTTTATATTGCATATATCTACTATAACCTTTATAGTGTAGCACATATATATCTTTATATATGTGTATTTTATTTAATTAATTAACCTTTAATTAATTTATTTAATTAAACAATTTATATTAAATTATATTAATTTCGAACTTCAATTCATATACATACATGTATACTTATGTTATTTTAAACACTTCAAAATAACATAACATACAACATATATAATACATGCATATAAGTATTAACTAATTAACTCGTTTAATTAATTTATCTTATTAATATTATTAATAAATTTTATTTTTAAAATTTTAAATTAATATTTAAATAGTTTCAAACATTTTGAACTTTTCATTATGTTTTCAAACATTTTGGAAAATTATATTGTATTATAATCTTTTATAATAAACATGTTTTTAGTTTAAATTTAACTTTTAAATTTAAAATCTTGTCTTAATTTTCAAAACTATTTTGAAAATTAGCCTAATTCAAATTGGGCCTTTTCTATAGGGGCAACCTTTGGGCTCACTTCACCTTTAAAGCCAGGCAGGTAACCAGGTAGTACATGATACTTGGTTACTAATTCCAATCCTAAACACCACATTTCTAGACACCGTACTAAGTGCGCAAGCTTAATTAATTAGCCCTAACATGACTAATTTAGACCGCATAGGCTATTGGATTCTGATACCAATGAAGGAACCGGGCCAGCTCGCAGCGGAAGAACTGAGTAAATTTCAAAAAATTTATCATTTTTGAATCATCAATGGGCCTATGAAATCTTAATATATTTAGATCTTATCTAAATTTCTTTTAAATAAAATCAGTACTTTATTTAATACCATATTTTTTTTTATTAATTTAATTCTAAAACAATCGAGAATAGGATAAACTACACCAAAATCATCTATTAGCAGCGTTTGAAAATGCTGTAATAGGTTATACAACATTATTAGATACACACCAAATTTCTAACAGCAAAAAATAATCGCTGTTAAAAACACTATTAGGCTGTCTTCTTTTCTCTTTGTTAATAATTTTCTACAGCGTTTCTTTTGTTGCTGTTTTATAATTTTGACAATGTTACTATTTTGCTGTAAAAATGGTTTAGGGTAACATTTTACAATTTCATCGGCGTTTATAAGTGTTGTTATTAATTGGTTACATCGTTTAAAATTTGTTGTTAAAGTGTTTGCATTTGTGTTCGACCTTTTCAACAACAACCTATAAACATTGTTATTAATTTTTCACAGGGTTTATAATTTGCTGTCAAAAATGTTTATCGTGATTCATTAGCATTTGATAACGTTGTTATTAAATTTCCAGCTGTTATACTATCATAGCTATATGCACTCTATTTTCAAAGAACTGATAGCATGGTTAAACGCCATCGTCTGTTCCTACGATTTTTACAGCACTCGGATCATGTTGTACTATTACAATATTTACACACATACCATTAAACTTATCTGCATTTTATTATATTTTAACTGGATAATATACATAACATATACAAATCAAACTAAAAGTTTTCATATAAAAACTTAACTATTAATCATTTCTTTATATTAAGCTGAACACGATATTCATAATCAAAGTTTACATAAATTTATAAACAAAGATAATATCTACAAACCAATTTCATACAACATCCATAGACAAAGTCACAGTACCTAGAAAGCAAGTTTGCACCAAATATTAACGACAAAATGTGCAACCGAAAAGTTTTCATATGCTTATCATGCCAAAATGAGCTTCAAAAACCTGAAGAATGTATCATTTTGTACATTTTTGGCATCAAAAATCTTCACCTACTTATAACGATGAAATTTAAAAGTTAGTGATCAAATACACAATGAGGATACGAATCATCATTCAGCTCATCAGGATTGTTGTCACCTCTATTGGACCCATTTATCTGTTCTATGCACCTGTCTAATTCATAATCACACTGATGATAAACAGATGATATAAGTTTCCCACTATTGTCTAAATACCAGTTTGATGATCTTCATTATTTGTTCATGTTCTCAAATAACAAAGAAATTCAGCAATAAACAGTTTACATGCAAGTTCAGATTGTTTTACCTTCGAACGCCATCGAGAAGTTCTTGGTTATTAGCATCGTATTTGAGACCCTCTTGATATGTTTCTAGAGCTGTGCTCTTTCATGAAGTATTGGATTGCACATTTTCTTGTGTAACCCTTTGTGAAGGTTGGGTCCAACTCGATGCATTTCTCTGCATCATTCACACCATCACGGAGAGCTTCCAACTTTGTGTAGCAGGCGGCTCTGTTGCTGTAAACTTGCTCATATTTACATATATATCACACTAGTTTAAACAATAAATAAAAACATTTAATAGCTGGTATACCGAACTAACAAGCTTGAGATTTGATAGGTTCTTTCTTACCCTTGGGTACCGTAGACTCCTCTTCAGTGCCTCTATGTAGTGTCCCATTGCTCAAATGTAGTTGCCTTGATCGCCAAAGATTCTTTCCACCTGGTTTGTAATTATCTATGAATGCACACTTGTTTAATTTACCAATTAGATCATATGTCTTATGGTTTTCTAAGAAACGGTTATTTTGACAAGATATTTTTTCTTCTTTTTTCACTATAAATTTAAAAAAGAACGTACTAGGTGCACTTTAACAAATTGGACTGTTCTTTTACTGCAGATAGGTGGCCCAAAATACAAAGCACCACTAGGTAGACATGACAGTCGCTGCCACTCACAATAGTATTTTATCCAGTCTTCCTGCCTCCAGATCAAGCCTCGAGATCAAATGTCACGACACTCCTGTCCATCTTCAACAACATCCAACTCAACACAAATAGCCTAGTCGCTTTATCCAAAGGCCACACCATCGGACTAATCCACTAGACCTCCTTCACCAAACGCTTTTATTTGAACCAAGACCTAAACATGAACAAAATTTATCTTATTTTATAAAAAACACACTAAATTTAGTTAACATAATAGAACAGTTCTCTTTGTTTGATCATGAGCTTAATTATTATTTTTTAAATGAGAGGTTGGATGCTGTCAATAGTGGCTCAGCTGAATATAGCAGTTAGGATAAGCTGGATAGCAGCCACATCTTTCACCTCTCTTTTTTTAACCTCTCAACTTAGAAATATTTAGGAACCTCCATAATACAATTTAAAATCAAACTAAACCCCTATATGATTTTGTTCAGATCATAGATAGTCACCAGTATAATCTGGCAACCAATATGCTATTATCATCATTCTAAAGCTTACCTGACAATTGAGTGATGGATCAATAACCGCTCCAAATATTTAATTTGCTGCTGGATCTACAAGGTCATAGATTACTTCTACTACTGCATTCACCTGCATGTATTCAAAAATAAAGAAGATGAGATGTACTGATACGGGCATGGCTATCGATACAAGCACAGGGGACCACACTCAACCAACTACAGCATATAGTAGGCCCACATGCATCCCTAGGCTGCCTGCAAGATTCAGGGATTGAGCACAACAAGTAGTTATGAAGAAAGACTAAGAAATGCATGTGCCAGTTGTTATTTCTTTTATTTTCTTTATTTTACTTTATTTCAAAGTGGTTGCAAGGTAGTGGGTATACAATACCAGCAGTACAAGTTGTTATAACAAAAGTTGTAATTATGGCTATATATAGCCCTATGGAATGGAAGAGAAACATTTTAGCCTTAGAATCATTTTCTTGTGCTTCTTTTCTTCTCGTTTTTATCCTCCTCCCTTATTCCACCTCCAGTTATCCATTCTCTCCCCTGGAACCCATCCTTCTCCCTATCATTCTGGTGCTTTCACCGATCTACTTTTCCTGCCCTCCACACTAAAACCTACATCTCCTTTTAATTAACATGACCAAACAAGACGAAGCTATACAGCAGCTCTGTGAAACAACCACTCTCCATCAACAAACCATTGATACCATGCAAACTACCTTGCAATCTCATGGCACTACTCTTGACCAAATCACAAGATCCCTTACAGAGCACAACAACAAAATATCCTCCATATCTTCACCAACTCCACAATCTTCAATCTCATCTCCACCACACAACTCACAAACATACCGTCAGATCCCGTTATTACCTAACCCGAACGCCCCAAAAATCCGACCACCCAAATGTGACTTAGCTACTTTTGATGGCTCAAACCCATTTGATTGGATTTTTCAAGATGAACGTTATTTTACATATCATAATATATCCGACAAACAAAGATCGATCTTGCAAGCTTTGCTATGAATGGCCAAGCTCTCACATGGTTCCAATAGATGCACCGGAACCACCAACTTTCTTCATGGGCGGCACTGACCAAAGAAATTGAACACAGGTTCGCATCCTCATCTTTTCACAACCCCCAGACCATTTTATTCAAACTCCAACAAACATCCTCCGTCGAAACATATCAGTCCGTCTTTGAAGCAACAAATAATCGAATAACCAATTTAGATCCTGAAGCTTTACTCAATTGTTTTATTTTTGGCCTCAAACCACAAATTAAAAATGAATTACTCCTACTTCGACCAGCCACGATTTTCGATGCCATTGATATGGAAAAATTAGTTGAAACTAAACAAGTTGAAAACTGTGCCTATTACAATCGTTCCGCTACTTCCAGACAACCAAACCCACCTATTCCATCATCAAATACATCCACCACAATTCCACAGAACCCAGACTCGCCCTACCCTCTCAAACGCCTTACACAAGCAGAAATGGATCAGCATGGAGCTAAGGGACTTTGTTTCACTTGCGATGAGAGATACCATTCCAAGCACCAATGTACGGTCGAACGTATACTCCTCCTCCTCCCAACAACCCCCCAGATCTAAATCCCCAAAATTCAGAGCCAGACGAAGCCATCGACCCAACGATCGACCAACAAGAAATTTCTTTTCATGCTCTTATTGGGGCACCACATCCAACGGCAATTTGTTTGCCAGCCTTCATCAACAACAAACCAATTTCAATGTTGGTTGACACAGGAAGCACACATAATTACCTCCATCCTCGTGCCGCTCGTTTTCTTAGACTCAACCCTAATCGCCACTTTAATTTTTTTGTTATGGGGATAAACTGCACAGTATGGGAACTTGTAAAGAAGTACTGGCAATGATTGAAAATCATGAATTCTGGATTGATTTTCATTTGTTGGAGATAGCAGGAGCAGATGCAGTATTGGGTATTCAATGGTTGCAAACTTTGGGCCCAGTTACAACCGATCACTCCAAACTAACCATGTCATTTCTATATAATAACCAGCCCATTACCTTATCTGGCCTCAATAAACCCTCTAGTCCAACCGAAATATCAATTAAACTATTGCACAGACTGGACCAAACTGCAGAAATTTCATACTACCTACATATCCAAACTGTTCATAACCCATTAGCTGAAAACCCACCCAAAAAGTACCCAATCCAACTTAAAACGATGCTCGAAAAATATATCCATCTTTTTCAACCACCCTCCAACTTACCACCAAATCGTCCACATGACCGTCATATCAACCTCCAACCTAATACAACCCCAATTAATGTTCGTCCGTATCGTTATCCTTATTTAAAAAAAAAACGAGATTGAGAAGCAAGTATAAGAAATGCTACAATCAAATATTATTCAACCGTCAACAAGCCCTTTCTCTTCACCGGTGTTACTTGTTAAAAAGAAGGATGGAACATGGAGATTTTGTGCTGATTATAGGGCATTAAACGCCATAACAATTAAAGACAAATTTCCCATTCTGACGGTTGAAGAATTATTGGACGAGCTACATGGCGCAAATTATTTTTCAAAATTGGATCTACGAAGTGGCTACCATCGAATCCGTGTGCACCAATCGGATGTTCCAAAAACAGCATTTCGAACGCACGACAGCCATTATGAGTTTTTAGTTATGCCTTTTGGCTTAACTAATTCTCCATCAACATTTCAAGCTACCACAAATGACATATTTAAGCCATACCTTAGAAAAATTTCTTCTAGTTTTCTTTGATGATATATAGATTTATAGTAATACATGGTCTTCACATTTAGTACAATTGCAAATTATTTTAGATCTCTTGTCTCAACATCAATTTTATGCAAATATTGCTAAATGTACTTTTGGACTAACTAGTGTCAATTACTTGGGCCACATAATTTCAGGAGAAGGTGCACAAGTGGACCCAATTAAAATTGAAAGCATACTGAAATGGCCTAGACCCACTTCATTAACAGCCATCAGAGGATTTCTTGGGCTCACGGGTTATTACAGAAGATTTATTAAGAATTATGTTAGTGGGCCCACTATCTGATTTGTTGAAGAAAGATGCAGCCCAATGGAATGATAAAGCTGATCAAGCCTACTCTAATCTCAAAGCTGCATTAACTTCTGCCCCAATTCTTCATCTGCCTGATTTTAATTAAAACTTTGAGCTTCACACTGATGCATCTGGAACTGCTATTGGAGCCGTACTTTCTCAGAACAACCACCCAATCGCCTACCACAGTCAACGTCTGTCATCGCATATCCAAAGGAGTTCCACCTATTCCCGGGAAATGTTTGCCATCACCTTCACCGTTAGACGCTGCCGCCACTATTTACTTGGCCATCGTTTCACAATTATAACAGATCATCAAAGTCTGCGCCAACTTACAACTCAAACGATTCAGATGCCCAAGCAACAAAAATGGGTGGCGAAACTACTAGGCTTTGATTTTGATATAAAATACAAACCTGGTTCGGAAAACCAAGCAGCTGATGCACTGTCGAGATGGTCTGAGGAAGCTTTATTGCTAGCAATCTCAGGTCCGATATGTCACATAGCTGATGACATACAACAGGCAGCTCAAGACGACCCAGACTTCCAACAGCTACTCCACCAAGTCAGGTCTACTTCATCTTCTTCTACTAAGTTACTTTTGTGAAATGAATTACTATTTTGGGGAAACCGTTTGTATATTCCGAACAATGAACAATTGAAGCAGAAAATAATAAGAGAATATCATTGTTCAAAAGAAGGTGGACATTCAGGCATTAAGGCAACAATTGCTAAAGTAGCCAGTAGCTTTTATTGGCCTAATCTTGCTGCTTCTGTCAAAACTTTCGTTCAGAACTGCTCCATATGTATTCAATGCAAACCTGATACCGCACCACAAAAGGGATTGTTACAACCATTACCCATACGCACATAAATCTAGAATGACATATCAATGGACTTTATCACTCATCTCCCTACTTCAGTTGGTAAAACTTGTATTTTGGTCATTGTCAATCGGTTATCGAAATATGCCCATTTTTGTGCTCTTCCGACTTCGGTGTCGGCAACACAACTTGCTACATTCTTTATACATGAATATGTCTGCTTGCATGGATTTCCCCACACCATTGTATCCGATTGAGACCGTCTTTTTCTAAGAAAGTTTTGGAAAGAACTCTTTCTCATTCATGGCATGGAATTATGTATGTCTACTGCGTACCATCCGCAAACGAATGGTCAAACGGAGGTTGTTAATCGTTGTTTGGAAACATATCTTCGGGCTGTTGTGGGTGACACGCCTACTCAATGGACAAAGTATTTACCTTGGGCGGAATGGTGATATAATACATGTAAGCATAGCTCTATCGGCATGTCTCCTTTTCAAGTGGTATATGGCCGATCACCGCTGTCACTACCAAACTATATTGCTGAATCAACACATCTACAAGAGGTTGAAGAATGGGCTACATCTCGTGATCATATCCTGAATACTATCAAGCAGAATTTGCAAAGAGCAAAATTGAGAATGAAGAACCAAGCCGACCAACACCGAACTGACAAAGAATTTTCCGTCAGCTCTTGGGTATTTGTGAAATTACAGCCATACTGCCAACACTTCATCCGTTCAACGCAACATAAACTCTCAAAGAAGTACTTCGGGCCTTTTCAAATTCTCAAAAGAATTGGTTCAGTAGCATATAAGCTTCTTCTACCACCAAATGCCCGTGTTCATCTTGTCTTTCACATTTCAGTTCTCAAGCTCTGCCCCAACTCGGCTGCAAATTTGCCAACACCACTACCTCCTGCACTTATTGATGATACAACACAAGCCAACCTTGAGGACAAGGCCAGGCTCATAGGGAGGGGCAATGATACGGGCACGGCTATGGATACAAGCACAGGGGACCACACTCAACCAGTTGCAGCACATAGTAGGCACACACGCATCCCTAGGCTGCCTGCAAGATTCAGGGATTGAGCACAACAAGTAGTTATGAAGAAAGACTAAGAAATGCATGTGCCAGTTGTTATTTCTTTTATTTTCTTTATTTTACTTTATTTCAAAGTGGTTGCAAGGTAGTGGGTATACAATACCAGCAGTACAAGTTGTTATAACAAAAGTTGTAATTATGGCTATATATAGCCCTATGGAATGGAAGAGAAACAATTTTAGCCTCAGAATCATTTTCTTGTGCTTCTTTTCTTCTCGTTTTTTCCCTCCTCCCTTATTCCACTTCTAGTTCTCCATTCTCTCCCCTGGAACCCATCCTTCTCCCTATCATGTACCCCCAGGCCTGACCTTAATCTTTCCTATCGGGTAATCCAATGCGACCAAGGTTATCGTTGGGTCCAGACATAAACGAGCCTCAAAATTTTGAATTACGTATACATATATAATTAGTTTAACCTCAAGTGCATTAGAGTGGATCAATTGGTAAATTGAGAAGTCCTATTCAAATATATTAGCAGTTCAATCTCCAGCTACAACATTTTATTTTTCCTTTCTTCTGCCACCATTTTCCCTCTGTTGCAATTCTTTTCTACTTTTTTGACACAGTTCTGTACAGTTGTCAAAGCCCTTATTTTATTTGACGCAGTTCTATTCATTACCTGAGTTCATCAAAAAGCCATTCAAAGCACCGAAATATAGTTGCTATTTACTGAAAAGAAGCATAGTGGTTCTTAAATTGATAATAATGCAACCTATTATCAAACCATAAATCCAATTTCGTAAACATAATTCTCAGTTACTAATAGGGATAACATGAATCCATGATCTATCTGTGATGTAGATGTGTGATAAAAAATATTATGAAGCTTGATTAAATTTTACAAACTTTGTCAATTTAGTTAAATGTTTATAAAACTTGGTTAACTTTTATAACACTTGTTTAACTTTATAAACTTAGTTAATTGTTTTACAACATAATTAATTAATTTTTATAAACTCGCTTATTTTTATAAGCTTATTTAAAGATTATAAAACTTAGTCAACTAGATTAATTTTTATAAAATTTAGTTTATTTTTATAAACTCTAAATAATTGTCAATCGCTTCTAAACAACAGTGACATTTTAATTAAACAACTTACTCCATGCCGAGCTGCCTGAAAACCTGATTTCATAACGGATACAATATCAGTCTTCTTCGTGAAATTCTAGATACCAAGCAGTCCTTTAAATTGCTGCAATGCAATTGTAAGTGCTGCTTGTTAGGAAAAATCCCTTTAAATGATCGGTCTAAGGGGATAAAAATACCAAACACAGCGGAAAACAACTGTATCGTAATTGTAGTGAGACGAAACAAACAGAGATAAATACCAGAAAAGACAGTCACAGATCTATGCAATGCAGAAAAATAAATAACACCAGTATTTATAGCGGTTCCACAACCGCGAGGCAGTGTACGTCCACTTAAGGAGAGGAGATTTTATTAATCACTGAAAGATTAGAGTTACAAGATTGATTCACTTTTGGAGGCTATACATATAGACAAATTTCTACAGAGTTTTAGCTCTCTAGGATGGCTACCATTGTTGTCTAGAAGCTCCACTATTTATAGAGTGAAGATATGAGAAGGGGTAGCTGCTATATAGCAGCCGTGGGTTTTGGTTCGTCATCCATTTGGACCGGCAAAGCCCAATTCCCGACCCAAACATCCTGAGCGGCACTACTTGGTTCGACATGCATCTGGTCTGGCACAATTTGGTTCAGCATCCAGCACTTGGACCGACAATCATTTGGATCAGTACACTTTTGGATCGGCAACCTAAATCACCGAACCAAATATTTGGAGTGGCACAAGATTTGGACTGGCATGCCGCCGAACTAAATATTTCGTTCCGCATTATCCCCTTCTCTTCCAGGCAAACATTGCACTGGCCACCGAACCAAATCACTTCTTCTTTCTTCATCTCAACGCCGATCCAAGTGATGCCTCCACCGAACGAACTCCACCGGACCAAATCTTTGGTCCGACATATCCTCCACCGAGCCAAAATTTGGTTCGGTATCTTCTTCTCCAACGCTAGATCATCTTCCTCCTCCGCTTTGCTTCAACAACGCGGATTAGGGTTTGGAGCTCCTCCTCGAAGCTTCTCCAATGGTGACGCTTCTTCATGAATTCCAGGTTTAATCTCTAACAATTGAAAGTCTATATGGATCGATAATATATAGTAAGACTAGTCTAGCAAGTGCGGAATTATAAATAATAGTAAATAGCAGTAATAAAAATGACACCAGGGATTTTTATACTGGTTCGAACTTCTCGTTCTACGTCCAGTCCCAGACTCCTTCTGGAATTCCTCGAATAACCCTCACTTAACCCGAAGGAACAGGTATTACACCACCTGAGCAACCGAACAGGACTTTTCCGCCTAAGCAACCGAATAAGACTTCAAATACAATTTATAAATTGTTTCTTGACTTGTGTGTTCTTGAGTAACACGAATATAGTCAATATAGTACACCCTTCCTATAATCTTCTTGATATGATGATTTGAATGTTCAATTGTAGGAAGTAGAGATTCAAAAATCACTTGATATTATAATAATATAAAGCAAGATTAGATAGAAAGAATTGGTAATTGAAATAGTGAATTTTCATCTCTATTTATAGTATTGAATAGTTTTAATTCAATAGTTGCAACCATTAGAAGGAGTGCAACTCTTGGTGAAGAAGACAACTCTTCAAAATTTGAATTTTCATGAAGAGATGCTTCAGTTCGTCAAGTTCAGATGTCTGAGAAAAATATTCAGATGGCTAAGTAAGTTTAAAAGGTCAAAGAGGCAGAGGAAACAATTTCAGTGAATACAGACGTCTGATGTTTAATTCAGACGTCTGTCGTTAATGACAGATGTCTGTATTAAATTTTTAGACGTCTATGTTCAGTTAAAATAGGAAATAGTAATACAGGAAGTACAGACATCTCGACTTTATTATCAGACGTCTGTTATTGATAACAGACGGCTATATAAAAGTTCAGACGTCTGAACTTGTACTGATTTGTTCCTCTTCCTTATTTTAGTGATTCTGAACTTGAGATATTTATAATTTTTGAAAATACTTTTATATCTTTAAATAGTTAAAGATATTTTATATTTGTAGAACATGTTTTTTCAAAAACTATTTGTGTGTGTGTGTGTTTTTATCATCATATCAGAGATTGTACAAAAATATCTAACCGGAAATAATAATCAATATACTTGAGACCTTGATTTCTTTGTAGATTCCTGCAAGAATATTTGACATCATAGTATATAGTTTGAAATATATAGTTATCACATTAAAAGTGAAGAAGGCAGGTTCCAACATTCTCCCCCTTTTTGATGATGACAACTATATAATTCAACGGTTAGTATAAACCATACCTTTAGCTCCCCCTGTCAACATGACCATATTATATAGCAAAATGATTAATATTTCTCCCCCTTTGTCATTAACAAAAAGAAATTTGTAAGGGGTTTAGAAATGTGATGATAAAACACATTGTTGAACAGGTTCCACATCTTAATATACTAAACACAGAGAAGCATATTGAACAAGTTACATATAGATACAGAAGTGACAAAAAGATACAGAAGTGACAAAAACACACATAGTTTATACAAAAAGATACAGAACATAAAATAAACCACTTATAGAACAAGTCACATATAGAGCAACATATGACAAGTTATACAGAAGTGACAAAAGTGACAAAAGGACGCAAACAGTACACCAAATAGAGTTTTTTAAAGATTACAAACCATAGTAGAAATTAACAAAACACAATAGAGAGTAGACAAGCCAAAGCGAAGTATCTTGTCTAAGAGTCTCCCCATGTTGGAGAGGGAGGAGGTGAAGATCCATAAGAGTTCTTCCACATACGTCGTAGAATAGTCTTAACATTCTTCATCTCTCTTGCATTTTCTTCTACTTTGGTATCAAGATTATCAAATCTAGAGTTTATGGATGAAAAGCCTTGGGCAATTTGATTAGAAAGGTTCTTTTGATTTTTAGAAATGATGATATTGGATTTGAGCTTCTCACTTTTGGTATAGCTTTTTAAATTTCTAGAAATTTGTTCAATATCGGAGTTTTCTTGAATTGAACTTTGGATAAAAGTTTGCTCTATGGCTTCGTCATCCGCATCTTCATCTTCTTCTTCATCTCCATTATCTCCCTCTTCTCCAATATTTGGTTCTTCTCCATCGGGACCAGAGGTATCCATTTTAGATTTACCTTTTTGTTTTTGGAGTGCCAGTTGTTGAGCTTTATAATCAGGGTAGGTAAGATATACCGGAGGAGATTCTGTTAATCCCATAAGGCTAAAAAATCGAATATTGGATACTTTAATCTTTTCAAATTCAATAGACGGACTTTGAATGGAAAAATCAGCGAGTATCCGGGTAATGTAAGGAGCATAGATAAGTGATCATGATATGTACGAAAATCATCATAAAAATATTGAGCCCAATTAATCTGCTGATTTCCAAAGATAGCTTGAAGTGCTTTATCTTCATGATCATAAATAATTTCGTGACTTCCTTGTCGGGGAAAAATAGTTTTAACTAGCATTCGTAGTAACAATCTCGGTCGTGGACGAAGATGATTCGACCTATCTTTAGACTGTCCGGGTTCGAAAAGATGATATTCTATTTGATTAAGATCATCACCTTCTAACTTTAAATCTTCCAATTCTATCCCGTCGTTGGTACACTTCAAAATTCGTGCAATGTCATCTGGAGTTATTTTCAGAATATTTCCAAATACGCTTGACCATAGCGTTCCTTTTTCTCTATGAAGCCTAATTTTGGGATTATTGACATTGGCTAGAAATAATAGAACACTAAGCCTACATATATTTACTTGATTGTCTTTGTAGTCAATGAGACTGGTGATGTTAGACCTATCAGTAAATAACTTAATTCTATAAGTAGGAAAGTGATTGAGGTCGTGGAATATACCATGAAATGAAGACAGAGAAGAGAGATATTTGTATCGAGTCATACTCCTAGGTTCATGATAAAGCCAAGCTTCAATTTGTTCATCAGTTGGAAGAACGTGAGGAGATGGTTGAGAAGATTCTCCCTTTTTTCCTTTTGATTTGGATTTAGGCGCCATTGTTGGGAGAGAATTAGGGTTTTGATTTGAATTTTATAATTTACGAAATGAATAGACGTGAGAAGAAGGGGGTGGTTAGTTTTGATTTATATGTTTTTGATTTCAACAGTGTTTCAGACGGCTGGAAAAATAATCAGACGTCTGATGTTTTGTAGAAATTAAAAGAAATTTGGAACAATCAATAGAATTTAGACGGCTCGAATTTACAATAGACGTCTAAATGTGATGACAGACGTCTGAAATGATTTCTTCAGACGGCTCAAAGGGCTAAATTTGAAACAGAGAGTAAAAAACATTTTGAACTAAATTTAGACATCTAAAATTTTTTGTTACAGACGTCTAAATTATATTACAGACGTCTGTGACATAATTTTCAGACAGCTCAAATAGGGACAGAGAATTTAAGACTTTTTAGACTAAAGTCAGACGTCTGATGTATTGTTTTCAGACGTCTGTGTGGCTGATTTTTAGTATTTTATCCTTTTTAAAATAACCACACACATATATATTTCTTTAAAGTACATATAAAAACAACAATGAACAATCATAGATCTCATATATATATATATATATATATATATGTACTTTATTTTGAAGTCTTCGGAGTTTTTGGAGATTTTGGAGACTTTTCATTGTCTAATTCGTCAAAAGGTTTAATTGGCGACCCCTGAGGTTGACGCTCCTAAGAATTTGGAGAAACATGATGACGTTGAGGTGAATGAATATGTGCATTTGTGTTGATCGAAGATGAACCACATATTTTTGCAGCACACCGTTCAAGGAAACTAAGTCTTCTACCATGATTCTTTTGCTCAAAATACATTTCACGCTGAAGATTAATTGTTTCCCTCTGATAGTGATGTAAGTCATCTATCTTTTCTTTAGTAGTTGGAGATGGAAATAAATTTCTTCGCGTGCGTTTATTTTCTGGCGTATATCCCGTATGATGACTTTGCGGTGGACATATCGGAATATAGGCAGGAGTTGGACTTTCAAAGTCAATTGAAGAATATCCAGATGAATAATGAGAGGAAGGCTCATCTGAAGATGAACCGGCCATGGTGTAGATGAACAGTGCAAAATTAAAAAACATGATTGATTTTCTTCTTTCACCTTTTTATTTGAAATAAGCTGAATGAAAGTTTTCTTCTGCATGAAAGTAATTATATATAAAACTGAAAGCTAAACAATGAATAGTTCAGATTAAATGTAGAATGATTTAATTTTAACCAGAAGAAAATATGAGGACGAAAACCAAGTTTATATTGACCTTTAAATAATAAAACTGAAATAAGCTGAAGTAAGAACAAATCCCAGCGTACGCAAAAAATAAACTTTATAAATTTTTGAATGAGATGATTCCAAGTTCTCGTCTCAATTTTACAAAAGTGTTTTCATTTAAAGGTTTGGTAAAAATATCTGCCAATTGATTTTCCAGAGATACGAATTCTAGATTGATTATATCTTTTTCAATATTATCACGAAGAAAATGATGACGAATATCAATATGTTTTGTTCGTGAATGATTTACTGGATTTTTAGATAAGTTTATAGCACTAGAATTATCACAGAAAATTGTTGATTTAGATAAGTTAAAACCAAAATCTTGAAGAGTTTGTTGCATATAAATTACTTGAGCACATGCCAAAGCTGCAGATATATATTCTGCTTCACAAGTAGAAAGTGATACGCAATTTTGTTTCTTACTAAACCAAGATACTAGGGACCGTCCAATGAAGTGACAAGTCCCACTAGTACTTTTTCTATCTGTCCGACTTCCTCCAAAATCAGCATCACTATATGAAACTAATTCAAAAGGACATTCTTTTGGATAGAATAGTCCAAAATCTTTGGTTTTGTTGAGATAACGTAAAATACGTTTTACTGCTCTAATGTGTGATTCTTTAGGATCTGCTTGAAATCGTGCACACAAACAAACACTCATCATTATATCGGGTCTACTAGCGGTTAAATATAATAAAGATCCAATAATACTACGATATAATTTTTGGTCTACACTCTTGCCGTTTTCATCTTTTCCAAGATGTATAGTTGTACTCATAGGAGTTGGTTTGGCAGAAGTATTTTCCATACCAAAACGTTTAATTAAATTATTACAATATTTTTCTTGATTTATAAAAATGCCATTATTAACTTGTTTAATTTGTAGTCCAAGAAAAAATGTTAATTCTCCCATGTGAGACATCTCAAATTCATTTGTCATTATTTTAGAAAATTCTTGACATAATTTATCATTGGTTGATCCAAAAATAATGTCATCCACATAAATTTGAACAATTAATATATCAAGTTTTTTTTTCTTAATAAACAGAGTTTGATCAACCTTTCCAATTTCAAAACCAGAGTCGATTAAATAACTTTTTAAACGATCATACCAAGCACGAGGTGCTTGTTTTAAACCGTATAAAGCTTTTTTAAGTTTATAAACATGGTCTGGAAATTGTTCGTGTATAAACAAGGGAGGTTGTTTAACATAAACATTTTCCTTAATAAACCCATTTAAAAATGCACTTTTAACATCCATTTGATATAGTTTAAAATCATGAAAGCAAGCATAGGCTAATAAGATTCGTATTGCTTCTAATCTCGCGACAGGAGCAAACGTTTCTTCATAGTCAATTCCTTCTTCCTGATTATAACCTTGTGCAACTAATCTAGCTTTATTTCTAGTGATATTTCCATTTTCATCAGCTTTATTTTTAAAAACCCATTTTGTACCAATAACTGATTGATCATTAGGCCTTGGTACTAAATCCCAAACGTCATTTCTTTCGAATTGATTTAGTTCTTCTTGCATAGCAATAATCCAATAATCATCAGTTGAGGCTTCTTTAATATTTTTAGGTTCTATATTAGAAAGAAAAGCTATATGACCCATTTGATTTAGTTGATTACGTGTTTTAACTCTTTCATCAATTTCTCCTATTATATTTTGAATTGAATGATCTTTTAAAATTCTCGATGGAGATTTTAATTCCTTTTCACTTTGATTTTCGGAAGAAGTGTTTTCAGGTATATTGATGTCAATATTTGAATTAGAATTAATTATAACATCTTCATCAGCATTTGTGTTAGTTTTGAAATTTTCATCAAATGATACATGAAGTGTTTCTTCAATTATTTTAGTTCTTTTATTATAGATTCTATATGCTTTGCTTCGTTCTGAATATCCGATGAATATACATTCATCCGATTTTGGATCAAATTTTCCTAGTTGATCTTTCGTATTTAGAGCAAAACATTTTGAACCAAAAACTTTAAAGTAAGATATATTAGGTTTTCTACCGTTGAAAAGTTCATATAGAGTGTGTTTAGTTAAAGGTCGAATAGAGACACGATTTAGGACATAACAAGCAGTAGCAACGGCTTCTACCCAAAATTGTTTTGGAAGAGTGGTTCCATTCAATAAAGTCCTAGCACATTCTTGAAGTGTTCTATTTTTACGTTCAACAACACCATTTTGTTGAGGAGTTCTTGGAAATGAAAAGTTTTGAAATATTCCTTTCTTATTACAAAATTTCTCAAACATTTCATTTTCAAATTCACCTCCATGATCGCTTCTAATGTTTTTAATTTTTAGATTTTTAATATTTTGAATTCGTTTAGCAAAGATTTTGAAATTTTCAAATGTATCACTTTTGTTTTTCATAAATAAGGTCCATGTATATCTAGAGAAGTCATCAACTATTACAAAAACATATCTATTGTGATTAATAGATTGAGTCTGAGTTGGTCCAAATAAGTCTAGATGTAACAATTCAAGAGGTTGTAAAGTTGAGATGATCTTCTTAGATTTAAAAGAAGATTTAGTTAGCTTTCCTAGTTGGCAAGCATAACAAATGCTATTTACCTTAAAATTCATTTTAGGTAAACCTTTTACTAAATTGTTTTTGGATAATTTATTAATAGCTTTGAAATTTATATGACAAAATCTTTTATGCCATAGCCAAGGATCATTTTCTTTGACTAATAAGCACATATTTGTATTATGATTTATTTTCATATTCAGAATATAAATATTACGATCTCTAACTCCTTCGAAAATAAGATTTTTGTTATGATAAAAAATATTGCATTTATTTTCAGAAAATATTATGTTAAAACCTTTATCACATAATTGACTAATACTTAGTAAGTTGTGTTTTAAATTTTTAACTAATAAAACATTTGTAATAAGAGGTAAATTAGATGTACCGTCATTGCTCACATCGCCTTTGCCGATGATGTAACCTTTGGAATTATCTCCAAAAGTGACAGATCCTCCATCTGAGTAGATAATGTTTGTTAACATATTTTTGTCGCCTGTCATGTGTTTTGAGCAACCACTGTCTAGAATCCATTTTCCTCTTTTCTTAATCGGTACCTGCAAAAAATATTGAAATTCTATTGGTACCCACTTCCTCTGTTAGGGTCCTAAGGGTTAAATCTTAGAAAGCCAAACCCAGTTGGGTTTAGAGTTCCCTTTAAAAATAAAATTTTCATTCTTATGTACAGAATTAATGAATGATTTAATGTAGTTATTCCTAATCAAATTATTATTAGTCTTTGGAACCCAAATCATAATTGATTTTGGATGAACAATTTTTGAAGAAGATTTTTGAGCAGATATAGATTCCTTTTTCTTAAAATTAGTATATAATGAACCATTATTTTTAGAATGACTTTGTATCGGTTTTTTATATCCTAACCCCTTTTTATTTGAACAGGTTTGAGAATTCTCAATTATTTTAGAGAGACTCTCTCTTCCACTGTTAAATTTAGAAACATTTTTAGAAATATTTTCCAATTTTGTTTTAAGATGTGATACTTCTATATCAAGTGTTTTAATATTAGAGTTTAAATCATAATTCTCTTTTGCTAATTTAACATTCTCATATTTCTGTCTTTCTATTTCACTGCTTAAATCAGTGAATTGAGATGTTATATTAACATAAGATTCTTGAGATTTTACTAACTCTTCCTCTAATATTTTCTTTTCATCTTTTAACATGTCAGTTTCTATTTCAGTTCTATTTAATTTTCCTAAAGCATCTTTATATTTACTCTTTAGGATTCTAAGTTTATCTAACAATTCAGAGTTTATTTCTATTAAATCGTTAAAAGTTAGATCACTTACATCATCATTTGTTGCCATAAAACAAACGTTGGCTTGTTCTGAATCACTGTCACTATCATTATCTGATGAAGAAGATTCTGTATCATCCCATGTAACTGAGAAGGCTTACTTCTTTTTAAATTTGTCCTTCTTGAGATTATATTCTTTCTTCCGATCAGGATAATCTTTCTTTACGTGTCCCTTTTTGTGACATTCGTAGCATTCAAGAGATGAGCTTGATGGCTTATTGAAACCCTTGTTATTTCCAAATTTATTGCTCTTTTTGAATTTTAAGAACTTTTTGAAATTCTTAGCTATAAATGCCATATCATCTTCTGATTCAGAGTCTTCTTTTTCTGCTTGAAAAGCGATAGTTTTCTTCTCCTGTGCTTGTGCTCGTCTTGCTTGTAAGTTTACTTCATAGGACATTAGATTACCTATTAACTCTTCTGTTTTTATGGTTGAAATATCATTAGCTTCCCCGATAGCTAAGACTTTTCGTTCCCATTCATCAGTTAAAGAGTTAAGGATTTTTGAAACAATATCAGGTTCAGTAAAAGTAATTTCTAAAGCTAATAGTGAGTGATAGATATCCTAGAATCTAGAGTACATTTCACTAATACTTTCTCCTTGCTTCATTCTAAAATTTTGAAATTGGTTTTTAAACATAGAAATCTTGCTTTGTTTTACTTTGTTTGTTCCTTCGTGTGTAACCTTAAGTGTATTCCAAATTTCATATCCAGTTTTACAAATACTAACACGATTGAATTCATTTTTGTCTAATGCGCAAAATAACATGTTCATTGCTTTTGCGTTTGCAGTAGCATCTAGTTTTTGTGTATTAGACCATTCAGCATATTCCGTAGTAGGAATAGTATACTCAGTCTGAATGATATTCCAGGTTTCAAATCCACTAGCTTGCATAAAAATTCTCATTCTAGTTAACCAATAACTATAATTTAATCCGTTAAACAATGGTGGTCGTGTAGTGGCTTGTCCCTCAGTAAAACTGTTGCTAGTGTTATTGTCTATATCAGATAACTGTGTTATAGTTATGTGATAACCTTGCTCTGATACCAAATGAAAGTCTATAAGGATCAATAATATATAGTAAGACTAGTCTAGCAAGTGCGGAATTATAAATAATAGTAAATAACAGTAATAAAAATGACACTAGGGATTTTTATACTGGTTCGAACTTCCCGTTCTACGTCCAGTCCCAGACTCCTTCTGGAATTCCTCGAATAATCCTCACTTAACCCGAAGGAACAGGTATTACACCACCTGAGCAACCGAATAGGACTTCAAATACAATTTATAAATTGTTTCTTGACTTGTGTGTTCTTGAGTAACACGAATATAGTCAATATAGCACACCCTTCCTATAATCTTCTTGATATGATGATTTGAATGTTCAATTGTAGGAAGTAGAGATTCAAAAATCACTTGAGAATATAATAATATAAAGCAAGATTAGATAGAAAGAATTGGTAATTGAAATAGTGGATTTTCATCTCTATTTATAGTATTGAATAGTTTTAATTCAATAGTTGCAACCATTAGAAGGAGTGCAACTCTTGGTGAAGAAGATAACTCTTCAAAATTTGAATTTTCATGAAGAGATGCTTCAGTTCGTCAAGTTCAGATGTCTGAGAAAAATATTCAGATGGCTAAGTAAGTTTAAAAGGTCAAAGAGGCAGAGGAAACAATTTCAGTGAATACAGACGTCTGATGTTTAATTCAGACGTCTGTCGTTAATGACAGATGTCTATATTAAATTTTTAGACGTCTGTGTTCAGTTAAAATAGGAAATAGTAATATAGGAAGTACAGACGTCTCGACTTTATTATCAGACGTCTGTTATTGATAACAGACGGCTATATAAAAGTTAAGACGTCTGAACTTGTACTAATTTGTTCCTCTTCCTTATTTTAGTGATTCTGAACTTGAGATATTTATAATTTTTGAAAATACTTTTATATCTTTAAATAGTTAAAGATATTTTATATTTGTAGAACATGTTTTTTCAAAAACTATTTGTGTGTGTGTGTATTGTTATCATCATATCAGAGATTGTACAAAAATATCTAACCGGAAATAATAATCAATATACTTGAGACCTTGATTTCTTTGTAGATTCCTGCAAGAATATTTGACATCATAGTATATAGTTTGAAATATATAGATGTCACATTAAAAGTGAAGAAGGCAAGTTCCAACAACAATCTCTACCTTGATACCGAATTCCAAACAAGCCTTCCAACTTCATCTACACCTTCATGCTCCAAGCAATGGATAATTATCCAATGAGCTTCGGCAATGCTATCACCCATTACTCTCTGTCAACAAACTCCGGCAAGGCCACCACCCGTCAACAAAGCGGTCCAAGTACCAAGTCCGTGTATCTCCACCATGAAAACAAACGTCTCCATGAACCATCTCAACTCTCCCCCGTACCACCCCGTGGCACCTAGCACTTCATTAAGCGAATCAAGTCCGAGCAATGCTCGAACTTAGCAATAGGCAACGACTTGGTAAACATGTCTACTGCATTCTCCTTTGTGTGAACTTTCTGAAGACGAACTAGCTTCTCTTTACACATCGAGACAAGGAACGACTCTCTCACCTCAATATGCTTTGTCCTCGAGCTGAATGCTAGATTTTCAGCTAAGTGAATCGTACTCTGACTATCACAGTACACATCCACGCCTTCATATACAAAGCCCAAATCACACAATCGTGGCCTCAAATAAAGCGCATCCTTAGCTGCTTCAACCGCAGTATGAGCTCTTCCTGTATAGTGGACAAAGCCACAATCATCTACAACCTCGCTGTCCAACTGATCGTTGTCCCACCAATGGTGAACACATATCCGGAGGTTGACTTCCTTCGATCTCTATCACCGGCATAGTCGGAATCACAAAATTCAACCAAGTTGAAATCTCTACCTCTGCCGCCAAAGACAAGTCCATGGTTTGAATTTCCTCTAAGGTATCTGAAGATACACTTCACTGCTTCCCAATACGTCTTTCTTGGATTTGCCAAGAACCTACTCACCAATCCAACTGCCTGTGCAATGTCAGGCCTAGTGCAGACCATGGCATACATCAAGCTGCCAACTGCACTTGCATATGGGACATTCATCATATAAGCCTTGTCCTTTTCTGAGATCGAAGAGCCTTTACTAGAAAATTGTATGTGCAAAAGCATGGGTATGCTGATTGCCTTTTCCCCTTCCATGCTAAACCGAGCAAGCACCTTTCGAATGTACTCCTTTTGAGTGGGGCTCAAAAGTCCTAGTTTTCTATCCCTTTGGATTTTCATATCCAAAATTTTCTTTACTTCTCTAAGATCATTCATTTCGAATTCCGCTTTTATCTTTCGCTTTAAACTATCGATTTCAGCCTTATCCTTGGAAGCAATCAATATATCATCCACGTACGAGAGTAGGTACACCCATCTACCATTCTTTAAATGCTTGAAGTACACACAAGCGTCTTTGATGCTACGATCAAAACCAAGTGAAAGCATAAAAGAGTCAAACCTCTTGTACCATAGTTTTGGCGACCGCTTAAGTCCATACAATGACTTCTTCAATTTGAAAACCCAATTTTCTTTTCCATCTACAACAAATCCTTCTGGCTACTTCATGTAGACGGTCTCATCCAAGTCTCCATGCAAGAAAGCAGTTTTCACATCCAGTTTCTCTAGCTCTAAGTCATGAGCTACGACGATAGCGAGCAAAATACGGATGGACGTATGCCTCACTACTGGAGAAAATATCTCATCATACTCCAATCCCTTTCTTTGTGAAAACCCTTTAGCAACTAGTCTAGCCATGTATCTCCCATCATCCTTCACCTTGAGCACCCATTTGCAACCTATGGCACGGCTTCCTTGAGGAGGTGGTACTAGATCCTAAGTCTTGTTCTTCTTCAATGATTCTAACTCCTCTTCTATAGCGCACATCCACTTCGAACTGTCACATGACTTCAAAGCTTCATCAAGGTCAAGCGGCTCCTCAAGAACCACATGTAGGGCATAATCAAACTGATCACCAAGGCGAAGGTTCGCAAACTGCCAATCATCGTACCTTTCGGGTGGCCTAATAGTCCTACGACTGACCTGGGTAGGTACTGCATTGTCTAAACTCCTTTCAGCTCCACCTTGAACTGAACTTCCTCTAGATTCATGCACATCACCAGCACTACTAGAAGGTACCTGTGGACTATCCTGTGATGTTTCATCAACCGCGTTTTCCTCGACAGCATCAACAACAACTCTACTATTTGGCTGGAACATGGGAACTTCTTCCATCGCCTTAGGCCTATTAGAATCTTCTGATGTGGTAGGTAGCTTCTCCTTCGGATTGAACATAGCAGACTCATCAAAAGTAACATGTGTGGAATGAACAATCATCCGATCAACAGGGTTCCAAATTCGATACCCTTTGATACCATCGGTGTATCCCATTAGTATGCCCTTGTATGCTCTAGCCTCCAACTTGTCATCACCTATATGGTGAACGTACATAGGACAACCAAAAAATCAGAAGTAACCAAGATACACTGCTTTACCTCTCCACTTTTCCTTTGGAATCTTCCCATCTATGGATGAGCATGGAATTTGATTTATGATATGCGCCGTAGTTGATAATGCCTTAGCCCAAATGCCTATAGACAAGCCCACCATCAATCTCAAGCAACGAGCCTTCTCCAGTAGAGTAATGTTTATCATTTTTATAACCCCATTGGATTGCAGATCGTCGGGTGTAGTGAAATGCCTCTGAATGTCATGCCGTCTACAAAAGTTGAGGAACTTCCTAGAGACAAATTCACCGCCATTATTAGATATCAACACCTTCAACCTAGAACCAGATTGGTTCTCAACAAGCGCTTTCCAGTGTTTGAACTTCTCAAAACTCTCCGATTTGGCATTCATCACATACACCCATACTTTCCAAAAAAAGTCATCAATGAAAGAGATAAAATACTTTGCTCCTCCAAGAAAAGGAGTAGCAACCGGTCCCCAGACATCTGTATGCACATACACAGGTACTCGCCTCGATCTATGGTATTCAACTCCAAAAGATACTTTAGTTTGCTTGCCTAACACACACTCCTGGCAAAAGTCCATCTTGTCGAAGCTTTCTCCTTTGATCATCTTCTGCCTTCGAAGCAACTCTAAGACCTTCTCTGAAATATGATCCAATCTGAGATGCCAAAGCTTTGTGGCATCCAATGCACGAGAACTATCTACTCCAACACACGACTCTTCAAGAACTGTGGTTCCTTTTAGCAAATACAGATTTCGGAACACATCTCCTTTAATAAGAACTAGTGCACCTCTCGAAACCTTTAGACTATCCTTCTTGATAGTTACCTTACATCGCAAAGATACCAATTTTCCTAAAGATTAAGGACTTCCGAAGACCTGGAACATACCCGACACTTGTCAAAGTGCGTATCACTTTGTCAAACATCATGATCCTCACTGTACCTTCACCCATTGCTCTACAGCTAGCATCATTATCCATAAGAATAGAGCTTCCCTCTCATCCAACGAAATAACTGAAGTAATCCTTATTAGGCATCATATGAAAAGACGCCCCCGAGTCCAGCACCCAATGGTTTGAGACATCTGATACTACTGCAAACAACACATCGTCAGATACAGACTTCTCTACCACAAGTGATGAGGATCCATCTTCTTCCTTCTTCTACAAATCTGGACAATCCTTTTTCCAATGACTAGGTTTTTTGCAGATAAAGCACTTCTCATCCTTAGACTTTCCTCTCCTGCCATTACCGAGCTTCCTGGACTTGGAACACCCTCTAGAACGTCAATTCTTCTTTGTTGGAATCATAATTTTACATCGTTTTGGTTGTGACAAACTATATAAATAAATATTTGTGTGTACTAATCAATTATGCAAAAGATTCGTTACAGATTCGCATTCAGAGTGTTTTGAAGCTGATTGTCATTTGTCTAGAGTCTTTATATTTAGAAATATGTTAAAATCTCTCCTGAAATGATATATATATATATATATATATAACATATCCACACATGCACTACCCTAAACAATAGGCTAAAACAACCGGCTGAATAACTTTATTCAGACGGCTGATTGCTAAAACTATTTTATAGTTTCACAATATTCAGCCGGCTGAATGAGATCATTCAGCCGTTTGAATACTAAAACTATTTTATAGTTTCACAATATTCAGCCGGCTGAATGACTTCACTCAGACGGCTAGATTAGGCCAAAAATAGCCTATTTCTTTGCTTTTTCCAATTTTTAAATTTCAGAAGGCTTAATAAATCCATTCAACCGGCTGAATATTCTCAACGGCTATTTTTTATGAAAAGACAGTTCTCTTCATCTAAGAGAAACATCTTCAAACCAAAAGTTGCATCTGTTTCTTTTCATTGTTACCTTTCAATGATAGTTGCAACTTTTTAATCTTTATAAATAGATTTCAGAATTCAACAAACAACAATAATTGATTTTAATATTCTTGAATTCTTATCTCTTATTCTCTATTTTCAAACTGCACTCAAACTGCTTACATTCTCTGACCGTTGATCACTTTATCTTCCATAATTTTCAAGCACATTACAATACATATCATAAAGGAGAAGATTATAGGAAGATTGTACTTAATTGGCTTATCAGTGCTATTCAAAGAGCATACTATAGTCAGATACTTTTGTTATTTGTAAAGAAGTCCTTTTTGGTTGCTCATGCGGTAGAAGTCCTATTCGGTTGCTTAGGCGGTAGAAGTCCTGTTCGGTTGCTCAAGCGGTGTAAACCTATTCCTCTGGGTTAAGTGAGGGTTGCAAGTTTAATTCTAGAAGGAGTCTGGGACTGGACGTAGAACAGGAGTTCGAACCAGTATAAAAATCCCTGGTGTTATTTACTTTACTGCTTTTACTATTTACTTTCTTATTCCGCACAAGTAGTTTATCCATATTACACGATCCTATAGCACAATCACTTTCATTTGGTATCAGAGCCTGGCCTTCATATAACCGTAACATAGTTACCTGATATTATTTTTATATGGAAAACAACACTAGCACGGTTTCTAACACTACCTTTACAGAAGGTCAATCTACTGCACGACCACCTTTATTTAATGGAATGAACTATAACTATTGGGCCACTAGAATGAGAATCTATATACAAGCAAGTAGTTATGATACCTGGAACATTATGCAATCTGAATATATTATTCCTACTACTGAATATTCAACATGGTCTAACACGCAAAAATTAGATGCTACTGGAAATGCTAAAGCTATGAACATGTTATATTATGCATTAGATAAAAATGAGTTTAATAGAATAAGCATGTGTAAAACTGCTTATGAAATTTGGCGTACACTTAAAGTTACACATGAAGGAACTAACAAAGTCAAACAAAGTAAAATTTCTATGCTCAAAAATTAGTTTCAGAATTTCAAAATGAAGCAAGATGATACTATCAATGAAATGTACTCTAGATTTCAAGATATATATCATTCTTTAATAGCATTAGGAGAAACTTACACATATTTTGATATTGTTTCAAAGATCCTCAACTCACTAATGGATAAGTGGGAACAAAAAGTCTTAGCAATCGAAGAAGCTAACGACATTTCAACCATAAAACCAGAAGAGTTGATTGGAAATCTAATGTCTTATGAAGTTAATCTCCAGGCAAAACGAGTACAGGCTCAAGATAAGAAAATATAGCGTTCCAGGCAAAAAAGATGAATCAGATTCAGATGAAGAAGATATGGCGCTCATTGCTAAAAATTTCAAAAAGTTCTTGAAATTTAGAAACAACAACAAATTTAGAAACAACAAGAACAACTCCAGCAACAATAACAACACAAACAAACCATCATCATCTGCTCTAGAATGTAATGAATGTCATAGGAAAGGTCACATCAAGAAAGACTGTCCTAAGAAAAAGAAGACAAGTATAAGCACAAAAGGACAAATTCAAGAAGAAAGCTTTCTCTGTCACATGGGACGATACGTAATCATCTTCATCATCAGAAAGTGACTCTGACAGTGATTCAGAACAAGCCAATATTTTCTTTATGGCCACAAAAGACGAGGTAAGTGATCTAACTTTTAATGATCTTTTGGAAATAAATTCAGAATTACTTGACAAACTAAAGAGAAAAAATAGAAAGTACAAAGAAACTCTTGAAAAATTGAACAGAACTGAAATCAAAGTAGAAATGTTGAGAGATGAAAATAAAATTTTAGAAGAAGAACTTCAAGTTATTCAAGAATCTTGTTCTAATATGACATCTCAACTTTCTTTGCTAAGTCAAGAGATAGAAACTCAAAAAGAAAAGAATAATGCTATATTAATTGAAAATCATGACCTTAAATCAAATATCAAGATTTTAGAGTTAGATAACTCTAGCTTTAAAACAAAGTTAGAAGACATTACTAAAAATGTTTCTAATTTTAATAAAGGCAGAGAAAGTCTTTCCAAAATTATAGAAAGTTCTCAAACTGTTTCAAATAAAAGAGGACTAGGATATAAACAAACTAAAATTATTCCAAAGAAAAAAAAAATTCATATAAAAGGAATAATAAAGTAGAAAAACTTAGTCCTAAAATTTCAAATTTTACTACATCAATTAAAATTTGGGTTCCTAAAACAAATAATTCTTCAATTAGAAATAAGTATATAAAATCTTTTATAAAAAATGTTCATAAAAACAAAGATTTTGTTTTCAAAAGGAATTCTAAACCCTCTTGGGTTTAGCTTCCTAAAACCTAACTCTTAGGACCCAAAATAAAATGGTCGGTACCAATGTTAATTCTATATTTTGCAGGTACCATCCAAAAAGAGAGGAAAATGGATACTAAACAGTGGTTGCTCAAAACACATGATAGGAAATAAAGGGATGCTAACAAACATTAATTACTCAGATGGAGGTTCTGTCACATTTGGAGATAATTCCAAAGGATATGTCATCGGCAAAGGCGACGTGAGCAATAATGGTATATCTAATTCACCTCTTATTACAGATGTCTAACTAGTTAAAAATTTAAAGCATAATTTACTTAGTATTTGTGAAAAAGGATTCAATATTTCCTTTTCTGAAAATAAGTGTAGCATTTTTATCAAAATAAAAATCTTATTTTTGAAGGTTTTAGAGATAAAAATATTTATGTTTTAAATATGAATATAAATCATAATACAAATATGTGTTTAATAGCCAAAGAAAATGATCCTTGGTTATGGCACAAAAGATTTTGTCATATTAATTTCAAAACTATAAATAAATTATCTAAAAATAATTTAGTAAAAGGTTTACCAAAAATGAACTTTAAAGTAAACAACATTTGTGATGCTTGTCAATTAGGAAAATTGTCAAAATCATCCTTCAAATAAAAGAAAAATATTTCTACTTTACAACCACTAGAACAATTACATTTAGATCTCTTTGGTCCAACACAAATTCAATCTATAAATCATAGTAAATATGTGTTTGTTATAGTAGATAATTTCTCAAGATATACTTGGACTATTTTCTAAAAAAATAAAAGTGATACTTTTGAAAATTTCAAGAATTTTGCAAAGAGAATTCAAAATCTCAAAAATTTAAAAATTAAGAATATTAGAAGTGATCATGAAGGTGAATTTGAGAATGAAGCATTTGAACATTTTTGTAATAAAAAGGGAATTTACTATAACTTTTCTTTTCCTAGAACACCACAACAAAATGGAGTTGTAGAAAGAAAAAATAGAACGTTACAAGAATGTGCAAGAACTTTATTAAATGGAAACACATTACCAAAACATTTCTGGGCAGAAGCTGCAGCAACTGCTTGCTATGTTCTAAATCGTATTTCCATCCGACCTTTAACAAAACATACTCCATATGAACTTTTTCATCAAAGAAAACCAAAAATTTCATATTTCAAAACTTTTGGCTCAAAGTGTTTTATCTTAAACACAAAAGATTAGCTTGGAAAATTCGATCCAAAATCCGATGAAGGAATCATCGTAGGATATTCAGAACGAAGCAAAGCTTATCGAATTTTCAATAAAAGAACAAAAACAATCGAAGAAACACTTCATGTTTCATTCGACGAAAATTTCAAATTTAATAATAATTTTAAGGATGATGAAGATATACCTAAGATGGTCACAAATACGGTTACTCAAAATAATTTTGAAGAAGATGAAAACATTATTTATAACTTTAAAGAAAATGAAAACATTGTTCATAATGAAAATGAATTAAGATCTCATCCTAGGATTTTATGAGATCACCCAGTAGAAAAATGTTATAGGAGAAATTGATTCACATGTTAGAACTAGAAATCAACTTAATCAAATGGGTCATGTAGCTTTTCTTTCTAAAATCGAACCTAAAAATGCAAAAGAAGCATCTACTGATGACTATTGGATTATAGCTATGCAAGAAGAACTAAACCATTTCGAACGAAATGAAGTTTGGGAACTAGTTCCTAGACCAAGTGATCAAACAGTCATTGGTACTAAATGGGTTTTCAAAAATAAAGCAGATGAACAAGGTAATATAACTAGGAATAAAGCTAGATTTGTTTCACAAGGATATAATCAAGAAGAAAGAATTGACTACGAAGAAATATTTGCTCCAGTTGCACAACTTGAAGCAATACGTATCTTACTGGACTTTGCATGTTTTCATAATTTCGAACTTTATCAAATGGATGTTAAAAGTGCTTTCATAAATGGTTATATAAAAGAAAATGTTTTTGTTGAACAACCTCCATTATTCACACATGAAAAATTTCCAGACCACGTCTATAAACTTAAGAAAGCCTTATACGGTCTAAAACAAGCACCCCGTACTTGTTATGAACGTCTTAAGTGCTATCTAATAGATTCTGGTTTTGAAATCGAGAAGGTTGATCAAACTCTTTTTATTAAAAGAACTAAAAAGGATATTTTAATTATTCAAATTTATGTAGATGATGTTATTTTTGGCTCTACAAATGAAAAATTATGTCAGGAATTTTCAAAAATAATGACCAAAAAATTTGAAATGTCACATATGGGAGAATTATCTTAATTTCTTGGTTTACAAATTAAACAAATAGAAAATGGAATTTTTATTAATCAAGAAAAATATTAATAATCTAATTAAACGCTTTAATATGGAAAATACTTCTGCTAAATCAACTCCAATGAGTACAATAGTTCATCTCGATAGAGATGACGATGGCAAAAGTGTTGACCAAAAATTATATCGAAGTATAATTGGATCATTACTTTATCTAACTGCTAGTAGACCTGACATAATGATGAGTGTTTGTTTATGTGCACGATTCCAAGCAAATACTAAAGAATCACATATGCGAGCAGTAAAACATATATTGCGTTATCTTATCAAAACCAAAGATTTTGGACTTTTCTATCCGAAAGAATGTCCTTTCGAGTTAGTTTCATATAGTGCTGACTTTGGAGGATGTCGGACGGATCAAAAATGTACTAGTGGGACTTGTCACTTCATTGGAAAATCCTTAGTCTCTTGGTTTAGTAAGAAACAAAATTGTGTTTCACTCTCAACTTGTGAGGCAGAATATATTTCTGCTGCCTTAGCTTGTGCTCAAGTTATTTATATGCAACAAAAACTTCACGATTTTGGTGTTAATTTATCTAAATCAACAATTTTTTGTGATAACACCAGTGCTATAAACTTATCTAAAAATCTCGTCAATCACTCACGAACAAAACATATTGACATACGTCATCATTTTCTTCGTGGTAATATTGAAAAGGATTTAGTCAGACTGGAAATTGTATCCTTTGAAAATCAATTGGCAGACATATTTACAAAACCTTTAAATGAAAATATCTTTATAAAATTAAGAAGAGAATTAGGAATTGTTTCCATCAAGGATTTATAATTATTTTTTAAAAAAATTAATAATAATAGTAATAAATTTTTTTTTCAAGACTCGAACTCGGGATCTCTTACTTGAAAATCTGGTGCTTTACTACTACACTACTCTTTTCTTCACATCTATTTTTGGTTTGCATTCTATTTTTATTGTTTATTTTTTTACCTTACAATTTTTTCAACTAATTTTTTCTCTGGTTCTTAAAATCCTAACCACCAATATTCTTTCTATTTATATGAAAGTTTACATATAAATACCTCTAATCCTTTTCTCTCTTTTGCATTCAATTAAAATTAAAACAGTTCCAATTATCCTACTCAAAAATGTCTTCCCAGCATAACTCTGAATCCTCTACTCTATCTTATTCTTCTCCTAGTTCGAGATCGGTGAATTTACCTACTCCAAAACTGATTTATGAATCAGTACCAATTGTTCCTCCGTCTACTCACACAGGTTATACTCCACCTGGTAAAAGAACAAGAAGGTCTCTATTTTTTGGTTCACCGTCTATGTAATAGCCCGTATATTTGGACCATTTAAATTTACAATAATCCACACATGTCAACTTAAATAATACAAAACACGAATCATTATGGGATTATGAATACATATATGTAAATGAGAATCAATATAACATCACAGACACAGAATAGTCACAGAATAATGCAGCGGAAAAGTACATCATCATAATAGTAGTTCATGAAGCTACTACAGGAATACAACAATGTCTCAACATAAAGTGACAAAGAGAAATACAAGATGTTCAATACATAAGTTCATCAAATACTAGAAAGGAAATAACTGATAAAGATAAATGCTAAGTCTTCAGCATCTTCAACCAACCTTGATCAGCAACTGGATAGCTTCAGACTGACCCAAGCATATACAAAAGAAACACTCGAGTCAGGACTCAAAATCTTATACAGGATAATCAGGTGCAAATAATAAAGTCCATAACTCAAAGACGAATGTGATGCCCATCTTTAAGGATTCGATAAACTATCTATATATATACAATAGAATGCGCTAAATAGATAATGTCTAAACAGTAAAGTATAATATCAAAATAGTGTTAAGTCATGGCCCATTCCACCCTTAACACATTTTTTATTCCCAAGAGCATATACAAGACCGTAGTTTCCCCAAAACCGGAAGTCACCAGAGGGCAATCCATATACTAAAGGTACAAAATAAAACGTAGTGGTCGCGTATAGGATAATCAGTATGACAAGGTACATGAGGCGATACCAACTAGGATACTAGTAGTTGCCTGATCCGGACTGATGTTGAGCATAGCAGCTACTATCTCAACACCGCGAAACAACACTCCCAAATCAAGGGGTGCACCCAAATCGAATCACATAAGTAATAGATAAGGTATCGAAGAAGTGTGTCCGCTAGAGATGGCGATCCTCAATGGCCCGGCGCGGCTCCTGTTTTAGTCATGTCAGGGGTCATCCAAAATCGTTCTCTTTCTTCAGTCAACGCGTTCATCAAAACCATCCACTTCATTCTGGGTCAACACTCCGCGTATATTAGTTATTAAAGTGGTTTTCGGTATCAACAGAGAGTATGTCCATATCCGATCCCGGTCTCTTTAATAACTACGCATTAATTACCCGATGGTCATTTAATATTAAAGTTTAAAACAAATCAAAGTCCAAAAGTCAAGTTGCAAGTTTGACTTTCAAAATTTGACACTTCACAATTCAATTTATTTCGAACATTTAAAATCATATTTCCAAATGAAGTTTTAGTTCAAGCCCTTGGGTTAACAGTACTTAAGTATTCAAGTTCAATTTTATTCCTATTCCCATTCATCGTTACATTAAATTTAATCAAAACTTTGATTTAATCAATTTCAACAGCTAAATCAAATCCTAAACTTTAGTTGGTTTTGCATTCCCTTTAAGTCACTTTGTTACTTAATCTCAAATTAAATTTATAACAAATTCCAAATTTAGTAAATTTATCCAAATTAGATTTAATTTCGAATCTAATAAATTCAATTTATTAGATTCTGAAACTTACTTATTCAAATCTCATTTCAATTAAATGTGTCAATCCGTTCATCTAATTAAGTAGATTTATTAGTCCGTTTCAATTTAATACATTAATTTATTTTAATTAGGTCCACTTATTTTTTTCATTAATTCATTACAATTAAATCCATTAATTTATTACAATTAAGTCCATTAATTTATTACAATTAATCCTATTAATTTAATACCATTAAATCTATTGATTTATTTCAATTAAATCCATTTATTTATTACAATTAAATCCATTCATTTATTACGATTAAATCTATTGATTTATTACAATTAAATTCATTTATTTATTACAATTAAATCCATTAATTCCGTTACTTACTTTCCAACAATTTTTTTTTTAAGTTCATTTCTTAATTTCAAATGGATTTCGATTCCAAAATGATTTTGTTGACCAATCGGGTTTCTTATTTTTTTAATTCTCTATCCTAGGCCAAAGTTGTTCAATTTGGGTATTTATCATTTCAACCCAATATAATTAAATAAAACAGAGCATAGCAAAGGGAACTTGCATTTGTAAAACTTGCATTAAATAAACAATCAATAGCAATCATACATAACAATTCAACCGTTTATTTAAATAATCCCGAAATAATCGTACTTAATTTACATTTGTTATTTATGTAAGTTAATAAAATTATTCCTAGAATCCACACTATCATTTTATGCAGATTAAAGATTATTACATTATAGGTTTTCACTTGGCGTTTATTATCAAATTATTACATCAATCATACATTCAATGGTTCAAAGTGTTGTTAACACTATTTCTACGTGTCGGTTTATTTAACATTTAAAGGGACAAGTTCAACATATATAATCTATTTAAATTTTAGACTATCCTATATCAATTTCAATTTCATATTAATCATCACTTATATTACGACCAATTTCAACAACACATAACAATTTAGTGTCACAATTATTTTCCATAACTAACTTCAAATCAAATTTAACATCAAGCAATTTAACAATCAAATTAATATCAGTAACATCTATCACTTGATTATCATAGCATAATAGATTGAGTCGTGAATGAAATATTCACCTTGCGTGGTTGAAGAAGATGACGGCGAAGCACGAAAATGAATAGACTAGGATGGACGACACAAGCACAAATACGAACTATAAATCAAACAAAAGATTATTCAACAATAGCTTAATACGATGTATATATATTGATTTGTATATATATATAAACCTTACCAAACAACTAGACGCAAATAAGGTGGATGGAAGCTTAGATCGCTGGATTAGCCTCAACTGGAACTGCGCAGACAAGGCATAAGTGAGTCCATAGTTTACAACTTATAACCGATATATAATTTTATCATATAAAAAAATAAAAAATAAAAAGTGGCAGCGGACGCGGGAGCGGCTAAGCGGGCTCGACGTGGCGAGTCGGGGTGGTCGAGGGTAAGGCGGGCTAGGGTGGGCTGCATGGGGTTGCTGGCGGGTCCGGGTGGGCTGGGTCTGGTGGGTTCGGGTGGGTCTGGCGGACTGGGCAGGGGTGGAACGACAGGCAGCGGAGGGATGGGGTGGCGGGCTGGGCGCGGCGGGCTGGGCTGGGTGCGGTTGGGTCTGGGCTGGCTGGGTGCGGTTGGGTCTGGTGGAGGGGACGGGCAGGCTGGTTCGGGTGGCAGGCGGTTGGCCGGTGGGAGGGAGGCAGTGGGGCAGTGGGTCTGGTGGGGCGAAGGCAGGTGGGCGGTGGGTCTGGGCAGAGGCGAAGGCAGGCGACGGTGGGGTTGGTGGGCAGTGGGTCTGGGCGGAGGCGAAGGCAGGCGGGCGGTGGTCTGGTGGAGGCAAAGGCAGGCGGGCGGTGGGTCTGGGCGGAGGCGAAGGGCTGGGGACTGGGGCAGGCGAAGGCTGGTCGTGGGGACTGGGGCAGGCGAAGGGGACGGGCCAGGTGGTTGGGAGGCAGTGGGGCCGGGACGGCGACGGGAGTTGGGCGTGGCGGGGATGGGTTGGTGGTGGTGGGGTCTGGTGGAGGCAGTGGGAGGAAGGCTCCATTTGCTGCTTTGAGAAGAAAGAAATGCAAAATATTTGAAAGAGAAGAGGAAGGCAGAGGAATACGTACCAAAGATGTGAAAATGCAAACGAGCGAATAGTGGGATGATAGCTTAATATATAACCTAGTACAGAAATTGAAAGGTCACCAATTTATTTGTCTTGGTAACCGAAAGGCTGTTGGCTTTCCAAGGCAATTGAATAGTCAAAGGACCCTTAGAATTCTGAACTTAGTAGGCAATTGGATACCGGTTTAGGCTGCGTAACGGACCAGTTTATACTCCGTTAAATAATTATAATTCGCAGCGCCGAACTCCGATTGACACAAACAAATATACCGTTTTGATCAGCGCCACGAGGCGAACACAACAGTATACAGATATCAGTGGTACGATTAAATTATAAAATTCGAAAATTTTCTATTGTGGAAAATGCAGCAAAAGCGCCGAAGAATAAGATCGACGGAGCTGAAGATGTCCGAAATTTGAAAAACGAAAAATGACGTCTTGATCAGAAGATGGTTTAGAATTTTTCTATGTAAAAATATTACGGTTCAGAAGATAAAATTTTTCGCGTTTAAAATGAACTGATGTGAAATAAACGCGAACGAAATTTACTGCGGTATTTTCCGACGAAACTTTTCCCATATCTAAAACCATCTAGGCGCAATTTATAAACAAAGTTTGGACGCTAATTGGAACTGTATGAAAGTTCCCTATTTTATATTAAAATAATGGGTTCAAAATTTTAAAATTGGGTCGGAATTTCAGGGTCGTTACATTCTCCTCCACTCAAAACTTTTCGTCCTCGAAAAGAACGAGACGGTAAAGTAAGAATGGAGTAAGCGGAAACATCAAGATAGATTTTTAAGAAAATTTGATTTATACCTAAAATCAGTAATTCGGGGTTCGAATCCCGGATACTATCCTTAGTTTCCCATGTGCAATCTCGCTCATCTGCACTCCATTGGACTTTGATGAGATTTATAGACTTCCTTCTTAGTTGCCTTGTTTCCCGATCGACTATTCGAAGTGGTCTTCTTTCGATAGTCAAATCTGGCTCGATATCTACTTCATCTAACTGAGCAATTAGAATGGTCATGGATGGATCACGCACGACTTTCCGGAGATGTGAAACATGGAATACGTTGTGCACGCCCTCAAACTTTTCTGGTAATGCAACTCTATAAGCTAATGTGCCAATTCTCTCGGTGATAGTAAATGGTCCAACAAATCTTGGAGCAAGCTTCCCTCTTCGACCAAATCGGATAACATTCTTCAAAGGTGATATTTTCAAAAATACCTCATCCCCAACCTGGAATTCCAAATCTCTTCTACGCCTATCTCCATAGCTCTTCTGCCTATCCTGTGCGGTCTTCATCTTCCTTCTGATCTCATTAACCTTCTCGGATGCTTCCATAATCATATCTGGGCCAAGAACCAATCGATCACCAGGCTCAATCCAACAAGCTGGCGATTTGCATGGCCGTCCATATAAAGCTTCGAACGGTGCCATATCGATACTTGCCTGATAACTGTTATTATAAGTGAATTCAACCAAATGGAGATGGTCTTCCCAAGATCCACCGAAATCAATTATGCAAGCTCGGAGCAAATCCTCCAAAATCTGATTTACCCTTTCAGTTTGGCCATCCGTTTGAGGGTGATAAGCTGTTCTCAGATTCAGTTTAGTGCCTAAGACGTCCTGAAACGCCTTCCAGAATTTACTAGTGAATATAGGGTCTCGATCGCATACAATACTAGATGGAACCCCATGAAGTCTAACAATCTCTTTCATATAAATCTCTGCCAAACTTGAAGCAGTACGAGTGGTCTTAACAGGAATAAAGTGAGCAGATTTTGTCAACCTATCAACGATCACCCATATACTCTCGTTACCTTTTCTGGTCCTTGGTAATCCATCGATGAAGTCCATAGAAATCTGATCCCATTTCCAACAAGGAATCTCTAGGGGTTGAAGTAAACCGGTCATCTTCTAGTGATCGGCCTTGACTCGTTGGCAAGTGGTGCATCTACTGACATATATAGAAATATCTCTCTTCATCCCACTCCACCAATATAAACGCTTCATATTACGATACATCTTAGTGACACCAGGATGAAATGAAAGTGATGACTGATGATTCTCCCTAAGTACTTCTTGTCTCAATCCATCAACATTAGGAACACAAATACGGTTGTCAATCCTCAGAACTCCATTACTATCTATCTGTGCTCCCACTTTACTGTCGGCATTACCAACTCTACCAAGAACCAACTCCTTCATACGATAGAGCAATGTGTCCTCGTATTGTTTAGCTTTTATACGATCCATAAGAGAGGGAGAGATGACAAGCTGAAATAACATGCCTTCAACAATATTACAGCAAGACAATGTTTTGCTATGACTCAATGCATCGGCTACAACATTTGCTTTCCCAGGAGTATAAGTGATGTCGAGATCATATGCAGCTAAAAATTTGAGCCATCGGACTTGCCTCTGGTTCAAATCCTTCTGGGAAAAGATATATCTCAAGGACTTATGATCAGTGAATAATTCGAATTTTGTTCCCAAAAGATGATGCCTCCATAGTTTCAGAGCAAATACAACTGCAAGAAGCTCTAGGTCATGTGTGGCATAGTTTAATTCATGGGTATTCAACTGACGGCCTGCATAGGCAATAACCTTTCCATTTCGCATAAGAACAGCGCCTAAACCTTCTCGGCAAGCATCTGTATAGACAGTTAATCCTTCACTTCCATCGATTACTGCAAGAACAGGGGCTGAAGTTAACTTACGCTTCAACTCATTAAATGCTGATTCGCACTTCTCACTCCAAATAAACTTAACATCTTTCTGAGTTAAAGCAGCGAGTGGGGCAAAAATCCGGGCAAAGTGCTCAATAAATCTGCGATAATAACCGGCTAAACCCAAGAAACTACGAATATCTATAGGAGTTTTAGGAGTCTCCCAATCCTGTAGATAAATTTCAAATTAGAAAGGGATAAGAGGAATTGAATAGAAATAGCGAATAGGATAGAACTTACATTGATTACTACGATCTTAGCTGGATCGACCGAAATCCCATTTTCAGAAACTATGTGGCCCAGGAATCTCACTTCATCTCGCCAGAAGTGGCATTTGGAGAATTTGGCCTTAAGTTGATGATTTCGGAGAGTTTCCAGAACATAAGCAAGGTGTGTCTCATGCTCCTTCTCATCTTTGGAGAAAACGAGAATATCATCAATGAATATAAGAACAAACTTGTTAAGTACATCCCGAAAGACTCGATTCATCAAGTCGACGAAATAAGCAGGTGCGTTGGTCAAACCGAATGGCATAACCAACCATTCATAGAATCCATTTTCGGTACGGAAAGCTGTCTTATGGATACTATCTTCAGCAACTCTGAATTGGTGGAACCTAGTGGCTAGATCAAGTTGTGAGAAAATTTTAGCTCCATGGAGCTGATCGAATAAATCGTTGATGCGAGGCATCGGGTAACGATTCTTGAGAGTGTGTTTGTTTAGTTCTCGGTAATCAAGACACATGCGAAGAGATCCATCTGATTTGGTGACAAATACAACTGCGGCGCCCCATTCAGAACAACTTCTCCTAATCAAGCCTTTAGCAAATAGATCATCAATTTGGGTTTTTAGTTCAGCTTTTTCTTTAGGAGCCATCCTTCGGTGTGGGAGAACTACAGGAGTAGCTCCAGGGATCAGACCAATACGAAAATCGATTTCCCGTTTAGGCGGTAGAGAGTTGACCTCTCCAAATACATCAGGAAATTTCTGAACAATAGGTGTAGTATTAAGATCATCCGGATGAGCATCAAGAGAGAATATGAAGCTTCCGGCATATTTCTGAGATGATTTGCATTCAATGACAAGTGGCTGACCCTTGTCGCTTACCAAAGAAACTGAACGAGTTTTGCAGGAAATAACAGCATCGAATTTGCTTAACCAATCAGCTCCAAAAAGAAAGTTGAATGCTTGGAATCCAAGTACATAGAAATCCCAAGTGAATCAAGAAAAATCATACATAAGTGCAACTCCCTTGCAAACACTTCGGAGGTTAGCGGGTCCTCCAATGGGATTTGAGACACATAAGGAGGTAGTAGCAAGAGTAGGTTCTAATTTGAGTTTATTACAAAGGTCAACGAATATAAAACTATGTGAAGCACCAGTATCGAATAATACCCTAATAGGTGTAGCATGTAAATGAAAAACACTTCGTAAGGTACCTTGGTCATCCTGGGTGGGTGGTGCAGGTGTGGTGATAGAAAATACTCCAGATGGTGTGCCACGCTTATACAGTGGGCAGTCTTTCTTGAAATGACCCGGCTGGAGGCATACATAGCATAAATCTTTCCTAGTCGTAGAAGGTGGTGGAACAGCAGCTCCGGTAGATGGACAACTATTAGCATAATGGCCTTTCTTACCGCATTTGAAGCAAGTGATATTAGCAAGGTCGATTGGGCTTTTCTGAGCATATTCCAATAAAGTAGTCTTCTGCCAAGCTTTCTTTTGTTGATCAAAGTTCATCTTCCTTTTCCCGGGCTGGCTAGAAGAGGGCTGAGTAGGAGTGGCCTTGGCAGTAGGTCCCTTAGGTTTTGCCTCATATCTAAGAGCATAGTCTACAAGCTCTGTGAAGGTGCAGTGAGTGTGGCTAGTAAGCAAGTCATAATACTCTGGTCTTGCTCCCAAAATGAACTTCTCATTTTTTAGAAGGGGTGTATCAATCAATCCTGGGCCGAACTTGGAGAGTTCGTTGAATTTCCTCTTGTACTCAGAAAAAGTCATACTGGCTTGCTTAAGATCCATGAAAGCTCTATAAAGTTGGGTTTTCCCAGCAGCTGGCATCCATTGTGCCGAGAAAGTATCCCTAATCAAAAGATAGACAAGATGAATAACATTTCAAAGATTAAAGAAGAATTTAGACTACGGAATCCAATTAAATTTTTATACCTAAACTGGGCCCAAGTGATGGTGTTCTCCTCGATACGAAAAGTAACTGATTCCCACCAATCTTGCGCGGCATCCTGAAGTTGCCAGGTAGCAAGCTGACGGTTCTGAGCATTAGTGATCTCTAGACCCGAAAATATCTTCTCTAAGCCTTTAAGCCATTGCTGAGCCTCAATAATGTTCTCGGATCCAGAAAACTTAATACCTCCAAGCTGTGAATACTCCTTACTAAGAATGGTGAATTTGACAGGAGCTGGAGCGACAGGTGCAGCCTGAGCAGGACCATTGCCTCTTCCACCCCTATTATTCCTTCTGGCACTCATCCTGAATACCAAAAGAAATTTAGTACCAAGGATAAAATCATAGAACTCAAAGGAAAATTCAATCGACGAATCAAAGGAGTTCGAATAGAAAGGGTTTGGATATTGAATCGATTCTCCTCATTCTAGGGTATTGCTACCCTATCTCTAATGAGTTTCATAATCCCGAACTAAGGTTTTTAGGGAAACCGAAGCTCTGATACTAACTGTAACATCCCGTATATTTGGACCATTTAAATTGACAATAATCCACACATGTCAACTTAAATAATACAAAACACGAATCATTATGGGATTATGAATACATATATGTAAATGAGAATCAATATAACATCACAGACACAGAATAGTCACAGAATAATGCAGCGGAAAAGTACATCATCATAATAGTAGTTCATGAAGCTACTACAGGAATACAACAATGTCTCAACATAAAGTGACAAAGAGAAATACAAGATGTTCAATACATAAGTTCATCAAATACTAGAAAGGAAATAACTGATAAAGATAAATGCTAAGTCTTCAACATCTTCAACCAACCTTGATCAGCAACTGGATAGCTTCAGACTGACCCGAGCATATACAAAAGAAACACTCGAGTCAGGACTCAAAATCTTATACAGGATAATCAGGTGCAAATAATAAAGTCCATAACTCAAAGACGAATGTGATGCCCATCTTTAAGGATCCGATAAACTATCTATATATATACAATAGAATGCGCTAAATAGATAATGTCTAATCAGTAAAGTATGATATCAAAATAGTGCTAAGTCATGGCCCATTCCACCCTTAACACATTTTTATTCCCAAGAGCATATACAAGACCGTAGTTTCCCCAAAACCGGAAGTCACCAGAGGGCAATCCATATACTAAAGGTACAAAACAAAACGTAGTGGTCGCGTATAGGATAATCAGTATGATAAGGTACATGAGGCGATACCAACTAGGATACTAGTAGTTGCCTGATCCGGACTGATGTTGAGCATAGCAGCTACTATCTCAACACCGCGAAACAACACTCCCAAATCAAGGGGTGCACCCAAATCGAATCACATAAGTAATAGATAAGGTATCAAAGAAGTGTGTCCGCTAGAGATGGCGATCCTCAATGGCCCGGCACGGCTCCTGTTTTAGTCATGTCAGGGGTCATCCAAAATCGTTCTCTTTCTTCAGTCAATGCGTTCATCAAAACCATCCACTTCATTCTGGATCAACACTCCGCGTATATTAGTTATTAAAGTGGTTTTCGGTATCGACAGAGAGTATGTCCATATCCGATCCCGGTCTCTTTAATAACTACGCATTAATTACCCGATGGTCATTTAATATTAAAGTTTAAAACAAATCAAAGTCCAAAAGTCAAGTTGCAAGTTTGACTTTCAAAATTTGACACTTCACAATTCAATTTATTTCGAACATTTAAAATCATATTTCCAAATGAAGTTTTAGTTCAAGCCCTTGGGTTAACAGTACTTAAGTATTCAAGTTCAATTTTATTCCTATTCCCATTCATCGTTACATTAAATTTAATCAAAACTTTGATTTAATCAATTTCAACAGCTAAATCAAATCCTTAACTTTAGTTGGTTTTGCATTCCCTTTAAGTCACTTTGTTACTTAATCTCAAATTAAATTTATAACAAATTCCAAATTTAGTAAATTTATCCAAATTAGATTTAATTTCGAATCTAATAAATTCAATTTATTAGATTCTGAAACTTACTTATTCAAATCTCATTTCAATTAAATGTGTCAATCCGTTCATCTAATTAAGTAGATTTATTAGTCCGTTTCAATTTAATACATTAATTTATTTCAATTAGGTCCACTTATTTTTTTCATTAATTCATTACAATTAAATCCAGTAATTTATTACAATTAAGTCCATTAATTTATTACAATTAATCCTATTAATTTAATACCATTAAATTCATTGATTTATTTCAATTAAATCCATTTATTTATTACAATTAAATCCATTCATTTATTACGATTAAATCTATTGATTTATTACAATTAAATTCATTTATTTATTACAATTAAATCCATTAATTCCGTTACTTACTTTCCAACAATTTTTTTTAAGTTCATTTCTTAATTTCAAATGGATTTCGATTCCAAAATGTTTTGTTGACCAATCGGGTTTCTTATTTTTTTAATTCTCTATCCTAGGCCAAAGTTGTTCAATTTGGGTATTTATCATTTCAACCCAATATAATTAAATAAAACAGAGCATAGCAAAGGGAACTTGCAGTGTGATAACTGGGATGGTGTCAAAGTAAATAAACAATCAATAGCAACCATACATAACAATTCAACCGTTTATTTAAATAATCCTGAAATAATCGTATTTAATTAACATTTGTTATTTATGTAAATTAATAAAATTATTCCTAGAATCCACACTATCATTTTATGCAGATTAAAGATTATTACATTATAGGTTTTCACTTGGCGTTTATTATCAAATTATTACATCAATCATACATTCAATGGTTCAAAGTGTTGTTAACACTATTTCTACGTGTCGATTTATTTAACATTTAAAGGGACAAGTTCAACATATATAATCTATTTAAATTTTAGACTATCCTATATCAATTTCAATTTCATATTAATCATCACTTATATTACGACCAATTTCAACAACACATAACAATTTAGTGTCACAATTATTTTCCATAACTAACTTCAAATCAAATTTAACATCAAGCAATTTAACAATCAAATTAATATCAGTAACATCTATCACTTGATTATCATAGCATAATAGATTGAGTCGTGAATGAAATATTCACCTTGCGTGGTTGAAGAAGATGACGGCGAAGCACGAAAATGAATAGACTAGGATGGACGACACAAGCACGAATACGAACTATAAATCAAACAAAAGATTATTCAACAATAGCTTAATACGATGTATATATATTGATTTGTATATATATATATAAACCTTACCAAACAACTAGACGCAAATAAGGTGGATGGAAGCTTAGATCGCTGGATTAGCCTCAACTGGAACTGCGCAGACAAGGCATAAGTGAGTCCATAGTTTACAACTTATAATCGATATATAATTTTATCATATAAAAAAAACAAATAAAATAAAAAGTGGCTGCGGACGCGGGAGCGGCTAAGCGGGCTCGACGTGGCGAGTCGGGGTGGTCGAGGGTAAGGCGGGCTGGGGTGGGCTGCATGGGGTTGCTGGCGGGTCCGGGTGGGCTGGGCCTGGTGGGTTTGGGTGGGTCTGGCGGACTGGGAAGGGGAGGTGGAACAGCAGGCAGCGGAGGGATGGGGTGGCAGGCTGGGCGCGGCGGGCTGGGCTGGGTGCGGTTGGGTCTGGGATGGCTGGGTGCGGTTGGGTCTGGTGGAGGGGACGGGCAGGCGGGTTCGGGTGTCTGGCGGTTGGCCGGTGGGAGGGAGGCAGTGGGGCAGTGGGTCTGGTGGGGCGAAGGCAGGTGGGCGGTGGGTCTGGGCGGAGGCGAAGGCAGGCGGCGGTGGGGTTGGTGGGCAGTGGGTCTGGGCGGAGGCGAAGGCAGGCGGGCGGTGGTCTGGTGGAGGCGAAGGCAGGCGGGCGGTGGGTCTGGGCGGAGGCGAAAGGCTGGGGACTGTGGCAGGCGAAGGCTGGTCGTGGGGACTGGGGCAGGCGAAGGGGACGGGCCAGGTGGTTGGGAGGTAGTGGGGCCGGGACGGCGACGGGAGTTGGGCGCGGCGGGGATGGGTTGGTGGTGGTGGGGTCTGGTGGATGCAGTGGGAGGAAGGCTCCATTTGCTGCTTTGAGAAGAAAGAAATGCAAAATATATGAAAGAGAAGAGGAAGGCAGAGGAATACGTACCAAAGATGTGAAAATGCAAATGAGTGAATAGTGGGATGATAGCTTAATATATAACCTAGTATAGAAATTGAAAGGTCACCAATTTATTTGTCTTGGTAACCGAAAGGCTGTTGGCTTTCCAAGGCAATTGAATAGTCAAAGGACCCTTAGAATTCTGAACTTAGTAGGCAATTGGATACCGGTTTAGGCTGCGTAACGGACCAGTTTATACTCCGTTAAACAATTATAATTCGCAGCGCCGAACTCCGATTGACACAAACAAATATACCGTTTTGATCAGCACGATGAGGCGAACACAACAGTATACAGATATCAGTGGTACGATTAAATTATAAAATTCGAAAATTTTCTATTGTGGAAAATGCAGCAAAAACGCCGAAGAATAAGATCGACGGAGCTGAAGATGTCCGAAATTTGAAAAACGAAAAATGACATCTTGATCAGAAGATGGTTTAGAATTTTTCTATGTAAAAATATTACGGTTCAGAAGATAAAATTTTTCGCGTTTAAAATGAACTGATGTGAAATAAACGCGAACGAAATTTACTGTGGTATTTTTCGACGAAACTTTTCCCATATCTAAAACCATCTAGGCGCAATTTATAAACAAATTTTGGACGCTAATTGGAACCGTATGAAAGTTCCCTATTTTATATTAAAATAATGGGTTCAAAATTTTAAAATTGGGTCGGAATTTCAGGGTCGTTACAGTCTACCAAAGAAAAAATAGATGACATTCATCATTACCAAAGAGAATCGCTGGAATTACAACGCGAACTTTATTATGAACAAAAAGTTAACGCCAAGCATTTAAGCTTTTTAGAACAAGCCGCATTGAAATTCTGTGGATCTTCATCCAAAAGCACGGTTCATCAACCGTCTCCTGTTTGTTCTCCATCCCGACGCAATACTTGGGAACTATCGCCACAGCGTCCACCAATATCTCCGAATTCATAGGAACACGGCAATAGATAGTCACCACTCAGGCCATATCAAGAGAACACAAAAATAGAACCGGATGAATATCACACTCCAAGCTCTTCTTCCAAATCTATTTATAAGTTTTCTTGTTAATTTGTAATCTTGACTGTTTATTTAAAAATATATATTCACTTTGTTCTTATAATATATCTTGTTATAAAGGCTACCATAAATTTTCATAGAATTCAACCGACTATTTGTAATAAAATAGATGGTTGAGTATTATCCAGGGAATATATTTTTCCCGATTCAAACGGCTGAATCTTTTAAAGCAGACGTCTGAATTAGTTAAAAAATGAACTATTTTCTTGCTGGAAGTAATTCAGACGGCTGATTACAGTTACTCAACCGGCTGAATTCTTCCTGAGGCATTTTTTTAACTAGGTCCTACAAATTTTTCTTCCAATATTACCCTTGCTTTTCACCTACCTATAAATTCATCTTTTCACCTTTTACCCATTCACTTTAGAACCCTAGCATAACTTTCTCATATTTTCACCTTTTACTTCTCTTTTAACTCTCTAATGGCTCCTAGATCAAAACGAACGAGGGAATCCACCGCCGGTCCTTCCGAAGTTTAGATTTGTCAATGGCTCTGCAATGATGTTATAGTCTCTCGTTTCAATTCCATGAAAAATTCCAATATCTTTGAAGGAGCTTTCATGAAGTTCCTTGATTTCGCAGCTTACCGGATTAGAGAATTGGCCGAGTAATTCCACTTCGATAATCTTATAGGGTATGCTCCGAATAATGTTAAAATTAATCATCTTTTGATCAAACTCTTTCTTGCAAATCTAAATCTAGACCACCATAATCCTCAAAATCGACAAGATTGTGTTTGGTCTATAGTTTATGATACTAAAATTTTCTAGCCTTTACAAAGATTAGGCAATATTTTAAATTGTCCATTTCAAGATGTTGATATAGATGATATTGAAGTTGATATGGATCATAGAGACGAAGTTTCACATCGTTTCTAATCCGATCACCTTACCGATTTAAGTGCATTAAAATCTAGCACCTTAAGGCCACAAGCACGTCTTCTTCACCATGCCTTTATTCGCTCTCTACAACCTCGAATGGGAAGTTATGAAAAAGTCTATAAAAGAGATTTTCAAGCCCTCTATTCAATCTACTCCAACCAACAAGTAAATTGGGGAAAAATCATTTTCGATGAATTTCAAGACATCACAATCCGAAGAAAATATAAGATCATTCATTATGGTACTTATATTATGCGTATCCTTCTCAACTTCGGGATTCCAATGCCCGACTCCGAGTTTTCAAGCATTAGTGAGTTAGGCGCAAAAACTTTAGGATTGATGGGTCTTCCTCACCGGCCCCCTTCACAACAAATCATCTCTTTTCAACAATGGTCTCACAATGTTCAACAAGGTATTCCTCAACCTCGTGGCACTAGTATTGCCTCTTCTTCGCATACTCATCATGAAGAAGAAGAAGAGGACGATGACTCCATTCAAGTTGTTGACCCGGAAACCTCCTCCAGACAAGCTATCATCACTCTCTCCCGAAATCAATCCAAACTTCATCGGGACATTAAGAATCTTGAAAAGAAATTCAACTTGATAAAAGGTTTTCTTAATAGAATATGGGATAAAATTTCTTGCTCTGGTTCTACATCCACCGATGTTCACAACCCATCTCCATTTCAATGGTCATCTTCGAGTTCGGATTCCGATGATGATGAGCCTTCTCTCTCTACCCAGTTTTATTTATTTTTAGATTTCTACTTTTTGTATCAAACTTCTATGATGCTCTATCTAATTATTTGCATAATGTTGTAATGAATATTATTATTCCTTTTTAGTAATGACATCATGAGTATGAGTTATTTATATAATATAATCTTTGTTTAAACAAATGATTCTGTGCATATAGTTTATCTTTCTTTATGTCGATGACAAAGGGGGAGAACAGTTAGTTAAATATTTGTGCACATTGATAGGGGGAGTAGCAATGCTAATGTAAGTTTTTTATGTAAATATATTATTTATACTTATATAGTTGTCATCATCAAAAAGGGGGAGAATGTTGGAATCACAATTTTACATCGTTTTGATTGTGACAAACTATATAAATAAATATTTGTGTGTACTAATCAATTATGTAGAAGATTCGTTACAGATTCGCATTCAAAGTATTTTGAAGCTGATTGTCATTTGTCTAGAGTCTTTATATTTAGAAATATGTTAAAATCTCTCCTGAAATGATATAAATATATATAACATATACACACATGCACTACCCTACACAATAGGCTGAAACAGCCAGCCGAGTGACTTCATTCAGACGGCTGATTGCTGAGACTATTTTATAGTTTCACAATATTCAGCCGTCTAAATACTGAAACTATTTTATAGTTTCACAATATTCAGCCGGCTGAATGACTTCATTCAAACGGCTGAATTAGGCCAAAAATAGCCTATTTCTTTGCTATTTTCGATTTTTAAATTTGAAAAGGCTGAATAAATCCATTCAGCCGGCTGAATATTCTCAACGACTATTTTTTATGAAAAGACCCTTCTCTTCATTGAAGGGAAACATCTTCAAACCAACAATTGCATCTGTTTCTTTTCATTGTTACCTTTCAACAATAGTTGCAACTTTTTAATCTCTATAAATAGATTTCATAATTCAACAAACAACAATAATTGATTTTAATATTCTTGAATTCTTATCTCTTATTCTCTATTTTCAAACTGCACTCAAACTGCTTACATTCTCTGATCTCTGATCACTCTATCTTCCACAATTCTCAAGCACATTACACTACATATCATAAAGGAGAAGATTATAGGAAGATTGTACTTAATTGACTTATCAGTGCTATTCAAAGAGCACACTATAGTCATATACTTTTGTTATTTGTAAAGAAGTCCTGTTCGGTTGCTCAGGCGGTAGAAGTCCTATTCGGTTGCTTAGGCGGTAGAAGTCCTGTTCGGTTGCTCAGGCGGTGTAAACCTATTCCTCCGGGTTAAGTGAGGGTTGCAAGTTTAATTCCAGAAGGAGTCTGGGATTGGACGTAGAACGGGAGTTCGAACCAGTATAAAAATCTCTGGTGTCATTTACTTTACTGCTTTTACTATTTACTTACTTATTCCGCACAAGTAGTTTATCCATATTACACGATCCTATAGCACAATCACTTTCATTCTTATCATCTCTTCCTCTATCAACAAACATGCGTGACTACTACTTCCACCTCTACTTTCTTTACTTATCTCCTTCATCTGATCTTTCAAGCCCTCAGATAGAAGACCTGACTTCACATCTTCCACTGTAAATGTGTCTCTAGTGAAGATAAGGCTGTTAGCGAAACCTATGTAATGCTCCGGAAGAGAACACAAAAGAATCATTCCCATTTGCTCCTCATCCATCTTCAAGTCAACAGTCTTCATCTTCATCACGAGATCATCAAAGAAATTAAGATGTTCTTTCATTGAAGTACCCTCTCTCATCCGCATGGTGAAAAATTTCTTCAGTAATATCAGACGGTTAGTCAGAGATTTCTTCAAGTAGAGATTTTCTAGCTTGGTCCAAATGCCAATAGCAGTGGTCTCACTGCTAATCTCTGAGATAACGTTCTCTTCCATAGCTAGTTGTAAAGTAGTAAACGCCCATTTCTATCTCCTTCCTTTCCGCGACTGAGATGTCAACCGTCAACTCCTCAGGGGCAAACACTACTGGATGGACTTCATTCCTCATTAGAACAGCCTTCATCCTCCATTGCCATTTCTCGAAGTCTTTATCCCCATTCCATTTCTCAATTGCCAACTGTGATACTGACGCGATATACATCCCTCTAGTATAGGGTCTTATAATAACTGGAGTCGCTTCATCTCCTACCATAGCGTCTAACACTCCTCAATCAACCTTGCAGCTTGGATACCAGAATATTAGGAAAATTCTCTTTAGATGATCAGTCTAAGAGAATAAAAAATCCAACGCAGTGGAAAACAACTGGATCATGATTGTAGTGAGACGAAACAAAAAGAGATAAACACCAGAACAGACAGTCATAGATCTATGCAATGCAGAAAAATAAATGACACCGGTATTTATAGTGGTTCCACTACCATGCGGCAGTGTACGTCCACTTGGGGAGAGGAGATTTTATCAATCACTGAAAGATTAGAGTTACAAGATTGATTCACTTTTGGAGGCTATACATAAGAATAATTTACAATACAGACAAAATTCTATAAAGTTTCAGCTCTTTAGGATGACTACCATTATTGTTCAGAAGCTCTACTATTTATAAAGTGAAGATATAAGGAGGGTAGCTGCTATATAGCAGCTCTGGGTTTTGATTCGGCATCCATTTGGACCGGCAAAGCCCAATCCCCGAACTAAACATCTGGAGCGGCACTACTTGGTTCGAAATGCATCTAGTCCCACACAAATTGGTTCGACATACAACACTTGGACCGGCAATCATTTGGATCGATACACTTCTAAAGCGGCAACCTAAATCACCGAACCAAATATTTGGAGTGGCACAAGATTTGGACCGGCATGCCGCCGAAAATTTCGTTCAGCATTATCCCCTTCTCTTCTAGGAAAACATTGCACTGGCCACTGAACCAAATCACTTCTTCTTTCTTCATCTCAACATCGATCCAAGTGATGCCTCCACCGAACGAACTCACCGGACCAAATCTTTGGTCCGACATCTCCTCCACCGAACCAAAATTTGGTTCGGCATCTTCTTCTCCAACGTCAGATCCTCTTCCCCCTCCGCTTTGCTTCAACAACGCGACTTAGGGTTTGGAGCTCCTCCTCGAAGCTTCTCCAATGGCAACACTTCTTCACGAATTCCAGGTATCATCTCTAACACTGCTCCTACCATAAATCTAATTATTACAGCATGCAATAGAAACTCTATGAGAAATCCCAGCCTGCATATATCTTGTTTTCTTTAATACTTAAGTAAACTAGATACTATCAACAAACTTCTAAATATGCATCATACCAAATAACACATATTCTAGATATTTAGCAGAAATATTTGCTCCACTTCTCATAGGTTGTTCAATGCATTTATGCAAAACCTTAGAAATGCAAGAGCTGCTTGTGTGACTCAGCAAAGAAAGTAGCAGTGAAAGCAAATCTTTGATATTCTACTATGTTTGTGACTGGATCAAGATCCTCTTGAAGCAGACTTCCTAGAAGAAGAGACACTACAACAGATGATTATATGTATATATGTACGTGTGTGTGTAGGTACCAATAAAAACCTGACAACAAAAGTTAAACAACAACATATGCATGTGATGTACACTGCTAAGTAGTTCTCCGCCATGTACCAACTTACAGCAAAGTCAAACATGCATGCACAACTTCTAAAGGCCTATCTCTACTTCAACATGCAACTACTCTCAAGCATAAGCATCAATTCACCACCGTGGGTCCATATATACGGTTCAGCCCATACTCAAACGTGCCATCCTAAACTCCAACATCACCTTCAATACTTGCCCCATATGCTTCTCCATGCTTTCCTAAATTATACATCACAACCCCTATGGCTGGGGTTGTACCAGTCCATCCAATGGCTTATACGATGTTTGAGAGGAGTGGAATATGCTGAGACCATGTTGTGTACATATAATGTAAGCATGAAACATTACGTACAAATTAATGAGCATCATTCTAATTCAATAATTGTAAGTATTGGATGGTACATGCATGGCACTATAACTATTAATTAGAGGTTTCAAATGAGAATAGATTCATACACACTTGATAAATGGATTACAAGTAAATTTTATTGCACAACTTTTGTCGGCAGAAGACCATGTTTGAGCAGCAAAAGCAAAATTTACTACCCAAAACTATTGGACACCAGTATGAAATATACTTTATAATTTATTTTTTTATTACTACCACTATAAACTTAGTTAATTTTTATACAACTTAGTTAATTTATTATTATTATTTATAAAACTTGGTTAACTTAGTTAAATTATTATTATTATTATTTTAAATTTAGTTAATTTTTATAAAACTTAGCTAACTTGGTTAATATTTTATAATTTATTAGTATTATTGTTATTATAAACTTAGTTAATTATTATTATTATTATAAACTTGTTAGTTTTTATAAAACTTAGTTAACTTAGTTAAAATTTTATAATACTCGGTTAATTTTTATAAACTTATTTAATTTTTATAAATCTTAGTTCACTCTTATAAAATTTAATTAACTTAGTTATATAATAATAATAATAATCATCATCATCATCATTATTATAGATATAGTTATATTTTATATTTTTATAATAGTTTGTTAATTTTTCTAAACTTAGTTTTATTATTATTATTATTATAACATTTAGTTAACTTGGTTCAATTAATAATAATAATAATAATATATTATTATTATTATTATTAAATTTAGTTAACCTAGTTAAATCATCATCGTCGTCGTTATCATCATCATCATTTGAGAATATCATATATAAATAGACAAATACAACAAAAATAGGATTGAGTAGTTATTATTGAAACCGATGTTTAAATTTGTAGTAGATAAGAAATTTATATACCGATTTCTACTGCATAATATTAATTGTAGAACACGCCTTACTCTATTAGTTTCAACACCCTGCAGTAGTCTTCAAACATTAAACATGCCAAAAGCATGCTTGTTTTACTTTGAAAACTTGATTCCTTGTTAACAAGGTGTCAAAATATCTGTAATGTTTGAGTGCACTAAGAAGTGTGTTAGAGGGGTCGTTTATTATGACAAAACAATCGACGATGTTAAAACCGATATTTTTGATATTTATATCGTTTGCTATGATATAGAAGGTTCATGTGTTAAGCCATGTGTTGATATTTATTCGTGCTTTTGAAACCAGACTAACATTCTTATCAACGTATTAGAATTATGTTGTACACTTGCGGTACCATTTTTAAAAGCCAAACAAGTTTTTAGTGTTTTTGTTGGACAAAAACACATTTTCTTTGGATTATTATTTTTCTTCTTTTTAATAAAATGACAAATTGCATTAGAAAGCATATGTGCAACAAAAGCTAAAGAATAGAAAGCAAGGAAAGGTTAGGATTTGCCTTGCTGGACTTGATATTTTGGTAACCATGATGTGCATTGACGACTTCCGTCCAAAATCAAACATGCAAGAGGGTCAAAACTTTCCTTAAACTAATACATTACTCCAAAAGGTTGTGATCTATACACAAACGATGAGTGGTAATTATTAACTGACCAAGACAATGCTAAAAGCTGACCTGCAAAAAAAAGAATAACAATATTACTTGACAATGCACAATTGCATAGTTTATCCTAGCAGCGATATATGAGGAATTATTCAAAGTTAACATTGCATGGTTATCCTAGTAGTGATATACACATTATCCACGTAGCGCAATAAGATTATGTATTCACGTTAACAATGAAAAAGTAAAAGAAGTAAAAAGAAATACTTTGAGTTCTAAAAAGCCTATTTATTTCAAGTAAAGACAAAATACTGAATATTTAATTACATATAGTAGTTACCTAGGACAAATAAATACGCATGTGGTCGTTAATGAAAAATATCAAACGTACGTTTATAACTTTTATAGACACGCTTTATTAAGCGCTAATTCAAACAAATCAAATGAAGTTTAATAATTAATATTTCATAAATGTTAATTAATTTACAACAATTTATAAATTAATTAAATCGCGTGGTTCATTCAGAGTATTCATCATTAAGATTGTGCGACTTAAATGTGTAAATTCAGTCAGCGATTAATATCAAACTATTCGAATATTAATGTTCACACGTCACTTGGTAGGTATTGTGACATTTTGATTGAATTTATCGCTTACGCATCTTTTGGTAAAATTCAATTTTACTTATTATAAGCGGTACCTGATAGTGACAATTATCTACACCAATTTTCTTCGTCAAAACTATATCATCACATTAGGACTTACAGAATTTGGTAATAGTCAAAATTCCAATATCATCCATATTGAACTTTATAATCCAAACACAAAGTTCTTGGTTCAATAACAACACTTATTATCAATCGAACTGCTCTGGCCAAAGACTTTGACTTTAAGTTTTGTGTCAATTGGTCATGATACTAACCTCATATAAATGAGGAGACGAATCCACTCTTGAACAGTGTTTCACTGCCAATTCTTTCACTCCAACCAATTATAGTCGTTCGATGGACACCGTGCCACGATTTAATTATAATCAAAGCAGAGCTTCCACATTGAAGATCAACGGTATTTGCAAATCGAGAGAACTGTGTAAATTAGTCACAACGATATTCTCTGCTTGACCTTAGTTATATTAACCATCATAAAACTATCGAATGAGTCATTCCATAGTTATCTAATAACTATCAGTACGTGCCCCCTTGATGCCTCCAGCAGTCATGAGTAATACACTACCCAACATTTGGGGAGCGTTACGTGCTCTAGTCTCAAAAGATGTATCTATATTCAATCTCGATACATCATGATTAGGAATATTTAAAATGGTATATTAATTTTCATTGTGATAAATTACTCACGGTTAAACCACTTTATAACTACTATCACAAAACATACCATTTTTGGATTTTCTATTAAATATACTTTTAATTAAATTAATTAATTAATGTAACACCTTATATCAAGTATATAATAGAAAGAAAACACATTTTAGTTTGTAGAAGATTGGTCATCAAGTTAGATATATGTAAGAAATTACATTATTGCCCTTAGGGCATACCCCTAACTCTATCAACGACTGCATTCAACATCAAGCCATCATCATTGAATCATAATTCCATCACCGTCGGGTTACCATCATCGAAGTCTCCAAGCTATCATCCTTCATCATGCTATCACGTCACAATCGGACGTTGAACGAACAAGCGAACATCTTCAGCACGACCTGTGGGACCCCTACATCTTCCCCTAGAAGATTGACCACTTTTGTCATCATCAATTCATGTCGGTACAAACTACTAGTGGTCGACACCGATATGAATTACTTAGCTCATAGTTAGCCAAAAATTGAGTTAGTACTTCTCTCCCTAACCATTTCTCCTTTTGCTTGCTTGGAACCCCATTTCTTCATACCTTGAGCTCCCAAATCCCCAGACCCACTCTTCTGCCTAGAAAAGAGATCGATACCGACCTATAGTGTTTGGCACCAAGTTCCATACTTAGCCAAAATTTATTGTTTTGGCTCCTAAAGTTCCTCTCTCGCATTGTCCTGAAGCACGCCCCAAAGTCGTACCACCTTTAGCCCGAAGAACCCCATCCACCAACCTAAGTTGAGACTTCCACCAACCAGATTTCATCTCGGCACCGATCAGTGTTCGAGCATCAAAATCAACTCCATACAGTGTGCGACTTGAAGTGTAGGCTTCTCCCTTCCACTAGAGCCCCTCCTCTAAGTTTTAACCCATTTTGGACAATTTTGACTTCGTTTTTCCCAAATTGACGACTAATTCCTATGTAATCTGGAAGCACTAACAAACCGTATCAAAGCAATACATCCAAACATATATAACATCCATAAGCATTCATTTAAATATATAATCCATCCGAACATGATTAGCATATTAGATTTAGCCTTGATCTAGTTTTGCACTAAAATGACAATATAATCCAAAAATAGTTGAAAAAATCATTTAAAATCCATTTTAATCTTTTAAATTTGATCATAAACATTTTAAGGGTTAAACTAAAGTTAAAAATCATTTTAACATGTAAATCATATTAAAACCCCACTTTTAACTATATGGATAAGTAAAGAATAGCGAAAGATCAATGATCACTCACCTAATACCCAAATTACCACTTTAATCACTAGATTTGATATGGACAGCAAAGAGAATGAATTTCAAAGCACCAAATTGATGAATCTACAATCCCCTTGGCTAATTACCCCTTCTAATGACGATTAGGCTAAGATTAGTAAAAAAGAGAGGGTTTTTGATGAAATTAGGGTTAATGGATGTTTAGAATAGATTTGGAGAGGCGGGAAATGATTATGACCACTCCCATCAGTCCTCCCTAGGCACAATTCTCGAAATGGGTTAGTGGGCCAAAGTATGGGCTTAGTTTTATTGTCCACTAATCTGTCCAACAGCAAGCAGATCTTAAAATGACCATATCTCCTAAACGGTAAGTCTATTTTCTTATTATGACCACTCTACAGTAAGAGAAACCATCATCCCTATCAAATGGAAGTAGTTTTAGACCTTAATTCAACTCCTATCAAATGTTATAGACTTTACAAAAATTTATGGAGCCAAACTGTCCGATAAAAATTCTAAGTATGAAAAATGCCCCTAATAGCCATTTCTCAAAGTTTTAGAGTTATACGACCTCATATGGTTTAAATAATAATATTATACGGTCCTTCGATACGTAAAACACGGGCCATTACACTCTCTTCTCTTTAGGAATTTCACCCTCGAAATCCCTGAACAAGGCAAAGAATAGTCAACCATAGTTACTTCGCACGCCTAACAATCATATACAACCATCAAATATATCAGACATGCAGCCATGCAAGCATTAGTATAGATAAACCTATCCTAGCATGCATGATACTAAACTATTCTATATGATACTAAAGTGAATGTAAATACGATAAATAGTAGCCCTTAACATGCAAAGAGATCCAATATGCGGCCCCCATGCACTCCTTGGTTTCCTACGTACAATCGCTTTCACGTTCGCCCCATTAAACCTTCATTAACTCCATCGTCTTCCTCCTTAGCTGTTTCGTATTGCATCTGACAATACAAATCGGCCTACAAGGCCTCGAAGCTTCTGACTTAATCTTGGTATCATCAATTTGATCTGGTGTAGTAGCCATGCTTGAGTCGTGCACAAAGTTCCGCAAGTGAGAGACGTGGAATACGTTGCGCACGTCGGCCATCTTTTGAGGTAAATCGATCCTATATGCTAGGTTCTCAATCCTTCCTACTATCGAAAAATGACCTATAGATCTCGATGCTAACTTCGCCTTACTACCGAATCAAATAACATTCTTCAATGGAAAAATCTTCACCACAATGGTAAAATCTTCACAAATACCATATCGTTCGATGGAGAACTCCAAATCTCTACGTCTCCTATCAATGTTGCTCTTCTACTTATCTTAAGCAGCTTTCATTCGTTGTAGAATGATCTCAATCTATTCTGAAGTCTCTTTGATATATCTGGCCCAAGTATTAGTTTTTTGCCCGCTTCCCACCAACATGACGGAGCGTTGCACGATCGGCCATACAATGCTTCGAATGACACCATATCGATACTAGACTAATAACTATTATTGTATGTGAACTCGACCAAACGCAAAGGATCGTCCCACGAGCCTCCAAGATTGAGTATGCAAGCTCGAAAGAGGTCTTTCAATATATGATTCACTCTCTCTGTCTGCCCATCGGTTTGCGGGTGATAAACTATATTGAGACGCAGCTCGGTCCCCATGCCTCTTGAGAGCTCTTCCAAACCCACTAATGAATAAAGGACCACGGTCACTCACAATGCTCTTCAGCACACTGTGGAATCGTACCACCCATTTCACATACAACTCAGCCAACTTGGATGTCGTTCTACTGGACTTAACGGGTATGAATCAAGTTCTCTTCGTCAATCTAATGACTATGATCCAAATAATATTATACCCTCCTCTGGTCCTTGGCAATCCAAAGGGTGGGTGGTTGAGGTGGGCGGTAGATCCGGATCCTCCTGACGCGTCAAACGACTGCTTGCCCCCTCTTGCCTTCTAAATTAGGGGTGCTCTGAGCGCGGCAGGTTGAAATTCTGGGGCTCCATGCGATTTCGGAGGCCCGGACGGCCCCGTATCGCGACCGGCCCAATTGCAAAAACGATCGGCTACCCCCGTGGGCTTGGTGGATAGGGCGGGCGGCAGATCCCGATCCTCTTGACCTGTCGAACGATTGCTTCCCCCCTTTTTCCTTCCGAATTGGGGGCATGCCGAGCGCGGCGGGCTGGGCTGAAATTCCGGGGCTCCATGCGATTTCGGAGGCCCGGACGGCTATGGATTGCGACTGGCCCAGCTGCAAAAACGAACGGCTTCCCCTCACGAGGTGGGTGAGTGGGGCGGGCGGCAGATCCCGATCCTCCTAACGCATCGAACGGTTGCTTCCCCCTTTTGCCTTTAGAATTGGGGGCACTCCGAGCGCGGTGGGCTGGGCTGAAATTCCGTGGCTCCATGGGATTTCGGAGGCCCGAAGGGCCCCGGATCGCGACTGGCCCAACTACAAAAACTATCTGGCTCTAGCTCGTTCACCAACATAGGTTTAATTGTCAAGTTCACCAACATATCCGACTCTAACTCGCAATGAGGTCTGAACTCATAACTAGCGATATACTTCAACTACTTCCACTCTAGGATCATTGCCCCTAAACTACCATGTCTCGTACTCAATGCATTGGCGATTGCCTTTCCTTTACCATGCGTATAGGAAATTCTAAAGTCATAAGAGGCTTAGACTCAAACTATCGCTTCTTATAATGGTCGAGATCATCTGGGAGAAATGGTATTTAAGGGATTTGTGGTCCATGAACAACTCGACACTTTCTTCTAATAAGTAATGCCTCCAAATATTTAAAGAAAAACCGTTAACTTCAAATCGTGGGTTAGATACTTCTTCTTATGTGGTTTCAGCTGCCGACTAGCGCAGGCGACAACTTTACCATCTTGCATAAGTATCGCATCCAATCCAGTACCACAAGCATCAGTGTATACATTCATCTCCTTATTCCTACTTGGAATGATCAATACTAGTTCACTCATCAACCTCTCTTCAGACTCATGAACGTATGCTCACACTTTTCTTCTTAAACAAAGGTCTGATTTTCTTCGTCAAATTGGTCAACGACACTGCTACCTTCGAGAAGTCCTCAATGGAACGTCTATATTATCCTAGAAATCCTAGGAAGCTTCCCACATCAGTAGCATTCTTGGGTTGCTTCCATTTTTGAACCGCTCCACCTTCGTAGGATCTACTGCGATGCCCTACTCAGAAACGACATGACCTAAATCACACTTCCATTCTCTAGAAGTGACACTTCAAATTTTTTTTCTTCCAATTTATGCTTCCTCAACACTCTAATTACAATCCTCAAATGTGTCTTGTGTTCTTCGTCGGTCCTATAATAGACTAGAATATCATCCATGAACAGAAGCATGAACTTATTCGGTTGATCCCTGAAGACACGGTTCATGATATCAACAAAGTATGCCAAAACATTGGTTAGCTCGAGTGAAATTACCAACCACTCATAGAAACTAGATGGCATACGAAACACAATGATCAGCACACTCTCATTCGCCACTCTAAATTGATGAAATCCCATTGCAAGATCCAACTGAGAGAACACCTTTGTGTCGTGGAGCTTATTCGAATAAGTCACTAATACGTAGGAGTGGATGCTTTTTCTTCCATGTCACGTTATTTATCTTAGGGTAATCTACACACAATCTCATAAAGCCGTCCGCCTTAGCGGCGAATACTATAGGTATGCCCTATTCAGATATACTCCTGCGAATGAAACCTTGCCTCTAACAAGTCATTCACTTACACCTCTAACTCCTTCTGCTCTCGGGTGTCATATACCTTAAAGGTATAACTATTGGTATGGCATCCTTTAGTAATTCTCCATGGAACTCAATCTCTCGGTGTGGCGATAATCCGGTCACCTCCTCGAATATATCTAGATACTCTCTCATAATAGGAACAAACGACAACTCATCTTGTAGGACTTTGAGCGAATGTAAAAAGCTAACCATAATCTCATCCTCTGGTAGGCAACCCATCACTACCTTCCGTGCCTTCTCAGCCCCAATTGTCACCAGTAGCTTATCACAGTCTAGCATTACCGCATACTTCCTCGGTCAGTCCATCCTCAAGATAACACCGAACCTAACAAAACTCAAAACAAAGCAATCACAAACAAAAGAGCATCTGCAACTCGATAAGACTAAATCACAATAAACCATACAAAGCCAGTGGGGCCTTCAATAGGATTTTTCACTATTAAAGGTCGGTTAAATATTTCAAGTTTCAATCCTAATCTATCTACCAGGTCACTAGATATAAAGGAATGTGTATTCTCAGTATCGAACAAAACACATATGGAAACACCTAAATGAAAAGCATAACTTGAATAGTGATATCTTTTCCCTTCTCCTTCGTCGAGGGAGCACTCGATGAAGTCGGGATGACATCCAAAGCATATGGCTTCACCACTCGCTTCTGCTACACTGATTCTGGGAAACTCTTTTTCATATGTCCTAACTATCCATAGTTATAACACTTCTTTCCATCAGCCTTGAAATCCCAAATCAAGTGGCATTTTTCTCCAGAACCATAGTAGATGGGATCCTACTTTGTCTTCTTCTGAGCATTTTTCCAATGAAACTGCCTCCACTTACCATTTCATTTCTTCTTTCCTCTATTGTCTTGCTGCAGCTTTGGCTTTTCCTTATCAACAACAATAGACTTGGGTTTATGATACAACCTCACAAGTCGAAGGGCTTTCTCAACTACCTTCTCAAACGGCTCATCAATGTGCCCCGTGATTTTCTCACCTAAGTAGTCATCCAATACCATAACAAACTTTTCATTCTTCTTTAAGGGAGTGTCAGTGAAGGACATCCTATATTTCGATAAGGTGTCGAACTTAGCAACATACTTAGAGACAGACGTGTCTCCCTGCTTCAAATCAGCAAATTTTCTAAACAGCACCGACTACTGAGTAGCCGAAATGAACTTCTCCTCGAATTGGGTTTTGAACAGGTCTCAAGTGAAGTGGTCCTCGGGTATGGCAACCTTAATGGCATTCCACCAGTTCATAACTCTCCCTTGAAGCTATCGGGAATCCAACCTCCTTATTATAGCATCATCCAATTCAAGGTCATCAAAGATCCTTTCGCAGGTGTCCAACCAATCATGCACTTCCATAGTCGATTCCGTTTCTTAGAATGGTTTGCCACTAAGACTGGCAAAACCCTTATCCAGCTTCCTGAAATAGACTCTGGATACCTGCACTTGAGCACCACCTCCAATAACAACATAAGGGGCAACCAATAGGTATTTCGCAGCATATTGTCCATCTTCATATTGAACACAGCCTAAAAGTTAGGGTTAGCAGTCCCGGAGGCCGCTTCTTCCTTGACTCCAAAGATGGAGTTTCTTGCAACGTTTCTTGTATGTCAGTTCATTTTTGATCTGTAACAAGAATGATAAGTCTCTCGTAAAGAAAACTACATCAATGGTACTTGTGTGTGTATGCGACCTATACACTACTATATAGTTTTGAAAACCAAAATATATACCAAGTACGCTCTCTCACATGCATATGTGTAAGTGTGTCTATGCACACACACACGTACGCACATGCACAGACACACACACCCTCAAACCAGTCTATGGTGATAGCTCCTCCACTATCTCTACTGGACCATGGTATCAACCGAGGTTAATCGCATAACCTAAGCTCTAATACCAAATGTGACGACCATCCTACACCTCCGACACATAATATACCTGAAGAGTGCATTGCTGCGGTGCTCGGCCAATGTAGGACGATTATTAAGAGTTGAAGAGAAAAGCAATCATAGAACTTGTCGTATATCTCACAGCGCAACAAATAAAATATAATAGTTATCACTGATATAAAATAAGAGAGATAATAATAACTGATTAAACCAAATATCATAGCACAAATCCACAAAGTTATACAACATAGTAATAGAGTTTATATGAGCAAAAATAAACTCAAATAAACATGTCTCGATAGTAAAGTAAACACTATCTAGGATCCACAATGTTGCACAGTGGAATAAGTAATAATATATCCATATATAATACGAGAAAGCTCCATCCAGCTTCTCCTCTGCACAACCACCATGTATCACTTAGACCTTCTATCTAGTCTACTCATTTAAGGGTACCCGAGATAATAAGAAGCAAAGCATAAAATCTCGAGTCGGAAAACAGTCTGGTATAAGCGATAAGAAATCTCAAGATATTATACAAATCAATATAGCAAGGAACAAGGATATACGAACAATACCCGACATATCCCTACAACCAAAGAGTTAGCACATAACATCAATAACATGCTACTTTATAATATCATATTGGCATACTGCATCCAAAGTACAACATCAGGGTAGGTACCCACATCCACAATACCTACATCATGCGACATTCCTAGAGTGACGGACTACAACTATAATAAACATAGCATCCATCAAACAATCCTCATTATCACTCTATGTGCCCTAGATATATGATAACTCGTATGGTCATTTCTCTACCAGGAATGAATGGAAAAATCCCAATTTCCAGTGTACTTGCCCGCTTCCAGCCCATAGTTAACACTAGATCCATTTCATCGATATAGGGCAATGGGTCCATTCCAATGATCCAAGGTAGCTGTTTCCAGTAGCCAATGAGCATCCTCATAATACCACTACTTACGAGTACATCATAAAACACTCCAAGAATCAATGATCCCTTAGCACACGTATTTGAGCCCTTTCCTTACTCCATCTTGTTTCCATTCATCCTTAAGGAACAATTCTATATTACTTTCTTTCATGATAGAACCATTCAACATTTTATCCATGAGTCACCCTTTGTAGAACAATCCTTGTGGATAATCATCTTCATGACTCCATTCAACATCGAGCCATTATCATCGGAACATAACTTCATCACCATCATCGAAGTCCCAAAGTTATCATCCTTCATCGTGCTATCACATCATAAGCGAATGCCGAACGAACAAGCAAACACCTTTAGCATGACCTGCTCAACACCTACATCTTCCTCTGGAAGATTGACCACTTTTGGCATCATCAGTTCATGTCGGTATTGACCACTAGAGGTCGGCACCGGTATGAATTCCTTAGCCCATACTTAGGGAAGACTTGACTAAGTACTTCTCTCCCCGACCACTTCTCCTTTTGCCTACTTGGAACCCCTTTTATTCATATTTAAGCTTCCAAATCCCCAGACCCACTCTACTGCCTGAAAGGAGATCGGTACCGACCTGAAGTGTTCGGTACTTACTTCCTTACTTAGCCTAAATCTAAGGTTTTGGCTCCTTAAGTTCCTCTATTGCATTTTCTTGAAGCACGCCCCAAAGTCCTACCACCTTTGGCCTAAAGCACCCCATCCACCAAACTAATTTGAGACTTCCACTAACCAGATTTCATCTCAGCACTGATTAGTGGTTGAGCATCCAAATCAACTCCAAACTACCTATGACCTGAAGTATAGACTCCTCCCCTCCTCCAGAGCTCCTACCCTAAGTTTTATCCCATTTTAGGCAATTTTGACTTCGTTTTGCCCAAATCGACGAACGACTCCTAAGTTATCTAGATGCACTAACAAACCATATCAAAGCAATACATTCAAACATATATATCATCCATAAGCATTCATTTAACATATGCAATCCAATCAAACATGATTAGCATACAAGATTTAGTCTAGATCTAGCTTTCAACTAAAATGACAGTATAATCCAAAAGGGGTTGAAAAATCATTTGAAATCCATTTTAATCTTTTAAATTCAACCATAAATATTTTAAGGGTTAAATTAAAGTTAAAATCATTTTAACATGTAAATCATATAATAACATCACTTTTAACTATATGGACAAGCATAAAATAGTGAGAGATCAATAATCACTCACCTAATACCTAAATTACTACTTTAGTCCCTAGATCCGAAGTGTACAACAAGCAGAACGAATTCCAAAGTACCAAATTGATGAATCTACAATCCCCATAGCTAATTATCCCTTATAATGATGAATTAGGCTAAGATTAGTAACAAAAGGAGAGTTTTTTGATGAAATTAAGGTTAATTGAGGTTTAGAGTAGATTTGGGGAAGTGAGAAATGATTATGACCAATCCCATCAATCCCTCTTAGGCACAATTCCCGGAATGCGTTAGTGGGCCTAAGCATGGGCTTAGTTTGATTGCCCACTAATTTGTCCAACATCAAACAAAACTTTAAACGGTTATATCTTCTAAATGGTAAGTTTGTTTTTCTATTATGACGACTCTACGAAAAGAGAAACCATCATCTTGGTCGGATGGAAGTGGTTTCAGACCCTAATTCAACCTCTACCAAAAGTTATAGGCTTTACAATAATTTATGGGTCCAAACTATCCGATAAAAATTCTAAGTGTGGGAAATGTCCCTGGTAGTAATTTCTCATAGTTTTACAGTCATACGACCTTATATAATTTAAATAACAATATTTATAATCCTTTGTTACGTAAAATAGGGTCGTTATGGTAAAACTCTTTGGTTGTATCGCTATAGAGGTAGGGTGTTACAAGAATAAACCGCTCATGAAACTGAGGCCGTATGTAGAAGTTATATTGATTATAAGATATAAGGTTATTCATATAATTTATAAATATTCAGGGGCTAAATTATAAAATTAATGTCTTCTCCTATAACTCAGAGCCACCTTCGACACCGTGTTTGACCGTCGATTTCTGGCATCTCTCGTGCCATGTTTGACTCTGCTCAAAATAATCTTTTATCATCAATTAAATTTAAATGACTATTTATAATTGATTAAAAATTAATGTGTAAAATTTGCATGTCGTCATATTTTTCCCCTTTAAAAGAATTATGCCTCCGCAATTCCCCAAAAAGAAACCTCGACCCATTCAATAAAGCATAATCATATGTTTAACCATGAAATATGGAGAAGTATACCAATCATAAACTGATCACTTCTAAAGTAGTGTATGATAGCTGCACCGCACAATCAAGCATTCACAATTAAATCCATTCACAAGAACACAATTTTCTACACACATATACTATACTAACACATACATTTCTACAACCATGAAACCAAACTATATCATGCAAAATAACACTCCATCAACAAAGTGTGAAATAATCTCAATCATAGACCAACTCAGTTCGTAAGTCACATCATGCATCTCATTAGCCTAACCATAATAGTTTAATAGTTTACAACAAAACCGAGTTGGTTCAAATATGCATACATAAGTAAATATGTAAACCAACAATCAGTGTAGCTCATCAAAATAAAGCACATATGCTCAAAATGACAAATTATTGTCATCACACTAACATACTAATAAGTAACACATATGTGCTAACCCTTATACAGACTACACATCCAACATAATATGGGTATCCTCATGACAGTCAATGAACTTCCTCATAGTCTTATCCTCAAAATAGTTGGTGTACCATTTCATACTTACACCCTCCGAAATTTCATGTCCACCTATTCATAGTTACACTCTCAAAATGATATATGTGCCCACTCATGGCTACATACTTAGACATATATATGCCTACTCATGGTTACATCCTCATAATAATATGACCATCCACTCATGTTGTTGCTACATCAATTCTGGATTCCCAGACCCACTCAAACGATCATGAGGTCTAGGCCCACTCAGATGGTATCAAACCTAGTGCTCTTAGATATATGATGATAAAAATGACCCACTCAAATGGTCAACGAATACTCAATAGTGTGGCTATATGAATGTTTGATTTCCTACCACTTAAATGATCAAGACCTAGACCTACTCAAATGGTCCAGGGCGAATACACTCAGGTTATCCATGGTGAGCGTCCCTACCTACCCCTTCTTTATGAAATATACATCATAGCCTTTAATCATCAATGATCCCTTGGTGTTTGAACAAAAATGGCATAAATACTCAGAAATTATAGTAGAGAATAAAAAGTGAAGAAAATAAATGAAAAAAGAGCGAACAAGAAAACACAAAAATTTATTGGTTTGGGAAATCAAGGCCTACATCCACTTTATAGTTTTATCGCTTATATTTGACTTGGAGGCAGAAGTTTTTAGGGGTCGGTACAACTCCGACACTTAGATTTTCGAATACAAGAATATAGAGTGGAGTAGAACTAGAGTCCAAAGATCTTGAAAAGTAAGCCCTACCCTCCTAATTATAGAGGTAGGGAGCCTAATATTCATACAACATATTTCCAGACCGTTATCCATGATTTAGACCTATTCTCCATAAAATATGGGTGCCACATCATCAGGTTGGATGGTTCGGTACAACTCCAAGGTTAGAGGTCGGTATCAACCCATAATATTTCCAAATTGGTTTCCTTCAACTCTTCGTGTTGGATCGTCTTATGGTTAGCTTCATGATTCCATAGTTGTTTGTACGAATATTAGCTCATTTTTGGGTCCAAATGATGGAGTTGTGGAAGAAAAGAATTGTAGCTTTAAGTGTTTATGGAGGTTGATGGATAAATGCATTGGATCAACAAAATGACATTGGAGATGGTCTTATGGCATCAAGCAGAGTGCATGGACAGAAGTTGAACTCCATTGGTGAAGAACATAGCGGTTGGTACCGACCCATAGGGTAAGGTCGGTATCAACCCATAACTTAGGTGATTCTATGGTTGTCTTTCCTTGGGTTGTTCTTGTAGTGGCCTTGTGACTTTGTTCTTGCTTTGTTTTTGGACTCTTGGGCTATCTCTCTGGGCTTTCTGCCTTGATAACTCCAAGTTCGATTCATCCAGTCTCTCCGAATATTACCTAGTCAAAAGGTTGGATAAATCTTGCCCCCAAAGTACATCTTATTTCAAACATAATGTGCTTTGAATCGAGACAAGTCAAAATTATTATGAAGGACTTCACTCTGTACTTTGAATGGTCTTTATCCTTCCTGCGAATCGTTTCTGTAAAAAGTTATGTCCATAGTCATTCGTCGTGATGCTCTACCATCATACGGGATTATAAATCTGGAACATGTCTGCATAATCTGTCATTCCGAGTTTGATGATTTTAGACTGATTCCTCCCATGGATTATTCAGGTTTAAGCTTGATTCTCGTTGACTCTAATCGTTGCATTAGATATGTACACACATACATTTTCACATGCATGTTCTCGAGCAAGTCGTGGGCATACACCTACATATACATATACATATGTTTATGTATGTATATATATTTAAATTCAAGGACTCGGTACCGACCTATAATCTAGGGGTCGGTACCGACTTGAGACTTGGGAATTCCCAAGTTGTGGAGCTAAGAATTCGGGTCCAGGGTATATAACCCATTTTTATTTCATTTTCTCACTCACTTGCTCATTTGCTTTCACCGATCTAAGAACTCATGTGCCACCATTAAAGATCTCGACTTTGAATTGAATCTCCCCTTGCCTCCGACCATTAACAGCCGTCATCTCCACCTACACAACCTTCATCGTTACCATTAAAGCCTTGTCCTCCAACGACTATGCTTACCTCTAGTTCGAGACCCTATCCAAACCCTAAACCACCAATCGCCTTTGACCTTTATATTCCTAGGTAGGTGTTTAGATGGGGACATGGATGGGCCATCGTGGATAGTTGTGAACATGGATAAAACTACTATGGTTGGTCGTGATTTTGGAGTTGGTGAAAACAAAGGAAGAGGGATGGAATTTCCTTTAAGTGTTGGAGTTGTGCAACTCCCACACTTAAGGAAACTTATGAAGTTTTGGTTCTCATGATAATCCTTCCTTGTGAACAAGTGACCTCTTCTTGGTCATGTCGACTGATATCCATAATTTAGAAACAAACTGCTAAATAATATCGGAAACTTGAACTGCATGACACTACACTAGAATCCATTTTAGCATGAGGGATACAGCTTGCAATTAATTTTCTAACATTGATTATCTACTGAGTTTTTTTTATAGAAATGGATCTAAGACATTCCAAAGGTCTTGCTGCTTAAGCCACAGGTATATCCACTTCGAGATATGTCGATTCCGATGCCAAATCAAGTTCAACTACGACTCCACATGCCTAACAAACTCTAGTAGAGCATGCACAACAAACTCTAATTCAGCATGAAAAATAACATTAGATTCCGCAGGTTGAACAACAAAGTCTAGAAAATCCTCAAGTTGAACAACAAGTTCCGGAAAGTCCAATAGAGCCGGTTAGTTGGCCAGAAGTAGGTCCAACACTTGACACTCTTGAGGATACCATAACATTAGAAGATCCCATTGATTTTTTTGGTTCCAAAATCAACGAAGGATCTCTTCATAGAATATGTGATAAACGCAGGATTCCATTTGAGGACGTTCTAGCTCCTTCCCCTCATCAACGACCACAAAACCCTATACAAGGGTATACTATCTACAATAGATATATGTGTTTAGTGGGCAGCATCCCACCATTTAATCAGTTTGTACGACAAGTTCTTAACTTCATGCTGTTAGTTCCAAAGCAGCGGCATTCGAACAACCACGCTTTCCTCCTCGGCACGTATATGGTTTTCTCCAAGCATTTGAACTGAGTATCCAGTGACAAGGATATTAGATATATATAACTTCAAGAGCCAAAAGGAAAGCCCATCTCTGATTTATTTAGAACCGATTAGGGGTTATAGAGTAGTCTCTAGCACATGGAATAAGTTGAGCTAATTTAAGAGCAAATGGTTCTACATTCGTTGTCCACCTAGGTTTGCTCGAAGATGGGTATCAGGAAGTAAGTTCCACTTCATTTATATTGTACGAATATGCCTTATAGTCTAAAGATTTAACTCATATCCTTGTTTTACTATCCAGATATTTCAGAAATACCCAGTAGCTCGGCAGTTTTAGATGTCGTTAACGCTCTTATGACAGTTCCGATAGAAAATAGAGATATTAGAGCTCTCTTGTCAGATGAAAATCATCTTGCTTATAGCTTGTTAGAAGAGGGTCGCAGTACTAGTATCGTCCAAGTGGCGACTAGTGACGACGACGACAACGATGGTGATAACAACCCGTTCATAGGATGCATGGTTGATCAAGATTTTCCCACAGTACCAAGTCCTAGGGCTGGAGTTGAAGAAAATATTGAACAAGGACAAGAACATGCCAAAGAAGGCGAAATCATTAGGGAGGGTGGAGAAGCTGGCTAAGGTAACATCGATGTGGGCCATGAGTCTTAGACTGAGCAACCTAGAGACGATCAATAACCTGCTTCGAAGAAGAGATTAATTGTAAAAATTTCTAAGGCACGGACTTCTACTCAGCCTCCACCAGTCACAGCTGCGGAAAAGACTCCATCCCTTCCTTCTGTGGATACATTCTCTAGGATGGGTCTGATTCCCACTTAATTTAGTTCCTTCGATGTTGGCAATATCAGTATCGAGGGCATTGGTTCCCCTATTTGCTTTGATAATGACACCATCCCTAATAGTGTGGGAGAGGTCGCTCCCAAGAGTAAAGCTCCAGCTCATGGTCCATTCAAGGGGACACTAGTACACTCATGCACTTGTGCACTTCACAACACTCACACTTTACTTATGTCCTTCCTCGTTGGATCTAACTTATTCTTGTTTTCCTTGCATGATCCATTGAGAAAAAGAAATACATATATTGATCTTTGGAGGAGAAAGCATCCTAAGCACAAAGGCCTTGATCGAGTTCGTACCATCAGGGAAGTGGTCGCGATTATGAGTCAGGCTATCGTCCTAACCGAGATAGTAATGACCGAGATAGAAGCAATTACGATAGAGATCATTCATCACATTACTTTGCTTCCAATTATTGCCCTAGGTCCAGATCGCCTCCTCCTAGAGGTCCAAATAGGCAATCTGATCGTCGTGATGACATCCCACACGGTGATACTTCTCATGTTCCACCTCCGGCTTCTATCCATGTGCAACCCCAAGCACTATCTCATTCGAACTGGTCCTCTGATCATAGGCATCATAAGAGTGAAAGTCTATAGGATCTTAATAAATAATGTAACTTATATATACATGTGTGTATATTACTAACTATGTTAAGCAGAGAATAATAATTGAATATAAGATAAATAATAGAAACGATCACACCAGATATTTTATACTGGTTTAGACCTCCCGTCATACGTCCAGTCCTGAAGCCATTCTTCGGTATTTCCTTTAACTAACTAACCCTCGCTTCGCCCGGAGGAATAGGCTAATACAAAAGTATATCTCTGACAATCTTGTGTTCCAAATAACATGGTTTTTGACTGATAGTACAAATCTTCCTATGATCTCCTTTGAGTATGTGAATGTGAGTGCTTTGAGTTTTAGGAAGTGGTTTAACCAAAATTGTATTTGGGTTATAATAGATTGAGAGTATGTAAGCAATGTATGAACAAGAGAGTGATAAGAAATCAAGAGAGAATAGATTTAATTAATTCAATTTAGTTAATATCTACATCTTAATCATGGTAGTATTTATAGATTAAGAGTTGTTACTCCTAGATAAGTTCTATTTATTTTCATAGCTGCAACCTTTCGCTGAAAGGTAATTTCTTTTTGTCTCAACAGAAGTGTCTTTTCAGAAATTTGCAGTTTCTGAAATGACAGACGTCTGTGGTAAAACTTCAGACGTTTGTGACTTTAGAAAATAATTTTCTGAGGATTGTCACATACGTCTATGGTTTTACCTCAGATGTCTATGAGTAGTAAATACAGTTTTTCACCTAAAGTTCAGTGTATATGAAATCGTGTGTGATCATGTATGCATATATACTCAAGGAGACCTTAATAATATTTTATCTAAGACTCTTTTACAATAGAATACTCTTACTAACTATAGTATGGTCGATAGATCATCGTATGTCTTCGAGTTTCAATATCTTCGAGCATGATGTCTTCTTGTAGTATATACTTGTAATGTGTGTGTGTATGACTGTATAGTTGTTGTCATTGAAACATAAACTAAAGTTTCTAACATTCTCCCCCTTTGTGATGATGACAACTATGCAATCAAAATGGAAGAATTATTATATTTGTCTCCCTTATGTATATGCATAAATTCTTCCCCTTTTGTCATTATCAAAATGGAAGGAATGATATAAGATATAAACATAAATGTTAAATAGACATTTAATAGCATGTTATATATAAGATAATGAATATTTAAAACTAACTAAGGAAGTTCAAATAGAAACAAAGACCAATGTAGTAGGAGACAAATAGTAAACAAACAAGCATAAATGATGGAAAAATAGTAAAAAGATAACTAAAATAAAATGCTAATTGTACTAGTTTGAAGAGTAAGATAAGCTTCCATAATTCTCATAGTATTCTCAATAAGATGAAGGATCCAATTCATATGTGCATGGCCATTGTGTTTGGTCATTGTACTCCTCATCTTCTTGGATGGAGAGCCCTTGGAACTCCATGTACGATTGATGTTGGAATCGCGGAGTATCGGACACGTACATATCATCACTATCTTCTTCCTCCTTAGGTTGTTCTTTTATAAGAGTCTTTCCTATGTCATGAGAAGATCCTTCAGGAGAAGTATGAGCATGATAAACTAGTGTTTATACTCGAGGGTGTGGTTTCGATGATGGCGAAGATGTCGAGCGAGAGGATGATCTGCCACAGACCTTTCTCTTATCCTTTCCTAAAGTTGAAACAACCTTTTCTAATGTCTTTTCCATTTTAGTCATTCTCGTAGAAAAAGAACATTCCAATCCAGCTATCTTTTTATTCAAAGCCTGCTGGTTGGTCATGATTAGCTTTTGATTTTTAAGCGCTAAATCACAAAGGGATTCGTTTTGCATTAGTTCAATGCGAGCTTCTTGTATTTTAGAATCCGAATAATATTCGGTAGCGTGACTGGAGGATGTAGGTTGCTATGAAGGATGAGGTGAGTAAGTCTAGTGAGGAGCAGTAATAGGAGGAGTACCATGATGCTCGTGTTGTTGCTGTTGTATAGTCCATTGGTCGAAGGGGATGATATGAGGTAGGTTTTTGGGAAGTTGCATCAAGCATAAATATCTTGGACTGCTATCTTTTGTTGGAATATCTTCATATTGTGATAAGTACGATGGAACTCCAAGATCTTACAAGATATGCATTTTTTATGGAGCATATACAATTGTTCGACGATGCCGAGTCCAAAAACCTTTAATTTGGTCAAGAACAAATTCTGCCCAATTTACCAGGAGACGACCAAATATTTCATATAAAGCTCGATGGTCATTGGGATAAATTTGCTTATGGCTACCTAGACGTGGAATGATTGTGTTGATTATCATTCTATTAAGTAGTCCAGCATGTGTGCGTAGGTAAATGGATTTCCATTGGGGAATCCTACCTTCCTATATTTGATGGTTAACTTCATCTCTAGGTAAAACACTATGATCCGATATTTTTGTTAAGTTGATTCCCTCATAAGGACATCCTAGTATACGGCCAACCGTATATGCATCCATTTTGATCTCTTTTCCATAAACACTTGACCATAACCATCCATCCTCATTTTCCGGGTTCCATATTTCCACACTACATAAGTTAGAATAGTAAAGGTAGATAGCGAGAGGATTGATAATTACCTTGTTTTCATCATAGTTAATTAGGTCGCAGCAACCAACATTTATAGCTAATCCTTGAATATCATATTTTATTACATTTCCAAGGTGGTAGAAAGGACCAGAATGGATTTTCTTCTTGGAAAGCACCTCAAATCAATTGATGGCAACGGGATTGTTGTGGAGCCATTGATTTATGTGAGATTGGGTAACAGGGGTTTGAGAGGAGGAGGAAGATTGTCGTTGTTTTTGCTTTTTAGAAACGGTCATCTTCTTGGGAGCCATTGATTGATGGATTTGAAGTTTATGGAGGCTAGGGTTTCAGAGATAGGGAATTGAATTGGAGGTAAAAGTGAAAAATAGGGTAAAATCATTTATATATGGCTGTTAAAAATGTAAGGTTTAAGCAGCTATAGACGTCTGTGGGGGAGTCACAGACGTCTGTGGTTTCAGTAAAAAATAGACAGAAACAGATGATAGACGTCTGTGTTTTTTCCACAGACGTCTGTAGTTTCGGCAGAAATAAACAGAGAGATATGACAGACGTATGTGAGTTCCCACAGACGTCTTAGGTTACAGGAAAATGTTTTCCCGTAACTTTTGACAAACTTCTGTGGTATTTTCGCAAATGTCTGTGGTATGTATTGTTTTGAAATTATGGACATAATTTAGATAGCAATCATTTTTTATTGAAATATTAATACAATAAAGCAATATACATACCAAAAATTAACATAAAACTTATTTTACACGATGCGTAGCATAAGTTCAGTTTTTCTCTGAGAATTTAGAATTTTTGATTTGTATATCCTATGAATTTGGTTCAGCCATTGTGTCGTCAATTAACGGCTTTAGTGGAGACCAACTCGGGCGAGCTGGAGTGTCAATCCAAGCTTAGTTTGATGGTCCTGGTTTGCATAGATTTCTCGGAGTAATGTTATAAGCTTTTACAGGAGTTTCTTGTAATCGAGGAGATTTTTGATGTATTCAATTTTTTGTTGGTGAATGACCACAAATTGCGAGAATATATTTTTTGAGAAAATTTAGATGAGATCCTTGGCGTCGTTGTTCGTGATACATTTCACATTGAACTCCCATCATTTCTTGTTGATAGTGATATATTTCATCGACTTTGTCGGTGAGAGATGTCGATTGCAGATCAATTGACCGTTTGGCTTTATTTTCTTTATGGGAAAAGCTAGTGTGATACGTAGGTGATGCGACAATGTTCAGAGAGGCTGAGCGAATTGATGGAGGTGTGGATTTAGTTGGTGAAACGTAGGTGTTATTTGATGAGGGTGATTTATATTCAATAGTTGAATAGGTGGAGTCATGATCGAAAGAGATTTTTGTTGAGTAATGATACTACTTATATTTAGTTAGGAGGAAAGTAAGTTGATTAATAAGATGAAGTTTTTACTATACTTAGAAGATTGGTTGAGGAAAAGAAGTTCAACCATATAACTTTTAACAGAGAGTAGTTAGGTTTTATATGGTGAGTATTAGTTTAAATTTATAAACTTTATCCTGTGTAGTTTAAGTGTACAAAACTAATCCTATAGATTTAGTTAATCAATTCATTGTACTAACATATTCCTAGATCTCGTTTTAATTTAATAAAACTTAGTTCACTTAATAGTTTAGTAAAAATATCAGCTATTTTATTTTCGGCATTTACAAACTCCATGATATAATTCTTTTTCCACGTTATCTCTTAGAAAATGGTGACGAATATCAATATGCTTCGTTTGAGAATGGTTAATAGGATTTTTTTGATAAATTTATGGCATTAGTATTATCACAATATATAGGAGATTTTGTTATGATTTTTCTGAAGTCTAGAAGATTTTATTGCATATAGATTACTTGTGCACATGCTAAGGTTGCTGAGATGTATTCGGCTTCATATGTCGAGAGCGAAACATAGTTTTTCTTCTTACTATACCATGAAACTAAAGACTGACCAATAAAATGATATGTGCCACATGTGCCTTTTCTATTCATTTTACAACCGCCGAAATCAACATCGCTATATGACACGAGTTCGAACGAGCTTCCTTTTGGGTAAAAATGTCTGTAATCTCTAGTATTCGTTAAATTTCTTAAGATTCGTTTTACCACTCGATAATGTGATTCTTTTGGCTGTACTTGAAACCGAGCACATAAACATACACTCATCATAATATTTGGTCCACTGGCTTTTAGGTATAACAAAGATCCTATCATACTTCGATATAATTTTTAGTCGAAATCTTTTCCATTTTCATCTTTATCTAAATGTAGAGCAGTACTCATTGGAGTTGGTTTACTTGATATATTTTTTATTACAAAATGTTTTAATAAATCTTGACGGTATTTTTCTTGATTGATAAAAACTCCATTTTCTAGTTGTCTTATTTGTAAACCTAAGAAATAGTTTAATTCTCCCATATGTGACATTTCAAATTCATCTTACATTATGTTAGAAAATTCAGTGCATAATTTTTTGTCACTGGATCCAAATATGATGTCTTCAACATATATTTGTATGGCTATAATATTATTATTTTCTTGTTTTATGAATAAGTGGAACCAATTTTACCAATTTGAAAATCGGAACTTTGTAAATGATTTTTAATCTTTCATACCAAGCACGAGGTGCTTGTTTTAATCCATAAGACGTTATTAAGTTTAAATACATGATTGGGATATTTCTCGTGAACAAATAATGGAGGTTGTTCAACATACACTTTTTCTTTTACAAATCCGTTTAAAAACGCACTTTTTACGTCCATTTGAAAAGGTTTAAAGTTATCATGACATGCAAAAGCCAATAATGTTCGTATTGCTTCAAGACGTGCTATAAGAGCAAATGTTTCATCATAATCAATTCCTTCTTCTTGATTATATCCTTGGGCTACTAATCTTGCTTTATTTCGTACAATATTTCCATTTTCATCTGCTTTATTTTTAAAAACCCATTTTGTTCCAATTATAGATTAATCATTTGGTCTTGGTACAAGTTCTCAAACATCATTTCTTTCAAATTGATTAAGTTCTTCTTGCATTGCAATAATCCAAAATTCATCTTTGATGATTCTTTATAATTTTTTGGTCCAAAATTTGATATAAATGCAACATGACTCATTTGATTTAACCGTTTTCTAGTTGATACTCTTGTATTTAAATCTCCAATATTATAATTAATAGGATGGTCTCTTAATATTCTAGGTGATGATGTTATCATATTATCATTATTGTTATTGACATTATTATTATTATTATTATTTTCATGTATAGGTGTATTAGTTTTATTTATAATTTCTTCATCAACGTCATTTTTGTTTTCGTTAAAGTTTTCGTCAAATGAGGCATGAAGACTTTCTTCTATAATATTTGTTCGTTTATTAAAGATTCTACACGCTTTGTTTTGATTTGAATAGCCAACAAAAATTCCTTCATCAGCTTTAGAATCAAAATTTCTTAGAAAATCTTTAGTGTTTAATATGAAGCATTTTGACCAAAATACATGAAAATATGATACTTTCGATTTCTTGTTAAAAAATATTTCATAGCATGTGTTTTTATTCATTGGTCTAAGTGTTACTGTGACGACCACCCATGACCCCTGCACCGAACCTAGAGATAGTGCGCTGTAAAGTGTGCCAGGCGACCATGGACGATTGTCAGGGTAAATTAAAACAGTAGAATCTATCGTATTACTCACAGCGCATGGACAAAATACAATAGAATATATATATAGTGAAGCTTCACAGAATAGAATCTCATCAATAAAACTTCATAATAGTTGAATACAAACATATGAATAGTCAATACATCAAGCCTCACTACATAACACTCAGAGAATATACAAGCAGCGGAACATCCAGTACATATAGTAAAACATAATATGCAATCCTCTAGCTTGTCTTCATCATCAGCATCGTGGAAAGCAAGAACAACACCTGTTACCTGCTACCTAGTCCACCCGTCCCAAAATGGACGAACAGCCCAAGGCAATAAGAGTTAAAACATAAAGCCTTGAGTCAGACAACAGTCTTAGTGAGCGGTAAATTAACTAACAACATACCAAAAGAGCATAAAGGAAAAGGAATAGGAATACAACCCTCCCACTCCACCTCTTTCTACAGTGATAGCCCCCAGACTTACACTAAGCAGAAGCAAACATAGAAAACATAGCAAAGCATACAATTCAAAGTAAAGCAATTATCACTCGAGTCAAGGGCGATGTTTTCCAAGTACAAACCCCCAAGGCCTAAACCAAGATCAAATAAGCACCCAGAAAATACCGCTCTTGAGACCGAGTGATGATACAACCAAACATCCATGACTCTGGCTATCACTGTTAACATTGCTTCGATATCATCGTTAATAGAATGACCGGCTCATTATTTCATCCGTCCGTCAAGGGCTAATGGAAACCCCGGTTCTAGACATAACTCTGCACGTCATCGTGACCCGTGCCTAGGACTATCGAATCTGCCCAAAGTACTTGACTACCAATAAGTAGCCTTCAAGGACTATCGAATTTGCCCAATGTACTCTTGCTTTGAGCATGCTAGAACCTTCAACAACGATGAGATCTCAGCCTTCTAGTCATCCTCCTCGACGACTGTTTCCATACTAGCTCAAGCGCCTCTCGAGCAAACCATTATCCTCAAACCCGAACCATATCACCGAGTTATCAATCTGCTTGGAATGATCCCGTCTGGATTAGACCAAGGCTATCTCATATCATACTTCGCCTCATCATCATCATAGCAAAGCTTCATCTCAACATCATCATCAAATCTATCCATATGAGCTTCATCATCCGCTACATATGCCACGAGCAGCTTTTCCAATTCAAGAGCCTTTCCCTTAGCTTTCGAATCATCTTCGACCATCTTGTCTAAATCAAATCATCAATCATCTAATTCATAGCAATCAATCAAGTCAAACATTAATCCAAGTAAACAAGCATTCAAATATGATCTAAATAGACAATTATAACAATAATGGCAATTTCGTAATTAAAGAGTCAAAAGTCTAACAAGCATGAAAACATGAGCAATATCTCTATAATCTTGATGAATGAACTTGAATAGGTTAACATGTAGTAAAATGGATGCCAAATCATTATGAACAATGGATCTATATGGGTCTATACTTAAGATTAGGAAAATGCATGGAAATCACTACTTTAGCACAAAATCAAGCCAACGATCCGATATACTCCTTTGGATCCGTGTGAGAGATAATCACCACTCACCAAATCACCTAAACAACCCAAAAGCAACACACTTCAGATCTGGATAGCGAAGGATCTAACTCGATCTATCACAAATCCGCTTCAAACAATGAAATCTCTCTTCGAAGAATGTAGATCTTCAATCTAAGCTCTTCGATCTTCAATTTGATCTTCGATTTGGATGGAAGAAATCACAAGATTAGAGTGGAGAAAAGAAGTGAAGAAGTGTAGAAGTCGAGCTCTCAAAATGGCAGCACTTCGGCGCTTCGAAATCCGGATCCCAAAAATGAAGAAAAACCCTCATATTTATAGGCTGATCCTTAGGTCGCTTGCTCTTAGGTCGTCCACGACCTAACAAAACCCTACGACTTACGACCTAGCGCAAGTGCGCGACTTACAGATCCAACGACCTAACACATGCGCGCTTATACGACCTAACAACTTAGCATATGCGCGCTTCCTCGCGACCTACGACCTAACAACAGTTCCGACCTAACGACTTAACGGAAGCCACGATCTAACTATGTCACGACTTAAAACAATGCGCGACCTAACTATGTCACGACTTAAAACAATGCGCGACCTAACTACTCAACAACCACGCGACTTAACTGGGTTACGACCTAACCCCTTACGATCTAATACTTAGCGACCTAACAACCCACGACCTAACTCCTAAGTCGTCTACGACTTAACCTCCTTAGGTCGCTCACTGCTACCACCAGCTTCCTTAGGTCGTTGCCGACCTATCCTTCTTAAGTCGCTAACTCGCCCAGTTTCTTAAGCCGCTAACTCTTAAGTCGCTTACTTCTATAAGTCGCTCCAATCCCTAAGTCGTTAACTCCTAAGTCATCTACTAACTTAGGTCGCTTACGTCCTAACTAAACCACCCCATAGGTCGCTTACTGACTTAAGTCGCTAACTCCTTAGGTCGTCTAACCCTTAGGTCGTCTACTCCGACCTAACTTGTATAAGTCGTTAACTCTTAAGTCGCTCGACCGACCTAAACTACCATACGACCTAACCACCTCACGACCTAACTATCACACGACCTAACTTCTTAGGTCGTTCCAATCCCTCATACGACCTAAGACTTAGACTCTGGACGACTTACCAACAATGCGACCAAATGTCAACTGTTTTACGATGTTTCGATCCGTAAAAATACGGGTCGTTACATTCTCTCCCACTTAGGAATTTCGCCCCCGAAATTCCAAACAAACAAGAGCAAACAAAGGCCATTCTACATGCCTACCATCCATAGCAATCAACAAACCATGCATCCAATTCTAGCTTAGCATGCAGAATTCTAAAACTTAGAACAAGTTACAATGTCGTTAGATGACACGACACCTTAGGGCCATACCTTGAAGAGTTCAGGATGAGCTGCCTTCATCCTCTCTTCCACCTCCCACGTACAGTAGTTATCATCATCACTCCATTGTATCTTGAGCAACTTAACTACCTTCCTCCTAAGCTATTTCGTGTCGGTTTCCACAACACGAAGCGGCTTACGAGGTCTCTTATCGACTGGATCAACTTCGAAATCTTCACAGCTATCAGCAGAAACCACTGTATTCGAGTCGTGCACATACTTCCGTAGATATGATACATGAAAAACATTGTGCACACTCGACATCTTTTCTGGTAACTCCAATCTGTAGGCGAGCTTTCCAATTCGCTCGATGATCGGGAATGGTCCAACAAATCTCGAAGTCAATTTTCCTTTCTTCCTGAATCGAATAACATTCTTCAGAGGAGAAATCTTGACAAAAACCATATCACCTACGTCGAACTCCAAATCCTTTCGACGCTTATCAGCATAACTTTTCTGAAGGTCTTGGGCTGCCTTCATTCGTTGCCGAATGATCTCTATGAAATCCGAAGTCTGACGAATCATCTCTGGCCCAAGTATCAACTTTTCTCTTGTTTCCAACCAACATGTCGGAGAGTTACACGGTCTTCCATATAATGCCTCATACGGTGCCATACCAATGCTTGACTGGTAACTGTTATTATACGAAAATTCCACCAAATGAAGGTGATCTTCCCATGATCCTCCAAAATCCAAAACACAAGCTCTGAGGAGATCTTCCAAAACTCGGTTGACTCTCTCAGTCTGACCATCTGTTTGAGGGTGATAAGCTGTACTCAAACACAACTCAGTTCCCAAAACTTCCTGGAAGCTCTTCCAAAATCCACTAGTGAACAATGGGTCTCGATCGCTCACTATACTCTTCGGAATACCATGGAATCGAACTATCCACTTAACATATAACTCAGCCAACTTTGATGCAGTCCTAGTCGATCGACATGAATGAATCTTGCACTCTTAGTCAGACGATCTACAATGACCCAAATCCCTTCATTTCCCGTTCTTGTTCTAGGTAACCCATCAATAAAATCCATCGATATTTGCTCCCACTTCCATGTAGGAACTTCTAACAGCTGAAGCAATCCACTTGGCTTCTTCTCCTCGGCTTTTACCAACTGGCAGTTCATGCACTTGGAAATAAAATTTCCAACATCCTTCTTCATACCTTCCCAGTAATAGGTTCTCTTCATATCCCGATACATCTTATTTCCACCTGGATGAATTATCAACTTCGAGTGATGACTTTCCTTCAGAACTTCACTTCTCAATTCATCTATATCGGGAACAACTAGTCGTCCTTGCTTCCAAAGCCAACCCTCTCGATCAACCTCGAATCCTTTATCCTTTTCTGGGTCCAATCCAGATTCCAAATCACAGATAATCTTAACAAGCTTATCGTCTCTCTTTTGGCTCTCGCCAATTCTTTCCACAAGAGTAGGTCTTATCGATAAGTTTGCCAACATCTCAGGTTCCAATTCACATCTAGGCCTGAAGTCAAATCCAGCTAGATACTCGAGATTCTTCCATTCTGAAAACATGACTCCCAATCTTGCATGTCTTCGACTTAACGCATCTGCCACTGCGTTACCTTTTCCCGGAGTATAAGCTATACCAAAATCATATGATGCTAAAAACTCTAGCCACCGTTGCTGCTGAAGATTCAAATCCTTTTGGGAGAAAAGATACTTCAACGACTTATGATCTGTAAACAACTCGAATCGAACTCCCAAAAGATAATGTCTCCACATCTTCAAAGCAAAAACAATCGCTGCTAACTCCAAATCATGAGTCGGGTAATTCCTTTCATGCGGCTTCAGTTGTCGACTTGCATACGCAACAACTTTATCCCTCTACATCAGCACTGCTCCAAGTCCAGTACCACATGCGTCGGTGTAAACCACCATCTCATCATTCCCACTTGGAATAGTCAAAACAGGAGCGCTTGTCAGTCGCTCTTTCAGGATTCCGAAAGCTTGCTCACACTTAGCATCCCATCTGAATACTTGGTTCTTTTTCGTCAATCCTGTTAATGGTGCAGCTACCTTGGAGAAGTCTTTGATAAACCGTCGATAATATCCTGCTAATCCAAGAAAACTTCTCACATCAGATGCATTCTTAGGTTTAACCCAATCCTGGATTGCTGCCACCTTAGCGGGATCAACCGCTATTCCATTTCCAGAAATAATATGGCCTAAGAACCTCACTTCGCTCTTCCAGAAGTGACACTTCGAAAACTTAGCCTTCAGCTGATGTTTCCGCAAGATTTCCAAAACAATACGCAAGTGCGTCTTGTGCTCTTCTTCAGTTCTGGAATAAATCAGAATGTCATCCACGAACATAAGCACGAACTTACTCAACTGATCTCTGAACACTCTATTCATAAGATCCACAAAATATGCTGGCGCATTAGTTAATCCAAACGGCATTACCAGCCACTCAAAGAAACCGGATGGTGTCCTAAAAGCAGTCTTTGGCACACTATCCTTAGCCACTCTCAACTGGTGAAATCCCGTTGCCAAATCCATCTGAGAAAACACCTTCGCTTCGTGAAGCTGATCAAACAAGTCATCTATTCTTGGCAATGGATACTTGTTCTTCTTAGTCACCTTATTCTGCTCACGATAATCCACACACAACCTCAGCGATCCATCTGCTTTGGTTACAAACACAACTGGTGCACCCCATTCGGACACACTACGCCGAATGAATCCTTTCTGCAAAAGATCATCAACCTGCACCTTCAACTCCTGCTGTTCCCTAGGCGCCATTCGCCTAAGAGGAATCACAACAGGTCTGGCTCCGTCAACTAGATCTATACGAAACTCGATCTCTCTATGCGGCGGTAACCCTTTGACCTCATCAAAGACATCCTAAAATCCATTAGCGATTGGCAACGATGACAGTCCATCCCGTGGAACAACCAGCGAATACATGAAGCTCATGAAGATGCCTTCTTCATGCTTACATCGTATCACAACCTTTCGCCCCTCCACATTATCGACTGTCACCTCCAACCTTTCACAATCAACCTTTGCCGCATATCTCCTAAGCCAGTCCATACCCAAAATAATTCTGAACCCCGCAAAGTTCAGAACAAAACAATCACAAACAAAAGAGCAATCATGACTCGATACAATCAGACCACGACATAGCATACATAAACAAGACGAACCCCCAACTGGATTAGTCACAACCAATGGCCTATCAACAATATCCGGTTCTAAACCTAACCGGCCTACAAGTTCATTACAAACAAAAGAATGCGATGCCCCAGTATCAAACAACACTCTAACAGGAACACCACCAATGAAAAGAGTACCCTGAACCACCACACTCTTTCCTTTCTCTTCAGCGGTAGGAGCTTTCGAAGATGATGGAACAGCTCCCAAAGCATAAGCTTGCACAATCTGCTTGTCCTTCCTCGGTTCTGGACAATTCCTCTTGATATGCCCCGGCTTGTCACAGTTGTGGCATTTCATCGGCACCTTAGGATTCTTGCAATCCCTGGAGAAATGGCCCTTCTGTTGACAATTGAAGCAGGTCACCTCGCCCTTCGGCTTCTTCTGGCCATCCTTACCCTTTTGTTGATGCTTCCTCTTCTTGTTTCCACCCTGCTGTGGTTTAGACTCTTCCCTGGTCACAGCAACAACAGACCCTTCCTTAGGAAACAGATTCTCATGCCTGAGAGCCTTCTCCACAAGCTTCTCAAACGGATCATCCAAATGATCCACCAACTGCCTCCCAAGATAACTGTCCAAGCCTGTCACAAACTTCTCATTCTTCTAGTACGAAGATTCGATATATGACCGGGCATACTTGGACAAAGCTTCAAACTCAGAAACATACTCAAGAACTGGCCTTCCACCTTGCTTGAGTTCCACAAACTTGTTGAACAGAACAGACTTCTGAGCTGTAGAAATGAACTTAGCTTCAAATTTGGCTTGGAATTGCTCCCAAGTAATCTCTTCCTCCGGAGTATCAATGGTGATAGAGTTCCACCAATCAGAAGCTCTTCCTTGAAGCTGTCTTGATGCGAGCTTCCTTTTGGTCGCATCCTCGATTCCTAAATCACCAAAGATCCTTCTACAAGCTTCTATCCATCTCTGGACTTCAATGGTTGGTTCTATTCCCAAGAAAACCTTTCCTCCAAGAGCAGAATAATCCTTATACAGCTTAGCAAAATCCACCGGCTTTGGAGTTTGAACTTGAACTCCAACATCCACCGATGGCCCCGGAGCTGGAATCCTTCTCATGATCGAAGTCATCATAGCTTCGAACATAGCAGCATAATCAGCAGCCCCTTCAGTAGCACGGCCTTCCCTAGCAGCTGGTCTCCCTCTTCGACTCATCCTTAATATCTATAAAAAGGAATGATTAGCACACCTAGAGAAACAACTGCATAAAGGACTCAAACTCTACAAAGCTACTATATTATATATAGTAATCATCCATCAAAATACAATTACGTCTCTCATACGTAGTTACGTCAGCGAGCGTTGGGTAAAATCGATTAACCAAAGCTCCGATACCAAATGTGACGACCGCCCAAGACCCCTGCACCGAACCTAGAGATAGTGCGCTGTAAAGTGTGCCAGGCGACCATGGACGATTGTTAGGGTAAATTAAAACAGTAGAATCTATCGTATTACTTACAGCGCATGGACAAAATACAATAGAATATATATATAGTGAAGCTTCACAGAATAGAATCTCATCAATAAAACTTCATAATAGTTGAATACAAACATCTGAATAGTCAATACATCAAGCCTCACTACATAACACTCAGAGAATATACAAGCAACGGAACATCCAGTACATATAGTAAAAGATAATATGCAATCCTCTAGCTCGTCTTCGTCATCAGCATCGTGGAAAGCAAGAACAGCACCTGTCACCTGCTACCTAGTCTGCCCGTCCCAAAATGGACGAACAGCCCAAGGCAATAAGAGTTAAAACATAAAGCCTTGAGTCAGACAACAGTCTTAGTGAGCGGTAAATTAACTAACAACATACCAAAAGAGCATAAAGGAAAAGGAATAGGAATACAACCCTCCCACTCCACCTCTTTCTACAGTGATAGCCCCCAGACTTACACTAAGCAGAAGCAAACATAGAAAACATAGCAAAGCATACAATTCAAAGTAAAGCAATTATCACTCGAGTCAAGGGCGATGTTTTCCAAGTACAAACCCCCAAGGCCTAAACCAAGATCAGATAAGCACCCAGAAAATACCGCTCTTGAGACCGAGTGATGATACAACCAAACATCCATGACTCTGGCTATCACTATTAACATTGCTTCGATATCATCATTAATTGAATGACCAGCTCATTATTTCATCCGTCCGTCAAGGGCTAATGGAAACCTCGGTTCTAGACATAACTCTGCACGTCATCGTGACCCGTGCCTAGGACTATCGAATCTGCCCAGAGTACTTGACTACCAATCAGTAGCCTTCAGGGACTATCGAATCTGCCCAACGTACTCTTGCTTTGAGCATGCTAGAACCTTCAACAACGATGAGATCTCAGCCTTCTAGTCATCCTCCTCGACGATTGTTTCCATACTAGCTCAAGCGCCTCTCGAGCAAACCATTATCCTCAAACCCGAACCATATCACCGAGTTATCAATCTGCTTGGAATGATCCCGTCTGGATTAGACCAAGGCTATCTCAAATCATACTTCGCCTCATCATCATCACAGCAAAGCTTCATCTCAACATCATCATCAAATCTGTCCATATGAGCTTCATCATCCGCTACATATGCCACGAGCAGCTTTTCCAATTCAAGAGCCTTTCCCTTAGCTTTCGAATCATCTTCGACCATCTTGTCTAAATCAAATCATCAATCATCTAATTCATAGCAATCAATCAAGTCAAACATTAATCCAAGTAAACAAGCATTCAAATATGATCTAAATAGACAATTATAACAATAATGGCAATTTCGTAATTAAAGAGTCAAAAGTCTAACAAGCATGAAAACATGAGCAATATCTCTATAATCTTGATGAATGAACTTGCATAGGTTAACATGTAGTAAAATGGATGCCAAATCATTATGAATAATGGATCTATATGGATCTATACTTAGGATTAGGAAAATGCATGGAAATCACTACTTTAGCACAAAATCAAGCCAACGATCCGATATACTCCTTTGGATCCGTGTGAGAGATAATCACCACTCACCAAATCACCTAAACAACCCAAAAGCAACACACTTCAGATTTGGACAGCGAAGGATCTAACTCGATCTATCACAAATCCGCTTCAAATGATGAAATCTCTCTTCGAAGAATGTAGATCTTCAATCTAAGCTCTTCGATCTTCAATTTGATCTTCGATTTGGATGGAAGAAATCACAAGATTAGAGTGGAGAAAAGAAGTGAAGAAGTGTAGAAGTCGAGCTCTCAAAATGGCAGCACTTCGTCACTTCGAAATCCGGATCCCAAAAATGAAGAAAAACCCTCATATTTATAGGCTGATCCTTAGGTCGCTCGCTCTTAGGTCGTCCACGACCTAAAACCCATGACCTAACAAAACCCTACGACTTATGACCTAGCGCAAGTGCGCGACTTACAGATCCAACGACATAACACATGCGCGCTTATACGACCTAACAACTTAGCATATGCGCGCTTCCTCGCGACCTACGACCTAACAACAGTTCCGACCTAACGACTTAACGGAAGCCATGATCTAACTATGTCACGACTTAAAACAATGCGCGACCTAACTATGTCACGACTTAAAACAATGCTCGACCTAACTACTCAACAACCACGCGACTTAACTGGGTTACGACCTAACCCCTTACGATCTAATACTTATTGACCTAACAACCCACGACCTAACTCCTAAGTCGTCTACGACTTAACCTCCTTAGGTCGCTCACTACTACCACCAGCTTCCTTAGGTCGTTGCCGACCTATCCTTCTTAAGTCGCTAACTCGCCCAGTTTCTTAAGCCGCTAACTCTTAAGTCGCTTACTTCTATAAGTCGCTCCAATCCCTAAGTCGTTAACTCCTAAGTCATCTACTAACTTAGGTCGCTTACGTCCTAACTAAACCACCCCATAGGTCGCTTACTGACTTAAGTCGCTAACTCCTTAGGTCGTCTAACCCTTAGGTCGTCTACTCCGACCTAACTTCTATAAGTCGTTAACTCTTAGGTCGCTCGACCGACCTAAACTACCATACGACCTAACCACCTCACGACCTAACTATCACACGACCTAACTTCTTAGGTCGTTCCAATCCCTCATACGACCTAAGACTTAGACTCTGGACGACTTACCAACAATGCGACCAAATGTCAACTGTTTTACGATGTTTCGATCCGTAAAAATACGGGTCGTTACAGTTACACGATTAATACATAATAAGCAGTGGCAACGGCTTCGGCCCAAAAATTCTTTGGTAAGTTACTACTATTTAGTGGAGTTCGTGCACATTCTTTTAAAGTTCAATTTTTTCTTTCTACAACACTGTTTTGTTGTGGTGTTCGAGGAAATGAAAATTTATGACTAATTCCCTTTTTGTTACAAAAATTTGTAAATAGTTCATTTTCAAAATCACCTCCGTGATCAATCTTATATTTTTAATTTTTAAATTCATTAAATTTTTTATTCATTTAGCAAAAATTTTGAATAGTTCAAAAGTGCCACTTTTATGTTTTAAAAAAAATGTCCAAATATATCTTGAAAAATCATCAATTATTACAAAAACGTATTTATTATGATTTATTGAACGTACTTGAGTTGGTCCGAATAAATCTAGATGGAGTAATTTGAGAGGTTGTTTTGTGGAAATTTCCTTTTTAGATTTTAAGGGACTTTTTTTTAATTTACCAAATTAACAAGCGTCACAAAGGTTTTTAACCTTGTAGTTGATTTTAGGTAATCCTCTAACTAATTCATTTTTAGCTAGTTTGTTGATATTCTTAAAATTTATGTGACAAAAACGTATATGCCATAGCCCTGGATCATCTTGATTCGCGACTAAGTATAAATTTGTGTTGTTTTTAACATTCATGTTTAAAACATATATGTTTCAATTTATAAATCCTTCAAAAATTAAATTTTTATTTTGATAAAAAATATTGCATTTATTTTTCTTGAAATCGATTTTAAATCCTTTATCACATAATTGACTTATGCTTAATAAGTTATGTTTCAAGTTTTCTACCAATAGAACATTAGTAATTATAGGAGAGTTAGAAATACCAATATTGATGACTTCTTCAATGTCGATGACAATTCCTTTTGAGTTATCTCTAAATGTTACAGTGCCACCATTGATATATGTTATATTTGATAACATATTAGCATTTCCAGTCATGTGCTTAGAACAACCGCTATCGAATATCCATTTCTCTTTATTTTTAATTTTTGGTACCTACAAAATAAGAAAAAATTTAATTGGTACCCACCTTCTTTGATTGAGGTCCTACGTGTTAGTGGAGGAAGGTAGCCATATCCACAAGGATTTAGTTCCTTTAGTAATGTAATTTTTGTTATATACAACTTTCTATAAATATCCATCAACATATTTTTGTCTAATTAATTTATTGTTTGTTTTTGGAATCTATATTTTGACCATATTTGTATATGAATTCTTAAACTTAGTTTCTAACATTGCCTTTTTGAATTTTGTGTATAATGTACTATATTTCTTTGACTTCTGTTTATTTTTAAAACCTAATCCATTTCGATTTCCAGATAGTTTAGATATCGTAATCAAATTTTCTAAATTTTGTTTTCCTTTGTCGAAATTTGTCATATTATTTTTTATTTTATCTAATTTATTTTTAAGCTCACAAACTTCAATATTTCTAGAATCTAAATTTGCTTGTAATTCTAGTTTTTCTTTTTCCAGATTAACTTTATTTAACTTATAATCTCCAAATCATTTAATAATTTGTCATTTTGAGATAATAATGTTGCATATGTTTTTTGAACAATTTCTAGTTCTTCTTCTGAGATGGTTTTTTTATCTTTTAATAATTCGATTTCTAATTCTGATCTATTTAACTTTCCTATATATTCCTTATTTAATTTTTTTGATTCTCTGTATTTATTATATAATTCAATGCTTATTTCCATTATTTCATTATAAGTAAGTTCAGGAGGTACCTCATCGCTGTTAGCCATAAAATACACATTTGCTTGTTCCGAGTCGCTTTCACTTTCACTATCTGAAGAAGAAGACTAATCTGAATCGTCCCATGTTACTTGATATGCTCTATTCTTTTTCTTGAATTTCTTGAATCTGCTTTTCTTTTTATCATTATTGTTCTATGGACAATCCTTCTTCATGTGGCCAAAATTTTCACATTCATAGCATTTAATCGATGTTTGATTTGAAGAGTTTGGTTTGCTGCCATTTTGAAATTTGGTCATCTTCTTGAACTTCTTGAATTTATTGTAGCTTTTGCCAATAAAGACAATCTCCTCTTCATCTAAGTCTGAATTTGCTTGGAATGCTATGTTATTCTTTTCATTTTTGATCCTTTCTAGCCTGCAAGTTAGCTTAGTATGACATCAAATTTCCTATTAGCTCTTCGACTTTATGTTGATCGTTAGCTTCTTCGATAGCTAAAACTTTTCTTTCCCAGTCATTTGTCAAAGGGTTCAAAATTCGCGTGACTAAATCAAAATATGTGAATTTGACTCCAAGTGCCATGAGATCCAGTTGAATGGTTTGAAATCTTGCATACATATCAATAATTGATTCACTTGTTTTCCTTTTGAAAGATGAGAATTGTTTTTGTAAAATTAAAATTTTAGTTTGCTTGACTTTATTTGTGCCTTCATGCGTGACTTGTAAAGTGCACCATATATCATATGCAGTCTTGTAGAGCATCACACGTGAAAACTCATTTTTGTCTAGTGAGCAAAATAATACATTCGTAGCTTTGGCATTGTTAGATACCTCTGCTTTTGTGCATCGGTCCATGTACTAATATCAGTGCAGGTGCTTCATATTTGTTTTGAGTTGCTAGCCATATTTCTAAGCCATTGGCTTCCATAAAAATTATATATGTATTGACCAATAAGCATAATTAGAACCAGTAAATAGTGGAGGACGAGCAGTTGATTGACCTTCTTGAAACGTGCTTGCCATTTTAATGACTTTTTCAATTACGTGTTGCTCTAGATTGAAATAACCTTGCTATGATACCAATTAAAAGTCTATAGGTTCTTTTAGATAATGCAACTTATATATATACATGTGTTTATTACTAACTATATTAAGCAGAGAATAATAATTGAATATAAGGTAAATAATAGAAACGATCACACCAGATATTTTATACTGATTCAAAACTCCCATCCTACGTCTAGTCTCGAAGCTCCCCTTTGGTATTTCCTTTAACCAACTAACCCTCGCTTCACCCGGAGGAATAGGCTAATACAAAAGTATATCTCTGACAATCTTATGTTCCAAATAACACGGTTTTTTACTGATAGTACAAATCTTCCTATGATTTCCTTTGAGTATGTGAATGCAGATGCTTTGATTTGTAGGAAGTGGTTTAACCAAAATTATAGTTTGGTTATAATAGATTGAGAATATTGAGCAATGTAAGCAATGTATGCGCAAGAGAGTGATAAAAATCAAGAGAGAATAGATTTAATTAATTCAATTTAGTTAATCTCTACATCTCAATCATGGTAGTATTTACAGATTCAAAAGGATGTGGATGAAGAGTTGTTACTCTAAGATAAGTTCTATTCATTTTAATGGCTGCAACCTTTCGATGAAGGGTAATTTCTTTTTGTCTCAACAGAAGTTTCTTTTCAGAAATTTGCAGTTTTTCAAAAGACAGATGTCTATGGTAAAACCTCAGACATCTGTGACTTCAAAAAATATTTCCCGAGGATTGCACAGACGTTTGTGATTTTACCTCAGACATTTGTGAGTAGTAAATATAGTTTTTCACCTTAAGTTCAATGTATATGAAATCGTATGTGATCGTGTATGCATATATACTCAAGGAGACCTTAACAATATTTTATCTAAGGCCTTTCTTACAATAGAATATCCTTACTAACTATAGTATGGTCGATAGATAGTTGTTTGTCTTCGGGTCTCAATACCTTTGAGCATGATGTATTCTTGTAGTATATACCTGTAATGTGTGTGTGTATGTGTGTGTGTGTGTATATATATATATACACATATATATATGATTGTATAGTTGTTGTCATTGAAACATAAACTGAAGGTTCTAACAAAGAGCAAGTCTGACACTTCCCAGTACAGGCCTGGCAAAGAAACCGTTATAGCCCTAACTATCTCTATGGAGGAATAGCTTGCGGCTAACGCCCGAATAGCCAAACTGAAGGAAGAATTTCCAAACACTAGCTTTGACGGTCTTAGGTTTGTACCTAACTTGAAAAGAATCATGGCTGACGTCTAAAAGATGACCGTCGATTGCGTGATCGACGTTCACAACCAGTATAATAAATGGACAAAAGTAGCTGAAAAGATTTCCAAAGTCTCAAGGGACAGGCAGCTAGAGATTGAAAATCAAAAGCTCATCGAGGTGGATAACAAAAGGATTATAGCTCACCTTAATGCCGAAGTTTAAAAGTTGAGGAAGACTCAAGTTGAAGCTGAAAAGAAAGTTGAGGATGCCATGAAGGCGCTTGAAGAGGAGAAAATTAAGCATTAAGATGAGATGGAGAGGCTTTCCACCAAAACCATGATCTGGTGATTGAGAGAGATACCGCAAACAGAAATTCGGCTGAGCTAAAGACCAAGCTTGAGCGCGAAATAAAAGAGAAAAATGAAGTGCTCCAACAAGCTCAGAGTTATTGTTATGAGTTACTCGATGCCGAGGAAGAGAGGGACAAAGTGCTCAAACATGTTAGAGATGTTGAAGCCTTTGTCAAAAGAGAGGTTGAGGCCACGAAACAGCGGGTAGAAGTGCATGTGATAGAGAAGTTTGAACCACTCTGAACCAGTACAATGCCAACGTGCTTAAATTCCGAAACTTGGAGTGGTTCAAAGATGATTATCCTAGAATCCTCGCCAGGGAGCGGATTGTTGAAGAAGGGAGAGCTTTCCTCAAAGGTGGCAAGGTAGATTTCGTGCAGCTGGAGAAGGAAGTCTTGGTAGGAGATGAGCCCAATATTTTGAAGGATGGTTGTCGCACTCTCCATTTGGAGTTGGCTGCAACAACACAAATAGACTTAAGCGAAGGCACCGGGTCGATGCCACAAGATGCTGCCATTGCCAGCCAAACACTTAGGTCCCAGGCTACTCCCAATTCCACTTATGATTCTAGGAATGATCCAGAGAAGTCCCTGATACACAAGCCTACCATGCTTTCTCCCATTCCCGAAGGAAAATCTGGCCGCACTTCGGCCCACACAGAACTCCAAACCAAAGAAGGTACCTCATTTGTGATGCCCCACCTCTATACTCACACTAGCCAAGGACACTACAGGGTAATGCTGTTGACTAGCACGAAGAATAAGGCTGTTGAGGAGCGACCATCTGTGTAATTGCTTTGTGCGAGTACCGATATGTCAGATAGAATGACTTTCATTTCATTTCAAGAGGAAATCCGACATATCAAATATAAACTCAAAGCTACCACACAGTGGCTATGTGGACTTCAGAAACAAATATAGAAATAAACATAACACAAATCAGTCATGGATATTCATATCACTAAGGCGGAAACAGATACGAATATAACACATAGAAGTGTATATCAAAGTAGGGTCATACAAGATCCACTACATCACAAAAGAATAGGTACAAGTGCTAGACAAAAGAATTATTATACATCAAGGAGTATCTATCTCGAATATATAATAACAAAAACTACTAAGCTAAAGTAGTTAGCCAAAAGTCAGGTGACGGACCCTGATAAGAAGTCAAGCAGAAGCACCTGAAATACGTCGGTCTGACCCGGGTATTATTTAGGAAGAAAATAATAAACGGATCAGTCTAGCTATAAATATCATATAAAATGAGATAGGATAAGAGATATCACAAAAACATATGATAACAATAATGCCATACTGTGATAAGTATACATCAGATAACAATAAAAATCATATAATATCTCAAATATTCTCAAACACTAAAAAGAATGTCATGTTCTTTAAATTATTCACCAAAACACAAATATTGATAGAGCTTATCAATGCATATCATCAAAATTGGTGAAACACAAATTCTAGAAATCAACAACCAGAAATCTAGAAAACACAAAGGGGGAGGCCTATCACAAACGGGAGCATGAAAACTCACCAACACGTGTATCACAAACGGGTCGCTATCCCATGGTCGCTAACCATAGAGCCGATGCAATAGCGTAGTACAATAACGGTACGCCCGAAGAACCTGAAACTCAAATGAGCCGGAACAACGACATAGTGCAATAACGGTACGCCGATGAACCTAAAACTCAAATAATTCGGAACAACGACGTAGTGCAATAACGGAATGCCAGATGAACCGAACTCTATAAAGCCCGTAGGTCGCTAGCCTATAAAAATGAGACGAAGCTCCGCAAAACGAGGTACTGTCCCCCACGTGGACAAAGAGACATCGCATATCGCTAGTCTAAACCATAAAATGATCACCATTGATCAATGAAAAGTGTAGATTACACTAAGCTAGTAAATAAATGAGTTTAGCTTCATGTCCCATAACCACTGGATTAACTTAAATATTTACGAACAAATTGTAGATTTCCACTCAAAAATTGTCACGAGAGTTCAATCAAACAAGTCCAAGAATTAACCGAAGTAAACGCAAGCTTTTCATACCACTTGTTTTGCTAAGCCATTTAATTAGATTTCTCATACGAATGAGGTAAAGGTTTGTATATACTAATAGATTGGAAAATGGTTTTAAAAACGAGTTTTGTATTAAAAATGGTATTGAAATCATCTTTGTGAAAGCGTTTGAATATTTACTACTAGTATAGAAACCTTTGTATTTTTAAAAGTGACAAATCATAGAAAACGATTGTAGAAACAATTGATCAACCAAAAATTCACATACGACAATGTGAATCAAATCCATAAAAGTCGATATCAAACCCATCAAGTGGATATTTCCAAAAATCCAAAGAAAGAAGTCATCAAAGTCGATAATAAGTGATAACAACTAACCGGATCAACAAAAATCGATTAAAATTGGAAATGCACTAAAAAATAGCCTAATAGGCAAAATGAACAGTTCCAGACGTTTGGGGTTTAATCCAGACGTCTGGATTTGGGTTCTGGAAATATTCCAGAAACCTACCAGACGTCTGTACCCTAATCCAGACATCTGGAAACTAACCAGACGTCTAGTAGGTTTGGACCAGACGTCTGGTCCAAGCCTTTGTCGGTTTTTTTTTTCAACTACTGCCTAAACCAGACGTCTGGACCTTCAAACCCGACGTCTGGTTGCCTGGTCTGGGCAACAATTTGCCTACGCCATGATTACCAAAACGATTCGGGAGCGATCGGACAAGCAACGACGACTAGGGATTTATGCCAAGCGACAACCCAGCCTTATAGGCTCTTCGATACACCCCAAATATCATGTCCAAACATCCATAGTAGGATTTTCATAAAATTGGACTTCAAAAACCAAAAATTGGAAAATTCACCAAATCAATTCAAATCAAAAGCAAATGAACATGAATAGATGTTAGGAATTCATACCTAACAATAATGAAAGTTATAGACATAGATGTGAGTTAAAGAACTCACCTTCAAACCTAAAACAACAAGTGAGAAGCTTTAAAACAAAGGAAAGATCAATCTCTCTTCAACTTCAACTCTAGGAGCTCCAATCTAAGACCATAAGCAAACATTCTAAGTTAGGGTTTAGGAATTTCTGAAAATTGGAGAGGAATTGAGATGGAGAAGAAGAAGGGGATGCTTACCTAAGCTTCTCTTTGATTTTTGGACTTGAATTTGTATTTCCTAATCAAACTAGGGTTTAGGAATTTTAATTTCCTATCTTTTCCCCCATTTTTCTCTTGAGCTTGAGTGTTAGGAAATGAGGAATGAAATGAATGAAGAGGAGTTGAATTAGAGTGTTTGATAAAGGAGTTGGGTTCTCTTATTGGGTTAGTGGGCTGAAACCTAAACCCAAAGTCCTAAATGAAAACATCAAAATTCTAATCAACTCCAAACATATCGATGTTTATACTCAAAAAAGTTGTAAACACCATTTTGGACTCAATGGAAGTGGTCTCGAGTCCTAATTCGACTGTTTACAAAAAGTAACATTTCGGACTTTAATCCGATTAACGATGCTATATTTAAATAAAACATTTAAATAACAATCGTAAAATATGCGGGTTGTTACATCATTGAATTCTCCCGTATTTCATAGAATTGATGTGTCACTGATCAACATTGCTAATCTCTCTTTTTATGTCTTTCAAGTTTTTGGTCAGCCTCTAATCATTCCGCTTCCTTCTAAGGACTCTCAGCCAGGGCAACATGTGCCTCTAACGGAGTCAGTAATGGTTACAACTACAACGATGATCCCTGGCACTTTGGCTGAATATACTCCCACTCTAAATGAGTAGATGATTGATGCCTTGCTGGATGAGGGGACCGATGGAAATTTGAGTGCTCAGACTAATGAAGATGTTTTTATTATTGGAGCCTCTGAACCCCTGCCGGGTCACACTCTGGATGATATTAAGTACAAACGTCTTTCAGATACGGAGATCAAGCTGAAGAAGGTCGAGACATTTCCCATTCTTTGTCTATGGCCTTGCCAGGCCATACCATCTATACTCCTGTATATATTCCTCCACCTGGGAGCGCTCAAAGTACTCCCGTGGGATCCTCACAAAGCACTCTAGCTTCTCTTCCTCCATCTGGTAGCACATAAAGTGAATCTATCGTTCCTCTATTTAGCTCGCCTTTGAAGGGCAAAGGAAGTGGAGGAAAAAGAGGAAAAAGGAAGGGTGAGAGCTCAGGCGAAGCATCTCCTAGGGAAAAAAAGAAGCAAAGGAGAACGAAACTGAAAAAGTGAGCACCAGTTTGTTCGGTGTAGATAGACTTGCTTTTTAATAATAGTTGTAGTCTATTTTGGTTTTGGGCAGGCTTTGTGCGGGTTTAGCCCCCGTTTTTTCTTTTTATTTCTAGTGTCAATAACACTTGTACTTAGTTGTCCAAATTTCATGTGAACAACAAAGGTTTTTTGGTTCTCTTTGTATGGATTTGTCTAAGTACTTAAGAAATATTCTTTCCATTCAATGTACTTGCGATCTATTTCTTTTAGTTATTATCGTCAGACCAAATCTTTGGTCCGTTTTATAATTTTTCAGCCTTTAGTTGTCCTTGTGGAAATCAGAGTAATCGTTAAATTTCCAAACTCTAGGCATTGGTTGAGATTAGTCACCTAGGATTAGTGACTTAAGTGTCCTTTTTCAAGATAATAATTTTCGATCGTGCTAAACTCCGAGCACTGGTTTAAGTCATCCACTTAGGATTATAGTTCGTACATCCTCATCCAAGATGTTTACATTCAATCCAACCTAACTCCAGGCGTCGATCAAAGGCTCATAAGTTAGGTCCTGCCTTATGCTGGGTTTGGATCCTCCATTTTTCCTACTATGGGAAAGGTGTTAAGGATTGGACGGTCTTGTCACGTCCACTTTTGTTTATACTCCTGCCCCAATCCGAAGACAAGAGTTGAGCGAGCGAATAGTCGTATCATGTTCGTTTTGATTTATACTCCTACCCTCACATCAAGGGCGAGAGTTAATGTAAGGAAGGTCATGTCATATCTGATTTAAGTTTATACTCTTGGCCCCAATTTGAGGCCAAGAGCTGGCTGATGAACGATCGTGTCACGTCCATCTTTATTTTATACTCCAGCCCCCAATCTGAGAGCAAGAGTTGGCTGGTATCAATCTTCGAATATAGAGAAGAACTTCAATTCGATCATAGACCGTAGAAGTTTGATTGGAACCTATCTCTAGTACCTGCAAACCTACACCATACACATGCAGATTCATTCGAGTCGGTCAAGTCACAACTCGTAAGTAATGGAAAAACAAAGTCTCTTACTCAGAATGCCGTTTTTTCTATAAAAGATGGGAAATAACAGGTTCTGTCTTGGACCTTCCCAAAGTTTTCGGAGCAACACTGGTTCTCAGAAGGTTAGGGATCGAATATGACCGTCAACCCGACGGTTCGGACCTACTCGATGTTGCTGAAGCAACACCGTTTCTCAGAAGGTTAGGGATCGAATGTGACCATTGACCTGACGGTTTGGACTTTCCCGATGCTACCGAAGTAACACCAGTTCACAAAAGGTTAGGGTTCAAATGCGACCGTTGACTCGGTGGTTCAGACCTCCCGATATTGCCGGAGTAACACATGTTCTCAAAAGGTTAAGGATCGAATGTAACCATCGACCGGCGGTTCTATCGGTTCAAGAAGTGTCATGCGACTTACTATATGGCACACGAAAGTTAGTTGTAGGAGCATGGTTCCATTAGCTCAAGAAGCAAATTTTATTAATGAGTAGAAGAAATTGCAAGTCTTTCCTATTTACAGTGCACCCAACGTTACCGGGAAGCTTATTTATGAGAAATTAGATAATGAAGAATGGGGCAGCATTTTCATAGGCTGCTGCTTCATCCATGGGTGACCAGTTAATTGGTGACCAATCTATCATCAGCTCATCTTGGCCCCTGACTGCTGGATTCGGGTAGTTCTTCTAAAATAGGTAGACCCTGGGATCTTGCGTGCAGTTTCCCCATCGTTTAGTGGTTCCTTAACATATTGCTAGAGCTTGTTATTCTTTATCATCTCCTCAATCAAACTTTTCAGATGTTGACACTCATTAGTGTTATGTTTATGATTTTCATGAAAACAACCATATTTTCTTGAGCGCTTCTATTCATCAGTTGCCTCTCTCCAGGGTGGCTTCTTGTATTGTTCCATCCCTTACATGGCAAGGTGGATGTTTTCCAACATACCATTCAGAGGTTTATATTCTTCTGGTCTCAAGTTCCTTAGGTGCTTGCTTTTCTCGCTGCTTTAGCCACCTGGAGCTTGATTCCCCTTCCTCTTATTATCAGAATCCTTAGTGCTAACTATTGTGTTCGCTGAGTTTCCACCGGCCCGATTCACAGCGACATTGCTTTGTATCACTTCAGTCGAAATCCCAGCACCATTCCTCCTGGGACGATTATGCATTTCTTCCAAGCGTAAGTACTCATTAGCTTTTCTATAGAAAGCGTCCACCGTCAATGGGGGTTTCCTTTCCAACCAATCCCCGAAATCTAAATTGGGATGAATGCCCTTAATCAACGCCATTATTATTAAGTCATCCTTGGGATCTGTAACCTCTGTCATAGTTATATGGAAATGATTCAAGAAGTCCTTCAGCGACTCTCCATCAGCTTGGAAGAGGTTTGACAAAGACATCACATGCTTCTGACATGCAGTGTGTAAGCAGAATGACTCCATAAACTTTCACGACAACTTAGCAAAAGATGATATGGACCTCAAAGGAAGCCAAGGGAATCACATCGTCGCTACTCCTTCTAAGAAAATAGGAAAACAATGGCATTTAAGGGCATCATAAGCTCTAATTGTATCCATATAACACTCATATCTCGTTAAATGCTACCTACAATCCATTATTCCTCCGTACAATGGCATCGTTGGCATTGCAAACCTCTGGGGTATCTCTTGCATAGAATGTTCTCAATAAACCGATTCTGACTGGGAGAGGTACCTCATTCATCATTATTTCTGAAACAATTTTAGTTAACAAGTCTCCTGACCATATCCTCCAAATAGTCCGGGTCAATAGGTACGATTGAATGGCGATAATCAGGCCTCCCCGAGTGTTCAGCCTAGCGAATGCTCTCGGTTTGGCTCTCGATACCTAGGCTCTCTAAACTCTGGGAGATCCATTCATTCAACGACCCCCTTTATTTGATTCACGTGTCCAATATCATCAGCAATGGCATGATTTTTAGATTCTGATCATCATCAGCGCGACCGAAAGTCAAATCCATGTCACCCTCCAGATGGCGAGCTCTGGGCCCACCATTGGAGGGCCCTTAATCTTGGGTCAGCACCGATCCTTATATTTGAGCCTGGAGGTCGTCCTCTTCCTTGGTGAGATGTTCCAACGGTGTTTAGAATCCTCTTTTGCTTTTGGTCCCTCTGTCTCTACTTGGATGATGAGGAACTTTCTGACTTTGAACTGGAATCTCTTCTCGTCCTCCTACGACTATTCAGAGTTAGTTCATTTAGTAATCTCAAGCTTTACTGCATCGTTCGATTCATCTCATTCTGACTAGCCTAGAATCTGTCTTCCATCTGCTTTATCATCCTATCCATCTCCATTCTAGTTACGAAGTCAGTTGGAGTCTGATCACTGTCTATCCTGATTGTTTAGCAACTTCATCCACATGCCGAATATCCTGGTTCTTAGCATCACTGGTAGCTCTGGTAGTGATAGTAAGCTCTTTCCATGATGGGTGCCATTGCAAATAGCTTCTCTTAGATTATAGAAATCTGAGTAGTAGAAAATAAGGTAGGAGAACTGGATCTATCTCACAGAATATTAGAAATCCAATAATAGATGATGAATCCAAATTGCCTGAGAATCTCTCTTTTCCAGTGAAAGCACCAAAATATTTGAACCAAAAATGGCGTAAAGACTTAGAAATTATAGTAGAAAATAAAAATTGACGAAAATATATGAAAAATAAGCAGGAAAGAACACATAACAATTTATAGTGGTTCAGTAAATTAAGGCCTACGTCCACTTTATAGTTTTATTGCTTATATTCTTACTTGGAGGCAGAAGTTCTTAGGGGTCGGTATGACTCCGACACTAAATTTTCAGAATTACAAGAATATAGAGTAGAGAAGAACTGGATCCCAAAGATCCTAAAAATAAGCCCTACCCTCCTATTTATAGAGGTAGGGAGCCTAATATCTCGCACAAAATATATCCAGACCGTTATCCAAGATTTAAACCAATTCTCCCCAAAATATATGTGCCACATCATCAGGTTGAATGGGTCGGTACAGCTCAAAGGTTAGGGGTCGGTACCGACCCATAATATTTCTAAATTGTCTACCATCAACTCTTCATATAAAAATCATCTTATGGTTAGCTTCATGATTCCATAGTTGTCTGTACCAATATTAGCTCGTTTCTGGGTCTAAATGATGGAGCTGTGGAAGAATTTATTACAGTTTGTGTTCATGGAGATCGATGGGGAATTGTGTTAGATCAACAAAACGACATTGGAAATAGGCTTTTGGCATCAACTAGAGAGCATAGGCAGAAATTAAACTCCATTGGGGAAGAAAATAAGGGTCGGTACCGATCCATAACTTAGGTGATTCTACGGTTGTCTTGCCTTGAGTTGTTCTTGTATTGGCCTTGTGACTCTGTTCGTGCTTGGTTTCTAAACTCTTGCACTATCTCCCTGGGCTTCCTTCCTTGATAATTCCAAGTTTGATTCGTCCGGTCTGTCCGAATATTGCCTGGTCAAAAGGCTCAATAACATTTGGCATGTATATCCACATTAGAACCATCTTGTTCCATTCCTCAGATCATGTCAAAAATTTGATTCCGTAATCCTCTTATAGTGGCATCTCCATTTGATGACAGGGACAACTCAACCAAATGCAATGAGAGATCTCCAATGCGATCATCACTATCAATGAGAGTACTAATACATCTTCAAATCAAAAATATATACCAAAATATTTTAATTTTAAAATCAAAGCTTCCGTGTTCCAAATCCTCTTATTCAAAAATTATGATCTTTCATCAACTTAAAATAATTTTAAGAAAACACTGCTTTATAAAAATTTCAACTTCAAAAATTAAAAAAGAAGTCATTGTTGAATTTATAACATTCATGAAATTTGTTAATTGCTTGTATAAATATAGATATTTAAATTTACACATGTTAGAATTCCATAACTTTAGTAAAGATGTGACGAACCTTCCACCTATTGCTTTGATTCCTCAATGGTACACAATAAGCCATTAGTCATCTCTAGTCATTATTACTCACCCTCGAAGAACATCATCACATCTCTTAGTCAATTCTAATTCCTTGTCTTCCTCGACTTAGGAAACCATGTCATCACATTATGACTAAACCAAATATGTTCCTTAACATCTCACAAGTTCCCCCAATGTACACCCTACTAAAGTCAACATTGGATAACTACCCCTATCATACAATTATCATACATAACAAGCAATATAATCTAACATACAAGAGAAATAGCCACAATAAGGTAATAAAACAAATAAATAAAACAAGGTCATAAATAAGCAATCAAAAAACAATAAGACGATGCAAGTAAAAGAAATTAATTCAACCAAACATATCATAAATTATAAAACAACCATAGTCAAACATATCAAAACAGTTTTCCTAACAAAACTAATCACTTAACTAGCATAAGAATAATGCAACCAATTCAACCAAAGTAAGCGAATACAATTAGAATAAATAAATAAATTCATAGTTAAAACATTATACCCTATTCATAAAAATGGGTAACCATAACATGGTAACCCAAATCTCTCAAAAAGGGAATAAACTAGACATCCCTGCAACTCATTAGGGAAAATCACACATAATAAGAATAAAGGGTGTATCCTCACAATGGATGTTAAGCAAACCCAAAACTCACATCATCCAATTGTTTCATGTTTCATGTCATTTGGTCTAGTCTCATATTTCTCAAAATGTTCTCCAATAAAAATTTCCAAAATAAAATATTTTTCCTACGAAATACTTTTCAGCAAACACTTCTAAAGTTTATTTCTTAAGTTAAATATTTTGAACTTTTCAACTATATCATTTCGAATCAAATTACCTCCATTCTGGTAAAAAAAATCTAGAGTATTTTTAAAGTAGATATTTGACAACTTATACTTTCTCAATAAAACAATTTTCCAAATGGATTATTTCTCAACCAAAGTACTATAACAAAAATGCTTTCCAACCAAAAACCGTTTATCAAAAGTTTCCTTTAGATAAAAATATTTACAACCAAAATTAACTCCGAACAAAAAGTATTCCAAACTCAAAATAATCCTTGAATAAAACATTTTTCTCAAATAAAAATAATACTCACATAGTTTACTCAAAAAAAGTATTTCCCATATCAAAATATTTCCAAATATTTTATTCCATAAAATATTTTCTCAAAATATTCTTTCAAATAAAATCAAATATTTTTTTATCAAAACAGTTTTTTCGTAAAAAATCTTTTAAATAAATACTCCTCAAATCATATAGTATTTATTACAAAGCATTCTTCAAACAAAAGCATTTCTCTCTTTCAAACAAGAATTTCCACTAAGATATTTCTCGATAAAATACTTATTAACAAAACATATTCAATTAGGATTCCCTCCATAAAAATACTTTTCACAATATAGTTTTCCAAATAATATTTCAAACTCATGACAACTTTAATCAAAATATTTTTCTAAATACTTCGAAATAAATATCTTTTCACAAAATACTTTTATAAAATATTTTAAACTAATTATCCTTCTAATGAAATACCTTTATATTAAAGTGCCTCACTTTTCCATTTAAATATCTATTTTTACCAATGTAAATATTTCAAAGCGTTACATTTAAATCCAAAAATACATATACTTCCTTTCCAATTCAAATATATACATAATGTATTTAGTAAGATACCTATAAAACCCAAATGCATACTTCCATATAACTCTTCAGCAAAATACTTTTCAGTTGAAATTTCACAAAATCAAAAATAAGCCCGTCTATGAAGGTTAGGTTTTACTTACACAATTTAACATCATGTGTCTGTTAATCGGATTATAATAAACACTTAATCCCTTCTATAAATGCTCATCCTACCCCACTCCCACTGCATTTTATTTTCACATAATACTCATCATAAATATACATCATCTTAGGGTGAAGTAGTGGTTGTTACACATACATCCCATATACACACAAAGTATACAATCGTCAATAAGAACGCTCTATCATCCTATATTTAACTCAATTTAAGGTATAAATTAGCCTACTCTAAATGGTTTATACCTACCCGAGGCTCAGGTAATCACAGAACCTAAGCTTCGATACAAAATGTGAAGCTTTACTATGCATACCATTTAAAATTAGTGACAAATACCGTCAGCATACACTTGCGCACTAATCTCAAAGAAAAAAAGCTAGTAATCATTGGTTATATAATTCAAAATCTAAGATATGAAAACTTCACAGTGCAATTAAATAGGATATATATACTGTAACGACCCGGATTTTTAGCCATCTATTATTGGGATAATTAACTAATTTTAATTATTGGAATATTAATTTTTATAAGTCGAATAGATAAAATTTCTAATATAGGTAATATCTGAATATATTAATTCTGGAGACTATATTTAAAATTCTAATTCTAATTTCTAAAAATAATAAAATATACACATATATATATGTATGTAAACTTCACCATTTCAAACTCGTGATAAAATATCTGTATATCTATATACAATATATAAAAGCTCCATTTTTTATGATGAAAATATATATAAGTTTATATGAATGTATATATGTTATAAAAATATTGTATGTGCAAGTAGATATATATATACATGAATGTATAAACATCATAATGGCAAATTTCTAACTTTTGACTATATATATATATATATGGGTATATGCTTATAAAAAAAATGAATGAAAGGTGAAAACCTGTACAAGCAAATCTTCGGCCTCCTTTGTGTCAAACTGTTCCCCTCCTTTCCTCTATAAGTTGCCTGCTGTGAAACTGGTCCATGGATTCACGTATAGCATTCAAAAGAAAAAAAATCTTCCATTAACATTTAAAGGGATTCAAATCTTGAAGCAGGAGTGCGAACAAAGCAGCAGTGTACATCTATTTTTTCAAGTGAGTAAAACACCTCTGCCTGCTTACTGGTCAATATATACTTATATATATGAATGTGATATGAAGGAATCTTTGTTGTATGTGTGATTGTTGATGTATATGCATATGGTATGTGTATTAGACATTAGAAATTTCCACCTGTACATCAATGAATACCGATTCTTCTTCTAGGGAATTACTATGTTCGTGGTTATAAAAAAAATATAGCTTTTCAACTTTAAAAATCATTAGCTCATAATCTATTTAGTTTGAAATCTTGCTTCCAAAACAAAACTTGTTTGTTTTTGAGTATAGTGTATTTTAAAATTTATTTCATTGAGTTTCAAATAGCATAGAAGAAGAAAACCCTATGTTACAGTAAGTAACTTAAGTTTGGTTAAATTCCGTATATCATGATTTTATGATTTGATTATATAGTCATGTTAGTTGTTGAAAATCATGAATTTTGGAGGTGGTTTGAGAATTTTTAGTTGTGTGTGGAAGGAGAGATTGAGAGATGAACGGTTTTGGGGGTTTCATCAAATTATAGCGACGTAGTTGATTTAGAGGCAAGGCGTCTGGCGCGGAGGAGGTTCGGTTGATGGCGCATCAAGGAAAAATGACATGGCGATTTTTAGTGGCTCGTATGGGCAGATCGAATTCAAACTAGGGTTTTATAGTGTTTTTGTTGTGGTCTCGGTTGCAGGCGAATGGAGTCGTGACGAGGCGAAGAGGGGCGTGCGGTCCAGGGGGGTTTGAAAGAGGTGGTCGTGGCGAACGTGTGGGTGTAGTTTGGTGGTATACGATCGATGGTAGTGGCGTAGGGAGGCGATGGGGGGCTCGTCTTCACTCGTGTTTGGGTTTGAAAGTTCGAAAAAGTTGAACTGGTGATTGCCGAGGTTTCCAGGAGATTAAACGTGAGGTGAGGTCGAAGGCGATTTGTAGGAAGAGTCGGCGGTGATAGGCGTCGACCGGAGCAAGTGTGCATGTGCACACGTACGTGCACAACCTTGTTTGTTTCAAATGATTGAAGAAGAGAAGGAAAGGAGCAGGGAGGAGGAGGAGAAGAAAGGTTTTTTGGCCGTTCGTTTTTTTTCTTTTGGGTTTGGGCCGGGTCTAGTATGTTTGGGCAGGGTGGGAGAAATTATTAAGGAAATGTTTTTATTTATTTATTTTATAATTTAATAAACTAGGAACTTAAACTCTATTTTCTCACTCGTTCAAAACCCAATTGACGAGCCGATTATTGTACCGAGACCATATCGCCAAGTAGTTCTATCTGAACTAGTGTCGTCGAGTTTCTGCAATGTGAAGATTAAAAATGATTTAAACAGTCATAGTAAATAAATAAGTAAATTTTCTTATTTATATGCTAACTAATAATTTAATGGTTTATAATAATTGAGGAAACAAATAAGTAAATTCTTTTTAAATTATTTACATTTTAATAAAATTAATTAATTATTTAATGAACTGTTTAATGTCAAGTTTATTTAAAATATATTATCTTATTCAATTTTCTTTAAGTGGCAATAGTCGGGTTTTAAAATATAACTCCACCTAGTTGATTGAAAACGATCAATTCTGATTGTAAACGGATTGATATTGATTATAAATTGTTGATTGAGTATGGTCTATAATTGACTGATATGGATCTTAGATATTATTTTCAATTATATATTGTCTGTGCCATTAAGTAGCCAAACAAATTAAAGGAGTTAGAATAAAATGTTGACGCGTTTTATTTAAAATAAATCGACTCGTACTGACCACTATTTCAAATTTCAGAAAAAAATGAAATGATTACAAGCAAATTAATGTCGATGGGTCGGTCATGATAAAGTAAACATATGGATTGAATTTCCATATTTAAATATTAGCGCCCTGACTATGAAATTGCTATTTAAACCACTTGGACCTTTAAAAAAATTTATTGCTTGGATTCGATGAGACCGGAAACGGATATCTACATTATCCGAAACCATTCAATAACCACCACGAAACTTTACGGTTTTAATTTTAAAGCCCAGTATGATGGAATTTAAATTAATGTAACAAATTCGGCTTTTTCAATAAGTATGGTACTTAGACACTATTATAATATCGATGGATTTTCTATAAAAGTGTTTTGGTCGTCGTAAGATAAAAACCCGTCGTGTTATATGTGACGCGGTCTTACAAGTTACCTTTGTGTCAAAAGGATTTTAATAACTTAAGTAATTTAAATTAAGTGTGTTTACTCACGCTGGTTTCCAGCCTAACTCAGGTGTTACTTTATTGTAATGCTCGTGTCAGACCGAGTATTACAGGTTCAGGTTAGGATGCTTTTGGAGCTTAGGAGACGAGCTGGATGGCAAATACGTATTGCACATACATGATTATATCCCGTTGTGTATTGTAGGCTGTATATTCAGCATTTGTGAGGACAAGTTATTTTAACTGTCCAGATTTATATGTTGATGGTTGTACTCTGATAAATTGTATGTATATTAACAGTTACAGTTCTTTGTATAAAATCTATTATTATATATTATATTTTGTTCCGCTGCGATTGTGAGATTCTATGTTGTTATTTCTGTTTCCTTATCTATCCTTTTCTTCTTAAACTCTAACAACCTGGTATTTCTGGCACTCGATTGCTCGGCATTCTATACAGTGAATATATTAGTGACGATTTTTGACGGTCGAAAATCTCTCGGTCGTTACACGTGGTACCAGAGCTGAAAGTTAAGCGAGAACCTTTGCTCTAGTGGGAATTACTCATTAGAGATAGGGTCAGTAGTACCCTAGAAGGAGTTGAGTGTACCATATATGGGCGTACTTGTTATTTTCTTATATAATAATTTTTAATGATAAACGATTTTAAAATAATTTTTATATAAGATTTATTTTTTGATATAAAAAGAAATAATTTTTCTATATTTTTTTAAGTGTATTAAGGTGATTGGTTGTTGTTATTGTAATCAAAATAGGATTATAAAATTTAAGTGGTTATATATATATATTTAACCAAGCAGAAGTTTGATAAGAATGAACTGTACAAATGGGTTACGCTAAAAATAGATTGAAACCAGAATTTAAATCCCAGAAATTTTAGAAGGGTTTTTCAAAGTGTTTTGAAATGAAATAAGTTTACCTTGATTATATTCTATATATAGAGATAATTTTTCAAGAAATTATTATGAAATATATGGTGTGTTTGGTTTCTAGATATGATAATATTTATTAATATCATAAATTGGGTGTTGTATCTTAATAAAAGATTTTTATTACAAAATAAACAATGATAAGATATTGTGAAATGTTTTAAGGAAGTTAAATTATACAAGCATAATTTATAAATATGACTTATAAATTAAAATGAATTTAAATTGAGAAGTTTTGAATCTAAGTCCCGAAAATTTTGAAATGTGTTTCAAAGTGTTTGAGGAAATAATAAGTAATATTATTTAGAATATTTTGATATGGAAATTTTTGTTTGAAACCAAGGGTTGTTTGGAAATTCCGAAGGAATTTGTTTTGGATAAAAACAGGGTTGGTTTAATTTAAAAGTGTGATTTGTTTTATAAATGGGATATATATGTATATATGTATATGATTTCAAAGTGATTCGAAATAAATACTTGTGTTTGAATTCTGGGATTCCCATTAAGATGAGAAGTAGAACCAAAGGGAAAATAAGTTTTTGAACTTATAAGTGTGAAACGATGTTAATGAGAAAAGAAGTGTGAAAATTAAATTTTTGAACGTAAAAATTTAAATTAAGTATAAATGGATTGAACAAATTAGAAATTAACTCATGCCAAGTTAAATAAGTTTTGAACTTATAACCAAAAATTGGAAATTTCAAGGTGAAATTAAAATTTAATTTATGGAAATTAAATAAATTAAATTGTAAAAGAAAAGGTATAGATTTGATAAGAGGTGCAAAAGAAGTTATGTATGTATGAATGATTTCAAAATTATTTTTGAAATAAAACAGGTTTCGAATTCTGGAAATTTATGATGGATGCCATTGATTGATGTTTTAGATGATTTGGATGTTTATTTATTTTGATATATCCTGCTATCATCCTGTATATTATTTACAGTATATAAAACTGTAAATCGAATTATTTCGAATAAATTAAGAAATAGGTTGAAATGATATATACCTATGACATTTATTTTGGATTGAAATGATATATATCCATCCCTGAAATTAAATTGAAATAATGGATTCACTTGGCTATAGGATATAAAATTATATACGGACACCGGATTGGTTAAATTAAATGATTTTTTTAACAAAAACTTTGATTTGAAATTATTTAAATGATTTTAATTTTAAGAAATAAAATTGAATTTGTGGAAATGGAATCATTTTTGAACTCGAATTTGAAATGTTAAAAATGAACTTGTCAGCCGGAATTGTTTAAATAATCGGGTTTGAAATTTTGAAGTATAATTGAGAAATCACTTGAATTCCGGAAATTGATTTGTTTTAAAAAGATTTGAACACTTACTCGAACCTTGAAATAAATCCAAGTAAAAGTAATTTGAATGGATATTTCGAAATTTGGGCTCGGAATTGAATTATTTTTAATGATTTGGATTTTTAAATTGAATATTGAAGGTTAATTTGATTTAAGTGATTTAAATCGATATTTTGAAAATCGAACTCGAATTTATATAAATCGAAATGGTTTAAAATTGAGAATTGAATTGAAATTAATTCATATTCAAATCGAAATCGAATTAATTTAGAATTGAAATTGAAATTGATTTGAATTAAAATTGGAATCAAAGTTAATTCGAATTGAAATCAGAATTGAATCGATTTAAATGGAAATGGAAGTTGAAATTGATTTGAATTGGAAGATTGGGAATTGAATTAGTTTGACTTCAAAACTATTTTCAAATAAATTATTTTGATTTTCCAAGATATTTTACTATATAAACCATTTTTAAAACTCAAACTATCTTACATTAACTATTTAACTATTTTAAAACTATTCAAGCTATTTTCAAATTCAAACTGGTCAGAGTGGGAATTAATTATATTTAAATCATGGATTTAAATACAAATTGGGTTAAATTGAAGTTCTACCCAAGTGGAAATTCGAAGCAATTTTGAACTAGAACCGAATTCGAGATATTAAGGCAAAATCGTTTTGAAGTGAAATATTATATTTTGAGTAAATATGATGATTTTAAAATGAAGATTGAATAGTTACTATAGCTGAAACTTACTTAATAAGAGGTAAGAAATGTTATAAATAACTTTGTAAAGTAATCGAACTTGGAAGTTTTTGATTGGGACTAATGAGATTATATATGTTAGTTATATATTCAAACTCCCCTTGTTGAATTTATAACCAGAAAGAAATGATCTTTGAAAGATATTTGAAATACTAAATGGAGTTTATAAGTATGAACTGGACTTAGAAATTATTGGTCCTAAATTTTTTCGAGTTGGAAAGAATAATCTTATATGTATATGAGAATGGAACTGAAATAGTTTTGGAACCTATTGATTTTTAAGGACTTTTGATTTTAGCAAATAATCGATTATGGAAATTGGGAGAAGCGAATTCGAAAACTATCGATTTTATATAGATAAAATTTACATGTGATACATATGAAGTGTATGATTTGAAAGGTTTTATGTATATAGTATGATATGTTTTGAAACAAAATGTATGGAAAGGCACCCCGACGAAAGTTGAAATTTGGAGTAGGATATCCAATGGGTGGTTCTACCTAGGAATCCACAGGGTGGGTTCAATGAGAATTGGGATCCTAGAGGACGTCTGGACAAAAACTCATGAGTTCCTGGTGATCATTGTTTGCATAGCGTAAATCGAGGGGTATTATACCTACAGTTACATTTGGTTTTACTGTGATAGCAACGTAACCTTTGTGTAACTACGATCTATCGTGGTTCCATAGCGTAATTCGGGAGGCAGCGATTACCTACAATTTACGTTTGATTTCGCTAGGATAGCGACGTAACATCGGTAGATTGCGATCTATGTAGTTTGGTTCCATAGCATAATTTGGGAGGCAGAGATTGCCTATAGCCTACGTTTAGTTTCATTGGGATAGTGACGCAACCTTTGTGTAGCTGCGATCTATGTGGTTTTGTTTTGATAGCATAATTCGGGGGGCAAAGATTGCCTGCAGACTACTTACGGTTTTGCTGTGATAGCAACGCAACCTTTGTGTAGCTGCGGACTATTGTGTTCCTATGGCGTAAGTCGAGGGGTGTTGATGCCTACAGTTTACTTATGATTTAGCCGGGATGGCGACGCAATCATCGTTTTAACTGTGATCCATGGTGGTAAAGAAGGAAAGGGGGGGTGATACTTTCCATATCATTTTGAAAGATTTTTCAAGTATTTTCACTAGGTGTTGAAATAGGTCTACTAAGTACTTAGAGATTTTCAGTCCTAGGCCTGATCAACGTATGACTAAATTTTTGTAAGAACAAGGATGGACTTGTTAAGACATCGAGTTATGAAAAATGTTTTAGTATAAAAACTAACTTGGAAATGCTATGTAATTTAAAGTGTATGTATCTTAAGAGATATAATAAAAGAGTTAGGAGTATAAAATGTTTAAAAGATGGTTAATTTAGTAATATACGTCAAAATTCTAGTTCTTGGTACGTTCCTTTTCGAGGACGAAAAGTTCTTAAGGGGGAGGATTGTAATGACCTGGATTTTTAGCCATCTATTATTGGGATAAATAACTAATTTTAATTATTGGAATATTAATTTTTATAAGTCGAATAGATAAAATTTCTGATATAGGTAATATCTGAATATATTAATTCTGGAGACTATATTTAAAATTTAAATTCTAATTTCTGAAAATAATAAAATATATACATATATATATATATATGTATGTAAACTTCACCATTTCAAACTCATGATAAAATATCTATATACAAATATATACAAGCTCCATTTTGATGACGAATATATATATATATATAAGTTTATATGAATGTATATATGTTATAAAAATATTGTATGTGCAAGTAGATATATATATATATACATGAATGTATAAACATCATAATGGCAAATTTCGAACCTTTGACTATATATATATATATATATATATATGGGTATATGCTTATAAAAAAATGAATGAAAGGTGAAAACATGTACAAGCAAATCTTCAGCCTCCTTTGTGTCAACATGTTCCCCTCTCCTCCTCTATAAATTGACTACTGTGAAACTGTTCCATAGATTCATGTATAGCATTCAAAAGAAGAAGAAAAATCTACCACTAACGTTTAAAGGGATTCAAAGCTTGAAGAAGGAGTGCGAACAAAGTAGCAGTGTTCATCTGTTTTTTTTTCAAGTGAGTAAAACACCTCTCCATGCTTATTGGTCAATATATACTTATATATATGAATGTGATCTGAAGGAATCTTTGATGTATGTGTGATTGTTGATGTATATGCATATGGTATGTGTATTAGACATGAGAAATTTCCACCTGTACATCAATGAATACTGATTCTTCTTCTAGGGAATTACTCTGTTCATGGTTAAAAAACAATATAGCCATTCAACTTTAAAAATCATTAGCTCATAATCTATTTAGTTTTAAATTTTGCTTCCAAAACAAAACTTGTTTGTTTTCGAGTATAGTGTATTTTAAAATTTATTTCATTGAGTTTCATGTAGCATAGAAGAAGAAAACCCTATGTTACAGTAAGTAACTTAAGTTTGGTTAAATTTCGTATATCATGATTTTATGATTTGATTATATGGTCATGTTAGTTGTTGAAAATCATGAATTTTGGAGGTGGTTTGAGAATTTTTAGTTGTGTGTGGAAGGAGAGATTGAGAGATGAACGATTTTGGGGATTTCGTTAAATTATAGCGACGTAGTTGATTTAGAGGAAAGGCGTATGGCGTGGAGTAGGTTCGGTTGATGGCGCATCGAGGAAAAATGACGTGGCGATTTTTAGTGGCTCATGTGGGCTGATCGAATTCAAACTAGGGTTTTATAGTGTGTTTGTTATGGTCTCGGTTGCAGGAGAATGGCGTCGTGATGAGGCGAAGCGGGGTGTGCGGTCCAGGAGGGTTTGAAAGAGGTGGTCGTGGCAAACGTGTGGGTGTAGTTTAGTGGTATACGATCGATGGTAGTGGCGTAGGGAGGCGATGGGGGGCTCATCTTCACTCGTGTTTGGATTTGAAAGTTCGAAAAGGTTGAACTGGTGATTGCCGAGGTTTCTAGGAGATTGGACGTGAGGTAGAGGTCGAAGGTGATTTGTAGGAAGGGTCAGTGGCGATAGGCGTCGACCGGAGCAAGTGTGTATGTGCACACGTACGTGCACAACCTTGTTTGTTTCAATGATTGAAGAAGAGAAGGAAAGGAGCAGGGAGGAGGAGAAGAAAGGTTTTTTGGCCATTCAATTTTTTTCTTTTGGGTTTGGGCCAGGTCTAGTATGTTTGGGTTGAGTGGGTGAAATTAATAAAGAAATGTTTTATTTATTTATTTTATAATTTAATAAGCTAGAAACTTAAACTCTATTTTCTCACTCGTTCAAAACCCAATTGACGAGCCGATTGTTGTACCGAGACCCTATCGCCAAGTGGTTATATCTGAACTAGTGTCGTCGAGTTTCCGCAATGTGAAGATTAAATGATTTAAATGGCCATAGTAAATAAATAAGTAAATTTTCTTATTTATATGTTAATTAATAATTTAATGGTTTATAATAATTGAGGAAACAAATAAGTAAATTCTTTTTAAATTATTTACATTTTAATAAAATTAATTAATTATTTAATGAACTGTTTAATCTTAATTTTATTTAAAATAAATTATCTTATTTAATTTTCTTTAAGTGGCAATAATTGGGTTTTAAAATATAACTCCACTAAGTTGATTGAAAATGATCAATTCTGATTGTAAACGGATTGATATTGATTATAAATTATTAATTGAGTATGGTCTATAATTGACTGATATGGATCTTAGATATTATTTTCAATTATCTATTGTCTATGCCATTAAGTAGCCAAACAAATTAAAGGAGTTAGAATAAAAGTTGACACGTTTTATTTAAAATAAATCGACTCGTACTGACCACTATTTCAAATTTCATGAAAAAATGAAATGATTACAAAAAAATTAATGTCGATGGGCCGGTCATGATAAAGTAAACATATGGAATGAATTTCCATATGTAAATATTAGCGCCATGATTGTGAAATTCCTATTTAAACCACTTAGACCTTTTAAAAAAATTATTGCTTGGATTCGATGAGACCGGAATTAGATATCTGCATTATCCAGAATCACTTCGATCCAATAACCACCACAAACCTTTACGGTTTTGATTTTAAAGCCCAGTTTGCTGGAATTTAAATTAATGTAACAAATTCGGCTTTTTCAATAAGTATGGTACTTAGACACTATTATAATATCGATGTATTTTCTATAAAAGTGTTTTGGTCGTCGTAAGATAAAAACCCATCGTGTTATATGTGACGCGGTCTTACGAGTTACCTTTGTGTCCGAAGGATTTTGATAACTTAAGTAATTTAAATTAAGTATGTTTACTCACGCTAGTTTCCAACCTGACTCGGGTATTACTTTATTGTAATGCTCGGGTTAGACCGAGTATTACAAATTCTAGGATCACTTCTTATGGATTCGTTGAGAATGCTTCTGGTGGTTAGGATGCTTTTGGAGCTCAGTAGACGAGCTGGATGGCAGAGACATAATGCACGTACATGATTATATCCCGCTATGTATTGTAGGCTGTATATTCAGCATTTGTGAGGACAAGTTATTTTAACTGTCTAGGTCTATATGTTGATGGTTGTACTCTGATAATCTGTATGTATATTGACAGTTGCAGTTCTTTGTATAAAATCTGTTATTATATATTATATTTTGTTCCTGCGATTGTGAGATTCTGTATTGTTGTTATTTATGTTTCCTTTTCTATCTTTTTCTTCTTAAACCCTAACAACCTGGTATTTTCGGCACTCGATTGCTCGGCATTCTATACCGTGAACGTATTAGTGTCGATTTTCGAGGGTTGAAAATCTCCTGGTTGTTACATATACTGCTCAACAAATGAATAACATATAAGACACAATCCATCAAAATAGAGTACATCTTCATATACATTAATCATTATTAACTTTATAAACAACAGAACCATAACAAATGCAAAATATACCAAGTAAGCAACTTGTGGATGTAGCCTGCATCCAGACCACTTTTTCCTCATTTGCTTTCACCTGCAAACTTTACAGATATATGGATATATAAAATAAAAAGGCAAAGATGATCGACTATTTTTGGAGTATGACTAACTCTATGCACCCTAACCCAACTTAAGAGGTCCAGTGGCATTGCATAAAAAAGGACTGCCTACGTACCCTCTTAGGATCAAGCCCAAGTAATTTTGTTTCCTACTCTTCTCCTGCATCAATTACTTGTTTGCACATAACTTTACACAACCATAGCAACAAAGTGACCAATATAAGCATAAAACATCTTCAACTATGCCATCGTAATTAATCATCATGGATATCGGTTAACAATAATAATAGCAATACACAACCATCACACAAAATCAATTATATTCATGTCAACCCAAACATCAAATAAATCAATAATAAAAAATATTGTCATATGTATATTAATCATCCATCATTAGTAAACACATCAACAATAGAAAAAATGCAAGTAAAAATCAAATAAATGTGCACTAACCACTCCATGTTAGTAACACAATATCAAACTCACCCCAAATATGTACTAATTACTCTATGTTAGTCAAAATAGTCAAATGTGTACTAACGACTCTATATTTATATCACAAGCATCATTGTCATCAACACAACAAAACCATAATAAACTACACAATGTCCATGTAGTAATAATGGTAAAACATCTCATAACTGATCCTAATGCGGTTACTTCTCTACATAACAAAAATATATAACAATTTCAACTAATAATTACCGCATATGTCAGAACAATCCAAAATTATTTATTTACCCTTGTTACTCCCACTTCTCACTTAAGTATAAAATCATCTTATTATTGTTTATTATAAGAATATGTCTATCCATATTATCTTAAAACAATAATATTTACTCAAAACGATAACAACTTCAAAAATCCTTCATTTTCAACATATTATTTTAAATAGCTCAAAACATCTTTATTCAATTAAAAATATTAACTTGCGTCCAATTACTTTCAAAAATTGTAATATTATTATTTTACTTCAAAACAATAATATTTATTTAAATCGTCTTATTAATTTTCATGACCACTTTGTTACTCAAAAATAATAATATTCTACATTAAATCTCAAAAATCATTTTATTTTATTCATCCCAAAAATAGCAACGATCTATCCAAAATACTTCTAGAAAATATTGATTTATTATTACTATTATCATTCCTGAAATACCTTTTATTTCTATTACCTAAATGACAATAATTATTCTCTATAAAGTCCATAAAAATGTTGTATTATTATTAACTTGCAAACAATGCAGTCTTCTCAAAAATCATATTATTATTTATTAAATTCCACTTTACTTTACAAATAACGAGTGAGTGACCCATATTACAAATACAGGCAGTCGAGAATTCAACAATCTATATCATATCATGTGACTTTGTTGGGCATATTCTATTATCTTCTTACTATTGACAGCGTGAATGGACTGGAATTGTATTTACTCTTTTTGTACTATTTTGCTACTTTTATAAGAGGATGCTCAAATGTGGTTGGCAAGGAAATGATTTATTACATTATTCCTTTTCATTTTCAATGCAAAATAAGTGAATTTAAGACCGAAAGAAGTTTATTAAAAACAATTGGCATTAAAACCTTTTGTAAAATGTTCGCAATATAAAATATTTAAAACTTACTTTCACTAATACATTCTTAAATGGAAAGCAATTTATGTAACCATTTTTGATTCAAGCTAATAAAACACACATCCAAAAAATATGAAGGAAAATGTATAAATCATAGTAATAACCTAAGTAAGCATAAAAATGGTATTTTACTCGTTTGAAATTTCACTATGAGGTACAGCTAGTCCAATTGAATAATAAACTCCAATATGACAAACTTACAAAAAAAATGTGTTACTAAAAGCACACATAAATCTTCTTCCTAATATCAACACTAAAAAATAGCACAACTTAACATCAATTTCACTTCTTCGTACCACATTCCCTTCTATAGGCTACCATTATTGCATCTCATTCATTTCATTGCTTAACTTCAATTTAGAAATCCAATTCCTCAAGGAACTCTTAATCCTAAATCAAGTGAGAAATTCATTCGAACTCAACCAAAAGAGCACCGACGTCATTATGCGTTGACATAAACCACCGGCATTGCCAGCGGCTCTCCTTCATGTAGTATTTCTTAATAAAATTATACGTGTTTTAAATTTTATTTTGAATTCTATGTTAATTAGTTAATATGGGCATTGAGATAAATTATAGTTGGTATTTAATTATTAATTCATGTTAGGTTTTGATTAGAATTCAAGATAATTTTGTTTTTATGAATCCAGCTTCGTTTAAGGATGCAAAATTGGTGATCAATAAAAATTTATGGAGATGTTTTAGGAATGAAGTTTAATATATTTCGATAATGCAAAGATCGGTAAAAAAACTCAATATGGTATTAGGAAGTTGGTAATTTTATTAAACTTTATTAAAAAATATGGTATTAGGAAGAGGATTTATGGTTTTATTTAGCAATACACCAAAAAAAATTATTCCATACTGCCTCAAAGATAACGTTGGTCAATGTTAAAAGAACTCTATTTCACTGTTGCTATTATCAAGGTATATCTTTGTAAAAGTAAAAAAAACTTTTCTATAAATATAGGTTGCGCATTGCGAGTTCGATTCCTCCATCCCATCCTGCTTGTCACATGTGCTACGGTAATCTCAACCATCCATTTGGTATCACCAGTCATTTATCAAATATGGTGGACCCCACCAATTTTTCAAATTTGTTGTGATGAATGACTCTGATTTTTTGGGACACGGGGGAACAGAGGATACAGACACAAAAGACTTGATTTGGCACTTTGTGGGGAATGGTAATGGGATATTTATGTAGGGCATTTGAGTGTGGAAGTTGAGAGAACGGGATATGTGTTTAGGCTTCGAACGGGGTATCTAAGCAGGGTATTTGAAGAGAAGGATGGAGAGATAAAAGAATCAATGGCTATTGATATCATTAGTTAGGGACGCATCTGACGCGTGGTACGTCAACGTACCTTCCTCCACTATTCACACAATGAAGCTGGAAACAGAGCTAACCCCTTTGTGACGTCCAATCTGTCTGACGCATCTCCAACGAAAACATACCAATATTTGGCTATGAACGGTGCCACAACATCTTCTAAAAAATCAAAAGCCATGATGTAAACTGATGATTTTTACCAACCAATTTTCTATTTGGATGGCTACTAAGATGCGCTCTTTCCAAGCCATTGGCTACCGATTCCTTGTCCGTGATCTCTCCTACAATAAATTTCTATTAAGATGTTCTTTATCTGCTTTCTGTTAGCTAGCTTGGTAAGTCCAAACTCAAAAATATTTATGATCCTCGATTCTTGGGTTCCTGGGGTGGACACATACTTACCCCGTGATATTGTTTGTACTTGGGTTTTGGGCTTCGTGGTCATCTCTACGGACTTGCCTTGATAGCTTGGAAGTTTATCTCATTGGGTTCATCCGTATATCGCATGCCCAAAAGACGAGATAACATTTTCCTCTAAAGCATGCCTTGAGAATGGAAGGTTTGCTTTGCTAAAGAACAAACGTTGAAGTCAATGAGATGTTAGTAGTTGAGTTTTCATGTTATCAGCCGATCAAGCTATTGTGAATCATCATGTTCCTTTAGGTTCCCTTGCCAATCGCGGGTCGTTCTAGACCTATCATAACTTAAGACTCTAGATTCCACCTAAGTGTTGTCTATACATCATCACAATTTTGATTTCATTTGGAATTATTGCATCACATATCTAAATCGTCTCGTGTTCATCCGGGATTTACATCGTTATCATTCTGATTTCATTCAGAGTCATTATATTAAAATCGTCCCGTGTTCACTCAAGATTTGTCAATTCTATTCCAACTATAGGGCGTTTAAACCTTTTTATTGAAATCAATATATGTTTTAAGGTTTGATCTCTTCGGATCATTTCATATTTAGTTTAATACACGATCTCTCCGGATCAGTAATCAAATTCATGACCATTTAGGGCTGGTAATTAAATCCACAATCTCTCTGGATCGTTAATTGAGGTTATAGCCGCTCGAGGCCGGCAATCAAATCCATGATCGTTTAGGGCCGATAATCAAATCCATGGCCGTTCAGGGCCAATAATCAAATCCATGGCCGTTTAGGGCCGATAATCAAATCTGTGGGTATTCAGGGCCGATAATCAAATCCATGTCGTTTGGGACCAATATTCAAATCCATGGTCTCTTTGGATCCTTGCTGAGCCCAATCTGCTCGCTCTCCGGCGAGGGGACTCAACAACAAGCAAGCCCATCTGCTCATGCTCTGGTGAGGTGGCTTACTTCTTACACACAGGTCTCATCTTTCTAGATGGTACTTAAAGTGATTCAAATCCATGGTCTCTCCAAACCATTGCTAAGCCTAATCCGCTTGCTCTCCGACGAGGGGACTCAGCGACAGGCAAGCCCATCCGCTCACGCTCTAGTTAGGGGACTTGCTTCTTGCACTCCGGTCCTGTCTTTCTAGGCGGGACTTAAAGCGATTCATATCATTCATCACGTTCAAGTGGGTTTCAATAATCAAGGATTAATCTAATGGAATCAAATTCAAATACTAAGAAACATAAAATCAAACATTATGATACCCGATTCTTCAGGCAACAGCCTAGCATCCAGCTCAAAGAGTGCTTAGGGACCATTCAGGATCCTATACACGAGTAAGTGGAAAGATTGTATTACTGCATGGTTTATTGGAAGGGGGAAATAGAGTGTGAGAGCCAAACCTGATTCCCTTCCACCTCAATCAAGAGATGACTATCCTTGACCTTGATCCAAGGCCATTTCCATTCGCTGCGGTTGATAGCTGCTCTTGTTCCAACACACATATTATTGTAATCGGTTATCTCTAACTTGCTCCTCGATCAGATCCCGTAGGTGCCTGCAATCATTTGTGTTATGTCCATCCAGCTCATGGAATAGGCAGTATTTTCCAGATACCCTTTCACGCTCTGTGGGTTCTCTTCTTGTCGGCTTCCAATAGGGGATCTTCCCCTAGTATCCAGTTAAATCCTCTATGGGGTTCATTTAAGACCGTGTAAGAAGACAATTTCGATACACTCCTCTGTCGCTTTGATCCGACAAAGCTGTCATCCATCTTTCGCTTTCCTTTACCTTTGCTGGATCCTTCTTTGAGCAGTTCTCCTCTATCCACATTATTGATTTCTTCCTGATCAGCCTCGACGTCCTCCTAAAGCAAATATCTCTCAGCCTCATGATAAAATTCTATGAGATCCTTGGAAGGATCATGTTCCAAAGCCACCTTAAAATCCGTCTTCGTGGCTATTCCAGAAATTGCCGCCATCAAAACCATTGAATGGTCTGGCTTATCAACTTCAGCTATCGCCGCATTAAATCTTGTTGCAAAACTCTTAAGTGTATCTCTAGCCCTCTGCTTCATGCTTGCTAACGTCATTACATTCTTGGGTCGTGAGATATGGTCCCGGAACTGCTTCACTATTCTGCTCGCCAACTCGTGCTAATGGAACTGTTCTCCAGGTGTCTAAACCATAATGCTGCCAAACCTGTTAAACATCAAGGGAAATACCATCTTATAACCTCTTTAGACGCACCCAACAGATCCATGTGTCGGATGTACCTCATTAAATGAACTATTGGATCCGTTTTCCTATCATATGTTTCCAACATAGGTAACTTTAAATCAGGCAGATTCCTAGCGTATTAAATATTCGGAGTGAATGGACACCTACTCACATCTTCCAAGCTCTGGTTAGGAAATCTGCCCCTCATAGCCCATCTCACCATCTCATCTAGTATGTCATCATCATTCAAATGAACTCTCAAGTTTACATTCTCAGCTTACCCCCAACTCTATGAGGGAATTCTGGTACATACACCTCTGTTCATGTTTCTGCATTCTGATTCGCATTCATACGCTTTGCATCATTTCCAGGAAGCACATTGTTCCCTCCCAGGCTAGGACGACCCATGCCCCCGAGCCCTTGGGGGTCAGTAAAAACCTGTGCTTATGGGTCGGTACCGCCCCGTATATTCGACTAGGGGTTTATCCCGGATCGTCCTACGCCGCTTCCAGTTACCTGTGCTCTGGCTTCTGGTCTTTGATTCTGATTTGTAGCGACTCTGGCTATTCCCATCTATCCCATTCTCCTGAAGAAATTCTCCATCATCTCTTCTTGGTGAGCAATCATCCTTTCCTACAATCCATTCATCATGGTTTCCATCTCATCCCTCATGATGTAGACTAATGGGGGTTAACTCCTAAGGATGCCCCTTGGCTTCCCCCGGTTGATTTCCTCCAACAGCAGTCCTTCTAGTTGATTGTCTAGTCATTCTGAATCTTCTCAAGTCTTAAATCAACGAGTTTAAGTGTTTCTCAGTAAAAGCACCAAAATGTTTGAACCAAAAATGGCATAAATACCGAAGGAAAGTAAATAGAGAATAAAAGTGAAGAAAATAAATGAAAAACGAGAAGAAAAGAGCACACGGCAGTTTATAGTGGTTTGGCAAATCTTGGTGTTATCCGGCATTCTAGCTCGGCTATATTGAACTGATTGCACGAGTTAGATTCGACTGCTGTTAAGACTGATGATTACAGAGTGATGATTGTGGGGCCCAAAAGTCAAGTACATATGGTAATATAAAGTCAAGATTGAATGGAATTGATAGACGCACAATGTAGAATGTTCAAAGTATGGGATATGGTTCAATGCATATGAGGGATTGGCATACATCAAAGTACAAGAGCATTCTTGTAGAAAATAATCAATATCTCGATATCTATAAGTCCAATTCATATGAAATTTGAGGAGCAAGATATAAGGACCCTAGGGATCACACATCAAAAGGACAAAATTGGAGGAATCGGTATACATCCGTTGGGAGGGATTGGTAGAAGGCAGCATGTAAGTCATGTTGAGTCAAAGATTAAGCAACAACTCAAGTTGCAATGATCCAAATGACATGAAGATTGAAGGCTAAACATATTTAAGCATAAGGGAGCCACCATAGGGATTGCTCCTCAAAATTTGACCAAAGAAAGGATCGGTACCGATCCTTCTCTTTGGGAATTGGGCCCAGCGATCCCTCTACTGGGCCCTTATGGTTTAGAAGGTCCTTCAGCCGTGATTTCAGAGAGATACTTGGTTGTCTTCATCTATAAATAATGTCCGGATTGGTCATTCTGAGGATTTTTACGCTGCTTGTTACTCTAGCCTCCGTTGTAATCAAATACTTGCTATTTTCTACTGTTGCAATCTGATTTATAAGTAATTAATAAAGGATAATCTTCAAAGTGGACGTAGGCATACAACAGCGAACCACTATAAATTTATGTATATTTGATTGTGGATAATTCTTTGTTGCTTACTAATTCATATACTCAGTTTAATATTGTTTTTCTTCACTCACTTCTCTACAAAAACTATTCTTGGGTGTTTGTGACCAATTTAGCTACAAACATTTTGATGTTTTCATTAAGAACCTTGATTCTCAGTTTGTTGGGATCTCTTTGTTACTACTAGATTGAATAAATCCCCTAAAGAAGTTCTGTTGTTATCTTAAGGAAGTTGCTTATACTACTCAGATTGGCAGAAATCTAAGCAAAGCTATCAATAATGGTGAGAAATACTAAATCTACTTCTCAGAACATGGAAGGAAATGAGAATACTAGCATCCAGCAAGGAGATTCAAGCAATCAACTAATGGATGTGAATGCTAAACCGGTTGAAGTTCAGAATCCTATTGATTCTATTACAAAATTTGAATTTCATGATTTAACGAGAGACCTGATGGAGAGCCGTCGACAATTAGACCAAAAAGTTCAGGCCAATATCAACTTGATGAACTAACTCAATCAGCAGTAGTGAGGGAAAACTAGGAGAGACCTCACTCCTTACTCATCATCGAAGAGTTCTAGCTCATCAGACGAGTATCACAGGCATAGGCGTCTTAGAACAGATGAATATTGTGCAAAAACTTCAAGGCTTCAACCGGAAGACCATCGTGGCTGCCAAGATCGATCGATGTTGTTCCTCTACCAAAAGGTGGAATTCACCCATGCCTCATAGCAATCACGGTGGAGCTGCTTCAGTTGGTTTGAATGCTGGAGTTAAATTAAATGTTGACCAAGCCCTTCCTTGGAATGACGATGAAGTGAATTTACAAGATTCACATCGGGAAGATGGTGAACCAAGAAGACATGAAATGGCCCACAGATATTGACTGGACCATTCACGCGAGGTGGAACGCAACCACCGCTTGGCACCAACCATCCACCGAACTTATCGACAATGGTCAGACAGTTAGTGAGAGAGAGACAAGGCTTGACTAACGATTACTGGGGAATCTCGAGAAGCCATACCCCGTTCACTGATAATGTTCTGCATGTGGAGTATCTAAGGAGGTTCAACATGCCATCAATGGCCGCCTACGAGGGAAAAACCGACCCCAGGTAGCATATCATGAGATACGAATGGCTGATGGATTCTACGTAAGCGGATGATGCAACCAAGTATAGATGTTTTCCTATAACTCTCTCTAGAATAGCAATGATGTGGTTCATACGATTACCCCCATAGTCGATTGCTAGATTCGATGATTTGGCAACAAAGTTTGTGGAGCTGTTCCGGATGCATGCAACTCGTCCCAAGGACGTGATGCCCCTGTCCAACATGATTCAGACTCTAGAAAAATCATTGAAAGATTATTTGGTGAGATTTCATACATTTTTCACGAAAATTAGTATTTAAATGACCATGTAATATTGATGGTCGTGATGAGAGGGATAGATCCAAAATCTGATTTCGGCGATTGGTTAGCTGGCAAGCCGCCCGCAACATTGGAGCGGTTTTACGCAAAGGTGGCTTAGTGTTTGAGAAAGGAGGAAGCCATGTCCTTCAGGACAAAGAATGTTGCGGGACCAAGTGGAGAGGGAGTACAAAGTACATCGCAATAAAGCATTCTAATGATAGCTCAGGAAAAGTTCAAGTGAATGTCCAAAACAAGCCGAATTATCAAAAGAAAGGTGGAGATAGGGGCCGAGAATGAAAGAGGGATTCTGGAAGTGGGAAGCCTGGGATTCCAATGTACGATACTTACACACTGTTGAGTACGTCCTTGGAGAATATCTATTTGTCTACCTACAATACCATGCAGTACAGGAACCCGCCTCTAAAAAAATCAATTGAGAAGCAGAAACAAATCAAAAAATATTGTCGGTTCCATGAATGCTATGGACATGGTATGAATGAATGCAGGCATCTCTAGGACATTATCGAATAGCTGATTCGAGAAAGGAAGTTGCAGCAATTTGTAAAACCCCACAGGATGGAGAACAGGGGACATCCGACCCCAACAGAGGACAAGTACCGCGTAGAACTGAGGTGCCTGCATGAACTGGTGGAAGATTGGTGATAAGTACGATAGTCGGAGTACCGCACTCAATAGATAAGAGTTGGAAAGAGATGGAGCATTATGCTAGCACGATTAGGCATGTGGATTTTGAATATTGTTTGAACACAGAAGATGGAGCTCCTGCAAAATAGCAACGTACAATGACAGATGATATCATGTTTAGAAACAGAGATGCGAACAAAGTGGAGGCTCCGATGATCGACCCAATGGTCATTTCGGCCATGGTCGGCCAGGCTTTGGTGAGAAGGATATTGATTGATTGTGGAAGTTCAGTAAATATAATTTTCAAAAAAGCTTATGATCAGATGAAAATGGAAGCTAAGGACTTAAAGCCATCTATAGCCCGCATATATGGTTTTAACGGTGTTGCAACTGAAGTCGTCGGTTATGTTGAATTACCTGTAGAGTTGGGAGAAGGTGACCGTAGGAGAGTGCAAACCTTTCCGTTTATTGTTTTGGATGTTGACTCTCCTTACAACATTTTTCTAGGCCGACAGCCCTAGCGAATTCCAGGCAGCCCTGGCCCCATGATGTTTGACTTTGAAGTTTCCGACAGATAATGGTGTTGGAGTTGTTCGCAGTGATCAAGCGATTGGATGTGCCTGTTATGTAGCTGAGTTGAGAGATGCTCAAAGCAAAGAGAAAGATTAGAGTATGGACAAGACTGTCCACATCCATGCTACCAAAGATTGACAACTAGCGCCTGAGCCTTGGCTCGGGCGCCACAGTTGGTTCTATAGAGATATAGAATCGAGAGATGATGAGAAGGAGCCCAAAGAGACCAAGGCTACACCATCTGAGCTGACGATTGATATCACAGTCAACCACGACGACCCATCACGGGTCCTAAAGATTGGATCATAGCTCAGCCCCCTGATGATGAAAGAACTTGCTAGATTTCTCTGAACGAACCTAGACGTGTTCGCTTGGGCTCACTCTGACATGTGTGGAATCTCGCCTGCCATTGCGAGCTCTGCATTGAATATCGACTGGAGGCATGTCCCAGTGAAGAAAAAAGGACGTGGCATGAATCCAGAGAGATATGTCGTCTCATAGAAGAGGTGGATAGACTAAAAGACAACGGGTTTATCCACGACGCCCTCTACCCTAAGTGGGTATCTAACCCTGTACCTGTGAAAAAGGCAAATGGGAAATGAAGAACATACATTGATTACTCAGAATTGAACAAGGCATGTCCAAAAGACAGTTTTTCCCTTCCGAGGATCGACCAGCCGGTGGACTCAACCACGGGACATGAATTGCTATCTTTCATGGATGCATACTCGGGATATAACCAAATCCTGATGCACATTCTCGATCAAGAGCACACTAGTTGCATTACCGATGTTGGATTATATTGCTATGTGGTGATACCGTTTGGACTAAAGAATGCAGGAGCTACTTACCAGTACAGTCAACAAAATGTTTAAAGATCAGATAGGAAAAACAATGGAAGTATATGTGGATGATATGCTCATGAAGTCATGACGATCAAGCGACCACATTAGAGACTTGGCAGAAATGTTCGGCATCCTCCGACATTACAAGATGAAAATTAATCCTTTGAAGTGTTCTTTTGGTGTAGCATCAGGGAAATTCTATGGCTTTATTATTAACGCTCGTGGAATCGAAGCTAATCCCGAGAAGATTCAAGCTATCCGCAATATCTAAGTGCCAAAGACTACCAAACAAGTACAGAGTCTGAATGGGAAGGTTGCTGCATTAAGTTGATTCATTTCCAGAGCTACTAACAAATGCATTCCTTTCATGACTTGATTAGGAAAGGGAAAAAACTTTGAATGGATGCAAGATTGTAAAGAAGCATTTTAAGCTTTGGTGAATCATTTGGAGAGACTCCCATCTTGTCAAAGCCGGTGGATCATAAAGATTTATACATCTATTTGGCTATGTCGGTACATGCTATAAGAGTCGCATTACTTTGTGAGGAGAATCAAATTCAGAGACTGATTTACTACGTCAGCAAGCGACTGACGGGAGCTAAACTATCCAAAAATTGAAAAACTGGCATACTGCTTGCTGATTGCATCATGAAAGCTCTGTCTGTACTTCTAGGGTCACCCGATCAATGTTTACACTAACCAGCCATTATGACAGGTTCTGCAGCAACCTGAGACATCTATAAGATTACTCAAGTGGAATATTGAGCTTAGTCAATTCGATATCACTTACCTACCTCAGAGGGCTATCCAGGGTCAGGCACTGGCCGATTTTATAGTAGAATTCACTACGCAGGATGATTCCCTGGAGAGCAGTGAAATCCTTACCATACGGTGGAAATTGTATACTGATGGAGCATCCAATGATTATTGTTCTGGAGCTAGAATTGTGCTTGTAACTCCAGAAGATCGGTTGATCTGTTATGCTTTAAATCTTGATTTCCCAGTGACAAACAACAAAGCTGAGTACAAAGCTCTGATTGGTGGACATAAACTCGCTAGAGAACTGGGAATAAAGTCTCTTGAGATCTTTTATGATTCACGATTGGTAGTATACCAAGTCAGGGGAGATTATCAAGCTAAAGGGCAATGGCTTTCCCCATACCTTACCCAAGTCCAAGAGTTGTTGACTGAATTTGAATACTATGACCTTACGCATATTCCACAGGATCAAAATACAGAGGCTGATTCATTGGCAAAGTTTGCTAGCATTGGCGACGCACAACAGATGGGCTTGGTTTTGGCTAAAGTATTAAATACCCCGAGTATAAACCTGATAGAAATCGATCAGGTACTAGAGGCGAAGCCTAAGAGGGAATCGTGGACGACTCCGATCAAAGACTATTTGCTACATGGAGTCCTACCAGATCAAAGGAATGAAAAGCGACAATTCCTTCGTAAAGCTTTGTGATATGTCATGTAAGGAGGAATTATGTACAGAAAGGGTTCTTTGTTCCCCTACTTTTGGTGTATTGCTCATGATGAGATAAAACGTATCTTAAAAGAAGTTCATGAAGGGAATGTGGTGATCACATTGGGGGGGCAAACTCTAGCAAAGAAAATACTCTGTTACAAGTATTATTGGCCAACTGTCAATCGAGACACCACTAACTATGTAAGATGATGTGACAAGTGCCAAATATATGCAAATGTTCCTAGAGCTCCACCGACGGAAATCATGCAAATGGTCATCCCATGGTCGTTTGCTATGTGGGGTATATATATTATCGGTTCCTTACAAATCCCAAAAGGTGGTGCAAAGTACGCTATCGTCGCAGTTGATTATTTTACCAAATGGGCTGAAGCAGAACCTTTAGCCATGATCACAACCAAGAAAGTAATCAACTTCATTCTCTGGAACATCATCTACCGTTTCGGTCTTCCACAAACTATTGTTCTAGATAATGGGACACAGTTTGAAAGTGCTAAATTCAAAGACTTTTGCTGGAGGTATCATATTGAAAAAAGTTTTGTAGTAGTCGCTCACCCTCAAGCAAAAGGACAGGTTGAAGCTGCGAATTTTTTTATAAAGTCCATTCTGAAGAAGCATTTGGAAAAGGGTAGAGGTAAGTGGGTGGATAAACTCCCGACAGTGTTATAGGGTTACAGGACTACCCACAAATCCGCGACTGGTCATACTCCATTTGGCCTTGCTTATGATTCCGAAGCCATCATTCCCATTGAGCTCGAAGTTCCTTCTCATCGGGCGACTTACTACGATCCCAAAACAAATAAAGATCTCCTCTTGAAATCTCTCGACTTTATAGATGAGAAGCACGAGGAAGCCGATTTGAGGGCAGATGTGCATCGACATTGAGTCACCCAATACTACAACATTAAAGTCCAACCTAGAACCTTTGAAATCGGCGATCTTGTCTTGAAACGGGGTTTTTCCTACCCTGTCGGACATGAATCCAATTTAGGAAGGACTTTATGTCATTGAATAGAGGCTTGGAGTGGGGACTTTCAAGCTAACGACTGTTGATGGCATCACATTCCCAAGGGCGTGGAATAGTGAGCATTTACGATGCTATTTCACTTTGTCTATTTCCTTTTTCATTTAGTTGTATTTTCTTTCAGAATTGGCTTTAGCATTTGACTTTCTAGATATGTAATAAGACATATTATGTCATTCCTTTCCATTTAGCAAATAAAGTTTCGAACTTCCTTTATATTTATGTTTGTTGTAGCATTATGTATCAATTACATTATGAAACTGATTGATGTCGATATGTCCGAACAGTTTCCCAGAGTCTGGAATTAATCAATTACACTAGTTCTCAATGGAATTAAACAAGATGAGCGTGGTCCAACCGTTCATTTGATAACTCTCGTTCATAAACTAATGGATGAGATACATAATGAGGGATTGATATGACTCGACCATCCTATGATCAGATAATCCCGCCGAATGATGGGAGTAAAATAAAATAAGAGCGATCGTGACACGACGGATCGCTCGCTAAATCAAAGCCTGGACCTTGGGGGGCAAATCAATCAATTAAGAAAAGTACGATCAGATTTCTCTCCGAAATAACTCTAAGTTCCCCAAGTGCGGACTAGTGTATGAACATAAATCGGGCGTGAATCGACCACCCGTGAAATAACTCTAAGTCCTCGGAGTGCGGATTAGAGTATAAACATAAATTGGGTGCGATTCAACTGCCCATTAACTAACTCTTATCCCCATAGTGCGGATATGAGTATAAATAGATAGATGAGTGCGATGCGACCATTCGCTATTCCATGAACTCCGACCTAAAACCGACAAAAGGAGTATAAACTCGCTAAGGATGGAGTTCGACCATCCAACGTCTAACCTCGCTAACTCAAGATTGGAGGTAGGAGTATAATTTCTCAAACCGCTGAATTCGACGATGTAACACTAAGGCTCGAGCCTAGCGTTTGATGCGACTCAAGGCCACGACCACATGGAGGCCTTTAGATAGAGCTAGTGGATTGTTATCAGAATTAATGGACATTGAATTACAAGTACATTGAATGGAAAGTAATAGTTCAACTACTTAAATAACAATTCACACAAGAGCTCAACAGAAAACAAAAACTTTTATTCACGTGGTAAGTTTCAAAATTGTAGTACAAGTTTGTTCAAAAAACCGAGGGTCGTACCCGTACAACCATGACTAATAAAAGAAAAACGATGAACAAACCGCTGTGCAAACTATGTACACACCGAGCCAAAATGATGGCTACTTCTTTGATCTTCTCTCCATTTGGATTTTTTGGGAGTGGCGCTATCTGAACTTCCGCTTGTTCTCTTCCTTGAACCCTTACCGCCTTTGGAGGGAGAGCATTCGAAGCTTGGAGGGAGTTCTCTAGGAATCGACCCACCGGACGGAATGACAAGTAGTGGGATAAGGTGCGGATCATTAATGTCTACCTTGGTGGGCTCAGCTTTGGCCTTTCTCTTCAGCAACTCCTCCTTCTCAACGTGCTCGTTCAGGTTGATCTCATTAGTGCGTTCGGAGATGCCGGTAATCACAACATCATCAGATTCATCCACATCAGCCTTATCACCGTCGAGTGCTTCGATGACTTGAGCATCGGGCTCCAGAACATTGGCGACCACTGGAATCTCTGTTGATTTCTCTTGTTGTTCCACGGAAGCATCACTTTTAGGAGTTTGGCCGGGACCCGAAAGACCTGCAGATTTATCGAAACAAGGAGATAAGCCTAAAACCATTAGGCAAGAAAAACAAAACCTCTTGTAATGACCCATAATTTTGGTTATTTGAAATTGGAATATATAATTGATTTTAAATATTGAAAAGTTAATTATATAGATTTAATAATTTGAATTTCAAATATAATGATTTATTGGATAATTTGATTTTTAAATTTAATAATTGGAATTTGCTTAAATAATTGAATCTTGGGTTTTAAGCTTGATAAAAATAATTTAAAGGCTTTTTTAATTTCTATTAATAAGAATGAAATAATTGAATCATACGTTTTCGTAGCTCGGTTGGTTTAGGAGCTGGGAGATGGGAACCAAAGGACTGTGTTCGGGCAGGTTCGAATCCCAGTGCCAAACCATCAGTGGGAGTTTCAACGTTAAGCATCCGTGTGCGACGACTAAATAAAAGCGGGGTAGACACACGGCGTGGGGTTTACTTAAGTGAGTATCAATGAATACCATGATCTTAAAGGTTCCCCATGATCTCAAAAAAAACAGTAATGTCATATTGTGACAAGTATACTTTAAACAACAACAAAATCATACAATATCTCAAGAATCTCAAAGCACCAAAAAGAATGTCATATTCTTTATTTTATTCACCAAACCCCAAATATTGACAAACATATCATTGCCAATCACAAAAAGAGGTGAAACACAAATTCTAGAAATCATCAACTAGAAATTCAGAAATCACAAAGGGGGGAGGCCTATCACAAATGGGAGCATGAAAACTCACCAACACGTGTGTCACAAACAGAACGCTATTCCATGGTCGCTAACCATCAATTTTGAGCCGAAGCTCCACAAACGGTCCAAAGACCATGGGTCGCTACCCCACCAAATTTAATCGAAGTTCCACAAACGGGGTTTTTAGTCCCCACACAAACAAATAGACATCGCACATCGCTAGTCTAAATCATAAAATGATCACCATTGATCAATAAGAAGTGTCGATTACACTAAGCTAGTAAATAGATGAGTTTAGCTTCATGTCCCATAACCACTAGCTTAACTTAAATATTTACGAAAACACTGTAGATTTCCACTAGAAAATTGTCACAAGATTTTCAATTGAACAAGTCCAAAAATTAACCGACGAAGTAAACGCAAGCGTTTCATACCACTTGTTTTACTAAGCCGTTTAATTAGATTTTTCATACGAATGAGGTAAAGGTTTATATATACTAATAGATTGGAAAATGGTTTTTTTAAAAGAGAGCTTTATATTTAAAATAGAGTTGAAAACATCTTTGTGAAAGAGTTTGAATATTTACTACTAGTATAGAAACCTTTGTATTTTAAAGTGACAAGTCACAGAAATGATTGTAGAAACAATCAATCACCAAAATCCACATTCGAAGACGTGAATCAAATCCATAGAAATTGATACCGAATCCATCAAAATGGATATTCTCAAAAATCCCGAAAAAGAGGTCATCAAAGACGATAAATGATAACAACAATTCGAATCATCAAAAATCGATTAAAAACCGGAAATCCCATACAAAACTGCCTAAAATAGGCAAACTGCTCTTTGCCCAAATTTAGTTGACTGGACTGAATAGGTCAGTCAACTGATCCATACCCAGAAATTCTCGGGTTCCAGGTTCAGTCGACTGAACTATATGGTCAGTCGACTGACGGTGGAACAAAAAGTTCCCAGGTTCAGTCGACTGACCAATACGTTCAGTCGACTGAACTGTCTTTTGCAGCATTTCCAGCCTAGCCCCATGAAGGGAAAAATCCACACTGGAATGATCGGATGAGCAACTGAGACTAGGGATTTATGCCAAGCGACAACCCAGCCATATAGGCTCTTCGATACACCCCAACAACATGTTCAAAACTTCAAAGATAGGATTTTTAAAGATTTGACCTCAAAACACCAAAAATTGGAATATTCACCAATTCAATTCAAATCAAAAGCAAATGAACATAAATAAGTGTTAGGAATTCATATCTAACAACAATGATATCTATAGAAGTAGATGTGAGTTCAAAAACTCACCTTTAAACCCAAAAACACAAGAGAGAAGCTATAGAGCAAGGCAAGAACAATCACTCTTCAATTTTAACCCAAGAAGCTTCAATCTAAGCTCAAAAGAAAAAAATTTCCTAAGTTAGGGTTTAGGAAATTTCTGAAATTGAAGAGGAAATGAGATGGAGAAGATGAAGAGGATGCTTACCTTAGCTTCTCTTAGATTTTGGAGCTAGAACTTGAGTTTGCAAATGAATCTAGGGCTTAGGAATATCTAATTCCTTTTCTCTTCCCCCATTTTTCTAAAGCTTGAAGGGTTAGGAAATGATAGTGTATGAAGAGGAGAAGGGGTGGAGTTAGGATATAAGATGAGTTGGGTTAGTGGGCTGAAACCCAAACCCAAACCCAAACCCAAAGCCCTAAGCGAAAATGTCAAAATTCTACTCAACTCCAAACATATCGATGTTTATACTCAAAAAGGTCGCAAACTCCATTTTGGACTCAATGGAAGTGGTCTCAAGTCCCAATTCGACTGTTTGCAAAAAGTGACATTTTGGACTTGAATCCGACCAACGATGCTATATTTAAATATACAATCGTAAAATATGCGGGTTGTTACAGACTCCCCTCCTTAAAGAAATTGCATCATCGCAATCTTTAAGAAATAAAGAAATAAAAAGTAACAACCAAAAAGCAAATCAACACAAAAGATAATTAGAAATAAGAAGTTCACCTTAAGTAGCACGAGAGAGTAAGTCTGGATGTGTTCGCTCGATGAATTCTCTAGATTCCCAAGAGCAATCCTTAGGATTTGAGGACCATTGAACTTTCATAAGAGGAACATTTTTATTTCGAAGGCGTTTAACCTCCGTAGCAATGATACGAATAGGATGTTGCTCAAAAGTCAAATTAGGCGAAACTTCTATTTCTTTAATAACACCGGGCTCAAGAATAGAATCAGAATCTCGAAGGCATTTCCGTAATTGAGAGACATGGAACACGTCATGAATAGCAGAAAATTGGGCCGGTAATAAAAGGTGATAAACCACGAAACCAATGCGTTCGGTGATGAAAAATGGACCAATATATCGAGATGCTAATTTTCCCGATCGATTGAAACGCACAACACCCTTCATAGGTGAAACACGAATAAACACAAAATCTTCCACAGAAAATTCTAATTTCCTTCTTCGGTTATCGGCATAGGATTTTTGTCTACTTTGAGCTTCTTTCATCCTATGACGAATAAGTTCAATCTTTTCTGTGGCATCACGAATAAAATGTAGACCTAAAACCAGCTTCTCACCAGCTTCAAGCCAACACAAAGGAGATTGGCATGGCCTTCCGTATAGTGCCTCGAAAGGTGCCATACCAATACTAGATTGGAAGCTATTATTATAGGAAAACTCAACAAGAGAAATATGATATTCCCAACTTCCACCAAAATCAAGAGCACATGCACGAAGAAGATCTCCAAGAGTTTGATTCACACGCTCGGTTTGTCCATCGGACTGGAATGATAAGCGGTGCTAAATTTAAGCTTCGTTCCTAAAGCTTTTTGAAGACCTTTCCAAAATCCAGTAGTAAACAATGGATCACGATCGCTAACAATAGAAGTAGGAACTCCATGCAATTTAACAATTTCCTTGACAAAGAGTTTAGCCAAAATAGGTACGGTCCGATTGGTTCGAACGAGAATAAATGGGCGGATTTTGTAAGTCTATCTACTATCACCCATAGGCTATCATGACTCAAACGAGAACGGGGAAGACTGTCAATAAAGTCCATGGAAATATGATCCCACTTCCATATTGGAATGTCCAAAGGTTGCAACAACCCACCAGCCTTTGATGTTCGGCCTTAACGAGTTGGCAAGTCATGCAACGCTTAATGAAGTTAGCAATATCAGATTTCATCCCATCCCAATAATAAAGTCGCTTCATATCCGCGTACATTTCACTACTACCGGGATGAATGGTAAATTTAGAACGATGAGAATCTTCTAAAATATCTTTATGAAAATCACAAATATTTGGAACGATAAGTCTACCAAATTTTCAAATACCGCCACGAACATCAAAATCAAAGTCTTTCAAACCTTCAATATCAATTTTATCCCTACAACTTTGGCTAAGAAGAACCAATTCGGGATCATGCTTTTGAGCTTCAAGAATGCGGTCTAAAAGAGAAGGATGAGCCTTAAGGCTACACAAAACAAGAGATGAACATGAATTGGATTCACGATCTCGAATCTCATAAGTGGATAAAGTCTCGAGATCATTCCATTCGGATATCATCATTGAGACAACCGCTTGTTGCTTACGACTAAGGGCATCGACAACAAGATTTCCCTTTTCGGGAGTATAGAGAATATCAAGATCATAAGATGCGAGGAACTCGAGCCAACGTTGTTGTCGCAAATTAAGTTCCTTTTGAGAAAACAAATACTTTAAAGATTTATGATCGGTGTAGAGAACAAATTTCTCTCCCAAAAGGTAATGGCGCCAAATTCTAAGGGCGAAAACAATAGCTGCGAGCTCTAAATCATGAGTGGCATATCTAGTCTCGGCAGGCTTTAATTGCCTAGAAGCATAAGCGATAACACGTTCCATTTGCATGAGAACAGCTCCCAAACCAACACGACTAGCATCGGTATAAACAATAAAGTCTTGGTTCCCAACGGGAATCACAAGAATAGGAGCATCAGAAAGGAGTTCTTTTAATTTCTGAAAAGCAGCTTCACATTTGTCTGACCAAATGTATTTAACTCCCTTCTTTGTCAAATTTGTGAGAGGTACGGAAATTTTAGAAAAGTCTTTTATGAACCGACGGTAATAGCCCGCCAATCCGAGAAAGCTACGAATTTCCGTCACACTCTCCGGTCTCTTCCAATTTTGAATCGCTTGATTCACGGAAATTCCGGATTCAGAAATAATATGCCCCAAAAATTTCACACGAGATTGCCAAAAGTGGCATTTAGAAAAATTTTCTTTTAATTGGTTGCTCCTAAGAGTTTCCAACATAATCCGAAGATGATTTTCATGCTCTTCCTCGGTTTTAGAATAAACAAGAATATCATCTATAAAGATGAGAACAAATCGGTCGAGGAAGTCTTTGAAAACTCGATTCATAAGGTCAACGAAATAAGCTGGAGCATTCGTCAAACCAAATGGCATAACGAGCCATTCATAAGATCCATAACGAGTATGAAATGATGTCAAAGGAATGATATCCTCTGCAATATGGAGCTGATGAAAACCGGTTGCTAAGTCTAACTGTGAAAATACTTTAGCACCACTAAGTTGATCGAATAGATCATCAATCCGAGGTAAGGGATATTTATTCTTGATGGTGAGATCATTAAGCTTGCGGTAGTCAACGCAAAGCCTAAGTGTACCATCCGATTTCTTCACAAAAATAGTTGAATCTCCCCATGGAGAGGAACTAGATTGAATAAATTGCTTCGCTTCCAATTCGGATAATTGTTTACGCATCTCCTCATTTTCTTTATTGGACATACGATAAGGAGGACGAGCAATAGGTAGAGCTTCAGGGATTAGATTAATTCTGAACTCAATTGCTCGCTTAGGTGGTAATCCTAAAACGGGCTCAAATATGTCGGGAAATTCACGAACAATATGAATGAGAGAAATGACATCTTCCTCATCATCATTATCGTCATCATGAGGATTTAGAGAATACAAGGATGCTTTCGAATTGGAATCTGAATCTTTCAGAACAAGAGAAATCTGCTTAACAGTTTGAGGATGTCGAAGATATATAGTCCGCTCGGGACATAGGAATGGGCTTCATAACGGGTAAGCCAATCCATTCCCAAAATCATTCTGAAGCCTAAGTAACGCATAACATGCAAATCGGCACGGAAAGAGTAACCACATAAAATAATCTCGACATCTTTACAAAGTAAACTGAGTGTTGTGGATCCACCAACCGGATTTGCAATCTTCAATGAAGTCATCAAGCCAACAACATTCAAAGACAAAGCATCAACAAGTTCTTTTGATATAAAAGAGTGAGATGCACCCGTATCAAAAAGAACTCGAATAGGAAGATCACGAAATATAATAATGCCATCAAGGATAGAATGAGAAATACCTTGACCATGAGAAGTGTCAGTAGGGGCTTGTACAACATTTAGCTTGCCTTCCTTCTTGCTTTGAAGTTTGGAACATGAAGATATAGTATGACCCGAACTCTTGCAATAGCGGCAAGAAAGAGGCTTCGGGCACTTGTTTGCATAATGGTCCTTAGAACCACAATTATAACATTCTCCACGACGAGAGGTAGGAGCATTTGCTACCAAAGTTGCTTGCTTCCCTTTCTTGTTAGGATTAGGCTTGAATTTAAAAGGCCTCTTCTTATTGATGTTTTGTTTGACATCAACATCACTTTCTTTATCGTCCTCTTCGAGTCGAAGAGCGATATCAACAAGCTGATCGAAAGAAACTTCTAATTTCAGAATAAAGGCTTTTTGAGGTTCTTATTCCACCCATAGACAAATCTTTGATTTTTCTTCAATGGGGTATTAATATACTCGACCCCATATTTAGATAGAGATTCGAAAGATGCGACGTAATCCGTCACAGAAGATTCACCTTGAACAAGGTCAATGAAGCGTCGAACTAGAGATACTTTTTCAGCTTCCGGCACAAATTTTAACTCGAATCTTTCCTGGAATTGCTCCCAAGTAAGATCCGCTTCGATAATTTCGGAGATCAGAAGCTCATACCAGTCTAATGCTCTTTCTTGGAGCATGCTAGAAGCCACTTGGACTCGATGTAGGTCAATAAGATTCATGCGGGAAAAGATGCGATCGCATGTTCTAAGCCAAGCTTGGACTTCTATAACACTCTTGGAACCTTTGAAAGGCTTTCCACCCAAGTTGGTGTAATCATTGCACAAGCGTGCAAACCCAGATTTAGGATGAGTAGGCTCTGGAATGGGTCCGATAGCTTGAGCATTTTTCACAAGATCTAGAAGTTGCTGAGCGGACATAAATACTCCGTCCTGAGGAGTAGCACTGGATTGACCGGCGCTGGGACGGCCTGGTCTAACCATTTCTCTTCTTTAAGAAAGAAAGAAGAGGAAAAATGTTATTCGCAGAATGAATATCAAATAAACTTGATTGATAAAACAAGGCATCATAAAAAATATAGGATAGAACGGTACGAAGACTCGAATTAAATCCTATGGCACGATTCCTAAGAAAGACTTAGGACAATGATCCTTGCTAGATTATTCTACATTGTTCCGAAGTTTGGCTCTGATACCAAGCTGTGACGCCCCACCTCTATAATCACACTAGCCAAGGACACTACTGAGTAATGCCGTCGACTAGCACAAAGAATAAGGCTGTTGAGGAGCGACCATCTGTGTAATTGCTTTGTGCGAGTACCGATATGCCGGATAATATAAGTTACATTTCATTTCAAGAGGAAATCCGACATATCAAATACAAACTCAAAGCTACCACACAATGGTATGAGGCCTTCGGAAAAAAATATAGAAATAAACATAACACAAATCCGTCACAGATATTCATACCACAAAGGCGGAATCAGATATGAATATAACACATAAAAGTGTACATCAAAGTAGTGGTCAAACAAGATCCACTACATCACAAAAGAATAGATACATGTGCAAGACAAAAGAATAATTATACATCAAGGAGTCTATATCTCAAATGTATAATAACAAAAACTACTAATCTAAAGTAGTTAGCCAAAAATCAGATGATAATCCTTGATAAGAAGTCAAGCGGAAGCACCTGTAACATCTCGGTCTGACCCGAGTATTATTTAAGAAGAAAATAATAAACGGATCAGTCTAGTGATAATTATCATATATAAAATGAGATATAAGTAGAGATATAACAAAAAAATATGATAACAATAATGTTAGCACCAAAATTGGTCACTAACCTCGTTGAGAAGGATTGTGAGGAGATATAAATGAAGAAGATAAATTAAACAAAGAAGAATATGCTAATTCAAATGCAAAAATAAGAACACCGGATTTATAGTGGTTCAACGTAATTGCCTACGTCCACTTTGAGATTAAACTTTATTGATCTTCTTAGTGATTGATTACAAATACAATTCGTAGATCAGATGCTTGAATGAAGTTGCTAAGTAAAGAAGATGAGTCTGAAAAATGGCAGAGTCTCCCCAGTGTTCCCGAAAAAAGGTCCTTTTCACTGTGCCCCTGCCCCTCTATTTATAGACAAAGATGGGATGGACTTCCCAAGTGGGCTCGGCAGTCGAACACTCTGGCCCAAATACAGTGGTCGCCGTATGCCGAACCAGATAGGCCGAACACAATGATGCCGAACCACCTTCTCTATGCCGAACGATATGCTTGCTGCGTGGGAAGAGTGGAACGAATGTTAGTCGAACGTGCCTCTGGCCGAACGAAATGCTTGATCGAACGTCGTCTCTGGCCGAATGTTGGTGCTGGCCGAACGATAGCTTTAACCAAACAATGCTTCTGACCGAACGTTGTCCCTGGCCGAACGATGGCTCTGGCCGAACGTTTGCCTTTAGCTGAACGATATCTCTGGGCCGAACAATGGTTCTGGCCGAACGATAGCTTTTGACGAACAATACAGCCATGCCGAGCAGTCGTATACACCGAATGCCTTCTGATGCCGAGTACTCCTGGATGCCAAGTACTCCTGGGTGCCGAGTTCCCATGGATGCCGAGTACTTCTGGATGCCGAGTGCTCGTGGATGCCGAGTACTTCTGGATGTCGAATACTACTAGATGCCGAGCACTTGCCAATGTCGAGTACTACTAGATGCCGAGTACTTGCCAATGCCGAGTACTACTAGATGCCGAGCACTTGCCAATGCCGAGTACTACTAGATGCCGAGCACTTGCCAATGCCGAGTACTACTAGATGCCGAGCACTTGCCAATGCCGAGCACTTGCCAATGCCGAGTACTCAGTTGCCTGGTCAAATCTCTAGGAAACACTTGCCCCCCAAAGTGTATTATGTGACTGAATCGTGATACGCTTTGATTCGTGTAACCTTCATGTACCATTTCGAATCCTTGACTAACTTCGAATGGAGATGCCTTTTTGAGAAAGTCAGCAATTGAGGCGTGTGCCGAGCGTGGTGTAAATGCCGAACGATGCACTGGAAACCGAGCGCTCTTCAATTGCCGAACGTCATTGTATGCCGATGCCGAACGCTGTGACTTTGACCAGTTCCACCGGATGTAGCCTTTTCAACTTCTTCTTTTACTCTATAAAAGCCGGCACCTCCTTCTCTCTTCCCTTTTCACATTTCCAACACCTCTGCCTTGCACTTGCCGAAGTTCCCAGTTAAAATTCTCCAACTATTCGTCGACTTCTCCCACATCTTCATCCTATCAACTAGGTACCTTCTCTTCCACCCAAACATGGTCTTTACACTCGAACTCCCTAATCGAGGGGTAGGTCGAGCCTTGATTAAAGTATCTTAAAAAGTTGCCAGTGTCATGTGATGAGGGTGGACAGAGACGAGCTTTCTAGGAAGCTGTTTGGTAGACGTATTGTGGTTCGACATAAATCTTTTGTGCCGAACGAGATTGGTGGAGGAAAGAGCATAGGAGAAGTAGGAGATGATTAGGGGCATCGAGCGGTATGGTCTGGTACGACTTGCCGAACGATTTGCCCTCGTGGTTCGGTGTGGATGGAGGAAGAGATGAGGCCACCGTTAAGGACAGTGTGCCGATGGTCGTCTCAGCCGAACAGTCACAAACGTCGTATCATACTTAGGCTAAAACATGCCGAACAAAACGAGGCCGAACACAACTTACATGCCGAACAACAACTTAGCCGAACCAAAATTTAGCCGATCAAAGACTTAGCCGAACAATGACTTAGCCGAACAAAGACTTAGCCGAACAAAGACTTAGCCGAACAATGACTTAGACGAACAATGACTTAGCCGAACAATGACTTAGCCGAACAATGACTTAGCCGAACAAAGACTTTAGCCGACTAATCGCAAATGCTGAACACTTATTAACTATATCTACTCGTATAGTAAAACAAGAAACAGGACCCAAGCCTACTAGCATATGTGAAGCCGACCCGGATCACTAACTTCCTAGCTTCAGTAAACCTAAATCTGAACATAGATTATCATATGTTTTCTGGATCTGGAATTGTAATCACCAAAAGGCAGGCTTCTGGGGACGGTCAGCGATGACGGTCTTCGAAGGCGATGACTTGACGCTCAGTTTTATATCAACAACTTTGCGACCTTCAAACTTTCAACGCTTTTACACGATTGCTTGCACTAGTTCACACACCACATGGGGGGAATATTCGTGTTGTTAATTCTAACGTTGAACATTTTTCAAGTATAGTTTTCACAGGTACTTAGACAGATTCATTATTTATTGGGGATGTCTAAGAAGTCTAGCTCCGCCACTATATCTGATAGGCCCGGGTCATCATCAAGGCAAGAAGCCGCTGATACTTCAAATCCATCGACTTCCCCTGCTCATAACTTAGCACCCGATGCCCTGGATGCAACAATTCTCTTAGACAATCCGATTGACTCACAAGCTTCGAAGATCAATGAAGCCGCACTTCGACGAATATGTTCCATCCATGGGATTCCTTTCTCCGATGTGTTAGTCCCGTCTCGTCACGATCGTCCTCACCTGCCCCCAGTCAGATATACCACCTGCAACAAGTTTATGTGTTGGATGGATAGCGTGCCTCCATTCAACTTATTTCTTCGGGACGTGTTGCAGTACATAGACATCGCCCCGTCACAGCTGCATCCAAATGGTCATGCGTTCATATACGGGACCTACCTACTCTTCATGGCCGTCTTCTCTAGGCCTCCAACTTTTGGCGACATCTGATACATTTACATGATCAAGAAACGGAAAGATAGCCCCTCCTTCATGTTCCTCGAGTCGTACCACAAATGCCAAACTTGACAGGAGCATGTAGCAAATTTTCCCTGTACAAACAGGAATGGTTTTATGTGCGTTGCCCTCCTGGTTTTGCGAGGAGATGGGTCCAAGGCAGTAAGTCTCTTTTCTGAGTCATCATTCGTGTTTAATTGGAGTTATGCTTTTCCTAACCCCTCGTTTCATCATTTCAGGTATTAACCCGCGTCTGGAGGGTGGAGGATATTCCGAGGTCGTTGAAGCCATTAGGGCTCTTCCTGCCGAGGAACGAGACATCTGAACCATCATTTCAAATGAATCATTGTCAAGGTTCGGCTTGCTAGCCCCTGGTCGTCGGATTAGCCTTCCGGAGGGCGTTTCCATTCCCAAGCCAGCATCCGGTAAAGGAAAAAAAACAAGCTGGATCGTCGTCACACCACACTCCCAATGCGCACGGAGAGGGTGAGCACAAGGAGGATGAAGTTCCCGAGACTCAGGGCGAGAGTATGGGTCCCACTTGGAATCCGGCGGTTGAAGTGCACGACATTGAAACGTCGTCTTCCCCTTCGAAGGGAAAGAAGAAAATGACGTACAAGATACGGAAGGAAAAAGTTGGAGGGACTTCAAAAGTCACGCTCATCCCGTCGGAGAAAGAGGCTTCCTCACAGCATATGGAAAGTTCTCTAAGGGGTCTGTCGAATCTTTCCATCCCCGACGATATACTTAATTATGGTTTTGACGATCCTGAAGCCCTCAAGTTTTCTTCGCCCGCTAGAGGCCATGCGGGAGTTCAACTCCCAGCCCAGGGAGACAATACTCCGATTAGTAATGATAAGAGAACCGGTCCGTCGGGGGGAACACTAGGACACACATACACATACGCATTCCATCATACACTTCAAATCTTTTCTTATTTCCCGGATTTTTCTTAACTCGTTGTTATCTTTATTCTTTGTAGGTGACATGGGGCGCTCCCACGGACTTGATCGTCTTCATAATTCTTCCATATTTCATCATTACGGACGAGATTCAGGTTCGGGCAGACGTAGGGACAGAGATGATTATGAAGATCGGGACAACCGTCCCCACGATTCGTCTTATCGTAAGAAGACATATTCCCAATCTTCACAGTCCCGTGATCCTCCTCCTCAAACTGAGACAGATAAAGAGAGGCCTTCACAGAAAGGGTCTCAACCCGATGTCTCCCGGGAACAACATTCCGGCTCATCGAGTACAAGGCAAACACGGGAGCATCGGAAAAAATCAGAATTTTCAAAGCCTCCTCCCCCTATTCCTGCGGCTGACCCAACCATAGCGGAGAAGATGGTCGAACTCAAGGCCAAATTCCCAAAAATCTGCTTCGATGGCCTGAAATTTCTCCCAGCTATTCACCACATCCCTGGGCATGTTAAACAAAGCGCTCTTGCCTGCAATAACGACGTCTATGTTCAACATGATGTGTTTGCCCATCTGGTCGAGAAGGTATCTGAGGTATCTATTGAGCGACAGCACGAAATTGATCGTTTGAAGTTAGAAGCTAGTTTTGACAAAGACATTATCAAGGGTCAAGATGAAGAGCTTGCTTCGCATAAGTCGAAACTTGAAGCCGATGAGCAAAGCGCAAAAGATACCGCTGAGGCAGTCACTCGTTTGGAGACAACCCACAAGAAGGAACTTGATGAAGCAGTCCAACGCAGCGGTACCCTTGCCTTAGAAAAAGATTCCATCCAAAAAGAAAGGGACGCGCTCGCCATACAAGTCAGAGAGTTGAAAGAATTACTCTCCAAAGAGAAAGAGGATAAAGTAGCTGCTCAAGAAGAGTCACAACAATATTGTGATGAAATCGTTGCTACTTGGTTCTTGAAAACGAAGCTCGATGATGAACTTGCTGGGGTTGAAAAAATGAAGGACGAAGCCCGTGAGGAGGGCAAAAGAGAAGCTGCAAAGGAGATTGACTCTCGCCTCTAGGCGGCCACAGAAGCCGGCAGGGAAGAGGTCAAGTGCATGTTTGACCCGTTGATTGCTGAGTATGGAGCCCGTGTCCTTATGCACCGCGACTTGACATTCTTGGGCGAGGGTTATCTCGAATCCCTAGCTGAGGCCTGGTAAACTTTAGTGAAGATTAGGAAAATCGAGTCGGGCTCTGAGGAAGTCGATGAGGATGCCCTGGTGAAGGAGTTTCTTAGAGGGAACGAGCCAGCGGATTTATCAGCAGCTTTGGCGCTTTATAGCAAAGGCTCTCCCCTTCCAAAAGAGAAAAATGACGAGGCTGGCCCATCTGGGGCTAAGACTACGGCTCCTCATACTGCTGCTCCTCCTACTGCTCAACCGGCCGGTCGGCCGACACTTGACCCATTCGAGCAGCATGCCGGCTACGATCCTGAAGATCCCGGGCTCGGCGTTCATGTGCTATCTCCAATCCTGGAGGGTGAAACTCCACGCGCAACTGATAGCCAGCCAGAACCCGGTAGGAAACTCTTCTTTTTAGAAGTTAAAATATCTGTTACTTTCCAGCAGTGGTTATTTGTTCTAATATTCATTCTTTATGTTTTCATGCAGGCTGCTCTGACCCCGAGCTAACTCCGAGGAGCGGTGACGCCAAGGAGGAGGGAGAGAAAACAAGCGATGTTGCTCATGTGGGAGTAACTCCCGGCCCTGACGCTCAAGTGATCGGGGCGCTAGATGATGATAAGCTTGACACCTCATCTCCCGCCGAAGGGAGTGATGAAATCGAAATCACTGGCGCCTCTGAACATACCTCGAAGATGAGCATGAAAGAGCGCCTTGCCGAAGAGGAGAAGAAAAAAGTCGAGGTCAAAGTTGAGCCTGAAATACTGGAACTCACCGACCCGCGGAACAGACCTTTGAAGATCATTCTCCCGGGCAAGTTCAAACCTCTGGATGTCCCCTCTCCTACTCCTGACTCTGCTTCTTTAGCAAGCAAGAAATCCAAGAAGAAGCGTGAGGGAGAGGAGTCATCGGAAAAAACAAAAGAAGACAAGAAGAAGAAACCGAAGAAATAGTCGCTATACTCGTTCAACGAGATTTTTCTTAAGTGTTGTAACTACTTTCATCTTTTTGTTTCCGTAGTTAGTGTAGATAGGCTTTTGACTCCAAGTTTTGGAGGGATAACTGTGTAACCTCATTTTGGACTATTAAATAAAGTTCAGTTCCTTAGTCATTTGAACGATTCTTTTACTTTTTTAGCTTTCTGAATAACTGTGGTCAAAACTCAAGCACTTATGAGTCGTATGTTTCCCAGTTTATTCTCGCGTTGTTCGAACATTCTTCGGAGTAGCATTCTTCTTGTTCTACATCCCTTGAGTACATAGAATTTTTTCTAAGTTCACTTTCCAGGGACTTATAGTAAGTTGACCCATATTCTGGGGACTCGGAAATTGAAGTCGTTCATACTCTACTCCACGCTTTGGGGACTTTGAGTACTCCAGTCCGCACTCTGGGGACTCGGAGATTGAAATCGTTTATACTCTAGTCCGCGCTCCGGGGACTTAGAGTATTCCAGTCCGCACTCTGGGGACTTGGAAATTGAGATAGTCTATACTGTAGTCCACGCTCCGGGGACTTAGAGTACTCCGGTCCGCACTCTGGGGACTCGGAGATTGAAATCGTTTATACTCTAGTCCGCGCTCCGGGGACTTAGAGTACTCCGGTCCGCACTCTGGGGACTCGGAGATTGAAATCGTTTATCCTCTAGTCCGCGCTCTGGGGACTTAGAGTACTCCGGTCCGCACTCTAGGGGCTCGGAGATTGAAATCGTTTATACTCTAGTCCGCGCTCCGGGGACTTAGAGTACTCCGGTCCGCACTCTGGGGACTCGGAGATTAAAATCGTTTATACTCTAGTTCGCACTCCGGGGACTTAGAGTACTCCGGTCCGCACTCTGGGGACTCGGAGATTGAAATCGTTTATACTCTAGTCCACGTTCCGGGGACTTAGAGTACTCCGGTCCGCACTCTGGGGACTCGGAGATTGAAATCGTTTATACTCTAGTCCGCGCTCTGGGGACTTAGAGATTGAAATCGTTTATACTCTAGTCCGCGCTCTAGGGACTTAGAGTATTCCGGTCCGCACTCTGGGGACTCAGAGATTGAAATCATTTATACTCTAGTCCGCGCTCTGGGGACTTAGAGATTGAAATCGTTTATACTCTAGTCCGCTCTCTGGGGACTTAGAGTACTCCGGTCCGCACTCTGGGGACTCGGAGATTGAAATCGTTTATACTCTAGTCCGCGTTCCGGGGACTTAGAGTACTCCGATCCGCACTCTGGGGACTCGGAGATTGAAATCGTTTATACTCTAGTCCGCGCTCTGGGGACTTAGAGATTGAAATCGTTTATACTCTAGTCCGCGCTCTGGGGACTTAGAGTACTCCGGTCCGCACTCTGGGGACTCGGAGATTGCAATCGTTTATACTCTAGTCCGTGCTCTGGGGACTTAAAGATTGAAATCGTTTATACTCTAGTCCGCGCTCTGGGGACTTAGAGTACTCCGGTCCGCACTTTGGGGACTCGGAGATTGAAATCGTTTATACTCTAGTCCTCGCTCTGGGGACTTAGAGTACTCCGGTCCGCACTTCGGGGACTCGGAGATTGAAATCGTTTATACTCTAGTCCGCGCTCTGGGGACTTAGAGTACTCCAGTCCGCACTCTGGGGACTCGGAGATTGAAATTGTTTATATGGGTTTGCACATCATACAAAACAATGTAGCTCTAGTGTTTCATCACCCGATTATGAGATATAGAAGCGTTAATAATTCATGAAAAATACGGCTTCAAGCCTTTATTAATGAAAAACAACTAAACCGCCTGATTACATGGCTGAAAGGAAAATAAGCTATGACTGAATGGAAACATACAGGAAATAACCGTGCCTAAAACAAGAAAGAAACATGCTAAATGTAATAATGTCGCAAATGTTCACTGTTCCATGCTCGGGGGAGTGTCACGCCATCAACGGTCGCTAGCTTGAATGTTCCCTCTCCAAGCTTCCGTTCAATGACGTACGGACCTTCCCAACTGGGATTCATACGCGACGGTACCGGGAAAACTCGTTTCAAAACGAGATCACCCACATCAAAAATCCTTGGGCGGACTCTGCCGTCGTAGTAACGCTTGACTCGATGCCTATGTGCTGCCGCCCTTAATTCGTCCTCTTCACGTTTTTCATCGATGCAGTCCAGTGATTCCAACAAGAGGTCCTGATTCGTCTTAGGATCATAATATGTTACTCGGTGCGATGGAACTTCAAGTTCCACGGGTATAACGGCTTCAGAGCCGTATGCCAAGGCAAATGGAGTGTGGCTGGTCGCGGACTTGTGGGTAGTTCTATAAGCCCATAACGCTGTTGGGAGTTCATCTACCCACTTGCCTCCGACCTTCTCCAAACGCTTTTTCAGTACGGACTTAATTATTTTGTTAACGGCCTCGACTTGTCCGTTAGCTTTTGGGTGTGCAACTGCGGCGAACTTCTTCTCGATGCCATACTTTAAACAAAACTCTTTGAACTCTCTACTTTCAAACTGCGTACCGTTGTCCGTAATGATGGTGCGAGGGAGGCCAAAGCGGCATATAATGTTTCATACAACAAAGTTAATGACCTTCTTAGAGGTGATTGTGGCCAAAGGTTCTGCCTCAGCCCATTTTGTGAAATAGTCGACTGCAACTATCGCGTATTTCGCTCCACCTTTGGATATAGGCAAAGAGCTGATTATGTCGATTCCCCAGATTGCAAATGGCCAAGGACTAATCATTTGTGTGAGTTCCGTTGATGGAGTCCTCGTGATTTTCGCATATTTTTGACACTTGTCACATTTCCTTGCGTAGTCTGCAGCATCCCAATTTACGGTGGGCCAGTAATATCCATAGCGAAGGATCTTTTTTGCTAGCGTTTGCCCCCCAGTATGGTCGCCACATTCCCCTTCGTGACCCTCCTTCAAAACTCACTTTGTCTCATCATGAGCGACGCATCGTAATAAGGGGACCGAGAACCCCTTTCGATACATTAATCCATCTTGTATCATGTATCGTGCGGCCTTTCGAAGGACCTGTCGTCTTTCACTCCTTTTTTCTGGTAAAGTCCCGGTTGTCAGGTATAGTTTGAATGGGGTTATCCACGACTCCCTCTCGACTCCTGTTTCCAACACACAATCAACTTTCATTGCGTCTATGCTCGGAGCATGCAAGGCCTCAACGGGAAACAATCCCATTTGTTGGGCATCGCCAGTACTAGCAAGTTTAGCCAATGAGTCGGCTTCTTTATTCTGTTCGCGCGGGACATGCGAGATATCATAACGCTCAAGGTTCGATAGCAGTTCTTGAACCAGAATGAGATACGGAGCCAGCCTATATCCCTTTGCTTGGTAATCTCCCCGCACTTGGTAGACCACCAACTGCGAGTCACAAAAGATTTCAACTGATTTAACTCTGAGTTCTCCAATGAGTTTTAAACCAGCAATTAGTGCTTCATATTCTGCTTCGTTATTTGTAGCCGAGAAATCGAGCTTCAGAGCGTAACAAACCGATCGATTTTCCGAAGTTACAAGAACTATGCCCGCGCCGGAGCAACGGTCGTTTGATGCTCCATCTGTGTACAATTTCCACCGAACGGGGGAATGACATTGCGATTGTCTGGTTCGTCAGATAAAGTGAACTCGGCGATGAAATCTGCTAACGCTTGCCCTTGTATGGCTCTTCGTGGCAAGTAGGCGATATCGAACTGGCTCAACTCATGTTCCATTTTAACAATCTTCCAGAAGTTTCCGGTCGTTGGAGTACCTGTCGTAGGGGTTGATCGGTATAAACACTGATTGCGTGTGCATGAAAGTATGGGCGCAGCTTATGTGATGCAATCACCAAGCAATAGGCCAATTTCTCGATTTTAGGGTAATTTCTTTCTGCCCCCGTTAAACGCTTGCTAACGTAATACACCGGCTTTTGGATTCGGTCCTCCTCGCGGACCAAAGCCGTACTTATAGCATGTGGGGATACGGCCAAATATAAGTACAGCATCTCATGGTCTATCGGTTTTGACAGCATTGGAGGACTCTCCAGATGCCTCACCAGATCCCGAAATGCTTCCTCACAATTGGATGTCCATTCGAAATTCCTCTTCCCTTTCTTTATTATATCAAAGAAAGGGATGCACTTGTCCGTGGCCCTGGATATGAATCGACTCAGCGCAGCTACTTTTCCATTCAAGCTCTGTACCTGTTTTATAGTTCTGGGCACTTGCACATCACGAATAGCTTGAATCTTTTCTGGGTTAGCTTCAATTCCCCTGGCATTGACGATGATTCCCAAAAACTTTCCCAACGCAACGCCGAAGGAACACTTCAGAGGGTTGATCTTCATCCCATAATATCTGAGTAAGTCGAACATTTCAGCCAAGTCTCGAATGTGGTCGCTTGACTGTCGTGACTTCACGAGCATGTCATCCACATAGACTTCCATCGTTCTACCAAGCTGGTCCTTAAACATTCGATTCACCAAATGCTGATAAGTCGCTCCTGCGTTTTTCAGCCCGAAGGGCATTACTACATAGCAATATAGCCCGACATCTGTGACGAAGCTGGTGTGTTCTTGGTCCGGAATATGCATCGGGATCTGGTTGTAACCCGAGTATGCAACCATGAATGATAGCACCTCGTGTCCTGCAGTGGTAGAGTCGACCAACTGGTCAATCCTAGGCAACGGGAAACTGTCCTTGGGGCACGCTTTGTTCAGGTCGGAATAATCTACGCAAGTTCTCCATTTCCCATTTGCTTTTTTTTACCAACACGGGATTCGATACCCAGTCAGGGTAGAGGGCATCGCGGACGAACCCATTAGCTTTGAGTTTGTCCACTTCCTCTCTGAGAGCGGCGGACCTCTCTAGGTCCATTCCTCTCCTTTTTGTTTAACTGGGACATGTTTTGGGTCTATGTTCAACATATGACTCGTAATGGCGGGAGAAATCCCTCACATATCAGCATGCACCCAGGCGAAAACATCAAGATTTGCCCGGAGGAAATCACTAAGGTCTTCAGTCATTGCGGGGCCGAGTTGTGATCCGATCTTCAGTACTCGCGATGGATCGTCTCGGCTGATGGAAATGTCAATCATTAATTCAGCCAGTGCTGCCTTTTCTTCCCTGGGTTTCTCATCGTCATCTCTCGGATCTATATCTTTGAAGATCCGAGAATTATGCCTGAGCCAGGGCTTGGGCACTACTTGTCAATCATCATTATTAAGGATGCGGACAGGAACGTCCGCAACCTTTCCTTTCTCCCTCCGATGGGCCTCTCTGAGCTCTGCCACATAACATGCTCGACCGGTCGCCTGGTCGCCATGCACAACTCCTACTCCTTTGTCAGTCGGGAATTTCAAAGTCAAGCACCACGGGGCTAATGCCGCCGTAAACTCAGCCAGGGCCGGTCGACCCAAGAAAACATTATACGGAGAATCCACATCCAAAACTACGAAGGGTAGGATTCGCACCCTCCGACGTTCGCCTTGTCCCAGTTCAACTGGTAACTCGACATACCCCACAGCATCAGTCGATGCACCATTAAAGCCGTGTATACGGGCTTTGGACGGTTTTAAGTCCTTTGTTTCCATTTTCATCTGGTCATAAGCCTTCTTGAAGATGATGTTGACAGAACTGCAGCAATCAATCAGAATCCTTGTCACATAAGCCGGTCCGATTGTCGCAGATATGACCATCGGGTCGATGGTTGGGGCCTCCACTTGGTCAGCATCTCTGTTTCTGAACACTATATCGTCTGTCATCATGCGCAGCTGCTTAGCAGGGGCCCCATCCTCCGTGTTCGAACAACATTCGAAATCTGCATGCTTCAGGGCACTAGCGTACCGCTCCATCTCCTGCCAGTTCTTATCTGTGGGGTGTGGTCCACCGATGATCGTGTTTATAACCAGTCTGCCCACAGTCCGGGCAGGCTCATCGGGATGACGCGGAACTGGAGCACGACCTGGGTTGGATGTTCCCTGTCCTCCTTCCTGAGGGTCCTTCACAAATTCCTGCAATTTCTTCTGCCTGATCAACTTCTATATGGCATCGTGTAGGTGTCTGCACTCTTCCATATTGTGCCCGTAGGTCTCATGGAAGCGGCAGTATTTTCCAGTCCGTTTCTGTTCCTCGGTTGACTCTTTTGGATGTGGCTTTCTGTACTGAAAGGTATTGCAGGTTGAGAGGTAAATAATCTCAAGAGACGCATTCAGCGGGGTATACTCATTGTAGCTCGGGATTCTCGACTTCCACTTCCCCGCTTCTCTCTTCTTCCCTTGATTTCTTCCTCCGGACTCCTTAGGCTACCCAGGCTTGTTCTGGACATTGACTTGGACCTTTCCTGTGTTGTCTCCTGACTGCTTCACAGCAATGTTGCTTTTCACGGATTCTTGGACAGGTCCTGGTGCCTTATCTCGCCTTACCCACCTAGCTTCCTCTCTTCTTATGAATTGATGTGCCTTTGAGTAAAAACGTTCTAGTGTGGTCGGAGGTTTTCCTGCCAACCAGTCTCCAAATTCAGAATCCGGATCCACACCTCTCATTACAGCCATTAGAATTGCATGATCAATGGGATTACTGACTTCAGTTGCCGCAACATGGAATCTTTGTAAATATTCCTTCAATGACTCCCCAGGATTTTGGATTACACTTGACAGAGACATTACGTCCTTTGGACGAGTAGTGTGTATTCTGAACTGCTCAATAAACTTCTTTGCCAACTCCTCGAAATTGGCTACGGACCGCGGAGGAAGTCGGGTAAACCACATAGTAGCGATCCCAAATAGAGTGATCGGAAAGCATCTACACTTGGTTGCATCATTTGCTCTAGCTGAATCCATCATACATTCGTACCTCATGACATGTTGTCTAGGGTCAGTCTTTCCCTCATACGCAGGAATAGTTGGCATACTAAACTTTCTGGGGTACGCCGCCTGCAGCACAACATCTGTGAACGGAGTATGACTCCTTGATACTCCCCAATCGTCATTCGATAAGCCTGATTTTCTTTCATCAATTGCCTGACCATGGCTGTCAGATCTGGTGTCTGTATGAAAGGTGGGAGGTTAGAGTCTGTTCTACGCGACTGTCCATGCTGATGCCTCCTCCCCTGGCGATCTACCAAACGTGCATTTTGAGTTTCGACATCGTTAGCGTTTTGATGGTCTGGGCCTCCAGCCTCCACCTGCACTCCAGTTCCCAAATTTCCAGCTCCTACTTGGTCACGGTCTCCAGTTGTCTGAACAGCAGCACCTGCCCCTGCAGCTTCAGTCTTACGGCATCTACGCCTGGGAGGTTCATCAGAGGAAGCAGAGCTGTCGGATGAGGAATAAGGAGCGGGATTGCCCCCAGCATTCTGTTGCTGCTGTTGAGTGAGTTGTGCCATCAGGTTGGCATTAGCTTGCATCTGCTCTCCTAGTTGTCTCCTGCTTTCCCTGAGTTCTCTCATCAAGTCGTTGAACTCTATTCTGGTGACAACTGGAGTCTGATCCTGGGCGGCAATTCCTACACCCGGAATCGCTGGCTGATTGCTAGGTCCTGCTTGTTGTACGCTAGCAGTCTCATGGGCATCCGCATTATGAGAAGCTGACCTGGTACGTGGTCTTGCCATTGTAGAGTTATTGGTAGGAACTCTGAGTAGAATCAACGGATGTCCTATCAATGGGTCGGATCTTCTTTGGGGGATTTGTTCAATCCAGTAGCTTCAAAGCAGATCCTTGAGGTCTGAGAATTCAATTCTCAGTGAAAGCACCAAAGTGTTAGCACCAAAATTGGTCACTAACCTTGTTGAGAAGGATTGTGAGGAGATATAAATGAAGAAAATAAATTAAACAAAGAAGAATATGCTAATTCAAATGCAGAAAATAAGAACACCGGATTTATAGTGGTTCAGCGTAATTGCCTACGTCCACTTTGAGATTAAACTTTATTGATCTTCTTAGTGATTGATTACAAATACAATTCGTAGATCAGATGCTTGAATGAAGTTGCTAAGTAAAGAAAATGAGTCTGAAAAATGGCAGAGTCTCCCCAGTGTTCCCGAAAAAAGGTCCTTTTCACTGTGCCCCTGCCCCTCTATTTATAGACAAAGATGGGTTGGACTTCCCAGGTGGGCTCGGCAGCCGAACACTCTGGCCCAAATATAGTGGTCGCCGTATGCCGAACAAGATAGGCCGAACACAATGATGCCGAACCACCTTCTCTATGCCGAACGATATGCTTGCTGCGTGGGAAGAGTGGAACGAATGTCAGTCGAAGCCGAACGTGCCTCTGGCCGAACGAAACGCTTGATCGAACGTCGTCTCTGGCCGAACGTTGGTGCTGGCCGAACGATAGCTTTAACCAAACAATGCTTCTGACTGAACGTTGTCCCTGGCCGAACGATGGCTCTGGCCGAACGTTTGCCTTTAGCTGAACGATGTCTTTGGCCGAACGATGGTTCTAGCCGAACGATAGCTTTTGACGAACAATACAGCCATGCCGAGCAGTCGTATACGCCGAATGCTTTCTGATGCCGAGTACTCCTGGATGCCGAGTACTCCTGGGTGCCGAGTTCCCATGGATGCCGAGTACTTCTGGATGCCGAGTGCTCCTAGATGTCGAGCACTTCTGGATGCCGAATATTACTAGATGCCGAGCACTTGCGAATGCCGAGTACTACTTGATGCCGAGCACTTGCCAATGCCGAGTACTACTAGATGCCGAGCACTTGCCAATGCCGAGTACTACTAGATGCCGAGCACTTGCCAATGCCGAGTACTACTAGATGCCGAGCACTTATCAATGCCGAGTACTCAGTTGCCAGGTCAAATCCCCAGGAAACAAATAATGTCATACCGTGACAAGTATACTTTAAACAACAACAAAATCATACAATATCTCAAGAATCTCAAAGCACCAAAAAGATTGTCATATTCTTTATTTTATTCACCAAACCCCAAATATTGACAAACATATCATTGCCAATCACAAAAAGAGGTGAAACACGGATTCTAGAAATCATCAACTAGAAATCCAGAAATCACAAAGGGGGGAGGCCTATCACAAACGGGAGCATGAAAACTCACCAACACGTGTGTCACAAACAAAATGCTATTCCATGGTCGCTAACCATCAATTTTGAGTCGAAGCTCCACAAACGGCCCGTAGACCATGGGTCGCTACCCCACCAAATTGAACCGAAGTTCCACAAACGAGGTTTTTTAGTCCCCACACAAACAAATAGACATCGCACATCGCTAGTCTAAATCACAAAATGATCACCATTGATCAATAAGAAGTGTCGATTACACTAAGCTAGTAAATAAATGAGTTTAGCTTCATGTCCCATAACCACTAGCTTAACTTAAATATTTACGAACAAATTGTAGATTTCCACTAGAAAAATGTCACAAGATTTTCAATCGAACAAGTCCAAAAATTAAGCGACGAAGTAAACGCAAGTGTTTCATACCACTTGTTTTACTAAGCCATTTAATTAGATTTCACCTACGAATGAGGTAAAGGTTTATATATACTAATAGATTGGAAAACGGTTTTTTTAAAAGAGAGCTTTATATTTAAAATAGAGTTGAAAACATCTTTGTGAAAGAGTTTGAATATTTACTACTAGTATAAAACCTTTGTATTTTAAAGTGACAAGTCATAGAAATGATTGTAGAAATAATCAATCACCAAAATCCACATTCAAAGACGTGAATCAAATCCATAAAATTGATACCGAATCCATCAAAATGGATATTCTCAAAAATCCCAAAAAGAAGTCATCAAAGACGATAAATGATAACAACAATTTGGATCATCAAAAATCTATTAAAAACCGGAAATCCCACACAAAACTGCCTAAAATAGGCAACTGCTCTTTGCCCAGATTCAGTCGATTGGACTAAATAGGTCAGTCGACTGATCCATACCCAGAAATTCTCGGGTTCCAGGTTCAGTCGACTGAACTATATGGTCAGTAGACTGACGCTGGAACAGAAAGTTTTCTGTTCCCAGGTTCAGTCGACTGACCAATACGTTCAGTCGACTGATCTGTCTTTTGCAGCATTTCCAGCCTAGCCCCATGAAGGGCAAAATCCACGCCAGAGTGATCGGACGAGCAACTGAGACTAGGGATTTATGTCAAGCGACAACCCAGCCATATAGGCTCTTCGATACACCCCAACAACATGTTCAAAACTTCAAAGATAGGATTTTTAAAGATTTGACCTCAAAACACCAAAAATTGGAATATTCACTAATTCAATTCAAATCAAAAGCAAATGAACATAAATAAGTGTTAGGAATTCATACCTAACAACAATGATATCTATAAAAGTAGATGTGAGTTCAAAAACTCACCTTTAAACCCAAAAACACAAGGGCGAAGCTATAGAGCAAGGCAAGAACAATCACTCTTCAATTTTAACCCAAGAAGCTTCAATCTAAACTCAAAAGAAAAACATTTCCTAAGTTAGGGTTTAGGAAATTTCTGAAATTGAAGAGGAAATTAGATGGAGAAGATGAAGAGGATGCTTACATAAGCTTCTCTTAGATTTTGGAGCTAGAACTTGAGTTTGCAAATGAATCTAGGGCTTAGGAATTTCTAATTCCTTTTCTCTTCCACCATTTTTCTAAAGCTTGAAGTGTTAGGAAATGATAGTGTATGAAGAGGAGAAGGGGTGGAGTTAGGATATAATATGAGTTGGGTTAGTGGGGTGAAACCCAAACCCAAAGCCCTAAGCGAAAATGTCAAAATTCTACTCAACTCCAAACATATCGATGCTTATACTCAAAAAGGTCGCAAATGCCATCTTGGACTCAATGGAAGTGGTCTCGAGTCCCAATTCAACTGTTTGTAAAAAGTGACATTTTGGACTTGAATCCAACTAACGATGCTATATTTAAATAAAACATTTAAATATACAATCGTAAAATATGCGGGTTGTTACACTACGTTTTAAAATCCAGCCACCCTATTTTATATACGTACCTCCTGTCTTCTCTTGGTATTTAAATCATCTCTAGGCAGTGAAGAAAATAAATAAATAATAGAAATGGAAAGCTTCAAAATTTTATTTCTCCATTTATACTCAATGAAAAAATTTTAAACCAGCTTCAATAACCTTGCTTTAGTATAAACTTCGATCTACTATATTTTTTAGGGTTGCGACTTCAGTTTTGGTGATCGATAGTGGGATGTCGATAGTAGAGGGTAACTAGGGTTTACGTTTTGATTAAGTTAAAGCATCAATAGGTTATATGATGATGGGATTTGGGTTCGGCGAGGTGATTAGCACTTGTGGCCTCAAATTGGTAGACTTCGGTCAAATTTTGGTCATCGCGACCTGCTTGCATACAAAAGGAATGGGGATGTCGTAATTTGACGCGATGGTTCAGAGGAGGAGGCGAGTTGACGAGGAGGTGGAGATCGATGAGGCAGTCGTGATGGTGTGGTTGGATTGGTCGATAGTGGCTCTGGTGGTTGGTGCACGTGCACGCATTGTGTACTGGAATGAACATTACTGGAAAGCAAAAGTGAGGGGAAGAAGAAGAAGGAAGGGGGAAAGGATGGATCAGGTCAAATTGTTTTAGTTTGGGCCGAGCCCGTTTGTAGGGTAATTTGAAATTTAATTTGTGATAAATTTTATTTATTTAGTTTGTAAATCTTATAAACACAATATCTCATTCGTTTTAGGTCCAAATCCAACGCGGTCAGTTGCATTGGGTTCGTATTGACGAGATCTTTACTATGGAATCACACTGGTTGAATTTAGAGTTTGCAGAATTTTCAGTTAAATTTGAATGCATTCGAATTTAATCGAAACTAGAATGCGGAAGCGAAAACAAAAATAAAAGGTGAGTATTTTTAATGCTCACGACGTACTATATTATTTTTATGTTCGTTAAAATCGAATCGTGATGTTATCTAACTTTATTGACGGTTATTTGAAAATGAATTGACATATGAATTGACTCAATGTATTAAAATTGACAATTAAATTTGAAATTGGAATTTATTTGCCAGTAAATTACCTGATATTGATAACTATGAAATTGTTGTGAATTATAGCTAATTTGGATGTTGATTGTGATGGATGCTATTGATTGATGTTTTGGGTGATTTGGATGTTTTTTATTTTTATATATCCTGCTATCTTCCTATATATTATTTACAGTATATAAAGCTGTAAATTGGATTATTTCGAATAAATTAAGAAATAGGTTGAAATGGTATATACCTATGACATTTATTTTGGATTGAAATGATGTATATCAATCCCTGAAATTAAATTGAAATAATGGATTCACTTAGCTATAGGATAGAAAATTATATACGGACACCAGATTTGTTAAATTAAATGATTTTAAAAACTTTGATTTGAAATTGTAACGACCCTGAATTTTTGATATTGGAAATCAGGATATTTAATTGATTTTAAATATCTAGAAGTTAGTTTAATTTGAAATTCGAGATATCAGAATGAATTTGGCGATTTAATTATTGAATTTAATTATTAAATCTGGGTAAAAATTTGAATCTTCAGTTTTAAGCTGATTAAAAAATATTTTCAAGGCTTGGAAAATTCATATTTATGATACTCAAGATAATGGAACTTTCAGAATTGGATTTGAAACTGTTTTGTTCAGTTTTGAATTTTTTTGTTTAAATTGAAATTAAAAATAGCGTTCCGAGGCACAGTCTCGGAATTCGATGAAACCAGTTCCATTGGATCCGTAATATTGTATTATTATCGGATTTCAATTTTCGTAATGTTTGGAGTGATCGTTTGGCCGTACGATAAGCAAACGCGCTGAAAATTTATATCGAAATTCAATATAATAACTGGTCCAAAAAGCTATCATCTCCATATGATCGAATTTGGACTCGGAACCTTTTCCATTGCGTTCGGAATAGGCGTATAACATTATAAATGCCTAGCGGCACACCTCGATAGGAAGTCAAAATTTTTGGTTGACTTTATCAGAACGATTCGAATTTGAATTTAAATTGAATATTTATACTAGTCAACTGCAGTTGAAATTATTTCACATCAACTTTTCTTTTCCATCAGTTTTATCACTGTAGGCTTCTCTCGTACGCTTCCTTCCTTATCACTTCCTGCCTTCTTTTACATCAACAGTCGAGAGATATTTCAAACAAAATAAATGGTCGAACAAAAATATACAAACAAAGACCATTTTCCTTCAATTTCCCTTTTCCTTCTGTTTCGTTCGAATCAAACTCCTCCAATTCTTCTTAAACCCAAATCGAAACCCCTTTCTCGTTCCAAAAATTTGAAGCATGTCGAAGATAATGGCCGCTCTCCTCTACTGTTTGAAACTCTCATTCGAATCAGTCCCAAATTCAAAACGAAGTGGCGATTACATCGGGTTCGTGTCGTTCGCAACCTCGCTGTAATAACCCGAAATTTTCGATCTCGAAAATTCCAGATTGGTAGGAAAAGAAGAAAGAGATAGAAGAAGAAGAAACTGAAAACAAGTCACAGAATCTCACATTCGCAGCGGATCAAAATATAATATCATATAATACCATTTATACAATGAACTGTATCAGTTAAATTACACTTTAATACATCAGAGTTACAACATATACACAATCACTGGACATATATAATCAACATGTCCAAATATATAACAATATATCATAGCGGGATACACTCCATACGTTCCTGCCATCCAGCTCGTTTCCTGAGCTCCAGTACGTCCATACCTGAAAATCTGTAATACTCGGTCTGACCCGAGCATTACATCAAAGTAACACCCGGGTCAAGCTGGAAACCAGCGTGAGTAAACTCATATATTTTGGAAATACTATTCTCAACCCAAAGAAAACCCGGGTAAGTCGAATTCCTTTTACAAATTCAAATTTCATTAGACAATGACTTATTTCACACATCCGCTTCAAAGTGTCCCAAAACTTAAATTAACTGATCCAATTTACTTAAGTCATTCCATACTAGCCTATTGGTTCCATATATCAATCTATAAGATTCGAAGTGATTTCGGGTATTAATAAATACCCGACTCCGGCCTCTCCGAATCCAATGTCATCCTAACCCAAACTATTCATGTGTAATACAATTCAACTTAAAATACAAGATGTCACTGTTTTTAACTTAAACGTATTATATCATATAGTAGCACATCCAAGAGTCATCAACTAATCTAACACATACAATATCATCCAATCATTCACAAGCAAGATTTATCAATCACACCATTTCTAATTTAATTTAATTTAATTTAATTAACTTCAAATGAATTAAATTAATTACTTTAGTTACTTTTAAATCCTTCTTGTTAATTTGTTACAAACCAATTTATTTATCTTCCAATAATTATTCATCTTAATTACTCATCCTTGATTTTACTTTAACTACATTAAGTAATCAATTCCATAAATTAAGTATCCTTAACCATTTATAGTAATTAACCGTTAATTACTCTCATTAATTACATTAATTTGTGATTCATATTCCCAATGATTAATTAACTACAATTAATTGCATTGATCCTTAATTAATTAATTACATTAATTAATTATACTTTTATAAATTTCCTCAATTGATTAGTCATAATTAGTGATAAACAGTAATTACCATTCTGTAATTACTTACCTTAATTTCCATTAACATATTTTTTTTAAATTAAGGTTTAAAATTCACTTTAAATTTAATTTAACAAAATTTAATTTAAACAACTTTTAAAACTTCATAACCAATAGTTTAAGAAATAATTATATATACAAAGTAAGTCTATCTAGAAGTTTAAACTAGATTTAACTTTAAATTTCAAAACAAATTGATTTTAAATCATTTCAAAAACTGTTTAAACAGTTTCTTCGGGTTTACCCGAAGGCCACTCGGTCCTATCCCCGAGTTTCACTGCTATTTCCCCCTAATCCAAAAATTTGAATGGTTTTAAGTTTTAAAAACTTGCAGGCCTAAACCCCGCAATTCTTCTCGAGTTCAAACTCGAGCTATCACCCTCAAAACCCTACATCTCCTTCGAGTCACAACCTAACCCAACCACCAAAATTTTACTGACACCAAAACACTCTCATGTACGTGCACAAGCGTCAGAGTCGCTACCCATCACTGATGATCTTTCCAACACATCGAACATCAACGCTGCAACCATCCCTGATCACCAGAACATCCCCCACCTGCCTCGAATCAAATTCGAGCTACCCAGTAAAAAAACTGGAACCCATTTCCATGGCTAAATCCACCTCAAGGTACATCTCCGACCACCAGATGGCGAGAAACTCCGGCCACATCATCTTCGTTCATCCACGAACCCACCTCCAAAACCCTATTGAACTCGATCACCCTGAGAGGTGACGGTGATCTCATTTTCCTCGGCCGACCAAAATTAGGTTTAAAACCCAAATCTCCTCACCGCAATCGCCACGACGATCATTCAGTGCTCCCACCATTTTTGCCATACTTACTGATACTACCTCCACCTTCGCTCAAGATCCCGATCACCAAAAACCTCGTGATCATCAGATATTACCCAAATTCCCATTTCCAGTAAATTCTCAAATTCTCATTCATATCAATATTAAAATTTGAGATTTATGTTTTCAAAATCCTAACTTTTAAAGGTGATTCAAGATATATAATTGGATTAACAATTTACAACACTCGAATTTAACATAAATCTGAGTTTTGTTCTGTAAAACTAAATTTACAGAGGCAATTCATCACTATCGCGTTTGAAACCATCTTAAAATCAAAACCTTTACTTAAACACATTTATTTATTTTTAAATCCTAAGCCTGGTAATGATTGAATGGAAAGAAATTGAATTTACTTGTTTGTTTCCACCCTGTAATCTAATGCAGAGAAGAACAAGTTCAATATAAAATACACAGCGCAGTTATATGTATATATACAGAGCGACTAAAAAAAATATGCATGTAAAGCAACAATCTAACCATGAATTGTATGTACAAATTTTATTAAACTTACATCTTAGTCAATTTGTTCACTCACTTTTATTATTTTTATGCAGAGAACTTGATAAAACTAGGAAGCTTTGAAACTGCATTTGCTTTGATTTCTTTTTAATCCCTCGTAGTTTAAAAACAGAGGGAAACAACCAAATTATACATGCACAGTCTACACATTCTTATACACAGAGGTTTCACTATCCATATAAACAAACATCATTAAAACTCAGATCTTTCACAAACAACAGAACTTAATTTACTTAAGGTTTAATATAAAATGTTTACTCACCTGGCATGAGCTTTTGTAATCGTTTTGGATTAAGAAAACTTGAATGGCTTTGAAACTAGAAAACTTGTAGAGCCTTAATCACTTGAACTTTGCATTGCTGTTATGTTGAAATAAATGTCGATACAATTGATCAAGTGCTGAGTTCAAGTTGCTAATTCTTTGTTGTGTTGCAGGTTCGTTATTATCCTTCTTTTCTTTTTATACACAGTTTTTTTTTTCTGAACGAAAAGGAAATAAAGGTGGTATATAAAAGATTGTGAACAGGCTGTAGAACAATGTAGATACAAGATTTTTATGTACTAAAACTATTTTATAAACACTTAACCAGAGATTTTTCTTCCTTCAATTGTAGGCTGATATGATTTTAGGTGGCTTGCATTTATTACTTGGCTTGGTTTATAAGTTTACACATTTTTTTATTTATTATTATGTGTACAGCCTGATTTGTTTTGGGTGAGTATCTTTATACGTATAATTTGTCTATACTTATCATCATTGTATTACTACTTGTCTAAATGTAGGTTGTCTTGTTTTTATTCATACTTAACATATATATATATATATATATATATATATATATATCTTTTATCTGATTAAATACTCATTAAAATAACATTGCTAAGTTTCTGGGATGTCACATTATATTAGTAGATTATCAAATAAATATTTATCCAGATTTTTAAAATTCAGCTTCTATTATATTTCCAAATTCATTTATATATCCAGATATCTTTTATTGACAGAATCTTATTCGTTCGACTTATAAAATTGATATCCCGATAACTTCAAATCAGTTATTTACCCAATTAACCGGGGTTAAAAATCCGGGTCGTTACATTCCTCCCCCTTGAATCTTTTCGTCCTCGAAAAGGAACGAAACCAGAATTTTATGATAATGCTTAAAATTAGATAAACATTCTTTAATCATTTTTAAATCACTTTAAAAATATATATAATATTACTAAAATACTTTTATAACTCGATGTTTCGACAAGTCCATCCTTGTTCTCACAGAAATTTGGTCATACGTTGATCAGGCGTAGGACTGAAAATCTATAAGTGCTTGGTAGACCCGTTTCCAACATCCAGTGGAAATATTTTGAAAAATAATTCTATTGAAAATATAGAAAACAGTTTTTGAAAATAGGGGAAATATCTTGGTGAGAATGCTCTGGAAATCATCACACCCATCCATGGTCACAGTTACATCCTGGGTTACGTTGCCGTCGCAGCAAAAGTCCATGTAACTGATTACACCATGGAACCCACAACAGATCGCAGTTACATTCCAGGGTTACGTTGCCATCGCAGCAAAAGTCCATGTAACTGTTCGCTCTCAGCGGCACACATGATTTCGCTGTTGAAATGAAACTTGTCCACTCTATATAGGTCGCAGTCTACCGATATAAAATCAAACGTAGACTGTTGGCTCTCAGCGGCACACATGACTTTTGCTATGTTACCATAGTGTCGCAGTCTACCGATATAAAATCAAACATAGACTGTTGGCTCTCAATGGCACACACGACTTTCACTATGGTCTGCAGTAGATCGCAGTGACATCGAGTTACAATGTCGTCACAGCATAACCCAAATGCCTCTGTAGGCACCAGCCCCTCGACTTTCTCTACACAATAATCCTCAGGAACTAGTTTTGTCCGGACTCCTCACAGGATCAACTTTAGAACCTCCCCCTTTGAGGCTCAAGGCAGTACCACTCAGTGGCACTCCTGAGAAGTTCATTTCAAGGGAGCGCCTTTTTCCCTAGAGCCAATCTCAAAACGCTTTATCTATACACATATAGTATTTGTCAAATCATACACCTAGTATGAATTTCATATAAGTGCCTTTACACAAAATCGATTCCCAAAATCGATAATTCTCAAAGTAGGCTTTCCAAACTTTCAAATTTGATTTTCCTCAAAAATCAAAGCCTTTTTCAAATCCAAAGGTTCCCAAAACCTTTCCTCAAAATCATTTTCACAAATCCCTTTTATAAATACATATATATATATAAAAGTGTTGAAAAATCTTTGAATCAACTTGTACTTGTATAAATTCACTTTTATACTTCAAATATTTTCAAAAACCTTTTTCTTTTGGCAATAGATTCAACAAGGGGAGTTTACCATATAATACATATATATATATATATATATGACTTACTTCATTTCAAATCAATTATTCAAATCTGATTACTCTTTTATAAAGTTATTAACCACATTACTTTTCTTCATAAAGTAAATTTCAATCATAAAAATTTCCAATTTCCATTTTACTCATCATATATTTCACAAAATATACTTTTCATTTCAAAAACCATTTTACAATTCTTATCCATAAATTTTCAATATCAATTTCATTCAAACCCGTACGATGTCCACATATCATTCGTACGCTATATCAATCTGATCGCTCACTCGATCACACAATTTCACTTTTAAAAACTAGTATTGTCCACCTGACTTCCTAGTGCGAACTCAGATCTGGTTTCTTGATCAGAAACCGTCATTCTCCTTGCATAGTCACAACTATGATAGAGAATATCCAGAACCAATCAAAAATCCATATCCAGGTTCGCCGTCGAAAATCGAGCGAAAAATCCCAACTCGGATCGATAATATTATCTCGAAATTCTATGCTCGAATCTGGATCAAATCATTATGCGAATAGAATAATATACGTACATCCTACGTATTTACCTTCATTGATTATTAGTCCAATCAATTTCCTTTCCATTCACATTCACTCAAATTTTATTCACTTATCCACATTTTCCTTAATCCACATTTGGATTATTTCTTCAATTCTTATCTCAGTTGGGTATTTAATCAATAACAGTTTGAACTCCGACCAGTTTATATTTAGAAAATAGCTTGAAATTTTTTGAAGAATAGATAAGTAGTTGAAAAATAATTATTAGTTGAAAAATAGATGGTAAAATAGTTAAGTAGTTGTAAGATAGTTGAAGAATAGTAATTATTTATAAAATAGTTGAAAAACAGTAATCAGTTTATAAATCAGTTGTAGAATTGATAAATAGTTTCAAAAGTAGTTGCTAAATAAATATAAGATAGTCTTGGAATTTAAAAATAAAAGTTGCATAGTAAATAGTTAGGAAAATAGATTTAAAATAGGGTATATCAAAATAATTTATTTGAAATAGTCCAGAGCCAAACTGTTCAACTTCCCAATCTCCATTTCCAATCAATTGCCAATTTCCAATTAACTTTCTATTCCATTTCACTTTAAACCATCTCGAATTGTACCGATTCGAGTTATTATTTCAAATATTAATTTAATCCCATAAATCAAATTAACCTTTACTTTTAATTTAACAGCCTAACCATTTAATTCTGAGTTCAAATTTCAAAATTCCATTTTAATTTTCCTTTACTTCTATATAAAATTATTTCTAGGTTCAAATAATTCAAACCCTTTTTAAACAATTTAATCTTTGAAATTCAATTTATTACCCAAATTCAATCTTAGAATCCCTCCTTAACCATTTCAGTTTACATGTTCATTTTAAACATTCAAATCTTAATGTTCAAAGTGATCTCATCTTCACAAGTTCAATTTTTATCTTTAAAATCAAAATTACTTAAGTAATTTCAAATTAAAGTTTAATTCCACTTAATTCCAATAATGAAATAGATATTACCTCAATCTACTTCTTGATTCATTTAAACAATCAAATTCACGGTCTCATAATTACTGATAATAATAGGATGATATAAAGATAAACAAACATCCAATTTATTTAAAACATTCATCATCCACTATCCATTCCTGATCTCAATCCTATTTGAGATCACATGTAATTCCCTACCAAATCAACCCATTTAACTTCCTAAGTTAAATCTCAATTTCATCTTGAAATTTCCAATTCTGGTTGTTTATTCCAACTTATTAACTTCCTTTAAGTTAAATTCCATTTAATCTCGTCAAACTTACTCAAATTTGAATTCCCGCTTCAAATTTTAAACTTCACATTAATAAATCTTATAAGTTCAAAAACTTATCACCTTGGATATCACATCTCATTTCCCAAATTTAAAACTCAACATTTAGAGTTTATTTCAACCCATTTTTGATACCATGTATATCCCTCATATATACATATTATTTCCCTTACATACCAAGTTATCCTTAAAATTTAAACCACTTTTGGTTTTTAATTCAAAACAAATTCCTTTAAATTTCCAAACAATTCCTGTTTGAATCAAGCCTTATCATTCAAATAATATCATTTATTATTTCTTTATCATTTTGAAACAAATTTTCAAATTCTGGGCTCAGATTTAAAACCTCACAATTCAGATCATCTTTGATTCCAATTTATAAGTCATACTTACCTAAATGTTTTACTTCCCTAAAACATTTCATTTTGCTTACTCATTAATACACATTTATTATTAAACACAACAATCATTTATGATAATAACCAAGGTTATTACAACTGGAAACCATTCATTATCATCTTATTCTGAAACTCTTTTCCAAATTCAAGATTTTAATCTTAGTTCGAATCTATTTTCAAACTTATCTTTATTCAATTTCTGTTTGGTTATATTTCTATTACTTCTTAATTTAATTCCAATAGTTTAACAACCAATTACCTTAATATTCAGAAGAAATATTGCTTTATATATATCAAAATATATTCTTATAAAATCATTTAAAATCTTTATATATGAAAATAACAAGTACGCTCTTATATATATATATACTCAACTCATTCTAGGGTATCATTGACCCTATCCTTAATGAGTAAACCCACCAGAGTCAAGGTTTTCGCTTAACCTTTGCTCTGATACCAACTGTAATAACCCGAAATTTTCGATCCCGAAAATTCCAGATAGTTAGGAAAAGAAGAAAAAGATAGAAGAAGAAGAAACAGAAAACAAGTCACAGAATCTCACATTCGCAGCGGATCAAAATATAATATCATATAATACCATTTATACAAAGAACTGTATCAGTTAAATTACACTTTAATACATCAGAGTTACAACATATACACAATCACTGGACATATATAATCAACATGTCCAAATATATAACAATATATCATAGTGGGATACACTCCATACGTTCCTGCCATCCAGCTCGTTTCCTGAGCTCCAGTACGTCCATACCTAAAAATCTGTAATACTCGGTCTGACCCGAGCATTACATCAAAGTAACACCCGGGTCAGGCTGGAAACCAGCGTGAGTAAACTCATATATTTTGGAAATACTATGCTCAACCCAAAGAAAACCCGGGTAAGTCGAATTCCTTTTACAAATTCAAATTTCGTTAGACAATGACTTATTTCACACATCCGCTTCAAAGTGTCCCAAAACTTAAATTAACTGATCCAATTTACTTAAGTCATTCCATACTAGCCTATTGGTTCCATATATCAATCTATAAGAATCGAAGTGATTTCGGGTATTAATAAATACCCGACTCCGGCCTCTCCGAATCCAATGTCATCCTAACCCAAACTATTTATGTGTAATACAATTCAACTTAAAATACAAGATGTCACTGTTTTTAACTTAAACGTATTATATCATATAGTAGCACATCCAAGAGTCATCAACTAATCTAACACATACAATATCATCCAATCATTCACAAGCAAGATTTATCAATCGCACCATTTCTAATTTAATTTAATTTAATTAACTTCAAATGAATTAAATTAATTACTTTAGTTACTTTTAAATCCTGCTTGTTAATTTGTTACAAACCAATTTATTTATCTTCCAATAATTATTCATCTTAATTACTCATCCTTGATTTTACTTTAACTACATTAAGTAATCAATTCCACAAATTAAGTATCATTAACCATTTATAGTAATTAACCGTTAATTACTCTCATTAATTACATCAATTTGTGATTCATATTCCCAATGATTAATTAACTACAATTAATTGCATTGATCCTTAATTAATTAATCACATTAATTAATTATACTTTTATAAATTTCCTCAATTGATTAGTCATAATTAGTGATAAACAGTAATTACCATTCTGTAATTACCTACCTTAATTTCCATTAACATTTTTTTTAAATTAAGGTTTAAAAATCACTTTAAATTTCATTTAACAAAATTTAATTTAAACAACTTTTAAAACTTCATAACCAATAGTTTAAGAAATAATTATATATACAAAGTAAGTCTATCTAGAAGTTTAAACTAGATTTAACTTTAAATTTCAAAACAAATTGATTTTAAATCATTTCAAAAACTGTTTAAACAGTTTCTTCGGGTTTACCCGAAGGCCACTTGGGCCTATCCCCGAGTTTCACTGCTATTTCCCCCTAATCCAAAAATTTGAATGGTTTTAAGTTTTAAAAACTTACAGGCCTAAACCCCGCAATTCTTCTCGAGTTCAAACTCGAGCTATATCACCCTCAAAACCCTACATCTCCTTCGAGTCACAACCTAACCCAACCACCAAAATTTTACTGACACCAAAACACTCTCATGTACGTGCACAAGCGTCGGAGTCGCTACCCATCACTGATGATCTTTCCAACACATCGAACATCAACGCTGCAACCATCCCTGATCACCAGAACATCCCCCACCTGCCTCGAATCAAATTCGAGCTACCCAGTAAAAAAACTGGAACCCATTTCCATGGATAAATCCACCTCAAGGTAGCATCTCTGACCACCAGATGGCGAGAAACTCCGGCCACATCATCTTCGTTCATCCACGAACCCACCTCCAAAACCCTATTGAACTCGATCACCCTGAGAGGTGACGGTGATCTCATTTTCCTCGGCCGACCAAAATTAGGTTTAAAACCCAAATCTCCTCACCGCAATCGCCACGACGATCATTCAGTGCTCCCACCATTTTTGCCATACTTACTGATACTACCTCCACCTTCGCTCAAGATCCCGATCACCAAAAACCTCGTGATCATCAGATATTACCCAAAATCCCATTTCCAGTAAATTCTCAAATTCTCATTCATATCAATATTAAAATTTGAGATTTATGTTTTCAAAATCCTAACTTTTAAAGGTGATTCAAGATATATAATTGGATTAACAATTTACAACACTCGAATTTAACATAAATCTGAGTTTTGTTCTGTAAAACTAAATTTACAGAGGCAATTCATCACTATCGCGTTTGAAACCATCTTAAAATCAAAACCTTTACTTAAACACATTTATTTATTTTTAAATCCTAAGCCTGGTAATGATTGAATGGAAAGAAATTGAATTTACTTGTTTGTTTCCACCCTGTAATCTAATGCAGAGAAGAACAAGTTCAATATAAAATACACAGCGCAGTTATATGTATATATACAGAGCGACTAAAAAAAATATGCATGTAAAGCAACAATCTAACCATGAATTGTATGTACAAATTTTATTAAACTTACATCTTAGTCAATTTGTTCACTCACTTTTATTATTTTTATGCAGAGAACTTGATAAAACTAGGAAGCTTTGAAACTGCATTTGCTTTGATTTCTTTTTAATCCCTCGTAGTTTAAAAACAGAGGGAAACAACCAAATTATACATGCACAGTCTTCACATTCTTATACACAGAGGTTTCACTATCCATATAAACAAACATCATTAAAACTCAGATCTTTCACAAACAACAGAACTTAATTTACTTATGGTTTAATATAAAATGTTTACTCACCTGGCATGAGCTTTTGTAATCGTTTTGGATTAAGAAAACTTGAATGGCTTTGAAACTAGAAAACTTATAGAGCCTTAATCACTTGAACTTTGCATTGCTGTTATGTTGAAATAAATGTCGATACAATTGATCAAGTGCTGAGTTCAAGTTGCTAATTCTTTGTTGTGTTGCAGGTTCGTTATTATCCTTCTTTTCTTTTTATACACAGTTTGTTTTTTTTCTGAACGAAAAGGAAATAAAGGTGGTATATAAAAGATTGTGAACAGGCTGTAGAACAATGTAGATACAAGATTTTTATGTACTAAAACTATTTTATAAACGCTTAGCCAGAGATTTTTCTTCCTTCAATTGTAGGCTGATATGATTTTAGGTGGCTTGCATTTATTACTTGGCTTGGTTTATAAGTTTACTCATTTTTTTATTTATTATTTTGTGTACAGCCTGATTTGTTTTGGGTGAGTATCTTTATACGTATAATTTGTCTATACTTATCATCATTGTATTACTACTTGTCTAAGTGCAGGTTGTCTTGTTTTCATTCATACTTAACATATATATATATATATATATCATTTATCTGATTAAATACTCATTAAAATAACATTGCTAAGTTTTTGGGATGTTACATTATATTAGTAGATTATCAAATAAATATTTATCCAGATTTTTAAAATTCAGCTTCTATTATATTTCCAAATTCATTTATATATCAAGATATCTTTTATTGACAGAATCTTATTCGTTCGACTTATAAAATTGATATCCCGATAACTTCAAATCAGTTATTTACCCAATTAATCGGGGTTAAAAATCCGGGTCGTTACACTCGCGTAGGGTAGCGCATACTCGACTGGGATTCGAAGGTATTTTCATCGACGTGGGGGAGGCGCGCAACGCGACAGTAAGCATGGAGGCTAGTAACGATTCGTTATGGAGTCAGTGGACGATAGCAGGATCAAGGCGAATCGATTTCGAATGGTGGCTCTTCGTTCGATCATCAGCTAATGGCGATTTAGGGTTTGGCTTCTTCCTTTTCTTTTTTTTTCGAATCTGTAAAAAGAAAAAAAAATTTGAACTTATAGATAGAAAGGAAAATTTGCAGTAAATTAATGATTCAAAGGTAGTTTTGTTTTATTAAATTTGTCATATATATGCACACATACTTATTTTTAGTTCAAAGGTATTTATAGAAGATCTTTGGAAATAAATATGGATATTAAAATATTTGAAAGTTTAAATAAAATAGATTTCTGAAATCTATCATATATTTTTAAGTATATATATATGTAGTTTAAAAGAAAAAAAAAGATAATTATTTAAAAGAAAATTTGTTTAAAACTAAATTATAGGTTTAAAATCAAATAGTTAATTTAATCTATTAAATGGAAATTTATTTTTTTCGATTTATTTCGAATATTAATAAAATTGTATAAAATTGTTTATACAAGGTCTAAAGTCATCGAGAAAACAAACTGGTTTGGATTGGATTGCAAAATAAAAGCAAAGGTGAGATCTTCTCACTCAAAATTAAAATTTTAATTGCAGTTATTGATTGATTGCCTGATTGTGATAGTATATATAGTAGTATATAGCAATATATATATTGGAATATATATATAAATTGGAGTTGTTGATTTCTCGCATTATGTAGCGGATGAGACCCTATGTGCAGCATAATAGCGGATGATATTTTATAAATCCCATATACCACGATATTCCACCTCGAAGTGGAATGGGTATTTAATTGTTGTGCTAACATCCGTGGATGCAGGGAAACAGGTTGGAGGGATCCAACTGGATTCCTCAAATTGTATGAATTTGTTTCATATGCTGTGTGATGATTTATTTATAATCTGTGTATGATTATATTTGTGATTGAATTTGTTGAAGGCTATAATTTAGCCGAATGTATTTTTGGTATCGTTGGATACCAGAAATAAATAAAATTGGATTTCTGAAATTAAAGTTGAAAATTTTAAGTGAATTGTTTTTGAAATAATTGGGTGAATTTAAAAGAAGGAATTTAAAAGTGTAAAGTTGATTTTTGAAATTTATCGAATTATTTCCAAAATATGGGAAAAGATATTAATAAATGAGTTTTGAATAATGTTGTTTAAAAGTTGAAGAATTTATTGAAAATGGAATTTTAAATAGATTAAAAGAGATAAAAGAATTTTTTTTCTAAAAAAGGAATTTATTTTAAAAGGGAAATAAATTTGGAAATCCATTTGAAAGTTGATTTGGAGTTAAAAGTGAATATTTGAGAAATCGATTTGAAATCGTATAAAAAAAGTGAATATTTGGGAATGTAAATTCAAAATGGAATTTATAAAGGAAAGGGAAATTTGTTTTAAAATAAACACTGATTTATTTTTAAAGTGTGGAAATAAATTTACAAATTTGGATCGTAAATTTAAAATGAATCGATAAGGATTTATTTAATTGGTTTAAATGGACCATTTTGAAGTGAAAGTGTATTCCCACTATAAAGCCGAGTATATTTCCAAAGTAGCTTTTAAAATATAAATTAAAGATTCTAAAGTTGATTTTTAAAGGAATATTTTGGAGATAAAGTATTTAAACTAGGCAGATTTCCAATGGAAATGAATTAATATTTGGAAATATATCCCGTGTAGGGAATTTGATTTGAAATTTGATTTGAAATTTGTTTTTCAAAGTGTTGAAGTGTGGAAAAATTTGTATATATCTTGTAAAGATATTTGAAAATAAATAATTTAGGAAAATTATTTAAATTGGTTGATTCTTGTGAATGTTGTTTGATAATTAAATCACCGACTATCAATGTTTGCCTTTGAAATGGCACTTAATTTGTTTTTAAAACAAGCGCTCATTATTCGGTTTAGCCGGGAGAGGACTTTGTGTCATATAACTCATTCCGAATAATGATACGCCGTTATGGATTGCAATTGAAGACCGGTGTTGAAGACCGGGTGTTTGCGAAAATGATAGGACAACCTATCGATTGTCTCTGCACTGAGTTGCTTCAGTATAGAGATTCCCTATGTGATGGAAAGTCCGATCGGGATTGTGGATACCCGGATTGCAAGGGTTTCTTTGGAAGTGCCTTCGGTTCTGTTCGAACCCGGAACAGACTTGTATGGTTGTATGTCCGACACTACACTTTGAGATATAAAGCTGATTTCTTTCAAATACATTTCTGTTGGTGGCGGAGAATTTATTCTCTTAGCTTAACACCCTTCTATGAGACGTACGAGCTTAGAGGTTATGTAGTTGAAGGTTATCAGTGATATACTCCTAATTTGGTAGTGTGGCATGCTAAGTGTTGCTGTGTGTTGATGATCTTTTGTTGATCATTTGTGATCAAAGCATGGCTTTGTGAAAAAGCGTAGCTTTGTGGACGAGACCTCATCGGACCTCACAACCCGGAAATGGTCGAAATAGGAATGATGTAGCAAGGTTATGAGGGTCTCTCCCTTTAGGTTATGTCATTTCCTTATGGAAAAGGGTGGTATCAGGTATGGAGCCCTGGTATTTAACCTATGTGGTTGCTCCAATCTCATTTACTGTGTGATTGTTGCTGTGTGATCGAGGCGCCCAGATAAAGGTCCCAAAGGACCGGGGTGGCATATTCGTGTAGTAGTTACCTAGTGTAAGGGGTAACCCGGCCTTGTGTTGGCAGAGAGCCAGTTTGGTTCTCGGGATGTCCATCCAGAGGCGTACCCATGTGGCAGTAGGAAGTTCCTTAGCCTGACCATTTATTGGAAATCCAAAGAAACAATACGAACCTTGTACGGTTTTAGTTGTATAACCTGCTATGGAATGTGGCGGTAACCTGCTATTGAACATAGTAGCAATAGTAGGCATAAGTGCGGAATGCCTATGCTGGCTAAGATTAATATTATACTTTCGAAATGTTTTCCACACTAGACATTAATAATAATATCAACTAATTTTTTTCGTAGTAAGCATCTTTGACTATCATAAGAAGAAATCTCCTCCAATTCTGCGATTGCATTGTGTGTGTGGCGGGAGGTCTTATGGTAGTTTCATTTTCCAAAAGCATTGCGAATTTCTTTTATTTTCTTTATGAAAATAACTGTTTTACAATCTCACATCAGTCACCATGACTGACTCAGAGTTTATTGTTCCCTTCCTAAACTCTGGGTGCCTATAATTTTCCACACGGGCAGCCTAGAGTTATGTTATCAGGATATTCTGGAGCTTTGGAGACGAGCTGGATGGCGAGACGTACTCCCGTACTTATTTATTTATTTATTCCGCTGTGTATTCTGTATGTGGACAAGTTTATATAACTGTCCAGTATTGTTGTTGTTGTTGTAAACTCTGATGATATGATGTAATGTATAAACTGATATAGTCTTTTGTATTAAAGGTTATTCATTCATATATTATATATTGTTCCGCTGTGAATGTGAGATTCTGATATTGTTTCTGTTTTTCTGTTCTTTCTTTTCTTCTGTCTTCTTCTACCTCTTCTTTTTAACCCTAATGATTCGGTTTTCGGCATTCGATTGCGCGGCATTTGATACAGTGAACGTATTAATGTCGACTTTCGAGCGTCGAAAGATCGAAATCGTTACATAAATTATTTAAATGATTTTGATTTTAAGAAACAAAATCGAATTTATGGAAATGGAATCATTTTTGAACTTGAGCTTGCAATGTTAAAAATGAACTTGTCAACCGGAATTGTTTAAAGAACCGGGTTTGAAAATTTGAAGTTATAATTGAGAAACCACTTGAATTCCGGAAACTGATTTGTTTTAATAAGATTTGAACTCTTACTCGAACAGTGAAATAAATCCAAGTAAAAGTAATTTAAATGGATATTTTGAAATTTGGGCTCGGAATTGAATTATTTTTAAAGATTTGAATCTTAAATTGAATATTGAAGTTAAATTTAGTTTAAGTGATTTAAATCAATATTCTGAAATCGAACTCAAATTTATATAAATCAAAATGGTTTAAAATTGAAATGAAATTAATTAAAATTGGAATAGAATTAAAATTAGTTGGAATTGAAATCGAAATTGGATTAATTTGGAATTGAAATTGAAATTGATTTGAATTAAAATTGGAATCGAAGTTAATTCGAATCTAAATCGAAATTGAATCGATTTAAATGGAAATGGAAATTGAAAGTGATGTGAATTGGGAAATTAGGAATTACATCAGATTGACTTTGAAACTATTTTCAAATAAATTATTTTAATATAAACTATTTAAATCTATCTTTTTAAATATTCAAATTAATTTGATTTTCCAAGCTATTTACTATATAAACCATTTTAATACCCAAACTATTTCCTACTAAACTATTTTAACTATTTAAACTATTTTAAAACTATTCAAACTATTTTCTAAAAATTCAAACTGGTAAGAGTGGGAATGTTTATATTTAAATCATGGATTTAAATGCTAATTGGGTTAAAATGAAATTATAATCTAAATCGAAATTCGAAACGATTTCGAAAGTGAAATCAAGATATTGGAGTAAAATGATATTTCAAGTGAAAATGACGTATCGAACTGAATATGATTTTTGAAGTAAATAGGATATTTCGAAATGAAATTGATTTTGAAGTGAATATGATATTTTGATATCAAGTATGAATCGTTTTCGAAATGTAAAAGTACCTACCGGAGTGTAAAACAACGTTTGGTTGTTAAAGAGACCGGGGCCTCTTATTGGCATACTCTTTGTCAATATTGGAACCACTTTAACAACTGTGTACATGGAGGAGACTCCAAAACGAAGTGGTTGGATTTGGCATCGTTTACCGAACTTGAAGAAAGAGAACGATGATGGATAGACCCCGGCACTTGTGCCAATTTGAAATGACTAAAACAGGACGGCTTGACAGGACCAAGTGGGCTAACTACCCCTAGCGGACATCCGTTCTTTGATTTTCTTGGACTCGGTCCATAGTATTACTCTTGTTGTTGGTTTCAATTGGTGCACCTTGAGTTGGGATAGCCTCGCTTTGACTCGATATGGGATGGATGGATGCGGTGGGCGGTCATGGCTATGATGCGTTACCACCAGCTCTGTGACCCGAACTGGTAGTATCCTACCTTGGGCATTGCCTCACGTGCCTTGTCATACTTTTATCCTTATACGAGACCACTACGATTTTGATTTAGTGTTGTCGTATAGCGGCGCATCCCTATCCACCGACGGTTTACTGGTGTTTTATATGCAAACTGTACGATAATGCTTAAAAACGCGTTAAGGGGGGGTCATTGTAAAGCCTTAACGCTAAGAAAAATATTTATTTTACTGATTAGACATTATATATATAGAGTATTCTACTACATATAAATATTTGACGGATCCTTAAGTGATGGAAAATCCCATAGCATCTCTTGAGTTATTGCACACACATTATACACTGGATAGGAGACGTGAAACCCTGTAAACATCTCTGGCGCCATGGCACTCATGTTATATGCGATATTGATTTGACTCACATAAGAATATTTTAGTCCTGACTCGAGTGTTTTGTCTTTTCATTATGCTCGGGTCAGCCCTGAGTTTTCATCTTGTTGAAGGTTTATTATGGAGGATGAAGACGAAGATTTGGTATGTTATTACTATTCTTAATCCTACATCATGTTGTCTGCTGCATTATTTTACTTATCCCCGCTGTATATATAACTCTAAAAATTGTTGTATAAATTATAATCAAATGTATAATATAAACAGCTTCATGAACTATTTATTTGATTATTATATTTATCGTTCCGCTGTGAGATTTTGTGTTTGTTTCCTTCTTCCTTTCTCATTTTTCTTTATTAACCCCATTGATTATCTATATTCCAGATTGTTTAAGTTGCACATGTGTGGATTATTGTCAATTTAAACCTTTCGAAATGTAGGTCGTCGAAGTTGGTATCAAAGCTTTGGTTTAGCGAGAACCTTGGCTTTGATGGGGTAACTCATTAGAGATACGGTCTGTAGTACCCTAGAATGAGTTTGAGTGTAGTAATAGATATGAGCGCGTATTTGTTAGTGACATAAAATTGTTTTATATTGTGTTGATTGGTCAGTTGAGTGGCTGATGGATTCTGGTCAATACGAGTAATTAACGTTATTGATAGGGATCTCTAAACACTTGAACAGAGCAACCCGACATGATATTATTTTGAAACTGGGTAAACGAAATAATTTTACCTGGATTATATTTTATATATAAAGAAATAATTTTTCAAAAATTATAATAGTTGTATATGGTGTGCTTGGTTGTTAGAAAATGATAATGTTAAACTATTATCATTTGTTGTTTGTTGTTGTGATTGAATAAAAGTGAGATTATAATTGAAAGTTAAGAAATAATTCCATATAAAAAAATGGAATTATGAAAATATGATTTGTAAATGTAAGTTATAAGTTGAAATGAAATTCCTTAAGTATATTATATAAATATGGTTTATAAAAATGATTGTAAGGGTTTAAGGCTGGAAATTTGGAAATTTAAATCATGTTAGTTTTGAAAATTGTTTTCAAAAGGGTTTTGGGAAAATAATAGAGATATTAATTGGAAAATATTTTTGAAATATTTTTAAAGAGTTTTAAAGGAAATAAAAGCACTAAACTTACTTCGGTCGCTGGAAAATAATTTCGGTGATGACTGCAGCATCATCGACGTTCATTTTTGAGTTTCCAAGAGAGGAGTTGCAACCAATTGGAGCTTTGTTTTGGTATAACTGGTTTTGGTTTTGAAATTCAAAATAATGATTTGATATATCAAGGGATTTTGTGCGCGCGTGCGTGTGTGTATATAATTTCAAATTGATTTGAAATACTTTATAACAAGGTGTTTCAACTCTGAGATTTTCATTTAAAATGTTTTATTGAAAATATGAGAAAATAAGTTTGATAACTTATAAAATTTATAAATTGCAAGTTAAATCAATGTTTTAAAATTGTTAAATGTGAATGCAAGAAGGGAAAATTTGAAATTTAACTATGGAATGAAATTTAATTTAATTTAAGTTAAATGAAGTGAAATTGAAAATTTAGCCTAAGTTAGACTAAATAAAGTAATTGTTGGAAATAAAATTTATAGAGATTGAAATAAATTTGTGAATGGACTAATTAAATTAATTAGTTAATTGAATTTGGTTCAGAATGTGGATGGATAAAATTGAATGTTGAAATTGGGAAATGAAATTGAATTTGGTTAAAAATGGGTAAGGACTTAAGTGGTAAATTGGTAATAAACATAAGAACTTTTGTATAAATTTTTTTTATAATAGACTCAAGAAAAATTTGATGGAATAAATTCTTAAGTGAGATTAGTATTGAAAGGGATATACTAAGTAAATAAAGAATTGTGAAAAATGCAATGTGGATAAATTGAATGCAGATCAATAGAATAAAATAAATAAGAATGGGATAAATGTGAATAGAAGGAATTTGGTATAGCTAAAAATCAATTGTAATAAATACGTAAGTTGTACATATATTATTTTATTCGCATAACGGTTTGGTCCAGATTCGAGCACAGAATTTTGAGATAATTTATATCGATCCGAGTTAGGATTTTTCACTCGATTCTCGACGGTGAACACTGGATATGGATTTTTGGTTGATTATGGGATACTCTATCATAGTATATGGCTATGCAAGGAGAATGACAGTTTCTAATCAAGGAACTGGATCTGAGTCCGCACTAGAAAGTCGTGTGAATGATACTAGTTCAAAAGTGAAATTGTGGGATCGAGTGAGCGATCAAATTTGGTATTGTGTACGAATGATATATGTACATTGTACGGGGTTTAGTAAAACAAATGTTGGAAATTGAATTTATAAATTAATATGGCTATAAACTATATCTTTGGATATTATTGGTAGATAAGATGCAGGTATTTAAAAGCAAGAGCAAATTTGATGTCTTTGTTATCACAAGAAAATTTGGTTGCTCGACAAAAAGGTACATGTTTAAATTATTGTTTGAAATTGATGGTTTTATGATTGGGCCACTTGGCTTTTGTTTTCTTTTGCTGGTTTGGGCCCGTAGGGGCGATTTGTAGTTGTTTCGATCTAGCCGCGCAAAGGAGACGCTGGCGAAATTTTTCGAAAATTTAAGGAGTTAGAAATTTTGAAGAAAATTTTGATAACTGAAATTTGATTTTTGAGTTATAAATTGATATATTGAATGGATAATATTGTTGGAATCGATGGATGAATTTGGAAATTAGTAAAAGTGATGATGTGGTTTCAACAAATTGATTGTGGGGAGTTAATTCAACTAATTGGTTTTGGGAACGTTAATGGGTTTTGGACCATTCTTCTTACCTTGGCAATTTCAGGGACAAAATTCTTTTAAGGGGGAGAGGGGAATGTAACGACACAGAATTTTGGTTATTTGAAATTGGAATATTTAATTAATTTTAAATATTGAAAAGTTAATTTTATAGATTAGTAGTTTGAATTTCAAATATAATGATTTATAGGATAATTTTATTTTTAAATTTAATAATTGGAATTTGCTTAAATAATTGAATCTTGGGTTTTAAGCTTGATAAAAATAATTTAAAGGCTTATTCAATTGGGTGCCTTTGGCATACATCCCTGGTAAAGTTTGAAAATACACAAAATATCCCTCCGTTTTTTTATTAAGTTTTTGGTCCCTGTTTTCAAATTCATGCGCGCACAAAGACCCAAATACCCTTTACGTTTTTAACATTTCAAACGCGTATAACTTTTTATAGAAACATTGGATTAGCATACCATTTTCACCAAAAAATCAAAAAAATATGATCTTTAAAATGAGATCCATTGTTGATACCAAAAAAAATCATATTTCCAGTAAGGGTGCAATTATTCCATATATTTACAGAGAATTCTGCAAATTTTGAATGTTATCGATTTTTCTTCAAATGTGCAACTATTGCATATATTTGCAGACATTTCTACATTTATATGCAATAATTGTGGAAATGTCTGCAATTATTGCATAAATGCAACTATTGCATATAATTACAGACATTTCTGCAATTATACCGTATAATTGCATAAACAATTATACCATATAGTTGCAGAAATGTCCGCAATTATTGCATATAGTTGTAGAAATGGCTGCAACTATTACATATAATTGTAGACATTTCTTTATAGCCATTTCTCTAATTATACCATATAATTGCAGAAATGTCTGCAATTATTGCATATAGTTGCATAAATGGCTGCAACTATTGCATATAATTGCAGACATTTATGCAATTATATGGTATAACTACAGACATTTCTGCAACTATTGCATATAGTTGCAGAAATGTCTACAATCATACCATATAATTGCAAATAGTTGGATCCATGAATAGTTTGTCCTACCCTTGTTTTTACATATGCACAATGCCACTCGTTAGAAAGATAATAAAATTTATGATTTCATGGTGAAAACGGTTTGTTAATCCGTCGTTTCTACAAGAAGTTATTGCGTTTTAAAGATTGATAATTAATGAGGTGCAAATTTTAATTATGTATGTGAGAATAACATGCATGTATATGAAAAATCAACATTGTTGCAATGGAGAAGAGGGGCATTGTAGGGAAGAAAATTGTAGTATTTGAAAATAGGGATGCAATTTTTTTTTATGAGGAGGATGTTTTGTGTATTAAGTTTGATTTTAAGGATGTGTCCCTTATTTTCACTATTTAATTTCTATTAATAAGAATGAAAGTAAATAAAATTTTAAATTGGATTTAAAAGTGATTTAGCTAAATTTTAAAATAACTCATTTTAATTAATATGTAAAAATAGCTTTCTGGGGCACAGTCTCGAATTTCGACGAAACCAGTTCCATTGGATCTGTAATACTGTATTATTATTGGATTTCAAATTTCGTAGCTTTTGGAATTATCGTTTGGTCGTACGGGATAGAAACACGTTGAAATTAACATTGGAAATTTAATATTTTAACTGGATTCAAAAAGCTATCTTCTCCATTCGATCGAATTGGCACTCGAAACTTGTTCCATTGCATTCGAAATAGGGGTATAACATTAGAAACGCCAGGCGGCACGCCTCGGTTGGGGTCCGTAATCACAGCCTGATATTTTGGAAATTTAAATAGTATATTTTATTCAATTTGACCCTGGATTTTCTTTCAGCTGCTTTTCTATCTCTTTCAAGCCGCCCTACTTTTTCAAATCCAGCTACCCTACCTGATATACGTACCTCCTATCTTCTCTTGGTATTTAAATAATCTCCAGGCAGTGAAGAAAATAAATAAATAATAGAGATGGAAAGCTTCAAAAATTTATTTCTCTATTTATACTCAATGAAAAAAAATTAAACCAGTTTCGGTAATCTTGTTTTAATATAAACTTCGATCTACTATATTTTTTAGGGTTGCGGCTTTAGTTCTCGGATTGACAGTGGGATGTCGACAGTAGAGGGTAACTAGGGTTTGCCTTTTGATGAAGTTAAAGCATCGATAGGTGATATGGTGATGGGATTTGGGTTCGACAAAGTGAATTGCACTTGTGGCTTCAAATTGGTGGACTTTGGTCAATTTTTGGTCGTCGCGGCCTGCTTGCATAGAAAAGGGAATGGGGATGTCTTGATTCGACGTGATGGTTCGGAGGAGGAGGTGAGTTGACGAGGAGGAGGAGATCGACGAGGCGGTCGTGATGGTGTGGTTGGATTGGTCGACGGTGGCTCCGATGGTTCGTGCACGTGCACGCATCGTGTACTGGAATGAACATTACTGGAAAGCAAAAGTGAGGGAAGAAGAAGAAGGAAGGTTGGATCGGGTCGAATTGTTTTAGTTTGGGCCGAGCCCGTTTGTAGGGTAATTTGAAATTTGATTTGTGATAAATTTTAATTATTTAGTTTGTAAATCTTATAAACACAATATCTCGTTCGTTTTAGGTCCAAATCCAATGCGGTCAGTCACGTTGGATTCGTATTAACGAGATCTTTGTATAGAATCAAACTGGTTGAATTTAGAGCTTGCAGAATTTTCACTTAAATTCGAATACGTTCGAATTTAATCGAAATCGGAACGCGGTAGCGACAACAAAAATAAAATGTGAGTGTTGTTAACACTCACGACGTACTATAATATTTTTATGTTTGTTAAAATCGAATCGTAAAGTTATCTTATTTTATTGACGGTTATTTGAAAATGAAATTGACATATGAATTGACTGTATGTATTAAAATTGACAGTTAAATTTGAAATTGTAATTTATTTGCCAGTAAATTACCTGATATTGATAACTATGAAATTGTTGTTTATTATTGGCTGATTTGGATGTTGATAGTGATGGATGCTATTGATTGGTGTTTTGGGTGATTTGGATGTTTGTTTATTTTGATATATCCTGCTATCTTCCTGTATATTATTTACAGTATATAAAGTTGTAAATCGAATTATTTCGAATAAATTAATAAATAGGTTGAAATGATATATACCTGTGACATTTATTTTGGATTGAAATGATATATATCCATCTCTAAAATTAAATTGAAATAATGGATTCACTTGGCCATAGGATAGAAAATTATATACGGACACCAGATTGGTTAAATTAAATGATTTTAAAACCTTTGATTGGAAATTATTTAAATGATTTTGATTTTAAGAAACAAAATCGAAATTATGGAAATAGAATAATTTTTGAACTCGAGCTTGAAATGTTAAAAATGAACTTGTCAACTGGAAATGTTTAAAGAATCGGGTTTGAAATTTTAAAGTTATAATTGAGAAACCACTTGAATTTCAGAAATTGATTTGTTTTAAAAAGATTTGAACTCTTACTTGAACCTTGAAATAAATCCAAGTAAAAGTAATTTAAATGGATATTTCGAAATTTGGGCTCAGAATTGAATTATTTTTAAATATTTGAATCTTAAATTGAATATTGAAGTTAAATTTAATTTAAGTTATTTTAATCGATATTCTGAAATCAAACTCGAATTTATATAAATCGAAATGGTTTAAAATTGAGAATTGAAATGAAATTAATTCAAATTGGAATATAATTAAAAATAGTTGGAATTGAAATCGAAATTGGATTAATTTGGAATTGAAATTGAAATTGATTTGAATTAAAATTGGAATCGAAATTAATTCGAATTAAAATCGAAATTGAATCAATTTAAATGGAAATGGAAATTGAAAGTGATGTGAATTGGGGAATTTGGAATTACATCAGTTTGACTTTGAAACTATTTTTAAATAAATTATTTTAATATAAACTATTTAAATCTATCTTTTAAATATTCAAATTAATTTGATTTTCCAAGCTATTTACTATATAAACCATTTTAATACCCAAACTATTTTCTACTAAACTATTTGAAAACTATTCAAACTATATTCTAAAAATCCAAACTGGTCGGAGTGGGAATGTTTATGCTTAAACCTTGGATTTAAATGCTAATTGGGTTAAAATGAAGTTATAATCTAAATCAAAATTCGAAACGATTTTGAAAGTGAAATCGAGATATTGGAGTGAAATCATATTTCAAGTGAAATGACGAATCGAACTGAATATGATTTTTGAAGTAAATAGGATATTCGAAATGAAATTGATTTTGAAGCGAATATGATATTTTGATATTAAGTATGAATCATTTTCGAAATGTAAAGTGCCAATCGGTGTGTAAAACGACGTTTAGTTGTTAAAGAGACTAAGGCCTCTTATTGGCATACTCTTTGTCAATATTGGAACCATTTTAACAACTGTGTACGTGGAGGAGACTCCGGAACGAAGTGGTTGGATTTGGCTTCGTTTACTGGATTTCAAGAAAGACAATGATGATGGATAGACCTGACACTTGTGCCAATTTGAAATGATTAAAACAGGATGACTTGACAGGGCCAAGTGGGCTAATTACCCCTAGCGGTTATCCGTTCTTCGATTTTCTTGGACTCGGTCCATATTATTACTCTTGTTGTTGGCTTCGATTGGTGCATCTTGATTTGGGATAGCCTCCCTTTGACTCGATATGTTATGGATGGACGTGGTGGGCGATCATGGCTATGATACGTTACCACCAGCCCTGCGACCCGAACTGGTAGTATCCTACCTTGGGCATTGCCTCACGTGCCTTTTCATACTTTTATCCCTATACTAGACCACTATGATTTTGATTTAGTGTTGTGTGTCACGGTGCATCCCTATCCACCGACGGTTTACTAGTGTTTTATATGCAAACTGTACGACAATGCTTAAAAACGCGTTAAGGGGGATCAATGTAAAGCCTTAACGCTAAGAAAATATTTATTTTACTGATTAGACATTACATATGTAGCGTATTCTACTACATATAAATATTTTGACGGATCCTTAAGAGATGGAAAATCCCGTAACATCTCTTGAGTTATTGCACGCACGTTATACACGGGATAGGAGACGTGAAACCCTGTAAACATCTCTGGCGCCACGACACTCAAGTTATATGCGATATCGATTTGACTTACATAAGAATATATTAGTCCTGACTCGAGTGTTTTGTCTTTTCATTATTCTCAGGTCAGCTCTGAGTTTTCAGCTTGTTGAAGATTTATTCTGGAGAACGAAGATGAAGATTTGGTATATTATTTATATCATTACTCCTATATCATTGTTATCCCGCCTTTTGGCAAGGCCGTGATACCAAGGACTTGGCTGGCAACCAAGGACAATTTGTCACGAAGATCGGTTATACACAGGTTCACTATGGATACCGGTAAATTTTGTCCAGGTCCGGATCGAGCTACAATCGATATGGTATGACAAGCAAAGCCATGAAAGCCCACATTCCAAATTGCAAGTCAATCGGAGTTTGTATGCTCAAGATATGGATCTATCAAGTTTCACTTAGAAAACATCTACAATTCGTGTCCAACACTGGTTCATATCCATGGGAAGGAGCAGTTTCATTCGTGTCCATTCACCTCATAGCCATGGCCAAGCAACGCTCTCATTCGTATCCATGGAAAGAGTTGCCTCGTTCATATCCGCCTCGCTCTTGTACTTCGTATCCATCAGACACCCCTCACTCCGTATCCATCGCCCCACCCATGTTTCGTACCCATAGGAAGATTGCTACAATTTGTATCCATGCAAAACCGCTCCATCGGATCCTAAGGGAAAAAACCATGTTCGTATCCACCTCATTCGTACCCATCGATTTCGTATCCATCAACAACCATCTCCTTCGTGTCCACTTCATTCGTATCCATCAAATGAGAGTAACCAAACTTGTATCGATCATTCACTCGATCGATAAGATGGAAGAAACCGAGTAGCGGTACGAATCCATCGACACGAAGCCACTCCTGAAACCGATACGAATGGGTAGAAAGCCATCGATACGAAATAGCTACAAGGTTCGATACAAAATGGAGCACGGTCGATCGAGACGAAAGGAAGATTTTAGATCGATACGAAGGAATCCTAGAAGGGAGGAAGACTCGGCCACTCGACAAGAAAAGCGGATCGATCCTAGAGGATAGCACATGCGTAGTATGGTTACGAAGAGGAGCGTTACGAATGGAAGCGATATGAAGTTCAGCTGCACATTGAAAATCCAAACTTGCATCAATCATATCTCACAATCTACAAGTCCAAATGCCACCGAATTTTCACAGGAGCTTGCGTACAACCTCAAGAATTTACCTGATCGATCCTAGCCTAAAAAGGCCAATTATTGATCGATACGAACTCAATTCGTATTGCTTCAAGATTGAGTCGGAATTACCTGAACTCGATCCCATGGGCCCACCCACATGAGAGAAGAAGTTCTTCGAGATCTTGGCGAGATATTTGCTGCCTACAGCTATAAATAGTGACCCGGACCTATAGAAAGGGAATTTTGGCCTCTCTACATCGATACTCTACCGAAATTGCTACTGTACTTTGATTGTACTGTTGTAATCCACTTGTAACCAGCAAGTTATAATCAATAAACATCAATCATTTCATAGTGGACGTAGGTCATGCACCGAATCACTCTAAATTTATGTGTTTCCGTACTTTTTCCTATCTGTTGATTGGTGTGTTTGTTAGATCTGCCTCATTTTACATTTACTTTCTTCATTTTATCTCTTCAAACACATCCGAAGAGTGTTGTGCCCAATTTCGGTATAAACACTTTGGTGCTTTCACTGAGAGAACCCAGCTTTTCTCTTGCTCATTGGATCTACTGCCGATATCGGATTGCAAGAATCTAAGGAGAAGATCCAGATCTCAAGCCTAGAAGTTCTTCCATCCTATTCAGATTTGCTCCAAGTCTAGGAGAGAACTTCACTATTCACCATGGTTGCTACTAGGACTACCTCAACCGCTGCAGATCTAGAAGGACGGGATAGGCAGAACCCCGCACAACTTCCCCCTGCAGACCAAAACACCGCTGGACCTTCAGATCCACAATGCCCTGTCACAAAGCCACCAGCAGCTTACCCAGCAGCTCCGTGCCAACACGGAGTAAACTAACCGTCTGAACTGACAAAGACGAGGGAGATCCAGAAGGGATCAGGCTTCCTACTCATCTACTGAAAGTTCAACTTCCTTCGATTACAATCACAGATCCACGCTCCCATGGCTGGATGGAAGCTAACACAGGCTACTGGACATCGGCGCACTTTGAAGATTGGACAAGCAAGAGTTGGTCCGTCAGCCAGCCATCAAACCGAACCCTCCTCCCGAGGAGGGATGATTCCCTATCACACCACTAACAACCGTGCTGCTGCCGCTGCCATCGAGTTGGAAGCTGACACTCGAAACTGAACGGATCTGAACCATCGGCAACATGATTATACTCCTGAACCTTATGTTCCCAAAGACCTAGAGCCAAGGAGGTGAGGTATGAACCATCGACCATGCCCGGCCCATCCTCGTATTGTGGAACCCGACCACACCTTGGCCCAGCATGCCAAGAATGTCCAGATGCTAGACATCCCGACAAGGATCCGCCAGATGATCCGTGAGAGCCAAGGCCTCACCAATGATGACTATGGAATATCCCAGAGTCATACCCCTTTCATCGATGACATCCTCTACGCTAAACTGCCTCGGCAATTTAGAATGCCAACTCTACCTGTTTATGAAGGGAGCTCTGACCCTAACTAGTACATTTTAAAGTATGAATGGTTGATGAATGCTGCACGGGCTGATGATTCGGTCAAATGCCGAAATTTCCCAATCTCCCTAGGGGGTATCGCGACTATGTGGTTTACTCACCTACCACCTCGATCTATTTCATGTTTCGACCAGTTAGTTACAAAGTTTATCGAGCAGTTTCGCATGCATGTCACAAGGCCCAAAGATGTTAATACCTTGTTCAATGTCACTCAAGCTCCCGGAGAGAAACTCGGACGTTACCTGGAGAGGTTCCACACTGGATGTGTTGAGATTAGTAACCCTAATTACAATTCCATTCTGATGGCACTGACTAAGGGAATCGATCCCGATTCCGAATTTGGCAACTAGTTGGCTGTAAAAACCCATACGTCTTTGGACCGTTTTTATTCCAAGGCAGCTCGGTTTCTGAGAAGAGAGGATGCGAAACAGTCTAGGAAAAAGGATGACGCAGGGCCCAGTGTGGAAGGAATCCAAAGCAATGTCGCTGTGAAACAAGCCGGGGAGAGTTCCGAAAGGTGCAGTTAAATATATAGAATAAGCAAAATCAGCAGAAAGGCGATGGAAATCAGGGTAAGAAGCGGGATCAGAATCACGGACCGCGACGCAGAGCTCCCATGTTTGACACCTATACTCCTTTAAATACATCCCAGGAATATGTGTACTTGCAAACTTGTAATACTATCCAATATAAGAAACCTGCTCCGAAGCAATTGCCAAAGAAACAGATTCAAACTGGGAAGTTTTGTAGATTTCACGATAGTTATGGCCACAACACGAACGAGTGTCGTCATCTACAGGATATTATCGAGAAGTTGATTCGAAAAGAAAGTTGGAGCAGTTCGTTCAGGCATCGCAAGCTGGAGGTGTGACAGCCCAAAGTTAGGCACGTATATATATAAAAAATATATAATATATGTATATATGTATTTTGAATATTTTATAAAAGAAAGACAGTTAGTTAAAATAAAACTTTTTCTCTGTAAATACTTGTGTGTGTGTGAGTGTGCATGCTCTTGTGCATGTGCACACTGTTCTAGTCAGCTACATGAACAAGGCACTTTTGTGAGTAAAGGCCTTATAAATAAATACAAAATAGCAGTAATAATAAATGAGTACATGACTTGTTAGTGTGTACACATTAGCCTAGTTACAATACATAAATAACTTAGGCAGATTTTAGTCTTAATTTCCATAGATTAAATAGGAGCATAGTTGCTTGTGTAGGTAGGAAATGCATGAATATATATGATGTGCAAAATATTTGATTTATACACACATATAGCTGGTTATACAAATAAGTTTATATACATGATTAAAACCAGAAAAGGCAAATAATGTCTGAGCCACAGTCATGCAAATAATATGTGGAGAAATTTGCCAAAAGTAGCCAAGACAAGGAAAAAAAAAGAAATGGTGGGAAAGGAAAGTGGAGAGGGTGAACTATGGGTGAAACCAGAAATGGTGATGGGATTTCTGATAAAAATAAATTACTTAACCAACCTTAAAACCCTAGTAACTCCCTTATATACATCATTATTTCCTACGGTTACATGTTAGAACAAGGAAACAAAAATTAGAAAAAAAATAGGCAGCAGTTTAGAAAATCAATGGCAGGCCTGAACCAAGACTTGGGAAGGAGAACTATGGTGAGTAAATCCTCACTTGGCAAGGCATTAAGACCTATGAAAGGCAGCCATTAACCTTTAGTTATTTTAATTTATGTTTGATGCTTTGCTTGCATTTTTTTTAGTTTAGCAATTTTCTGTTGTTCCTGAGATCTTGTGACTTTCATTGCTTTTATTGTCACTCAACCTATGCTTGTTTATACATGACAACTTATTGAAGGAATAACAACTGATTTATTTATATGTTTATGAATTTGAGAAATATTTTTAGTTAAAGCATGAATTAATAGGGAAAGTGGGATGCAAGGCAGTAAGAGGAAGGGGTTCTCTGGCTTATGTCTTGCAACTGAAAAGATAGTTGGGGTGCAATGGAATTTCCATGTGTTGAGTCCTAATCCATCAGTAAGTATTCTTTGGAAATAGGGTTGAGTAACAAGCAAACACACTTTAATGTGTGGATTGATTGTGAGAACCTTATTACTGGGGAAACCACAGAGGCATTTCACTTTTTAAAATGCTCAGACCTATGCTTAGCTAAAGATATATCTCTGAATGAAACTGACTTGAAATATCTACAAGTGTGACTGATTAAATTGTTGAATGGATGAATGGGTGAATGATTGATGGATGTATGAAAACTGCTAGCACATATTGGTTAGCATACCACAGTTTTGGGCATGACACTGCATATGTAATATTGGGTCATATGAAAGAACTTAGTAATTAAACTAAGGATGTGGGTCACCTCTTTCAGGTTGGGTATGAGGGAAGTGGGTATGACATAGTGGTTGGCTTGCATCAAGGCTGGGGTGTGAGTTTGCACATGGCATGTTTATGCCCAAATAGCTTATAGTGCACTGGAAACCAGGTAGTGGTTCTAGGCAGTGTGCACCAGTGCAACCATGAATGTAATACCGGACTTTAGAATAATATGAAATAATTATACATGCAAGGGTAAATAGGCTAGAAGTATATGGGAGTCCTAACATGTAGACTCGGGTTTGATACTTTGGCCCAATACCATGAATATGGTCTGTGCATGTTTATGTATGATTGTGCATGTTTTGAGTGTTAGCACCAACTTCTGTGTATGTATGATGGTTGATAGGTTTTCTGGACCAATGTTTTTTATGACAAGTTAGTCTAAGAATACACACTTGTCATTTAACAACACATACACCATTGGATAAACACTTAGTAAATTTGAACATGAGAAGGAGACTTGTTATCTTGAATAAAATATTTAGCCTCTGAGAGAATAAACTATAATAATGGAACATACTTCATTAGTCTTTATGCATTAACAAGTGATTCTACTCACACCAGACATAAGTCTGACCTGTTTGTTGCTTGCATCAAATGGGTGCTTCATATGTATTATGGAGCAGATCATGAGATGTCTACAGGAAAAGAAAAGGCTAAGTGATAAGATGCAGATGTGTAATGCTAAGAAGAAATTTGCTAATTCAGGGAACTATGAATGTTTGTTGAAGAATGTCCTTCATGTTTTATTTTTAGTTAGAAGACTTTCTGTAATAATATTGTATTTGTGCTGGATTTTGATGGTGATGTAATGAATGGTCTAAAAGATTATTATGGGATGAAACTGTTTTTAGTAGAAAAGATAAATGTGTTTAGCTTTATATCATAACCTGTAAGTATGCAAATTTTCATGAGTCAAGCAGTTAATTCAGTAGTAAATCTGAAGCATATGTGAACCGGTAATGTATGCATATGTGTTAGATTGTTTAGAGGTTAGAACCTATTTACAAACTAACTGTAACATTATGAAGTAAGGATAAACCCATAGGTAGAAAAGAAAAAAAATAAGAAGCATGAACTCAGATTTTTGTATGAGTTTGAGGTTTTAAATGAATAAGCAAAGATAGTAAATCATAACAAGACAGTATAGGGATCCAACCTAATCAAGTTGATCAATCTGCAAACTAAGGTGTAGTAAATAGCAGTTGTACATGTATATGTGCACACAGGTGCACAGAAGCATGCACAACCTTCTGCTTTGCTATCTGAAAAGCCATATTGCAAAAGTCTAAGTGTTATGACTCAACTCACATGTTTCATTAAATATACAGAGGTAAACACAAATAAACAAACAAGAATTAGTTTGAAAATAATTGCACAAAGATTTAAATGGGAGAGGGTCTTTCCCAATCCTTTTTACTATGGCTAAAACATAGTTATTTTGTTTAGAATAAACTAAGTTATTCTTTATTCAAAAAAAAACTCTGATATTATAATTAAAATGATTTGTATGTTTATATGTACATACAAATAGTTTTTACAAAGAAGTATATCAATATTTCTATATTGATCAAGTTGGATCTTGGGAAATAAAAAAAAATAGTTGGTTTTAGAAGTAAGTAACCCTTAATTTAGCATAAACTAAATTGAGTCACTCAAACAATTTGTAGACTAGGGAGGGTTGCTTCAGTTGGTATCAGAGCTATGTTATTAAATACATAGCCAATACAAATACTTGGTTGAATCTGTGTGCATTGTTTGTACTGTTTGCATTGGTTGTTTTACTTATTATGTATGAATGAGTTCACTGCTAGTTTAAAAGTGAAGTAGTGAATAGGAATTAGAACTAACCATACTAGAAATGTTCAATAGAGGCCCAGAGTTGTTAGGATCAATCCCCAGGCTGCTGGAGAAAGGGAGAACGATCAATCTTCTGATAATGCTGAACAGGCAACTGGAATGGCCACTGGTCCCCCAATGATTAACATGCAAGATTTTGTTAGAGTACTGAGGGATGGGATGGCACCCAGGGTAGATAATCCTCATGAGGAGCTGTCCAAATTGCTTAAAACATATACACACTTAGGAGGTAGTAGCTTTGATGGCACAGAAAATGTCATTGGTGTCCAGACATGGCTAAGAACAGTGGAGAGGATCTTTGCAGATATGCAGGTTAATGACCAGAGAAGAAGGCAAATAGCTTCAAGACAACTAAAAGGCCTTGCTTTGGATTGGTGGGAAGTGATCATTGCAGGCAGGCAAGAGCAAGAGATCACATGGAATCAGTTCAAAGAAATGTTAGAAGCCAGATTTGTCCCAGCCTCAGCAAAAGCTTCATTACTTGAGGAGTTTATCAAGTTGAGGCAAGGATCTATGAGTGTCACTTAATACACTCAGAAATTTGAAGGGTTGTCCAAGTATGGGGCAGTACTAATCCCAGATGAAGTTTCAAGGAATGCAAGGTACATTCAGGGATTAAATGTTGGATTGAGTAGAGCCATGTTACCATACAAAGACAGAACCTTTGATCAAGTTATGGACTTGACATTGTCATTTGAGCAGCATGACAATGCCAGGGAAAAGTTTAAGAATTTCAGGAATAACAAGAAAGGGAAGAATAGAGCACACCCATATGAGAAGAAGAAGGGAGAAGCAATGAACAAAGAAGGAAGTAAGGTGGCAAGCTCTGACAATAAGAAACCTAAAGTGATATGTTACAACTGTGGGAAGGAAGGCCATATAAAGACCAAATGCCAAGCACCCAAGTCAACTATTCTTAGGTGCTACAACTGTGGTAAAGAGGGGCACATGAAAAGGCAGTGTCCAGAAATGGCAAGGGTGGCTGTACTTGAAGGGAAGGGCAAGACCATGGAAGCACCTAGCCAAGTGGAAGGTATATTATTCATTAAAGGCATACCCATATCAGTTATTTATGACATAGGAGCTACACACTCTTTTATTTCATGTGACATAGTTCATAAACTAGGGTTAACATGTGTTTTTGTTGATAAGCCATTGCATGTTAATAGTCCTATAGGTAATTCCTGCATTACAAATATGAAATGCATGCAAGTAGAATTATGTATGGGTGGTCACACCTTTATTTCAGAATTATATGTGTTGAATTACCTTAAGTTGGATATTATACTGGGAATGGATTGGTTAAAAGGTTTTTGTGCTATCATTAACTTGGAAAATTCCACAATCTCATTACAACTTCCTGATGGCAAAAGAGTTTTGGTCATGTATGAGGCAGCCAAAGATAGGGGTATGGGCAGGATGTTCGACTTGAACAGTGGTGAAGTTGAATCAAGCCTAGAGAAGATACCCATAGTTAACCAATACACTGATGTGTTTGGTGAAGTGAATGGCATTCCTCATAATAGACCAGTAGAATTTCAAATAAGACTTAAGCCAGGAACAAGCCCTGTCATTAAGAAACCAAACAGAATGGGTCCTAAGGAACTGATTGAGTTGAAGAAACAATTAGAAGAATTAGAACAAAAAGGCTTCATTAGGCCAAGTAGTTCAAATTGGGGATCACCAGTAGTATTTGTTAAGAAGCATGATGGTTCCTTGAGAATGTGCATAGACTATAAGGAACTAAACTCAGTCACCATCAAAAACAAATACCCTTTACCTAGAATTGATGATCTTTTTGATCAATTAAATGGTGCTAAGGTATTTTCCAGGCTTGACTTAGCATCTGGTTTCCATCAAATGAAAGTGGAAGAAGAAAGTATCAAGTATACAGCTTTCAATACCAGGTATGGCTTGTATGAATACTTAGTAATGCCATTTGGTTTGACCAATGCACCATCCTATTTTGTGGATTTAATGAATAGGATTTTTAGAGATTATTTAGATAAATTTGTACTGATTTTCATTGATGATATATTGGTATACTCTAAATCAGCTGAGGAACATGAGAAACATCTGCACATGGTACTAAGTAGACTAAGGCAACAAGGCCTTAAAGCCAAGTTTGAAAAGTGTTCTTTCTGGAAGAATGAAATAAAATTCTTAGGCCACATAATTTCTCAAGAAGGAATTTCAGTAGACCCTAGTAAGGTCATGGCAGTGCAAGTATGGAAGAGACCAAGCAATGTTACTGAGATAAGATCATTCATGGGCATGGCTGGATACTACAAAAGATTTATAAAAGAATTTGCCAAAATAGCAACCCCATTAACTAAGCTAACAAGGAAAGACCAGCCTTTCCTATGGACTGAGAAGTGTGAAGAGGCATACAACCAATTGAAGAAGGCATTGATGGAGGCTCCAGTGCTGAAAATTCCAGAAGGCAATGATAATCTGGTAGTGTACAATGATGCATGTGGGTCAGGTATAGGAGCTGTTCTTATGCAAGATGGTAGAGTAATAGCCTATGCATCAAGGCAACTGAAACCAAGTGAGACCAAGTATGCAACACATGACTTGGAATTGGCAGCTATGGTGTATGCATTAAAGCTTTGGAGACACTACCTATTAGGGGCAAAGTTTGAGCTTTATACTGACCACAAAGCTTTGAAATACTTATTTTCTCAAAAAGATTTGAACATGAGACAACATAGGTGGGTGGAATTCCTTGCTGCCTATGATTTGGACATTATGTACACACCAAGGAAAGCAAATAGAGTGGCAGATGCATTGAGTAGGCAACATGCCAAGTTGGCTACACTGATGATGGAGGAGTGTAAAATGCTATTAGCACTAACTGATGTAGAAGTGGAAAGCATGGGAGAGCAAACTATGGTGATAGATGAGGACATGGAGCACTATGGCAAGCTCAGCCTCATCACAATAAAATCAAACTTAGTGGAAGAAGTGAACCAGTCTCAAGACATGGATGCATTCCTAAGAGAGAAGAAGGAATTGTTAAGGAATGGTTCAAAGCTTGATAAGTTTGAATTGGATGAAAGAGGATTTCTAAGATACAAGGGAAGACTGTGTGTGCCTGGCACAAAAGCACTACAAAGAAAAATCATGGATGTTCATCACAAGTCTAAGTACACCATACATCCAGGTGGTACTAAAATGTATCATGATCTAAAGAGGAGCTATTGGTGGAAAGGAATGAAGAGGAGTGTGGGTGAATATGTGGCAAAATGCATGACTTGCCAACAAGTCAAGGCTGAGTACCAAAGACCCAGTGGACTGTTGCAACCTCTGGAAGTTCCAAGGTGGAAATGGGAAAGCATATCAATGGATTTCATTGATGGCTTGCCAAGATCAAAGAGAGGTAATGATAGTATTTGGGTGGTGGTAGATAGATTGACTAAATCATCACACTTCATACCAGTAAAGAGTGATAGAAATGCACCAAAATTGGCACAAGTTTTCATGAAAGAAATAGTGAAACTACATGGAGTTCCCACCACTATAATTAGTGACAGAGACACCATATTCACATCAAAGTTCTGGAGTAGCTTTCAACAAGCAATGGGGGTTGAGTTGTGCTTGAGCACAGCCTACCATCCCCAAACTGATGGCCAGACAGAAGTAGTTAATAAATTCTTGGAGGATCTACTTAGAGCCTGTGTACTTGATCATGGTGGTAATTGGGAAGACTACCTTCATTTAGCAGAATTTGCTTACAACAACAGCTACCAGAGTAGTATAGGGATGGCTCCCTATGAAGCTCTATATGGGAGGCCTTGTTTGTCACCCGCTTGCTGGTTAGAGGTAGGTGATAAGGTGATGTTAGGACCAGATCATGTGAAAGAAACAAATGATAAGATCACACTGATCAAACAAAGAATGAAGGCAGCACAAGACAGAATGAAATCATATGCAGATAGAAGAAGGAAACCACTTGAATTTGAAGTAGGAGATTTTGTGTATTTGAAGGTCTCACCTATGAGGAAGGTGTTGAGATTTGGCAAGGCAGGGAAGCTAACCCCAAGATATATAGGACCATATGAAATCATTGCAAGAATAGGGAAGATGGCTTACAAGTTGAAGTTGCCAGAAGAAATGAGTGGAATACACAATGTATTTCATGTATCACAATTGAGAAAATGCGTACATGATGAAGCATCAGTGATTCAATCACAAAACAAAGTGGAAGTCAGACCAGACTTGGTGTATGAGAAGAAGCCAGTTGGCATTGTAGCTAAAGAAGATAAGAAATTAAGGAACAAAACTATTAAACTGGTAAAGGTGCAGTGGAGTCCAGACCCTAATGATTGTTCATGGGAGGTTGAGGACAAGATAAAAGTCCAGTACCCTCAACTATTTGCAACTGACAATTAGATTAGAGGTAATTTATCATTTATGCTTGTATTCAGTTAGTTAAACATAGTATTCAGTGTTGAATGTGCTTGCTTGATGTGTGCTTTGGTTGAATTAAGAGTATGTGTTTATGATGGTGTTGATATGTGACTAACAAAGGAATAAGATGTTAAATTGTGGGACACAATTTCTTAAAGAAGGGGTGTATGTGACAGCCCATAGTTAGGCAAGTATATATAAAAAATATATATAATATATGTATATATGTATTTTGAATATTTTATAAAAGAAAGATAGTTAGTTAAAATAAATCTTTTTCTCTGAAAATACCTGAGTGTGTGTGAGTGTGCATGCTCTTGTGCATGTGCACATTGTTCTAGTCAGCTACATGAACAAGGCACTTTTGTGAGTAAAGGCCTTATAAATAAATACAAAATAGCAGTAATAATAAATAAGTACATGACTTGTTAGTGTGTACACATTAGCCTAGTTACAATACATAAATAACTTAGGCAGATTTTAGTCTTAATTTCCATAGATTAAATAGGAGCATAGTTGCTTGTGTAGGTAGGAAATGCATGAATATATATGATGTGCAAAATATTTGATTTATACACACATATAGCTGGTTATAAAAATAAGTTTATATACATGATTAAAACCAGAAAAGACAAATAATGTCTGAGCCACAATCATGCAAATAATATGTGGAGAAATTTGCCAAAAGTAGCCAAGACAAGGAAAAAAAAGAAATGGTAGGAAAGGAAAGTGGAGAGGATGAACTATGGGTGAAACCAGAAAAGGTGATGGGATTTCTGATAAAAATAAATTACTTAACTAACCTTAAACCCTAGTAACTCCCTTATATACATCATTATTTCCTACGGTTACATGTTAGAACCTGGAAACAAAAGTTAGAAAAAAAATAGGCAGCAGTTTAGAAAATCAATGGCAGGCCTGAACCAAGACTTGGGAAGGAGAACTATGGTGAGTAAATCCTCACTTGGCAAGGCATTAAGACCTATGAAAGGCAGCCATTAACCTTTAGTTATTTTAATTTATGTTTGATGCTTTGCTTGCAATTTTTTTCTTAGTTTAGCAATTTTCTGTTGTTCCTGAGATCTTGTGACTTTCATTAATTTTGTTGTCACTCAACCTATGCTTGTTTATAGATGACAACTTATTGAAGGAATAACAACTGATTTATTTATATGTTTATGAATTTGAGAAATATTTTTAGTTAAAGCATGAATTAATAGGGAAAGTAGGATGCAAGGCAGTAAGAGGAAGGGGTTCTCTGGCTTATGTCTTGCAACTGAAAAGATGGTTGGGGTGCAATGGAATTTCCATGTGTTGAGTCCTAATCCATCAGTAAGTATTCTTTGGAAATAGGGTTGAGTAACAAGCAAACACACTTTAATGTGTGGATTGATTGTGAGAACCTTATTACTGGGGAAACCACAGAGTCATTTCACTTTTTAAAATGCTCAGACCTATGCTTAGCTAAAGATATATGTTTCCTGGAGATTTGACCATGCAACTAGTACTCGGCATCAGATAGTACTCGGCACCAGATAGTACTTGGAATCAGATAGTACTCGGCATCTAGAAGTACTCGGCGTAGTACTCGGCCTCCAGTGGAACTCGGCAACAGGAGTACTCGGCGTAGTACTCGGCATCCAGTGGAACTCGGCAACAGGAGTACTCGGCGTAGTACTTGGCATCCAGGAGTACTCGGCATTATAAGGCGTTCGGCGTATATGACTACTCGACATGACAGTACCGTTCGGCCAGAATGCATCATTCGGCCAGGAGGCACGTTAGGCCAAGGAGGATCGTTCGGCCAAAGGGACCGTTCGGCCAGAATGCATCGTTCGGCCAGGAGGCACGTTAGGCCAAGGAGAATCGTTCGGCCAAAGGGACCATTCGACCAGAATGCATCGTTCGGCCAGGAGGCACGTTAGGCCAAGGAGGATCGTTCGGCCAGAATGCATCATTCGGCCAGAGAGCATTGTTCGATCAAGCGCTTCGGACAGAGGCACGTTCGGCTTCGACTGACAACCATTCTGCACTTCCCACACATCAAACATATCGTTCGGCATAGAAAGGGTGGTTCGGCGTCATTGTGTTCGGCCTACCTGGTTCGGCATGCAGCGACCACTATACTTGGGCTAGAGTGTTCGGCTACTGAGCCCACCTGGGAAGTCCGGCCCATCTTTGTCTATAAATAAAGAGGCAGGGTCACAGTGAAAAGGGATCTTTTTCGAGAACACTGGGGAGACTCTGCCATTTTTCAGACTCATCTTCTCTACTTAGCAATTGCATTCAAGTATTCGATCTATGAATTGTATTTGTAATCAACCATTAAAGAAGATCAATAAAGTTTAACCTCAAAGTGGACGTAGGCAATTATGCTGAACCACTATAAATCTAATGTCCTTACTTTCTGCATTTAAATTAGCATTGTCTTCTTTGTTTAACTGATATTCATCACTTACATCTCTACACAATCTTTCTCTACGAGGTTAGTGACCATTTTTGGTGCTAACACTTTGGTGCTTTCACTGAGAATTGAATTCACAGACCTCAAGGATCTGCTTTGAAGCTACTGGATTGAACAAATCCCCCAAAGAAGATCCGACTCATTGATAGGACATCCGTTGATTCTACTCAGAGTTCCAACCAATAACTCTACAATGGCGAGACCACGTACCAGGTCAGCTTCTCATAATGCGGATGCCCATGAAACTACTAGCGTACAACAAGCAGGACCTAGCAATCAACCAGCTATTCCAGGTGTAGGAATTGCCACCCAGGACCAAACTCCAGTTGTCACCAGAATAGAGTTCAACGACTTGATGAGAGAACTCAGGGAAAGCAGGAGACAACTAGGAGAGCAGATGCAAGCTAACGCCGACCTGATGGCACAACTCACTCAACAGCAGCAACAGAATGCTAGGGGCAATCCCGCTCCCTATTCCTCATCCGACAGCTCAACTTCTTCTGATGAACCTCCCAGGCGCAGACGCCGTAAGACTGAAGCTGCACGGACGGGTGCTGCAGTTCAAACAGCTGGAAACCGTGACCAATTCGGAGCTGGAAACTTAGGAACTGGAGTACAGATGGAGGCTGGAGGCCCAGACCATCAAAACGCTAATGATGTCGAACCTCAAGACGCACGATTGGCAGATCGCCAGGAGAGGAGGCATCAACATGGACAGTCACGTAGAATGGACTCTAACCTTCCACCTTCCATACAGACACCAGACCTGACAGCCATGGTCAGGCAATTGATGAAAGAAAATAAGGGCCTGTCGAATGACGATTGGGGAGTATCAAGGAGTCACACTCCGTTCATAGATGTTGTGTTACAGGCGGCGTACCCCAGAAAGTTTAGTATGCCAACTATCCCTGCGTACGAGGGAAAGACTGACCCCAGACAGCATGTCATGAGGTACGAATGGATGATGGATTCAGCTAGGGAAAATGATGCCACCAAGTGTAGATGCTTTCCAATTACTCTATCTGGGATCGCTACTATGTGGTTTACCCGACTTCCTCCGCGGTCTGTATCCAATTTCGAGGAGTTGGCAAATAAGTTTATTGAGCAGTTCAGGATACACACTACTCGTCCAAAGGACGTAATGTCTCTGTCAAGTGTAATCCAAAGTCCCGGGGAGTCATTGAAGGAATATTTACAAAGGTTCCATGTTGCGGCAACTGAAGTCAGTAATCCCAACGATCATGCAATCCTAATGGCTGTGATGAGAGGTGTGGATCCGGATTCTGAGTTTGGAGACTGGTTGGCAGGAAAACCTCCGACTACGCTAGAGCGTTTCTACTCAAAGGCACACCAGTTCATAAGGAGAGAGGAAGCTAGATGGGTAAGACGAGATAAGACACCAGGACCTGTCCAAGAGTCCATGAAAGCAACGTTGCTGTGAAACAGTCCGGGGACAACTCGGGAAAGGTCCAAGTCAATGTCCAGAATAAGCCCGGGCAGCCTAAGGAGTCCGAAGGAAGAAATCAAGGGAAGAAGAGAGAAGCGGGGAAGTGGAAATCGAGAATTCCAAGCTACAACGAGTGTACCCCGCTGAATGCGTCTCTTGAGAACATTTACCTATCAAGCTACAATGAATTTTAGTACAGAAAGCCACGTCCAAAAGAATCAACCGAGGAACAGAAACGGACCAGGAAATATTGCCGCTTCCACGAGACTTATGGGCACAATACGGAAGAGTGCAGACACCTGCACGACGCTATCGAGAAGTTGATTAGGCAAAAGAAGTTGCAAGAATTTGTGAAGGATCCACATGAAGGAGGACAGGGAACGTCCAACCCAGGTCGTGCACCGGCTCCGCGTCATCCCGAGGAGCCTACCCGAACTATGGGTAGGCTAGTCATAAACACGATCATCGGCGGGCCTCACCCCGCAGATAAGAATTGGCAGGAGATGGAGCGGTGTGCTAGTGCCTTGAAGCATGCAGATTTCGAATGTTGTTCGAACACGGAGGATGGGACCCCTGCTAAGCAACAGCGCGTAATGACAGACGATATAGTGTTCAGAAACAGAGATGCTGACCAAGTGGAGGCTCCAACCATCGACCCGATGGTCATATCTGCAACGATCGGACCGACATATGTGAAAAGAATTTTGATTGATTGTGGAAGTTCTGTCAACATCATCTTCAAGAAGGCTTATGACCAGATGAAAATGGAAACAAAGGACTTGAAACCGTCCAAAGCTCGCATACACGGCTTTAATGGCGCAGCGACCGATGCGGTGGGCTATGTTGAGTTACCAGTTGAATTGGGACAAGGCGAACGTCGGAGGGTGCGAATCCTACCTTCGTAGTTCTGGATGTGGATTCCCCATATAATGTTTTCTTGGGCCGATCGGCCCTGGCTGAGTTTAGGACAGCATTAGCCCTGTGGTGCTTAACTTTGAAGTTCCCAACTGACAAAGGGGTAGGTATTGTTCATGGCGACCAAGCAGCTGGTCGTTCCTGTTATGTGGCTGAGCTCCGGGAGGCCCATCGAAGGGAAAAAGGAAAGGTTGCGGACAATCCCGTCCGCATCCTTAACACGGATAATTGACAAGTAGTGCCTGAGCCCTGGCTCGGGCATAATTCTCGGATCTTCAGAGACATAGATCCGAGAGACGACGATGAGAAACCCAGGGAAGAAAAGGCAGCGCCGGCTGAACTAACGGTTGATATTTCAGTTAGCCGAAACGACCCTTCGCGGATACTGAAGATCGGATCACAGCTTGGCCCCGCGATGACTGAAGACCTTAGTGACTTCCTCCAGGCGAATCTTGATGTTTTCGCCTGGACGCATTCTGATATGTGTGGGATTTCCCCCGCCATCACGAGTCATATGAACATAGACCCGAAATACGTCTCGGTTAAACAAAAGAGGAGAGGAATGGACCCGGAGAGGTCCGCTGCTCTCAGAGAGGAGGTGGACAAACTCAAAGCCAATGGGTTCGTCCGCAACGCCCTCTATCCTGAGTGGGTATCGAACCCTGTACTGGTGAAAAAGGAAAATAGGAATTGGAGAACTTGCGTAGACTATTCCGATTTGAACAAAGCGTGCCCCAAGGACAGTTTCCCGTTACCAAGGATCGATCAGTTGGTCGACTCCACCGCAGGACATGAGCTGTTATCATTCATGGATACATACTCGGGATACAACCAAATCCCCATGCATATTCCGGACCAAGAACACACCAGCTTCGTTACAGATGTCGGGCTATATTGCTATGTAGTAATGCCCTTCGGACTGAAGAACGCAGGAGCGACTTATCAGCGTTTGGTGAATCGAATGTTCAAGGACCAGCCGTGTAGGACGATGGAAGTCTATGTGGATGACATGCTCGTGAAGTCACGACAGTCAAACGACCACATTCGAGACTTGGCTGAAATGTTCGACATACTCAGGTTTTACGGGATGAAGATCAACCCTCTGAAGTGTTCCTTCGGCGTTGCGTCGGGGAAGTTTTTAGGATTCATCGTCAATGCTAGGGGAATTGATGCTAACCCAGAAAAGATACAAGCTATTCGAGATGTGCAAGTGCCCAGGACTATAAAGCAGGTACAGAGCTTGAATGGGAAAGTAGCTGCGCTAAGTCGATTCATATCCAGGGCAACTGACAAGTGCATCCCTTTCTTTGAGATAATAAAGAAGGGGAAGAGGAACTTCGAATGGACGTCTAGTTGTGACGAAGCATTCCGGGATCTGGTGAGGCATCTGGAGAGTCCACCAGTGCTGTCAAAACCAGTAGACCACGAGATACTGTACGTATACTTGGCTGTATCCCCACATGCGATAAGTGCAGCTTTAGTTCACGAGGAGGACCGAATCCAGAAGCCGGTGTATTATGTTAGCAAGCGTTTAACGGGGGCAGAAAGAAATTACCCTAAAATCGAGAAATTGGCCTATTGCTTGGTGATTGCATCACGTAAGCTACGCCCATATTTTCAAGCACACTCAATCAGTGTTTATACCGATCAACCCCTGTGGCAGGTACTCCAACGACCAGAAACTTCCGGAAGATTGCTAAAATGGAACATCGAGTTGAGCTAGTTCGATATCGCCTACTTGCCACGGAGGGCCATACAAGGGCAAGCATTAGCAGATTTCATCGCTGAGTTTACCATACCCATAGAACCAGATAATCATGACTTCATTCCCCCCGTTCATTGGAAATTATATACTAATGGGGCATCAAACGACTGTTGCTCCGGCGCGGGTGTAGTTCTTATAACTCCGGAAAATCGATCAATCTGTTATGCTTTGAAGCTTGATTTCCCAGCTACAAATAACGAAGCAGAATATGAAGCACTGATCGCTGGCTTGAAGCTCATCAGAGAACTCGGGATCAAATCAGTTGAAATCTTTTGTGACTCACAGTTGGTGGTTTACCAAGTGCGGGGAGATTACCAAGCGAAGGGACATAAGCTGGCTCCGTACCTTGTTCAGGTCCAAGAACTACTGTCAAATCTTGAGCGTTATGACATTTCACATGTCCCGCGTGAACAGAATAAAGAAGCCGACTTGTTGGCTAAGTTTGCAAGCACAGGCGACGTGCAGCAAATGGGATTGTATCCCGTTGAGGCCTTGCATGCCCCGAGCATAGACGAGATGAAAGTCGACCGCGTGTTGGAAACAGAAATTGAAAGGAGTCGTGGATGACCCCATTCAGATTGTACCTGACAACCGGGGCTTTACCAGAAAAAAGGAGCGAAAGACGACAAGTCCTTTGAAAGGCCGTGCGATACGTGATGCAGGATGGATTAATGTATCGAAAAGGGTTCTCAGTCCCCTTATTACGGTGCATCGCTCATGACGAGACAAAGCGGGTCTTGAAAGAGGTTCACGAAGGGGAATGTGGCGACCATACCGGGGGGCAAACGCTAGCAAAGAAGATTCTTCGCTATGGATATTACTGGCCGACCGTAAATCGGGACGCTGCAGACTACGCAAGAAAATGTGACAAGTGTCAAAGATATGTGAAAATCCCGAGGACTCCATCAACGGAACTCACACAAATGGTTAGTCCCTGGCCATTTGCAATCTGGGGAATCGACATAATTGGCTCCTTGCCTATATCCAAAGGTGGCGCGAAATACGCGATAATTGCAGTCGACTATTTCACAAAATGGGCTGAGGCAGAACCCTTGGCCACAATCACCTCTAAGAAGGTCATTAACTTCGTTGTACGAAGCATTATATGCCACTTTGGCCTTCCTCGCACCATCATTACGGACAACGGGACGCAATTTGAAAGCAAAGAGTTCAAAAAGTTCTGTTTAAAGTATGGCATCGAGAAGAAGTTCGTCGTCGTTGCACACCCTAAAGCTAACGGACAAGTTGAGGCCGTTAATAAAATAATCAAGTCCATACTGAAGAAGCGTCTGTAGAAAGTCGGAGGCAAGTGGGTAGATGAACTCCCGACAGCACTATGGGCTTATAGAACTACCCACAAGTCCGCGACCGGCCACACTCCATTCACCTTAGCATACGGCTCGGAAGCCGTTATACCCGTGGAACTTGAAGTTCCATCACACCGAGTGACATACTATGATCCCAAGACGAACCAGGACCTCTTGTTGGAATCGCTGGACTGCATCGATGAAAAGCGTGAAGAGGCCGAATTAAGGGCGGCAGCGCATAGACACCGAGTCAAGCGTTACTACGACGGCAGAGTCCGCCCAAGGACTTTTGATGAGGGCGATCTCGTTCTGAAACGAGTTTTTCCGGTACCATCACGTGTGAATCCCAGCTGGGAAGGTCCGTACGTCATTGAACGGAAGCTTGGAGAGGGAACATTCAAGCTAGCGACCGTTGATGGCACGACACTCCCCCGAGCATGGATCAGTGAACATCTACGGCACTATTACATTTAGCATGTTTTCTTTCTTGTTTTAGGCACTGTTATTTCCTGTATGTTTTTGTTCAGTCGTAACTTAGTTTCTTTTTAACTATGTAATCAAGCAGTTTAGTTGTTTTTCATTAATAAAGGCTTGAAGCCGTATTTTCCACGAATCACTATTGTTTCTATATCTCATAATCGGATGACGAACTACATTATCCTGTACGACGTACGGACTCGTATAAACAACCTCAAATCTCTGAATCCCCAGAGCGCGGATCGGAGTACTCTAAGTCCCCAGAGTGCGGACTAGAGTATAAACGATTTCAAATCTCTGAATCCCCAGAGCGCGGATCGGAGTACTCTAAGTCCCCAGAGTGCGGACTAGAGTATAAACGATTTCAAATCTCCGAATCCCCAGAGCGCGGATCGGAGTACTCTAAGTCCCCAAAGTGCAGACTAGAGTATAAACGATTTCAAATCTCCGAATCCCCAGAGCATGGGTCGGAGTACTCTAAGTCCCCAGAGTGCGGACTAGAGTATAAACGATTCCAAATCTCTAAATCCCCAGAGCGCGGATCGGAGTACACTAAGTCCCCAGAGTGCGGACTAGAGCATAAACGATTTCAAATTTCTGAATCCTCAGAGCGCGGATCAGAGTACTCTAAGTCCCCAGAGTGCGGACTAGAGTATAAACGATTTCAAATCTCCGAATCCCCAGAGCGCGGATCGGAGTACTCTAAGTCCCTAGAGTGCGGACTAGAGTATAAACGATTTCAAATCTCCGAATCCCTAGAGCGCGGATCGGAGTACTCTACGTCCCCAGAGTGCAAACTAGAGTATAAACGATTTCAAATCTTCGAATCCCCATAGCGCGGGTCGGAGTACTCTAAGTCCCCAGAGTGCGGACTAGAGTATAAACGATTCCAAATCTCTAAATCACCAGAGCACGGATCGGAGTACTCTAAGTCCCCAGAGTGCGGACTAGAGCATAAACGATTTCAAATCTCCGAATCCCCAGAGCGCGGATCAGAGTACTCTAAGTCCCCAGAGTGCGGACTAGAGTATAAACGATTTCAAATCTCCGAATCCCCAGAGCGCGGATCGGAGTACTCTAAGTCCCCAAAGTGCAGACTAGAGTATAAACGATTTCAAATCTCCGAATCCCCAGAGCATGGATCGGAGTACTCTAAGTCCCTAGAGTGCGGACTAGAGTATAAACGATGCGAACCTCCGAATCCCCTGAACGCAGATCAACTTACTCTAAATCCCCAGAGCGCAGATTTAGAAAAAAGTCCAAGTACTCAAGAAATGTGGAACAAGAAGTATGCCACGTCTGGAAATGTTTGAACAACGCGAGAATGGACTGGGAGATAATGCAACTCATAAGAACTTGAATTATGACTACAGTTAGTCAGCAAACCAAAGAAAAGCAAGAGAATCATTCGAAACGAAAAAGAAACTGAACTTCATTCAATAGTTCAAAATGGGGTAACACAGTTACTCCTACAAAACTCAGAGTTAAGAACCAATCTATACAAACTACAAGCTACAAAAGATAAAAACAACTACAAGACTTAAGCAAGAAGCTCGTTGAACGAGTGTATCGATTATTTCTTCGGTTTCTTCTTCTTGTCTTCCTTTGTTTTTTCCGACGACTCCTCTCCCTCACGCTTTTTCTTGGATTTCTTGCTTGCTAAAGAAGCGAAGTTAGGAGTAGGAGACGGAACATCCAGTGGTTTGAACCTGCCCGGGAGAATGATTTTCAAAGGTCGGTTCCGCGGGTCGGTAAGTTCCAGTATTTCAGGTTCAACTTTGACCTCGACCTTTTTCTTCTCCTCTTTGGCGAGGCGGTCCTTCATGCTCATCTTTGAAGTATGCTCAGAGGCGCCAGTGATTTCAATTTCATCACTCCCTTCGACAGGAGATGAAGTGTCAAGCTTATCATCATCTAGCGCCCCGATCACTTGAGCATCGGGACCACGAATTACTCCCGCGTGAACAACGTCGCTTGTTTTCTCTGCCTCCTCCTTGGCATCATCGCTCCTCGGAGTTTGCTCGGGGTCAGAGCAGCCTGCATGAAAACATAAAGAATGAACATTAAAACGAATAACCACTGCTGGAAAATGACAGATCTTTCAACTTCTAGAGAAGAAGAGTTTCCTACCAGGTTTCGGTTGGCTATTGGTTGCGCATGGGGTCTCACCCTCCAGGATAGGGGATAGCACATGAGCGCCAAGCCCGGGATCTTCAGGATCATAACCGGCATGCTGCTCGAATGGATCAAGTGTCGACCGACCGGCCGGTTGAGCAGCGGGAGGAGCAGCAATATGAGGAGCCATAGTCTCAGCTCCAGATGGGCCAGCTTCATCACTTTTCTCTTTTGGAAGGGGAGAGCCTTTGCTATAAAGCGCCAAAGCTGCGGATAGATCCGCTGGCTCATTCCCCCTAAGAAACTCCTTCACCAAGGCATCCTCATCGACCTCTTCAGAGCCCGACTCGATTTTCCTGATCTTTACTAAGGTTTCCCAGGCCTCAGCTAGGGATTCGAGATAGCCATCACCCAAGAATGTTAAGTCACGATGCATAAGGACGCGGGCTCTGTACTCAGCAATCAACGGGTCAAACATGCATTTGACCTCTTCCCTGCCGGCTTCTGCGGCTGCCTCGAGACGAGAGTCAATCTCCTCCGCAACTTTTCTTTTGCCCTCCTCACGGGCTTCGTCCTTCATTTTTTCAACCCCAGCGAGTTCGCCATCGAGCTTCGTTTTCAGGAGCCGAGTAGCAACGATTTCATCACAATATCGTTGTGATTCTTCTTGAGCAGCTACTTTGTCCTCCTTTTCCTTGGAGAGTAATTCTTTCAACTCTCTGACTTGTATGACGAGCGCGTCAAGGGCACCGCTGCGCTGGACTGCCTCATCAAGTTCCTTCTTGTGAGCCATCTCTAAACGAGTAACTGCCTCAGCAGTATCTTTTGCGCTTTGTTCAGCGGCTTCCATCTTCGACTTGTACGAAGCAAGCTCTTCGTCTTGACGCTTGATGATGTTCTTGTCGCAGCCAGCCTCCAATTTCAGGCGATCAATCTCATATTGACGCTCAACGGACACCTCCGAGATCTTTTCAACCAAGTGTACAAACGCGTCATGTTGAACATAGACGTCGTTATTACAGGCAATGGCACTCTGCTTCACATGCCCAGGGATATGGTGAATAGCCGAGAGGAACTTCAGACCATTGAAGCAAATTTTTGGAAACTTGGCCTTAAGATCGACCATCTTTTCCGCTACAGTTGGATCAACCGCGGGAGTAGGGGGAGGAGGCCTTGGAAGTTCTGCTCTTTTTCGTTGCTCCCGAATTTGCCTTGTGCTCGATGAACCGGAGTGTTGTTCTCGAGGAGCATCAGGTTGGTAACCCTTCTGTGAAGACTTCTCTCTATCCGGCTCAGTTGAAGGAAGAGGATCACGGGACTGTGAAGATTGAGAATATGCCTTCTTACGGTAAGACGAATCACGAGGACGATTGTCTCTATCTTCATAATCATCTCTGTCCCTGCGTCTGCCTGGACCTGAGTCCCGTCCGGAATGATGAAATATGGAAGAGCCATGAAGGCGATCGAGTCCGTGAGAGCGCCCCATGTCACCTGCAAAGAATGGAGATAACAACGAGTTAAGAAAAATCCGGGAAATAAGAAAAAAACTTGAAGTGTATGATGGAATGCGTATGTGCGTGTGTGTCCTAGTGTTCACCCCGACGGACCAGTTCTTTTATCTTTACTAATCGGAGTATTGTCTCCTTGGACCGGGAGTTGAACTCCCACATTGCGTCTAGCGGGCGAAGAAAACTTGAGGGCTTCAGGATCGTCAAACCCGTAATTAAGTATATCATCGGAGATAGAAAGATTCGACAAACCCTTAGGGAACTTTCCAGGTGCTGTGAGGAAGCCTCTTTCTTGGGCGGGATAGGCATAACTTTTGAAGTGCCACCAACTTTCTCCTTCCGAATATTGTATTTTAACCTCTTCTTTCCCTTAGAAGGGGAGGATGATGTTTCAATGCCGTGAACTTCGACAGCCGGATTCCAAGCAGGACCCACATTCTCGCCTTGGGTCTCAGGAGCTTCATCCTCTTAGTGCTCGCCTTCTTCGTGCGCATCGGGAGTGCGGCGTGATGACGATCCGGCCTGTTTTTTCCCTTTACCGGATGCTGGCTTGGGAATAGAGACGCCCTCCGGAAGGCTAATCCGGCGACCAGGGGCTAGCAAGCCGAACCTCGACAATGACTCGTTTGAAATAATGGTCTGAATGTCTCGTTCCTCGGTAGGAAGAGCTCTAATGGCCTCAACGGTCTTAGAATATCCTCGGCCCTCCGGACGCGGATTGATACCTAAAAAAGATGAAACGAGGAGTTAGAAAAAGCATGACTCCGATTAATCGCGAATGATGACTCAGCGAAGAGACTTACTGCCTTCAACCCATCTCCTCGCAAAACCAGGAGGGCAACGCACGTAGAACCATTCCTGTTTGTACAGGGCAAATTTACTACATGCCCCTGTCAAGATTTGGCATTTGTGGTACGGCTCGAGGAACATGAAGGAAGGGCTGTCTTTCCACTTTTTGATCATATAGATGTATCTGATGTCACCAGAAGTTGGAGGTCTGGAGAAGACAGCCATGAAGAGTAGGTAGGTCCCATATAGAAACGCGTGACCGTTCGGGTGCAGCTACGACGGGGCAATGTCGATGTACTGCAACACGTCCCGAAGGAATAAGTTAAACAGAGGCACGCTGCCCATCCAACACATGAACTTGTTGCAAGTGGTATATCCGACCGGGGACAGGTGAGGACGATCATGTCGCGAAGGGACTAACACATCGGCGAAAGGAATCCCGTGGATGGAACATATCCATCGGAGTGCGGCTTCATTGATCTTCGAGGCTTGTGAATCGATCGGGTTGTCTAAAAGAATTGTTGCCTCCAGGGCATCGGGTGCTAAGTTATGGGCAGGGGAAGTCGACGGATTTGAAGCATCAGTGGCTTCTTGCCTTGATGATGGCCCAGGTCTGTCTGATATGGTGGCGGAGCTAGACTTCATAGACATCCCCAATAAATAATGAATCTGTTTAAGTGCCTGCGAAAACTATACTTGAAAAAACGTTGAGCGTTAGAGTTAACAACACGAATATCCCCCCCCCCGTGTGGTGTGTGATCTAGTGCAAGCAATCGTGTAAAAGCGTTGAAAGTTTGAAGGTCGCAAAGTTGTTGCTATAAAACTGAGCATCAAGTCATCGCCCTCGGAGACCGTCATCGCTGACCGTCCCCAGAAGCCTGCCTTTTGGCGATTGCAATTCCAGATCCAGAAAACGTATGATAATCTAAGTTCAGATTTACGTTTACTGAAGCTAAGAAGTTAGCGATCCGGGCCGGCTTCACGTATGCTAGAATGCTTGGGCCATGTTTCTTGTTTTGCTTTACGAGTAGATATAGTTAATGAGTGTTCGGCTAAATTTTGGTTCGGCTAAGTCTTTGTTTGGCCAAGTCATTATTCAGTTAAGTCACTGTTCGGCTAAAGTAATTGTTCGGCTAAAAGTCACTGTTCGGCTAAAGTCGTTGTTCGGTTAAGTCCTGGTCCGGCTAAAGTCACTGTTCGGCTAAAGTAATTGTTCGGCTAAAAGTCACTGTTCGGCTAGAGTCGTTGTTCGGTTAAGTCCTGGTCCGGCTAAAGTCATTGTTCGGCTAAAGCATTGTTCGGCTAAAGGGATCGTTCGGCCTTGTTTTGTTCGGCATGTTTTAGCCTGAGTATGGTACGGTGTTTGTGACTGTTCGGCTGAAATGACCATCGGCACGTTGTCTTCAACATTGGCCTCATCTCTTCCTCCATCCACACCGAACCATGAGGACGAATCATTTGTCAAGTCGTACCAGACCAGACCGCTCGATGCACCTAGTCATCTCCTAATTACTCCATGTTTCTACTTCCACCAATCTGGTCCGGCATAAAATACCTATGCCGAACCACAATGGGTCTATCATTGATTTCTGGAAAAAACTCATCTCTATTTACACTTCCTACCACCACTCGTCGCGTGACTCGACATTTTGTCCAAGGCTCGATTTATCCCATCAATCAAGGGAGTTCGAGCATAAAGGCTGTATTGAGATGAAAGGATCGGTACCTAGTTGGTAAGGAAGAAACTTGGGAAGAATCGGCGAGTTGTATGCTGATAGGTTCGGCAGAGGCAAGGCAGAGGTATTGGAAGTGTGAAAAGGGAAAGAAGGATAGAGGTGCTGGATTTTATAGGGAAACAGAAGAAGTCGAAAAGGCTACACCCGGTGGAACCGGTCAAGGTCATGACGTTCGGCATCGGCGTATAAGAGTGTCCGGCACTGAAGGTTCGTTCGGACAAAGGCACGTGCGATTACGAATGCCTCGTTCGGCATCTGGGAAACGTTCGGCACACACCTAAACCACTGGAATTCTCAAAAAGACATCTCTGTTCGAGGTTAGTCAAGAGTTTAAGACGAGATGAAAAGGTTACATGATTCAAAGCGTACCACGATTCGGCCACGCGATACACTTTGGGGGGCAAGTGTTTCCTGGAGATTTGACCAGGCAACTACTACTCGGCATCAGATAGTACTCGGCACCAGATAGTACTCGGCATTAGATAGTACTCGGCATCTAGAAGTACTCAGCGTAGTACTCGGCATCCAGTGGAACTTGGCATCTAGAAGTACTCGGCGTAGTACTCGGCATCCAGTGGAACTCGGCAACAGGAGTACTCGGCATAGTACTCGACATCCAGTGGAACTCGGCAACAGGAGTACTCGGCATAGTACTCGGCACCCAGGAGTACTCGGCATTAGAAGGCGTTCGGCGTATATGACTACTCGACATGACAGTACCATTCGGCCAAAATGCATCGTTCGGCCAGGAGGCACGTTAGGCCAAGAAGGATCGTTCGACCAAAGGGACCGTTCGGCCAGAATGCATCGTTCGGCCAGGAGGCACGTTAGGCCAAGGAGGATCGTTCGGCCAGGAGGCACGTTAGGCCAAGGAGGATCGTTCGGCCAAAGGGACTGTTCGGCCAGAATGCATCGTTCAGCCAGAGAGCATTGTTCGGTGAAGTGCTTCGGACAGAGGCACGTTCGGCTTTGACTGACAACCATTCTGCACTTCCCACACATCAAACATACCATTCGGCATAGAAAGGGTGGTTCGGCGTCATTGTGTTCGGCCTACTTGGTTCGGCATGCAGCGACCACTATACTTGGGCTAGAGTGTTCGGCTACCGAGCCCACCTGGGAAGTCCGGCCCATCTTTGTCTATAAATAGAAGGGCAGGGTCACAGTGAAAAGGGATCTTTTTCGAGAACACTGGGGAGACTCTGCCATTTTTCAGACTCATCTTCTCTACTTAGCAATTGCATTCAAGTATTCGATCTACGAATTGTATTTGTAATCAACCATTAAAGAAGATCAATAAAGTTTAACCTCAAAGTGGACGTAGGCAATTACGCTGAACCACTATAAATCTGGTGTCCTTACTTTCTGCATTTAAATTAGCATTATCTTCTTTGTTTAACTGATATTCATCACTTACATCTCTACACAATCTTTCTCTACGAGGTTAGTGACCATTTTTGGTGCTAACAATATATCTCTGAATGAAACTGACTTGAAATATCTACAAGTGTGACTGATTAAATTGTTGAATGGATGAATGGGTGAATGATTGATGGATGTATGAAAACTGCTAGCACATATTGGTTAGCATACCACAGTTTTGGGCATGACACTGCATATGTAATATTGGGTCATATGAAAGAACTTAGTAATTAAACTAAGGATGTGGGTCACCTCTATCAGGTTGGGTATGAGGGAAGTGGGTATGACATAGTGGTTGGCTTGCATCAAGGCTGGGATGTGAGTTTGCACATGGCATGTTTATGCCCAAATAGCTTATAGTGCACTGGAAACCAGGTAGTGGTTCTAGGCAGTGTGCACCAGTGCAACCATGAATGTAATACTGGACTTTAGAATAACATGAAATAATTATACATGCAAGGGTAAATAAGCTAGAAGTATATGGGAGTCCTAACATGTAGACTCGGGTTTGATACTTTGGCCCAATACCATGAATATGGTATGTGCATGTTTATGTATGATTGTGCATGTTTTGAGTGTTAGCACCAACTTCTGTGTATGTATGATGGTTGATAGGTTTTCTAGACCAATGTTTTTGATGACAAGTTAGTCTAAGAATACACACTTGTCATTTAACAACACATACACCACTGGATAAACACTTTGTAAATTTGAACATGAGAAGGAGACTTGTTGTCTTGAATAAAATATTTAGCCTTTGAGAACAGAAACTATAATAATGGAACATACTTCATTAGTCTTTATGCATTAACAAGTGATTCTACTCACACCAGACATAAGTCTGACCTGTTTGTTGCTTGCATCAAATGGGTGCTTCATATGTATTATGGAGCAGATCATGAGATGTCTACAGGAAAAGAGAAGGCTAAGTGATAAGATGCAAATGTGTAATGCTAAGAAGAAATTTGCTAATTTAGGGAACTATGAATGTTTGCTGAAGAATGTCCTTCATGTTTTATTTTTAGTTAGAAGACTTTCTGTAATAATATTGTATTTGTGCTGGATTTTGATGGTGATGTAATGAATGGTCTAAAAGATTATTATGGGATGAAACTGTTTTCAGTAGAAAAGATAAATGTGTTTAGCTTTATATCATAACCTGTAAGTATGCAAATTTTCATGAGTCAAGCAGTGAATTCAGTAGTAAATCTGAAGCATATGTGAACCGGTAATGTATGCATATGTGTTAGATTGTTTAGAGGTTAGAACCTACTTACAAACTAACTGTAACATTATGAAGTTAGGATAAACCCATAGGTAGAAAAGAAAAAAAAACATAAGAAGCATGAACTCAGATTTTTGTATGAGTTTGAGGTTTTAAATGAATAAGCAAAGATAGTAAATCATAACAAGACAGTATAGGGATCCAACCTAATCAAGTTGATCAATCTGCAAACTAAGGTGTAGTAAATAGCAGTTGTACATGTTTATGTGCACACAGGTGCACAGAAGCATGCACAACCTTCTGCTTTGCTATCTGAAAAGCCATATTGCAAAAGTCTAAGTGTTATGACTCAACTCACATGTTTCATTAAATATACAGAGGTAAACACAAATAAACAAACAAGAATTAGTTTGAAAATAATTGCATAAAGATTTAAATGGGAGAGGTTCTTTCCCAATCCTTTTTACTATGGCTAAAACATAGTTATTTTGTTTAGAATAAACTGAGTTATTCTTTATTCAAAAAAAAACTCTGATATTATAATTAAAATGATTTGTATGTTTATATGTACATACAAATAGTTTTTACAAAGAAGTATATCAATATTTCTATATTGATCAAGTTGGATCTTGGGAAATAAAAAAAATAGTTGGTTTTGGAAGTAAGTAACCCTTAATTTAGCATAAACTAAATTGAGTCACTCAAACAATTTGTAGACTAGGAAGGGTTGCTTCAGGAGGTGCGGGCCCATCAAATCAAAATCAAATACCAAATCAGGTTAAACTGGAGGAACCCGTATGTACTGGCGGGAGGTTAGTGATTAACACTGTTAGTGGTGGTCCTCATCCAACGGATTGGAGCTGTAAGGAAATGGAGTCGTACGCCAGTTCAATTAGGCATGCGAACTTCGAATGTTGCTGTAACTTGGAGGATGGGGCTCCGGTCAAACAGCAGAAGACGATGACATATGACATCGTTTTCCGAGACAGGGATGCTGATAGAGTCGAAGCCCCTACCATTGATCCACTAGTCATTTCAGCTCAGATAGGTCCTGTTTGGATGAAGAGGATCTTAGTGGACAGTGGAAGTTCAGTGAACATACTCTTTAAGCGAGCCTATGATCAAATGAAGATGGAAGCAAAAGATTTGAATCCTTGTCAGTCTCGTATTCATGGCTTCAATGGAAGTACGACTATACCCATTGGGATGGTGGAGCTACTAGTGGAGTTGGGAATTGGGGAGCGCTGGAGAGTCTGGATGTTGCAGTTTATCGTATTGGATATTGACTCACCATACAACGCTTTCTGGGGCCGACCGGCCCTAACTGAGTTCAGGCCTGTTATTGCCCCTTGGTGTCTGACTTTGAAATTCCCTACTGACAATGGAGTCTGAGTCGTTTAGGGAGACCAAGCTGCTGGATAGACCTATTATGTGGCTGAGCTGTGGGAGGTGCAGCGAAAAGAGAAGGGAAAGGGCGTAGAGGAATCTCCCTGCGTCGGCTTTGCAGATAATTAACAGTTAATGCCTGGGCCTAGCCTCGGGCACCACAACCAATTCCCAAGAGATCTTGATCCAAGAGATACTGAAAGCGAGGACGAAGTCAAAGACAGCCTGGCTTCTCCGGCAGAGCTGATGATCGATGTTCCGATCGATAATGATGACGATTCTAGAATGATAAAGATTGGATCTTAGCTAGGCCAACAGATGGAGGAATTGGTTGAATTTCTCCGGGCAAACCTCGACGTGTTTGCCTAGACACACTCTGACATGTGTGGGATCTCGTCGGACATCGCAAGCCACACCTTGAATATTGACCCACAGCATGTCCCGGTCAAGCAAAAAAGGCGTAGTATGGATCCAGAGAGATCTGCCGCCCTAAAGGAAGAGGTAGATAAACTTAAGTCGAACGGGTTTATCCGAGATGCGCTATATCCAGAATGGATGTCCAACCCTGTACTTGTCAGGAAACCTAACGGGAAATGGAGAACATGTGTGACTACTCAGACTTGAATAAAGCTTGCCCCAAAGACAGTTTTCCACCTCCCTGGATTGATCAACTTGTAGACTCAACAGCCAGACACGAGCTCTTATCCTTCATGGATGCATATTCTGGCTACAATCAGATTCTCATGCACCTGCCGGATTAGGAGCATACCAGCTTCGTCACCGATCTGGGACTTTACTGCTACAAAGTCATGCCATTTGGACTCAAAAATGCTGGAGCAACTTACCAACGGCTAGTTAATCGAATGTTTGCTAACCAGATCGGAAAAACTATGGAGGTATATGTGGATGATACGCTTGTAAAGTCACGATTCTCCACCAGTCATATCAAAGACCTGGAAACGATGTTCAACATCCTTCAAGAATATAGAATGAAGCTCAATCCATTAAAGTGTCACTTTGGGTCGCGTCTGGAAAGTTCCTTGGGTTCATCGTTAATGCTCGGGGGATCGAAGCCAATCCCGAGAAGATCTATGCAATTATGAATCTTGAGACTCCAAGGACCATAAAGCAAGTTCAGAGCCTCAACAGGAAGGTAGCAGCGCTGAGCAGGTTCATCTCAAAGTCCACCGACAAATGCATCCCCTTCTTCGACCTAATCAGGAAAGGAAAATGGAACTTTGAATGGACTACCGAATGTGAAGGTGCATTCCGAGCACTGGTTCAGCACCTATCCACACCACCTACTATGTCAAAGCCTATTGATCATGAGAGATTGTACATCTACTTGGCGGTGTCAGAAAATGCAATCAGTGCTACTTTGGTTCGAGAGGAGGATCAGATACAATAGCCAGTCTATTACATCAGCAAACAACTGACTAGAGCAGAGAGAAATTATCCGAAATTGGAGAAGTTAGCTTACTGTCTTTTCATTGCCTCGAGGAAGCTTCGCCCGTATTTCTAGGCTCAACCTATCACTATCTACACCGACCAACCGTTATGACAGGCCCTTACGCGGCCTGAGACGTCCGGTAGGTTACTCAAGTGGAATATCGAGTTGAGTCAGTTCGACATCACTTACACACCAAGGCGAGCTATTCAAGGACAAGTCCTAGTGGACTTCATCGCCGAATTCACTATCCTAGAGGACTTGCCCGAAGCTAATGAATCTCCCAAATATGTCCTGAAGCTGCATACTGATGGCGCATCAAATGACCGCTTCTCAGGTGCTAAAATTATGCTCGAAACTCCTGAAGGCCGATCTATATGATATTCTTTGAAGTTTGATTTCCATGCAACCAACAATGAGGCCAAATACGAAGCTTTACTTGCCGAACTTAGACTCACCAGAGACTTGAAAATTATTGCTGTGGAGATTTAATGCGATTCACAATTGGTTCTGTGCCAAGTTCGGGGGGAATACCAGGCCAAAGACCGAAGACTGGCTGCTTATCTTGCCCGGGTCCAGGAAATATTGAATCAGTTCGATTATAATGCCATCTATTGCATACCCCGAGAACACAATCAGAAGGTCGATTCCTTGGCGAAGTTAGCTAGCACCAGTGAGGCAGAGCAAATGGGATTCGTTGCCGTTGAGACACTATCTTCCCCGAGTATTGATCAAATAGAGACCGACTGGGTACATGAAGTCATACCCGACAAGGAATCGTGGATGACTCCGTTCAGGAACTATCTCGAGCATGGGACCCTTCCAGAGCGCTGGAGTGAGAAAAGACAAGTTCTCCGGAAGGCTTCGCGATTTACTATTCAGAATGGGGTCATGTATAGAAGAGGATACTCTATTCCTTTACTCTGGTGTATCACTCATGATGAAATTAAGCGAGTATTACATGATGTTCATGAAGGAGAATGTGGCGATCACACCGGGAGGCGAGCTCTTGCTAAGAAAATGCTCCGATATGGTTATTATTGGCCAACTGTAAATCGCGACGCATCAGATTTTGCCAGGAAATGTGACAGATGTCAGAAGCATGTTCGGATTCCAAGAGCCCGACCTACCGAAATAACTCAAATGGTCATTCCATGGCCATTCGCAATATGGGGCATCGATATTATTGGGTCTCTACCTCTAACTAAAGGTGGAACGAAGTACACCATCTTTGCAGTTGATTACTTTACCAAATGGGTGGAAGCCGAACCCCTTGCTACTATCACAACGAAGAAAGTGATCAACTTTGTGGTACGCAACATTATCCGTCGATTTGGTCTCCCACATACCATCATCACTGACAACGGAGCCCAATTCGATAATGTCAAGTTCAAGAATTTTTGTCAACGATTCCATATCCAAAAGAAGTTCTCTGTAGTTGCACACCCTCAAGCGAATGGATAGGTCGAAGCTGTTAACAAGTTATAAAGTCCATTCTAAAGAAACGATTGGAAAAGGCCGGGGGCAAATGGATCGATGAACTTCCTATGGCCCTATGGGCATATCGAACAACCCACAAGTCCGCGGTCGGCCACAATCCATTTTCACTTTCCTACGGCTCAGAAGCCATTATTCCAGTCAAGTTGGAAGTACCTTATCATCGTGTGACTTACTATGATCCGAAGACAAATGCTAAATTACTTGCTGAATCTCTAGACTTATTAGATGAGAAGCATGAAGAGGCTGATTTGAGGGCAGCCGTGCACCGAAGTCGAGTCGCCCGATTGTATAACGCTAAAGTCCAACCCCGAACCTTTAAACTTGGCGATCACGTCCTCAAGAGGATTAACCCAGTCCCTTCGCATATGAAACCAACGTGGGAGGGACCGTATGTTATTGAACAAAGACTCGGAGATGACACATTTAAATTATCAACTGTTGATGGTCTCACTTTGCCGAGAGCCTGGAACAGCGAGGGTCTTCGTCGCTACTACAAATAACAGGCTTTGTTTATTCATTCAGTCTGCTTTTCATTTGCAATTTGTTTATGCATTTCAAAATTTTAATTTGTAATAAGGCAACTAACGTTGCCATACTTTCTTATTTCAGCAATAAAATGCAATCTCTTCGAGCCAGAGCAGTGATTCTTAAAATGCATCATACGACCATCACAATGCACGAAGAGCTAAGTTCTATCCTACGGTGGGACTTATTCAAATAGGGAGTGACTGTGATACGACCGGTCACTCGCTAAGTGAAACCCGAGCTCGGAGGCAAGCTATCACACTAAGGCCAAAAAGGATTGATACATGACAATCCTCTAACTAACTCCGGCTCCCAGAGTGCGAGCTGGAGTATAAACTTGCAAATGTGGGCTCGAAGAGGGTGGATCCGTCCACCTGACAACCTCGCCCGTATTTAATCCAAGCCCGAAGAGGATGGACCCATCCATCTAACGACCTCGCTTGTTAACTCAGGGTGGATGTAACCCGACCATCCATGATCCTGATAAATATATCGTTCCTAGAGTGCGAATGAAATTCTAAAACTCAAAACAGATGTGACCGGCCGTCTGTTGACTAACTCTAAGTTCCTAGAGCGGGGACTGGAGTATAAACTTTAACCGGGTGTGACTGACCACCCACAACTAACTCTAAGTCCCCAAAGCGTGGACTGGAGTATAAACTTCGACTGGGTGTGAATGACCGCCCATAATTCAATCTAAGTCCCTAGAGTGTGGACGCAATTCCGATTACTAAAAAACGGGTGTGACTGACCACCCGAAAAACAACTAAAGTCCCTGGTGTTTGGGCGTAACTTTAAACATTAAGCAAGCGCAATCGACCGCCCGCATGCGAGTTCAATCCCCAGAGTGTGGATGCGATTGTCAATAAGTGAGCAAGTGTAACCCGACCACTCAAATTCATCTCTCTACCACTCCATTCCAACTAAGTGAAGCTAAAAATGTTGAAGATGAAAAGCAACCACCGTCCGACCACTTCAACTCATCCCCAGGACTGGGGCATGACTCTAGCACCAACTACTAATCGAGACAATATGATGTTGAAGAGCGACTTGACATTTGGTTACAGCCCGAAGCCATGACTCTGGAACTTAACAACTGAGCACAAGTCCGATTCAGAGGCTAATGCTTCGGAAGTGTGGAGAGAAAACTCGAGTGATGCAACACTTAAACAAATAAACTTGGAGTTGTGCAAAGAACAAAAGGAAATTCTATTTATTTATCCCCTAAAATAAAAATAGATACAAGGAGTCTATGCCAATAATCCTACTAGCAGTGGCCGAACCCACATCTATACACGGCTTCCTAACTATCTACCAAAAAAGGGATGCCAAGATTCATTCCTACTCCTGGGGCTTTTTCTTCTTATGCCCCTTCTCCTTTGGAGTCGACCCACTGGAGCTGCCACTATGATGTCGCTTTGAGCTTTTTCCTTTACTAGGCTTGTCCCTGGACGGGGGAAGTATCGTGGTCTCCTCCTCTGAACTCACCGAAATCAGGATGCTTTCAGAGTGCATGGTCGGAGGGACGGGGGCACTTTCCATATGAGAAGATACAGGGGAACCCCAGTAACGATAATCGTGCCACCTGGAGAGATCATGAGTAAAGGGGTCGGGCCAGGTCCTGCCATTCCACCTCCTTTGGTGCTGTCCATTGTTGCGCCCGCCATCTTAACGTTAATTTCTGCCATTATTGCATCATCATGAGCTGCTTGGGTATCGGGCGGAACATTGGCAGTCGGAGCCGAAGAGCTGGCTGCGAACGCACTTTCACTCATAACAAAAGGCAAGTTAGAAAGTGGATCGTTGTGGGTGCCTAGGAGCTCATCCATCATTTGCTCGTTAAAAGTGAAAGCGCTCACATCAACTTCCTCGGCCGTAGCAGTAGTGGTGGTCGTCGTAGCCTCCGTTATGATAGCCTCCTGTTCTTGATTTTGTTCTCGGGTTGCAGGGGGCATGGTCGGTGCTACTCTATAATTGAATGGAGATAAGAGAAAATATTAGAGATTTCCTTTTATAGTACTCCAGACTTTGAATGAGTTCGAGAAGTGTTCGGAATACCTTCCTCAAGTTGGCTCGTGGCAGGGGCTGGAGTTCCTCCTAACACATGCTCGCGGGCTAGAGATAGTTGTGACTGATCCGGGTAATAGGTGATGGCACAGGTAAAGGATCAACCACAGGAACGGATTCAGGCTGGGTTGAGGCAGGGATCTCAGAGCTTGTATCATGATGCTCAACACCAGTGCCCTATCTAACCTCCGAGTGTTGAGTAGCAAGCTTCTCTTTCTTGAATGCGACAGCTGCATCATGGAGAATTCTCCTCTCTTCCTCGTTCAACACACGGTTTTCCAAATCAAATTCATCAAGGGATTCAGTATGATGCTCTGCCTTCTCATCGGCCAAATAAACAGCGCCAGGCACTATGTAAGTGAGTTGGATAGTCGCTGAGCCAGCTCAAGTCATGGTATCTCAGAACGTTGACATTGTAGGTAATTAAAAGATCTTCAATGTCACTCTCAAGTCTGCCCTCCGCTGCCCTGGCCTCAACCTCAACCCTAGCCTCGGCCTCCTGAACTTTCAACTTCGCCGCATCCCGCTCGTTCCGAGCCTCCACAGTTTGGTCGCAGGCCTCCTGAGCAATTTTTTTAGCTTCATCTTTTTCCTTAATGACTTATTTGTATTTGACTTTAAGCTCCGCCAACTCTTTGAGTGCTTTATCTTTTTCAGTAGTAACTATGGCATTCCTGTGGCCCATATCATCTACTAACTTTAGATGCTCCTGCCTCATCCGCTCCAGCTCCTTATTGTCCTCGTCAACCATTTTCAGGGCCTCCATTTTGGAATTCCTTAAAGTATCATTCTCTCCAGTGAGCACTGTGACGATCGGATCCTTCTGGGTGATGGTTTCTTAAAGCTCTTCAATTTTCTTCGCCCGCTCAAATGCCACAGCTAAAACTTTCTCGGCGGTTTTCTTCCACACTCGGTATTGGCCAAAAGCATGATAGACATGATCATGAACGATTTTTTCTGCTCCATCTGGAAGCACCATCAAATTTGAAGGAAAATTGAAGCCATCGAAGCATATGTTTGGAAAACCTCTCTTCAGTTGAGCTATTCGAGTGGCTCCCTCACCTGTCGGCTCTATAACCGCCGAAGTAGCTGCAATAGGGGTGTCTGCCCCGGTCATACAGCGATGTTCGTCGGGTCTTGGAATTACCAGAGGCGCCATTTGGCGTGAAGTCGCAATGGTTTGTGTCCCCGAACTGGGCGGTGGCAACCAAATCCTAGATGGAGGGGAGCGTGATCGGGAACAACGTCTATCTTGCCTCTCTTTTCTCTTTCTTGTTCCCTCTCCCTTTCCCTGGCTCTATCTCTATCATAATAATCTCTCTCTTGACTAGAGTGGAGGCGTTCATAGTTAGAGTCACGCCTATGAGATTCCCTGTAAGAACTGGAAGATTCGTGTGTTGTGCGGAGACTACCGAGCATAGACATTTTCTTCGACATCGGATCTGCAAGATTAAAAGAAAGGCAAAGTTAGTTGTCTTCGGAGATTGGACAACTCGTGAACATTGAGTATGTGATGTTGTAAAGTGTATGCATATATATATGTAATCCCCCCGATCAACCAGTTATATCGGCCATACTCGAAGGAGTTGACCCGCTTAAATCTAAAGCGATTTGAAGCCCTTCCAATCTAGTATCTTGTTGGAGTGACACATTGTCCGGGATCGGAATATCTACAAGTCCTTCAAAGGGGTTATCCATGTGTGAGGATGGAGCCTCCGAAATCAAAGACAGAACCATGGATTTCCATCTCGTAGATTTGTGGAGTTTACGAGCAACCGCTTTGCCTTTCCTTATCTTTTCTGGATGTCGAGGGATATCTGAAGGCCCAGCTATGGGTTCGTCTTCGGTGGGTGCATCCTCTTTGCCACCCTGCTCAGTGATTACAATTCTGGGCGCTCTTCATCTTGCTTGTCTTGCTGGAGCTGCCCTGAGAGACCCTTCAAGCCCTATGTTTTGATCTCTATCAATCAGCCCAACACCCCTCAGATTTTCATCCGTAAGCACCGCTTCTATCTCTCTAAACTCGCCCGGCACCTCCTGAAGGATCCTGACGATTTCCTTAAATTGAGCGCCTTCGGGTCGTGGAATCGAGGCTATAAAAAGAAAGAGACATTAAGCTCGGTATCAATGGATATTAACCAGTTAGTCACCGAAGGAATTGAAACACTTACGACTATTTAGCCATCGTCTAGCGAATCCCGGCGGGCACCAAACATAGAACCACTCGGTTTTGAAGTAGCTAAGTTTAGTCCAAGTACCAATCACAATTTGATAGTTCCTGGCTCCCTCTAAGAATGTGAAAGAGGGATTATCTCCTCGACTCTTTACATTGAACAAGAATCAGACTTCCTCTGGAGTTGGAGGTCGGAAAAGGTGCTCCATGAAAATGATGAATAGGCTGTCTAGCAGAACGTACCTGTTTGGATGCAACTGTGATGGGGCAATCCCTAAATAAGATAACACCTCCCGGATATACTGATTGAATGGTGGGAGTGTCCCGGCTGTGCAGGAAAATCTATTGAAAGCGGTATACCCTTCTGGAGAAGTATGTGGCATATCGCTCGGCCCTGGTAGCAGGACTTCATTCAACGATAGCCCGTGCCTTAAGCAAATCCTTCCTAACATTTCTTCTAAAATATTAGACGAAACCAAGTCTTGAGGATTCCTAATGAAAACTGCTCCTGGTAGCTCGTCTGAAGCAGGACTTATAACTTTGACAGCAATAGCCGGCATCTCTATTATTGGAAGGGGTGGGCTTTGAGCCTCTTGTTGTTGCGAGCTTCCGGGCTCCATAGCTAATAAACTTAGTAAAAACCATCGTTAGGTGACAATAATCCCATGTTTTCCCTAGAGTGAAATGCATAAGTGTGTTGTGCAATGCAATGCTGTGTAATACTCAAGAAAATTCTACAAAGATTAACAAAGTGTACGAACGACGAGACTTCAAGATTCAACCGGGATGACCGTCATCGCTCACCATCACAATAGTGCCAACCTGATTTCGGAGAGAAATCCGTGTTAAAGTTCGTTAAGTTTGTCAAATTACAGTTCCATCGACGAGCTTCGAAGGGCAGTCAAATATGCAATTTAACAGCTAAGTCCAGATATGCAAGGATGAAGCTCGTCGGAGTGAGACGTTCGAGTATAAAAATGTCTCGTATCCATCAAAGTTTAGACTCGGATCGATCGTAAAATGCCGGGTTCGTATCGATCGCAAGAAACACAGTTCGTATCGATCAGGAAATCGGTCTTCGTATCAATCACCAACTATGGATTCGTATCGATCACCACCCAAGTCTTTGTATCGATCGTTCCGGATCGATATGAACTTCCACCATCCTTAATTGATATGAAACTACCCCTTCCATCCATCATTTCCAGATCAATGCGTACTTCCATTGTTTCTAGATCGATAGAAGCTTTCAAATTCCAGATCGATACGAGCTACTTCCCCATATTCCAGTGTTTCCTTCATATCCATCGACCCTTCTTCTTGCCCAAGCTGTTAGCGCGCCATTGCTCCTTCCTTGACCTTGCTCCGACCCAACTCTGGCATCAACAACACCAGAATCGGCAACGACCATGGATGGAACGGCGTTAAAACTCGAATCTTATCGTTTTGGGATGGTTTTGGTTTGTCAGTTACCTAGTTAAAACAATTGGTTAGAAAGATTGATGGATTGCTCGGTTTGAAGACAAAGACAGTTTTCTTTCTTCTTGAGTTCTCTATCGATATGAAGGCAAGAGTAAAATGGGAGCAAGCGAAATATTTCCAAGTACAAATTGTATTTATATGGGTTCGAAACCAGGAGAAAACGTTTCATCTCCCAATGGTAAAAAAATCGATTGAAGCAGTCACAAGTTCTATCGATATGAAGAAGCATCTCCGTATCCATCTGCCCTGATCGATCCAGAGTGTAGCAGTTCTTATCCATCAGTGAGCCCTCGATACGAAAGATATGACAAAGGCTCGTTTAAACTACTCAACTCCATCGATATGAAAGGTCTACTTCGTATCCACTCGTTGAAGACTACAAGAGCTCGTATCCATCGATACGAATCAACTCCAAAGACTATCTACTTCATATCGATAACCATCGATGTGAAACATGTATCCCAACTTCTCAAATCGATCCAGGAGAGGATTGATATAAAGGAAGGACTTAAAACAGCCATCGAGCATTGTTACGGCTCGAATTTCAAGTCGATTCAGGAGAGGATCGATACGAAACTCAATCCAAACAAAAAAATGAAGGACTTGACAACGACCCGTGAACGGGCAAACGTGAACATAAGTCATGTTAACATACGTGATTGTATGACGAACTAACATTCAATTTTCAAAATTGACAATAATTGAATGCTCACCTGATGAGAATAAAACAACGGACAACAAATTTCTAGCACTCGACACTCAGTTACAACAAAACATTACATGATTATTGGCAGTAAACAATTCACCATTTATATTACTAGAAATAAATTAAAGGTTACATCTCTTGATGAAAAGGCAGCGACTACTCAATGAATCGGATAGAGCTTTTTCAGAATAAAGAATGCAGCTTTTCAAACACATCATGTTCACACAAGACGTACTTTTGGGGGCAAATGTTATCCTGCCTTTTGGCAAGGCCGTGATACTAAGGACTTGGCTGGTATTAAGGACAATATGTCCCGAAGATCGGTTATACACAGGTTTACTATGGATACCGGTAAATTTTGTCCGGGACCGGATCGAGCTACAATCGATATGGTATGACAAGCAAAGCCATGAAAGCCCACATTCCAAATTTCAAGTCAATCGGAGTTCGTATGCTCAAGATATGGATCTATTAAGTTTCACTTAGAAAATATCTACAATTTGTGTCCAACACTGGTTCGTATCCATGGGAAGGAGCAGGTTCATTCATGTCCATCCACCTCATAGCCATGGCCAAGCAACGCTCTCATTCGTATCCATGGGAAGAGTTTCCTCATTCGTATCTGCCTCGCTCTTGTACTTCGTATCCATCAGACGTCCCTCACTCTGTATCCATCGCGCCACCCATGTTTTGTACCCATAGGAAGGTTGCTACAATTCGTATCCATGCAAAACTGCTCCATCGGATCCCAAGGGAAAAAAACCATGTTCGTATCCACCTCATTCGTACCCATCGATTTTGTATCCATCAACAACCATCTCCTTCGTGTCCACTTCATTCGTATCCATCAAATGAGAGTAACCAAACTCGTATTGATCATTCACTCGATCGATAAGATGGAAGAAGCTGAGTAGAGGTATGAATCCATCGACACGAAGTCACTCCTAAAACCGATACGAATGGGTGGAGAGCCATCGATACAAAACAGCTACAAGGCTTGATACGAAATGGAGCACGGTCGATCGAGAGGAAAGGAAGATTTTATATCGATACGAAGGAAGCCTAGAAGAGAGGAAGACTCGACCACTCAACAAGAAAAGCAGATCGATCCTAGAAGATAGCACCACGTCACCTAGCAAGCACGTGCATAGTATGGTTACGAAGAGGAGCGTTACGAATGGAAGCGATAAAAGTTCAGCTACATATTGAAAATCCAAACTTGGATTGATCATATCTCACAATTTACAAGTCCAAATGCCACCAATTTTCACAGGAGCTTGTGTACAACCTCAAAAATGTACCTGATCGATTGCAGCCTAAAAGGACCAATTATTGATCGATATGAACTCAATTCGTATCGCTCCAAGATCGAGTCGGAATTACCTGAACTCGATCCCGTGGGCACACCCACGTGAGGGAAGAAGTTCTCCGAGATTTGGGCAAGATATTTGCTGCCTACGCGTATAAATAGTGACCCCGGACCTATAGAAAGGGGACTTTTGGCCTCTCTACGTCGATATTCTGCCAAAATTTCTGCTGTACTTTGATTGTATTGTTGTAATCCACTTGTAACAAGTGAGTTATAATCAATAAACATCAATCATTTCATAGTGGACGTAAGCCATGCGCCGAACCACTCTAAATTTGTGTGTTTCTGTACTTTTTCCTATCCGTTGATTGGTGTGTTTGTTAGATCTACCTCATTTTATATTTACTTTCTTCGTTTTATCTCTTCAAACACATCCGAAGAGTGTTGTGCCCAATTTTGGTACAAACAATCATGTTGTCTGCTGGATTATTTTACTTATCCCTGTTGTATATATAACTCTGATAAATGTTGTATAAGTTATAATCAAATATATAATATAAACAACTTCATGAACTGTTTATTTGATTATTATATTTATAGTTCCGCTGCAAGATTCTGTGTTTGTTTCCTTCTTCCTTTCTCATTTTTCTTCATTAACCCTATTAGTTATCTATATTCTAGATTGTTTAAGTTGGACATGTGTGGATTATTGTCAATTTAAACCTTCCAAAATATGGGTCGTCAACCTCTCGTAGAGTGGAGAGTAAAGTGGAATACCTACATCCAGCTGGCTCTCGGTTGTCGCTGGAGTGCCTTCTTTCAGAATAGGGGTCAGCGCTCTGGATCGATAACTGGGTTTATCTGGACCGTAGCTCAAGTCTTGCCCCGGGCCAAAAGAAACCAATGCTCTAGCTGCTTGGAAAGAAGAAGGGCCTTTAGGATCAGATTTCGAGGATTTAGCAATATTTTTCCCTTTACCGAAAGCCGCTAAAATGTCAAAATATCAGAGTCTCACGATGGCAAGGTTTAGGGGTTCATTTCCGTGGAGGATCTCCCGCACTAATTTCTCTTCATCTAACTCAGCTTCGCCCAATTCCCTCCTTTTCATCTCGACGATATACTCTCAGGCTTCGGCAAGTGATTCAAGATAACCTTCGCTAAGAAAACTCAAGTCGTGGTTGATGAGGACTTTAGCATTGTATTCGATAATTAATGGATCAAACATGTCCTTAATTTCATTCTGATCGGACTCTTTAGCATCTTCCGCTCGGTTTTCAATTTGTTCCATCATCCCCTTGCGGCCTTCCTCTCGTACCTCTTCTTTAAAGGCTTCTATTTTGGTAAATTACTCGTCAAGTTTGATTTTCAGGCTCTTGGCTTCAACAGTCTCTTCGCAGTACCTTTTTGATTCTTCCTGAGCCTCAATCTTCTCTTTCCTTTCTTTCCTAAGAAGCTCCTTAACGCAGTGGGCCAAGATATCTTTCTCCTTTTGCAAGGAATCCTTTTCCATAGCAAGTGTGCCTCTGCAATTGAGGGAAGCATCGAGTTCTTTCTTATGGGAAGCTTCTAAATGACTCACTTCCTCTGATGTTTCCTTGGCACTCTTTTCTTCCTCAGCAATTTTTTGTTAACTTCGATAGCTCATTTTCTTGGTGCTTAATTATGTCTTTATCATGGATTGCCTCTAGCTTGAGACAATCTATTTCATATTATTGCTCGATTGACATTTTGGAGATTTTTTTTGCTAAGTGCTAGAACGACTCATGCTGCACGAAAATGTCGAGAGAGCTTGCTTTGGCATGCCCCGGGATCATATGAATTGTGGGAAGGAATTTAAGCCCATCAAAATAGATTTTAGGGAAAGTGGCCTTAGGTTCGGTCAATTTCTCCACTGTAGAAGTGTCAGGTGCAACGATAGGCAAGGATGGTTGGAAGTGGCAATTAGATGCTTGCTTGAACTGTGGTCGCGAGATTGTCTAGAGCTAGAAGAACTATAGTGATGCTTGTGTGATATGGCAATTTGAGGTCCACAGAAGGAAGTTTGATCTCCAATATAAACAGGAAGATTGCGCTGGTCTCCCTGGTAGGATGATTGAGGCTGGGACTTACGCTTGGAGGAAGAAAATTCCCTTGAACGATGGATTTTTTCCCGTCCGTCGTCTAATTCCCTACGCCTGCCAGATTATGAGCCGCGGCTAGATCCATAATGCATCGAAGAGCCCCTTAGGCGACCAAAAGCCCGAGATTGAGTTATTGCACCTACAAAGACCAAATGAGAACATGTAAGTAACCATTATGCAAAAGATTGATGAGGAGCATGTAGTGAAGTGCATGTGATTGTGAGTGTCCTAGTGTTCCCCCCTGACAGACCAGTAGCCTTGCTTATAGGAGTTTTCTCCCCTTTGTCGGTAGGAAGAATGCCTTCACCACTTCTAGTAGGAGAATTGAGCCCCTCGATATTAATGTTTGGGAAGTCATAGGTCATAATGTCATTGGGAATTTGGAGATTTGAAAATCCTTTCAGTGAACTTCTAAGTGTTGGGAAGATGATTCTTCATCGACAGAAGTGATGACAAATTCTGGATCTGTAGCAGTTTTTCTTCTACGAAGTTTATATGCCAGCTTCTTCCTTCTCTTGGTTGGCGTTTGGGATTGCATGCCTTATGACGGTTTAACAACGGGAGCCTTAACGGGGCCTACGTCAGCATCGCCAAGCTCACTGGTCTGGGCATCCCCAATCTCATCTTCTTCAATGTCATCCTCAGTCCCCTCGACTGGGGGCACGATAGGATTGTTGATATCTTTTTCTTGCTTTACGACATTTCTCGGTAATGCTGCACTTCCAGGGAGCCCAATGATGCGACCCTCTTCTAGTAGCCCGAATAGAGATAATAACTCATCAATTATGAGAATTTTGATGTCCCTATCTTTGATAGGGTAGCATGAATAGCAGAGACCGCTCTTGAAAAATTAATGCCCTCAGGACGTGGGCAAACACCAGTAGAAATTCAGGATGTTAGTGGATTCAAAAATATGACTTGGATTAACGGACTTAAGAATGAAATGGAAGATAACACTTATGTCCTTCCAACCATCGCCTTGCAAAGCCTGGGAGATACCGAACATAGGACCACTCATGTTTAAGAAGAGAAAGTTTATTCCAAGCACCTGTTAAGACTTGGCAGTTGAGCGAAGGCTCAAGTAAAACATAGGAAGGACTTCCTGACCGTTGTTTAAAGTTATTAATAAACCTTATGTTCTCAGAAGTTGGAGGGCAAAATAAAATGCTCATGGATAGTAGAAAAGTTCCATAGAGGAAATTGTAGCTGCTCGGATGAAGTTGAGTGGGAGCTATTCCAAGATATCTTAGCATTTCTTGAATAAACGAATTAAAGGGCAGCACGCATCCGACCTAGCACATGAATTTGTTGCACGCTGTGTACCCCTTCGGGGGCAAGTGAGGCCTATCATTTATTGAACGAACCAGGACGTCTTCGAATGGAATTCCGTGTATGGAACATAGCCTGCGAAGGGCAGCCTCGCCAATATGGGAGGTTTAAGAACCTATAAGGTTGTCTAAGAGAATGGCGCCTCCTACTGCGTCGGGCGCAGGACTTACGTCTTCCGCCAAGAGGATGGAAACATCAGAAAAAAGACTAACTGACGGGCTAAAAACTTCCATTTGTTTGGCCTGATGACTAGGAGAAAGCCTGCCAGATATAGTCGCGGAGCTCGATTTTGCTTTAGGATCGCTATGCTGCAGGGCCAGTGCAAAAGACATTGCAAATAAATGCCCTAAGCTTGTGGACTCCATATTAACTATACTCAGTAGACAATCAAGATTAGAAAAAATTACTTATTCCCCATGCTACGTGTGAACTAGTGCGGTGTAGTGTAGTGTATAACAAAGATAAATAAATTTAAATAAGGGAACAAAGTTAAATGATAAAACTTTGGATTCCATCTAGAGTGACCATCATCGCTGACCATCTCAACTAATGAGGAGATTGATCGGTTGTGAAAGCTTTGGGATCGACTATCAGCATATCAAAGTGCGAAATCTGTCATTCAAGTCCATATGCTAAGTTTAAGTTCATGTTGAAAGTTCCAGGGATTTGATTGTTCGAATTTCAAGATCGATAGTGAATATGAAAGTTCTAACGGTCATTGCCATCATATATTTAAGTTCATTGAGGTTAATTGGTAGTAATTGTTCAAACAAGTCAGTTTGGATTAAGTTTCAAATTCAGAGAGCATGTATGCCTATCCCTATATGCCAAATCCTTTATAACAATCCCTATCCCAAAGTGTCTCAACCTATACCTCTCCTTAACCCAATTGTACCGATCCCTTCCCTTCTACGAATCCTACCAACCCCTCTCTCACAACAAACACTATCGATCCCTTTATTATAGCAAAGCATGCCAATCCCTAATCCTACCGATCCCTCTACTACACCATCTTCCACTAAGCTTCCAATACCGATCCACCCACTAAGTTTCCACACTGATCACTCTCCCACTTCATCAAGTGAGGGATTAGTATATCCATGCTTCCCACCAAGTTTCCACTAATCCCTCCTCTATCTAGTCTGTCATCTTCTCTTCCTACACATCTGAATCTTGTACTTAGCGCTCCCTTCATCTTCCTCCTATCCTTTGCTCTACTAGACCCTACCAAATTCCACTTATCCCCTCTTCCAAGCAATCTCGACCATCGATCTAATAGTAGAAAGTGCAAAGAGGGATTTGGGAAATAGACGACGAACGTTGAAATCTATCATATCGACATAAAGATAAAATTTAGAGACGAATAACCTACCTAGATGCGTTAAAGACGGGTGATTTGAGCAAAAGTATGGTTTGAATGAAAGGTGAGATGATGGAAGCTAAGTCAAGGGACAAATGATTGGAAGAAGGCGGTGTTTGAATAAGGAAGGAAGGGTTCGAGTTTCTTGGAGTAAAGGAGGATTTGGAGTAGGGGATATGAATAGAGAATAGTTAGAAATGTTGGGTGTGTGGAGAATGGAAAAAAAGAAGTGATGGCTTATAAATGGGAACAATGGGTCGACACATGCCTTCAAGGTCATATGAATTAGGGTGGGATCGGTAAAGAGATATGCTGACCCCTGTGAACCTTAAAAGAAAGAAGAGGGATCGGTTAAACCTATACCGGTCCCTATAAATGATTTTTTTTTAAAAAGAATAAGAAGAAAGAGGGGGGATCGGCCATGAGGATGTCGATCCCTATGAGCAGGTGCATAAGCATATAAGGAGAGAGAGGGATCGGTTAGAGGTATGCCGATCCCTGTAGATATAAGAAAAAGGAGGGGTTGGCTCAACATATGCTGATCCCTGCAAACACTTTTAAAAAAATGAATGATAGGGATCGGCTATAATTATGTACACAAATAAATATGGGCATAGAAATTATTGAAAGTGTGTACATACAAAATGCCATGAAAATTAGCGACGGCCCGTGAGTATTCGAGCATGTCTGGGAGCCCGCAAAAAAAACGTGTATATAAGCATGCACGTGTATGACCTAAAAGTTCAAATTTTGAAATCGATAGAAATTGAAATCAAATATTAAACCTTCAAGTTCGAGGCTGGACCATACAACAAAAGCTTATTATTCTCATGGAATTGGATTTATATATTAATTGATGGAATATATCCCTGGATTTATACTAAGGGAAATCGACCAAGTGTCATGACGATCAATGAGAAATTCAGCACCTTGAAAAAAACAATTTGAAAATGGAATAGCAACCATTCAGAAGCTAGATGGATCTCTTCTCGGTGATTCAAAGCATGTTATGTTCATTACAAGACATACTTTGAGGGGCAAGTGTTATCCAGCGTTCTAGCCCGGTTATATTGAACTGATTGCACGTGGTAGATTTGACTGCCATTAAGGTCGATGATTCCAGAGTGATGATTGTGGGGCCCAAAAGTCAAGTACAGATGGTGAGATAAAGTCAGGATTGAATGGAAATGATAGATGCGCAACGTAGAATGTTCAAAGTATGGGATATGGTTCAATGCATAGGAGCGATCGGCATAGTTTGGCTCCAAAAAGAGGGATCAGCATACATCAAAGTACAAGAGTATTCTTGCAAAAAACAATCAATATCTCGAGATCTACCAGTCCAATGCATATGAAATTTGAGGAGCAAGATATAATGACCCTAGGGAACCTACCCTAGGGATAGCACATCAAAACAACAAAACTAGATGGATCGGTAGACATCCCTTCGGAGGGATCGGGAGAAGGCGGCATGCAAGTCATGTTTAGTCAAAGACCAAGCAACAACTCGAGTTCTAGTGATCCAAATGACATGAAAATTGGAGGCTCAACATATTTAAGCATAAGGGAGCCACCATAGGGATCGCTCCCTAAAATTCGACCAAAGAAGAGATCGGTACCGATCCCTCCTCTTTGGGAATTGGGCCCAGCGATCCCTCTAGTGGGCCCATATGGTTTAAAAGGTCCTTTAGTTGAGATTTCAGAGAGATACTTGGTCATCTTCATCTATAACTACTGGCCTGATGGGTCACTCCGAGGATTATTAAGCTGCTTGTTACTCTAAACTCCGTTGTAATCAAGTACTTGCTATTTTCTACTACTGTAACCATATTTATAAGTGATTAATAAAGGATAATCGTCAAAGTGGGCGTAGGCATACAACGTCGAACCACTATAAATTTATGTGTCTCTGATTGTTGGTAATTCTCTATTGCTTACTAATTCATTTACTCAATTTAATTTTGTTTTCTTCATTTACTTCTCTACAAAAATTATTCTTGGGTGTTTGTAACCAATTTAGTTGCAAACACTTGGCCTATGTCCACTTAATGATTTTATTGCTTATATTCTGACTTGGGGACATAAGTTATTACTGGTCGGTACAACTCCGACAGAGATTACAAGAAATTAGAGAAAAAAGAGCAAGAGCCAAAAGATCCTGGAAAATGAGCCCTACCACTCTATTTATAGAGGTAGGAAGCCTAAAATATCGCACAAAAGATCTCCAAACTGTTTTCCTTGCTATAGACCAGTTCTCCACAAAGTAGTATGCCACATCATCAATTCGTATGGGTTGGTACAACTCCAAGAATAGGGGTCGATACCGACCCATAAGAATGTCAAATTGACTGCCCTCAACTCTTCATGTTGGATCGTCTTACGGTTAGCTTCATGATTCCATAGTTGTTTATATCGATAATAGTTTGTTTCTAAGTCCAAATGATAAAGTTGATGATTCATGACTTCATGGAGATCGACGGAGAGTTGAATGGAAATGTCAGAATAACTCTTGGAATAGGCCATTGACATCGTGTAGAGGGTGTAGGTGGAAGATGAGACCCACCGAATGAAGGAACATGGGTCAATACCGACCCATGGGGTGGGGTTGGTACCGACCCCTAACTATGGTAGTTCCCAATTCTTGGGTTCCTGGGATGGACACATACTTACCCTGTGATCTTGGTTGTACTTGGGTTTTGGGCTTCGCGGTCATCTCTCTGGACATCTTGCCTTGATAACTTCAAAGTTTATCTTCGGGTTCATCCGTATACTACTTGGTCAAAAGGCAGGATAGCTTCGAAGGTTATTTCCCTTTCTCTTTTCCACTTGTAACATCTATCTCTGGTTGGAAGTCTGTTTAACAAAGCAAAGTATGCACGGTGAGACATTCTTGGAGAATTTGCCTTATTCATGATAACCTTGTACCAGTCCACCTCTATTTCATTTCTATTTAAAAATGGCAGTCACTCAAGGAATATAAGTAGAGAATAAAAGGTGATGAAAATAAATGACAAACGAGAAGAAAAGAGCACATAACAGTTTATAGTTGTTCAGCTAATCTTGGCCTACATCCACTTAATGATTTTATTACTTATATTTTTACTTGGGGGTAGAAGTTCTTACGAGTCGGTACAACTCCGACAGAGATTACAAGAAAATAGAGAAAAGAGAGCAAGAGCCAAAAGATCTGAAATATGAGCCATACCCATCTATTTATAGAGGTAGGAAGCCTAAAATCTCGCACAAAAGATCTCCAGACCGTTTTTCTTGCTATAGACCAATTCTCCATAAAAGTAGGAAGTCACATCACCAATTCGTATAGGTCGGTACAACTCCAAGGGTAAGGGTCGGTACTGACCCATAAGATTGTCAAATTGACTACCCTCGAATTTTCATATTGGATTATCTTATGTTTAGCTTCGTGATTCCATAGTGTTTTGTATCGATAATAGTTGGTTTCTGAGTACAAATGATGGAGTTGTAGGAAAACAAAGTTGCTGATTTAGGAGTTCATGGAGATCGATAGAGAGTTGCATGGAAACATTAGAACAACACTTGGAATAGGCTTTTGACATTGTGTAGAGGTTGTAAGCAGAAGATGGGCCCCACCGAGCGAAGGAACACGGGTCGATGCCGGCCCATCGGGTGAGGACGATACCAACCCTTAACTTGGGTGGTTCCTGGTTCTTGGGTTCCTAGGGTGGACACGTTCTTACCCCGTAATATTGGTTATGCTTAGCTTTTAGGCTTCGTGGTCATCTCTTCAAGCATCTTACCTTGATAACTTCGAAGTTTATCTCGTCGAGTTCGTCTGTATGCTGCTTAGTTAAAAGGTGGGATAACAATTTTCTTTTATAAATTCTCATGCTTTTTGAAAGAGAATTCTCCTTTTTATGAGAGTTTCCAATTCCATGTGTCTTTTTGCTAATTTGGGTGTATTTTGATTTTTTCAATTAGTGCTTTGAAAATTGAAGTAGCTGGATGATTATATGTATTCCAGCAGTGATTTTGAATAATGTTGGGTACTTTGTCATTTACTCCACCAAAATTATAAATGTTATTCCAACAAAGTAAATTTACCAGTGATTTAAATCCATGTGTCAAACCATTAATTGGTTTGTTTACCATCTTTAAAATTCCTCTCCAATATTTTGATGCCATTTTCTCTATAGCTAAGAATATTTTTCCATGTGAATGAGTGATGATTTTCAATACTAGTAGTCCAACAAAATTTTGTTTTTGAGATGTTTTGCTTTCATTCACTTTGCCCAAGATTTTCCTTCCAAAATTTCCAAAATAATTTAAGTTTGCATGTTTCTCTTAAATCATTGATATTCATTAGCCCCAAACCCCCTGCTTTCCTTGATTTGTAGATCTTTTCCCATGCAATTTTATGATGCTTTCCCCTCCAAATAAAGTTTGTACACATTTTTTCAATTTTATGTATTGCTTTTGCTGGGATGTTGTAGGATTGAATCCAAAACATGGTAATTGCAGTGATGACTGTATGTGTTAGCTCCAGTCTACCAGCTAAGACAACAGTTTGCTAGACCATATTCTTAATATGTTTTGAATTAAGTCGTATAACCTTGTGCAATCTCTGTCACTAATTTGATTCATACTTAGAGGCAACCCCAAAAACTTGACTGGCAAAATTCCCTTCTTGAACTTTAAAATGCATAAAATTTCCTCTTTTCTTGTACAACCTTTGTTAAAGTAAACTTTACTTTTGCATTCATTGACTTTCAAACCAGCATATTCTGCTAGTTTTTCGAAAAATTTGACAATAATCCTAGAAATTTGCAGGTCTACATTTAATAACAACAACAAATCATCAGTATATAATAAATGTGAAATAGTGGTTTGGTTTTCTTTATTGGTCTAATAATTTCATTTATTTGTTCAACTTCAATTAAAATTGAAAAAGCTCCATAACAATAGTGAATAGATATAGATAAATGGATCTCCTTGTCTAATTCTCCTATTGCTAAGTATAAAACCCTTGGAACATCTATTTACAATCATTGAGTATGTTACATTACTTATGTATTCATCAACCAGAGCACAATTTTTTTCATTATAAGCCATCTGTTGCATCATATATATATATATATATATATATATTATAAATTGGCTATTAATTTATCGAAAGCTTTATGTAGGTCTATTTTTATACACATGAGATTTCTATTTTTAATATTAAAGTTCCAAATAAATTCATATGCTAATAAAAAAAATTCTGAAATAAGCCTACCAGGCATAAAAGCACTTTGGTTTTCAGAGATTAAATATTTCAAAAATATTTTGATTCTGTTACATATTATATTTGAAATAATTTTATATATAAAGTTGCAACATGCTATAGGTCTATAATCCTCTAAGCTATTGGGGATCTTAACCTCTGGAACTAAAGTTAAAAGAGTATGATTAAGATTTTTCATAATTTTTCCATACCTGAAAAACTCAGCGATTGCTTCAAAAATATTTTTATGAATTTCCTCCCAATGAATTTTATAAAACTTAGCCCCAAATCCGTCAAGCCCTGAACTTTTATCAATATTTGCATTGAAAATAATGTTTTTAATCTCTTATATTTTGATTGGAGCAAGCAAAATGTCCTGACTATTATCATTCAGCAAATATTTGGTTTCTATTTTTAGGAAGTTTTTGTTAAAGTATTAGAATTATATAATCTCATAAAATAGTTTATAGCTTCCCTTTCGATGACATAGACTTCATTAATGACATTACCATTTGCATCTAATAATTTTTCTATGTCATTCTTATATTTCCCGCTAGACATTTTTTCATATAAAAAATTGCCTGCTAATTCATCCCCATTAGTAAGCCAGTCAACCTTTGCATTTTGCCTCATATTGACAGCATGCACATTTAGTGACTTAATAAGGTTATTTTGAGCCAGAAAAAAATTATTGACTTTATTCAATCTGAGAAATCATTATCAAGTTCATTTTGCAGCATTTCACATTCTTCTCTAATATGCATTAACTCGTTTTTGCCTATTTTTATTCCATTTTTTCAAGCTATCCTCGGTTATTTGGAACACTTTATTGAATTTATATTGGACAGTACCATGTGTATTAATAGACAAACTGTTTTTAATCACATTTCTATAATCTTCTTCATATACCCATCCAATAACAATTCTATAAGGAGTATTTTTCTTTGGATAATTGTTATTCGAAAGGAAAATTTAGATAGGTATGTGATCACTAGAACCTTGGGGTAAAGTGCTCCATAATCTTCTTCTTTCTAATAAAGCTATTCAAGAGTCTCAAAAACATAAATATTTAAGAATTCTCTTGATATCTAACTTGGATTATAAGTTATGTAGAATTATATTATTACAAAATCTAAACTATATACTCACATGTAGAATAATCACCTATTGTCTCATATAACTGATGTTACTACTACCAAAGTCATGAATGACTCAATCAATTAAATTCCTTTTACACGTGAACATTGGGATTATCTTATAACACACTTAAAATGAGGATGTATATTACTTATTTTCTTTTAGAAGTGAAAATAGCCTCCTATGTGAGGTTTCACTTATGAGTTTAAATATGTTATGAATGTGTCATCAAAAGAAACATTCTTTATAGCATATAAAAATACCAACCTTCTTTTGTCTCAAAAGTCAAAGCTTCTAATTAGCTCTTATAATTAGATAATTGATGGTTTCTTAATTTCTTTTAACGTCATTAATATGGATCAAATTCACCTTCATTTGCCATAAACAACCAATTGATGTGACCATCATGTACCTACCCTTTTAAATGTTTTCCTGACCAATTCTTTGATGATTTATAGTCTCCCTTTGTATGTCAATAATTTTGTAGGTAGAACAAAAGAGTTCTTGGTTTCATTCACATGTAACCTCTTGAAAAAAGTATTTATAATACTGTAATAAAAAAGATAACGACAGAGGAAAAGTCAGTATACATAGAATCTAAACCAAAAGGAAATTGATATAAACATAAAGTCATGAATAAACAAGTAATACCACTAAGTTTCATAATTTTTCACCATGTGATATATATAGGGACACTATAATCCAAGTATCACATCTGTTAAGTCTATTTTTAATTTTGATATAAGACTATTCTACATCTGTTAAACATTTTTTTTAGTGACTACATATTCATCATATAGGAGTAGGAATAACATACTTTATATATGATTATATGAACATTTGTATTCATATATAAAATGGTATCATATGTGTCAAAAATAATTATCTTATTAGATAGTAAAAGTAGTTACATTTGAGCCAGCAAACATAATGCACCAACAAAATTTGCTAATCCTAAAAATAATATGTTCACTGAAAAAACAAATATGTATTTAATTGTTAATAATGTTGGAACATATTAATATACTTTTTCCAAAGTGTATCTTGAACTGAAGTTCTTGTGTTCTAATTTTAGATATGGATATGGATTTCCCCAAATAAATAATTGCAAAGCCTAAAACTATAATGAAATAACATTATTACCCAAGGACATAGCGGACTAAGAGCACAACCAATAATGGCTTGTTATGTTCAGTTGAAAACTTAGCTATCACGCAATCAAGTGTGGCTTGTTCAGTTGGTTGTGGCTAGTTTTAGATAATTTTATCTGCGATTCACTGAATAGAAGACTGGTTTTTCAAACAGCAAATACATTGTCGTTTTATTGCAAATATAGGTTAAAATGGCAAAGTATTTGCCGTTTTATTTAGAACAGCAAATGACCCACATTTAAAATAGTAATGACTTTGCCGTTTTAGCCTATATTTACAAGCAAACTGAATAAAACAGCAAGAACTTTGTTGTTTTATTTAATTTGTACAATAAAATGGCAAAGTCCTTTCCATTTAATTTTTGTAATTTTTTTAAAAACTACTTTGCCAGCTGGTTTGGGGTTATTTGGGTGTGTAATTGGTTCATTCAGTACAAAAGGAAGGGAGAGAAGAGAAGTAAACAAGTCCATTGTTAGTAATGATCTAATTAATTAATGTGCATAATGCATTAACTATATTATTTGCGAAAATAATAAAATTATGCACTAAGATATATAAAATCTCAACCAATTGTATTTTTGTATGGTGTTGCTCATGAACTTGAATAAATCAAAATTTATGAAAAATAAAGTGGAATTTTTTAATTGTAGTGATATTTCTTATCAACGTATCATTTTCGTTAAATAATTTATGACTCGGGCCTAGAAGAATTATTACAAGGAAATGAAGAATAATTATTGTTATAAGGAATTTCATAAGAGGTGATAGTGATTTACACTTTGTTGGTATTTTTGTAGTGTTGTTTCTTATATATTCTCAATATAAGTTAAGAATATAACAACTATAATTTTATTTTCTTATACATTTCACATTTTTTAAGGGTATCTAGGTAAATATTTGCCATCGCCTTTAAACAAAAATATGTATGTACTTGGTTATCATAATTAATTAAGCATGCACTTCAAAGATTATACATTATTGTAATCCTTTTCCTTCATATATTTTGGCACATAAAAAGTAATTTCCAACCAAAATATATTCTAATGGAGCTATGTAGAATGTTACATGCTACTCATATATAATTGGATGTGGTTATTGGAGACTGAGATTTAATGGAAACAGTTCAAACTTCAAACATGAACACAACTTTAAAAACCAAAGAATATAACATCTTGAATACATTGTTATTTTTATATTAATAATAGAACTAGAGTATGATGTCGACTAATAAGCTATATTACAAAACCAACTTTTAGTTTGAATATTTGCAGAATATTAGAGCACAACCAACAATGGCTTGTTCAGTTGATAAACTAGCCATCACGCAACCATATGTGGCTTATTCCATTGGTTGTGGCTAGTTTTATGTGATTTCATGGCTGGTTCACTGAACCGAAGACTAGTTTTTTTAAACAGCAAAAACTTTGTCGTTTTATTGCAAATATAGGTTAAAATGGCAAAGTCTTTGCCGTTATTTAAAACGGTAAAGACTTTGCCTATGACTTTATCATTTTAGCCCATATATGCAAGCAAATTGGATAAAACGGCAACCACTTTGCTGTTTTATTTAATTTTCACAATAAAACAGCAAAGTCTTTGCCATTTTATTTATTTGTAATTGTTAGTCCCTGAGGAGTTGGTTTTGATGACAACAACCTTACTTAGAATTAGATTATAAAATATATAATACTAACATTATTGTGTAGATATATATAGATATGTTTGCAGGTACTAAAGAATGAAGAACTGTACAATATAAAGATTCAAGATCAAAGATTGAAGATATCAAGATTCAAGACTCGTGAGTATCAAGAATTTCAAGAGTTCAAGATTCCAAGATAAGTTGTATAGTTAGGAATATTGTTAAAACTCATAGAAAGGCACTGACATCTTAAAATCTATTTTATTCATGGAATGGAATCCACTTCGTGCTCGTTAAAGGGATGGAACCCTAAGTAGGATGGAACCTACGAAAAATCTAGTGGAACATCTTTTTGTATCCACTTGCTTTTATTTCAAAATGATTTTCAAAATATATAGCTTGTTTTTCAAAATGATTTTAAATATTCCTGTTTAAAAACCAAAATCATCTATCCTGGTTTTTCAATATATTTTAGCCTAAAAAATATCCTTAGTTTTAAATATCCTTAATTTTAAATATCTTTGATTTTAAATTATTATCCTAAGTTTTTAAACTATAATTCTGATATTAATATATTTAGCTGTTTTATATATTAATACTTAAGATTTAAATATAAAAGTATAGAAAATTATTATATATATTTTAATATTGTTCTCTATAGTTATTTATGTATTATAACTATATATAAGTATATTTTAAAGTTTAAATATAAGTATAATATAATATAAACAAATCACTAAAAAATACAAGGGCATGTCGACATGGTCACATGTACCCCTGTCGACATGGTGACAGTTAAATTGTTTTTTAAAAGAAGTGTCTATTCGCCACATCCCTTCACCAATGGACATGGCTATTGACCTACTATAAATAAAGGGTGTTTTCAACGAATTTTACTTACTTTTTTCTCCGATTTAACTTCTCTTCTTCTTCTCCACTTTCTTATTTACAAATTACACCATTACTCTACCGAAATCAATATCAAATCTAACTAGATAATTTCTGGTTTTGATTCTCTGAACTATCTCTACAAGATCCAAGTGCTAATCTGATTTATAGACTTTTTGTAATCAATTGAGCGAGAGAAGGTGTGATTGTAGCCCTGGAAATCAATTGGGTGAACTTGTTGCCCGGTAAATCAAGTATCTCTACCCAGAGGATTGTGAATCTGGAGCGGTGTACCTCGTGGCCTTGAAATCGAGGGTTGTATTTGTAAGAATTGTTTTTGAAAGGAAATCCGTACTTGTGTTGCGAGACTGGATGTAGGGTAACTCCGAACCAGTATAAAATCTGGTGTGTTCTTTCCTTTACTGCTTTTACTTTATATTTTGCATCTGTGTTTGATTCTGTGTTCATATCTGTGTCTGATTAGTGTATACATTGTTAACAAATTAAGATAAATTCAAAAAGATTAACAAATTTCTTAAAACACTATTCACCCCCCCTCTAGTGTTAATTCTAGCCTTAAGATCCTTTGTAACGACCCGCTATTTTGGACCATTCGCATCCGCACATGTCGGACTTGAATAATTCAAAATACCGAATTGTTAATTTAAATTTGGCAAAACTGAGCATATACAGTAAATAAAATAATCATAGATCACAGACACAGAGTAATAAATGCAGCGGAAATAAAAGAGATAGTAGTTCATGAAGCTACTATATAAATATATAAGTTACATCAGAGTTAAACCAGATACAACGGAAGAGTAACACGATACATCAGATACAAATCAGAATACATCACTGGGATCATCGAATACTGAAATTAGAATAGATGGCTGGATCTTCAAGCAAAGCTCCAACTCCAAAGGTGAGTCTCGAATACTGGTACACTCAGTCTGACCCGAGCGTAAAGCAAAACACAAAACACTCGAGTTAGGATTAACATTCTTATATCAATAAATCCAACTCAAGTGAAATAACAATTGAAATACAAGTAACTCAAAGGATGTTGGAATCACCATCCTCTAAGGATCCGTTAAACTATCTACTAGGTAGTAGTATACGCTAAGTAGATAATGTCTATTAGTAATATAAAGCATCAAAATAGTGTTAAGGCGTTACCATTATCCCCTTTAACACATTTTATATAAGTGTTATAGACTATACAGCACTGTAAACTCCACCGTAAACTAGTGGGATATCAGGGAGTACTCCATAGGTATAACACAAAACAAATCGTAGTGGTCGTGTATATAGGGATACAAGTATGACAAGGCACATGAGGCAATACCCAAGGTAGTGAAACTACCGTTTGCCTGATCCGGACTGGTGAGAACGCATCGCCGCAGCGATCGCAACACCGCGAAACAACACTCCCAAATCAAGGGTGCACCAATCGACAACAAGTAATGAATAGTTTCGAAGAAGTGTGTTCGCTCGAGGTAGCTAGCCCCCATTTGGCCCGGCACGGCTCCTGTTTTAGTCATTTCCAATTTGACACAAGTGTCAAGGCTATCCATTATCGTTCTCTTTCTTCAGTCATCACGTACATCATTCCAACCACTTCATTCTGGATCACACTCCGCGTATAGTTATTAAAGTGGTTTTTGGTTTAGACAGTGAGTATGTCCCTAACCGATTCCGGTCTCTTTAATAACTTTCGTAGTTATTACACCGATTGGTCGTTTAATAAATTTCAAAACCAAATCAATTACAAATTTCAATTAGAATTTGCAAATCAACATTTCATTTGTCTTTCTAAAACAATTCCCATAATTTACTTTCAAAACTCCCAAATTCATAATTTCAAAATCTTATAATTCAATTTCAATTTCTATTTAACAATTCAAATATTGATTCAAGTTCGTATATAAGTTTCATTCCAAATCATTTAAATTTATTTAACATTCAAATCAATTTAACTTCATTGATCGATTTTATTAAATATTCATTAAGTAAATTTGTCATTCAAAACAATTCCTATTTAAATTTCCAGTTCATTAAATCAATTACTTAAGTACAACTTCATTGTATCAGAACTTACAAATTTGAATTAAATTAGATTCATCAAATCAATTCTTTAAATTACAAGTCTTTCATTAATTTCAATAAATCACAATTTCATTTCTAGTTAAAGAAATTCGATTTCAATTATTTATTTACTTAGTTACAAATTTCGAACTCAATTAATAAAGAAACTTGATTTCACTTATTGTAACAACCCGGGATTTGCATTACCAATTAATAAATAAAAGTTAGGATTTTTATTTATTTTAATGAAGCATAAAAGGATTTGGAATAACAAAATTTAATTTGAAAACGGCTATTTTAATTAAATGGGAAATATGGGATTTTAAAATGAGGATAAAATGTTATTTTTGGAAAGTTAAATATTTTAGGAGACATTTTAAAACGGGTTTGGATAAGAAAAATGAGTTTTATAAACATACATGAACACTTAGACTAATTTTTGGAAACATATAAATAACTCTCTTCTTATTGGGTTACTAAACCTAACCCAATAACCCACCCTAAACCTCCTCTATAAATTATCTCAAACTCTCCTAACCTCATTCAGTCATCCCTAATCAAAACCCTAATCATTTCCTAAAGCTTTCATAACAAAAATGGCCTCTATCTTCATCTCCTTCTAGTTTTAGCTTATGCAAGTCATTCTATGCAAAGGTAATGCAAATACCCACCTCAAATCCATTTTTTATATCTCTCTAATTTCTGAAATTTAATTGGTAACACATGTTTTATGTGTTTTTTATCTTATAGCCTCCTAATCATCTTTTGCTAACTTGGGTTGATGCTATAGTAGTCTTTGTTGCTTTTGTGAGAGGTATATTTCTAAAAACCTCTTCTAATATGTGTTTAATCATCTTTTGATTTCAGTAATTATTTAGTAACACATGTTTTATTATGTAACATGTGAATCATAGCTCTTTGATCCTCTTTGCTTTCATTTTGGGTGTGCACACAAGTTGCTTGCTATATTGGTTGAGGTAAAATTGCTAGCTAAATCCTTTTTTTTACTTGATGCTTCTATAATTTTCGTTTTGGAATTGTAGCTGAAACGAAATCAGGCATAACTTCTTCATTTCTCATCCGTTTTTGGTCAGGTAATTTTTTCTGCAAACTAGATTCAATAAGGAACAATTTTTGTTCAGTGAGTTTTCTGTAATTTTGCCATTTAGATGACCTAAAATGCATTCAAAGACAGAAGACTAATTCTGTCTTTAACAAGTTATCTTGAGTTTCAATCTGATATCGTTTTGCATGTATCTCTCTCGTTTTTGATCCGAATCAGATAATTTTGGATGTTCCGGAAAGGTTAAAACATATGATACAATTTTTGTTCAGTGAGTATTCTGTACTTTTGCCATTTAGATGACCTGAAATGCATTCAAAGACAGAAGACCAATTCTGTCTTTAACAAGTTATCTTGAGTTTCAATCGGATATTGTTTTGCATGTATCTCTCTCGTTTTTTATCCGAATTAGATAATTTTGGATGTTACGGAAAGCATAAAACATTTTCTACAATTTTTATTCAGTGAGTTTTCTGTAATTTTTCCATTTAGATGACCTGAAATGCGTTCAAAGATAGAAGACCAATTCTGTCTTTAACAAGTTATCTTGAGTTTCAATCTGATATTGTTTTGCATGTATCTCTCTCGTTTTTGATTCAAATTAGATAATTTTGGATGTTCCGGAAAGCTTAAAACATATGCTACAATTTTTGTTCAGTGAGTTTTCTGTAATTTTGAGTCTAACTAGGTCAAAAATTGATTTTTCTACTATCTTCCCGAGAGCGATACACATATTAGCTCTGTGGATGAAACTGAAACTATTTTGGTCATAACTTTTGAGCCGCTAGTCGGATTTGACGATTTTGGTCTCGTTGGAAAGATGGAGTTATGAACTCCATATCTGGAAAGTTTGATCATCATCTGAGTTCATTAGACCCTTCGAATTTCCTGTCAGAGTTGAACCCAGGTCGCTGTGCAAAACAGTGCATTTCATGTTTCTGTGTCCGACTTTGGAACGTCGCTACGCCTTCGTTTCAAGTCGGAATCGAGTAATTCTTTTTGCATTCTGAAGTAGGAATGTCGGACTACGTTCCTACCAATTTTCATGCCATTCGGATTCAGTTTGCTAGTCCGAATAATTTTTCGAACTTGGGTTCGCGTCAGTTTTGGACTATTTTCCAACACTTAGAATATTTTCAGTGATTTTCTGGTTTTATCGATTTCTTTGAGATTTGTCTCTGGATTTTGTACACGGGTCTTATAAAAAGGTTTTAAAAGGATTTTTCGCTCCGAAATGGCTTTCGAAATTATTATATAATATTATTTTTAATTAGTAGACTATTTACTCCATAATAGGAGAGTTTTCAAAAGCCGTTTTAGAGTGTTCTCAAAATCAATTATAAATCCGTTTCGAACCATTATTTTCTATAATAAAAATCTCACACTCACTTTTTAGCACGTCAAGTGAAGTGGAAAGGTGCTTAAACGGTTAGGAAATCTCTGGCCTATGGAACCGTGTGTATTTTCTTTTCGGTTAATCCCCGACCTATTCGATTGATCGTTTTGACCTTTGAGTCTAGTTTACCGATGATATGAGGTGGACTTTTTATTATTTGGAGTGTGTGCTTGCTATTGGTTAGTAAACCGTTTAGTGCAAACGTGGGGTATGGGACTCATCGTTAACACTTTACGGGTTCCTCTCCAAGAAGTTTGTGACACATTAGCCTCTGGGCAGCCAGTACTGGACCTCTGGGTCACCACGCCTCTGGGCAACCGTCTCTGGACACCTGTTCTATGGAGCAGTTTCTTTTTCGGCATGTGCCTCTGGGCCTTTATCCTTCTGGGAAGAATCTCGCCGTCTCGCGCGTTCCGCATCTGTGCGAGTGATCGATCACAACTCTACAGTACTTGGCAATAATGACTCCGGTCGGTGCACGTGCTATACTTGTATTATCTGATGATTTTTATATCCATTCGAGTACCACCATTCGGTGTTGGTTCTATGGAACCATACGATGTAAGTGCGATTACCTTGTGGATTCACAGTGTCTCTGGGCACTGCTTTTCAGTGTTTGATTTCATTGACTTTTTAGTATATCCCCATTGCTCTTTAAAGCATCGATCTTTGCTTGGGCATTGATTACAGACTCTGGTCATTCTTGGGATTATTGCCTATGGGCAACGTGTTATAGCTTTGGCTACGCCGATGATATAAGGCGATTTTATTTATTCAACACTTTGGTGCTGATATTCTCTTTGGAGATTTTTACTGTTGATTGATGATTAGGGACCGTCATTATATTCATGTGGTCCAAAATACTCTTCTCTTAGGAAAAATACTGTTTTATTTATGTACCGCATTATTATATATCTCAGTTATTACTGATTGTTTAGCTAGCCTGACCCGAGTGTTTTCGCTCGGGTTAGACCGAGTTGTTTCAGGTTAGGTCTCTGGACTTAGCTTCTGTGCTTCCGCTTTGGACATTATCTGCTATGCTGATAGATAGCGCTTTTATTTGTCCACTATTCCGCTACTCTGTTATTATTCAGACTTTGATATGTACATATTTTTGACTCACATGTGTGGGTAGTGGCTTTGTACCCACTTATAGTATTTGGATCTGTATTGACGATGTATTGTTCTAGGATTTTATATCTGTTATGTGATTCTGTTCTGTGATGTTTTATCATTTATTACTATGCCTATTCTGATAGGTCTTTAGCCATTGTAATTTCATTATAAATATTTATTGAATATGTCGAACCACTTGAAAATAAAATATAGATACCATCCTTTCGACGTATTCAGTAGATAGTTATAGCTTGATTACAAATGGTTGCTTCCACTATACTCTATTCTCCACTTTAACAGACAGTATTACTCCCGTAATACTCTTTGTTACAGTGGGTCTCAGAGTGGGGCGTTACACTTATTCAAGAAGTTCAATTTTTACTTAATAAAAAATTCAAATTTATTTAATTATTAAATAATTCAATCTCATTAAATTATTAAATAATTTCAAAACTGAATTCAAACATTTCTTAAATTAAACAACATTCTTTTATCAATTTCTTTATTAATATTTTGTTTCAGATTATTAAATATTAACATTTCCTTCCATAAAAATTCAAATTCCAACTTCATTTAAAACCTTATTATTTATTCAAATAAAATCTTTATTTTATTTTTAAATCAAATTATTGACCAATCGATTTTTATTTAATCCTCTATCCTAAGTCAAAGTTCAATTTGGGTATTTATCATTTCAACCCAATTCCAATTCAATTCAAAATCAAAGCATAGCAAAGGGAACTTGCAGTGTGATAACTGGGATGGTGTCAAAGTAAATAAACAAGCAATAACAACAACCAATATCAATCCAATAATCAATTCAAATAATCCCGAAATAACCGTATTAATTCACATTGTTGTTTGTGCGAATTAATATAATTATTTCTAGAATCTACACTATCATTTCATGTAGATTAAAGATTATTACATTACGGTTCTTCACAAGTCATCTATTTACAATTTTATACATCATCAATTTAAACAACATACATTCAATGGTTCAAAGTGTAGTTAACACTATTCTACGTGTCAATTTATTTAACATTTAAAGGGGGTCATATTATACACATTTAACTAATCAAATTCAACATTTAACTATCCTATATCAAGTTCAATTGCATACTATTTATCATTTTAACATTAACAATTTAACGTCCAATATAAACATCAACAATCAATCGATTATCAGCCAAACTGTATTATCATCGCATAAATAATTAACAGATAATGGTGTCAGATGTCACAGGTGAACTGATACAGGTAATAGCATATATAACAGTGTAATTAACTAACAGCAGCATATGTCAATTGTCGTTTCAATTGAAATCAAATTTAATAAATAAAAGAACGTCAATCGTGAGTGATTGCTCACCTTTCGAGACTAGAGAAACGAAATGAGAAGCAACTGATACGCACACGGACATGGACACGACAAGCTAGCAATTGCTGCAATAAATTGATATTGAGGATGGTAAGCTGAGATGGACAGGAGATCGATGAACGAAATACATGTTACGTATATATATAACTTTAAAAAAAATCAATTTAAATATACATATTTTCAAATCGATAAATCCCAACCCATAAAGATATACATATATAATCGGAAACCAAATTCTCATACACCTACCTATAAACAAATGTATATAAACATATATACAAACTCACACACACGCTATATATATATATCACTTCCCAAAATATTAATATAAATGTAAACAAAACATATTATATAGATGTACCCATACCAAGATATTAACCAGAACATAATTTATATAAATCGATAGATGTGCAGACTATATATATAAATATGCAAGCTACTCACACGTATGTGCAGACACTATACATATTCAAAACCAGACACTACATAGGTATGCAGACACTATATTACATATGTAGACTAGATATATACAAATATGTATACTTTCATACCAAATAAAAAAAATCATAAATATACATTATTATAGTAACGTGTATATATAGTAAGCATATTATATATAACCAAAACAAACCGGTATATGCAGGTCTCGATCAAATATGCAACCCAATATACAATATGCACATGCAAGCTTGAAAACTGGGCAAAAGAGGAAAAATATGTATGCAACTTAAATGTATATGCACTTCAATAAACATGAACATGAAACTACATGCCATAAATACACTTCTGTACATAATATATATATATGCATATATTTAGCTTGGATCAATGTACAGCTTTCATGCATTAAAATTTGAAAATAATATACAACAAAAAGTAAATGTTAACATAGATTATAAACTATATGTATATCTCTATACTTGCTGACATGTAACCCAGATAAACTAGTATATAAGCTATGAATATATAACTACCTAGATGTTGACACTTTAAACATATTACCTATGCATACTTTCATAACTTATATATAAATACGTGTATAAGCTATAACTCACATATATTATTAGTTTTAAAGTTATAAACAAAATGTTGTATAAACATTCTTAGTAAAACAATAAGTTTTAAACCATTCATACATTTATATAAACATACTTTTAACACTATATATATAGATATACCTTTATATCTTCATCAATATATACATAAGGCTGCTGGAACTCGGGAGAAGAGGCGAGGCACACGAAGTGGTCAATGTGCGATGGCGGCAGCCAGGAAGTGGTGCAGGCTACGAGGGAGGGAGATGGAGATGAGGCTGATCCAAGTGGTAATGCGGTCAGCCGCGTGGTGGGTCTGACGAGCAGGTTGCATGCGGCTTCACACCCCTTTTTTTTATAAGAAGAGGAAGGGAAAAACAGATGGGAAAAGGCCAGAGGAGGATGGCCGTGCGTGGTGGGAGGTGACGTGGGCTAGTGGTCACGCGGTCGGTTGTCGGGATATAGTGGGGCTGGCATGTGATTCAAGGCGGAGGAGATGGAAGGGAATAGGTGATGTTATGGTTGTCTACGGTGACATGGAGGTGGTTGTTACAGTGGTGGTCGAGCTGAAGTCAGGTAGGTGAGGAACAATTCATGTGTATATACTTTCTTAAAAAAATGGAACAAAGAACAGAGATGGGTTCAAATCAAAGCTAAAAGCAAATGAACAGTTAAAGCAAAGTAAATTGAGGACTTGGAAATAGAGAAAGTCTTGTACGTTGAATTCAAGTAAATTAAATGTAGGTGACCATTGACATTTTTTTTCCAGCGGGTAAACGAAATAAATTGGAATGGGAAATAGAAAAAGTTAGCAATAAATTTGGGGAACATAAAAGGCTAGTGGCTATTGGATTTCACAGTGGATAGTGGATAAGCGGAAGGTCATTTGGAAATTAAAAGCGTCAAAAACGGAACCGATAGGGTTAACCGTTTCGCGATTTTCACCGCGTATCGGACGCCGAAACACAAGAACGAATATACTATGCAGATCAGCTCGACTAGACGATCAAAACGGTATATGGATATCAGTGGTACGATTTAATTTATAAAATTCGAAATTTTCTACTAGCGGAAAATGCAAGAAAAAACGTAGAAAAATAAGATCTACGGAGCCAAAGAAGTCCGAATTTGGAAAAACGAAAAATGACGTTTGCTCAGAAGATGGTTTAGAATTTTTCTAAGTAAAAATATTTAGGTTCTGAAAACATTTTATTTGCATCGCTTTTAAACTGATTAAATTGAAGTAAATTTACCCGCGAAATAAACTTTCGTATTTTCGGACGAAAATTTAATAGTTGCTATGTTTAACTAGACGCATTCCAAATATCAAATTTATATTTCAAAATTTTATCGTTTAAAATTTCGCAAAATTTCAATTAATAACGTTATTAAAACTAGTTAAATTTACGGGTCGTTACATCCTTAATCCGCATTCTAACAATTGGTATCAGAGCTTTGTTTTCAAAAGTTTCATAATCTGAATGTTGAAAAGTTTTAAAATGGCTATTTTTGAAAAATCTGTTTAAACTAGTTTAGAACTATTTAAATCATCATTGTTCCATGAGTCTGCATATGAATGTTATTCAAATTCTAGTTGTCTACCCAAAATTTATAATGTGCAGGAAAGATGCTTTATGGGTATTAAGGAATCAATCCACAATGGACAATCTGTGCAGATCAAAAGGAATAAGTGGATACTTGATAGTGGATGCTCTAGACACATGATTGGTAATCCGGATATGCTGAATAATATTATATACAAAGACGGAGGACTGGTTAACTTTGGACACAACTCGAAAGGATACGTGATTGGCATCGGCAATGTCGGTAACTCTGACACTACTATTATTACTAATGTTTTGCTAGTTAAGAATCTAAAACATAATCTACTAAGTATTAGTCAACTCTGTGATAAAGGATATAAGATTAAATTTGAAAAGGATAAATGTCATATTGAAGATAATAACTCAACCATAATATTTGAGGGAATTAGGAAAAAGAATATTTATATTCTTAGTATGAAAGTTTCAAATGATAACCTATGTCTTTTGGAAAATACAAGTGACCCTTGAATTTGGCATAAGAGATTTGGACATTTGAATTTCAAACTCTTATCTAGACTGTCAAAACATGATCTAGTAAGAGGCCTTCCTAAAATGAATTTTAAAGTAGCTAGTTTATGTGATGCATGTCAATTAGGAAAGCTTAGAAAAAGTTCCTTTAAATTAAAAGATATGATTTCAACTTTAAAACCCCTTGAGTTACTTCATCTTGATTTATTTGGTCCATCTCAAATTCAGTCAATAAATCATAATAAATATGTTTTTGTAATTGTAGATGATTATTCTAGATTTACCTGGACAATATTTTTGAAACATAAAAGTGATACTTTTGAATGTTTTAAGAACTTTACAAAAAGGATTCAAAATCAATTATCTTTAAAAATTATAACTATTCGTAGTGATCACGGTGGTGAATTTGAAAATGAAAAGTTTGAGGAATTCTGCAATAAGAAGGGAATAACTCACAATTTCTCATTTCCAAGAACTCCACAACAAAACGGAGTAGTTGAACGTAAAAATAGAACGATACAAGAGTGTGCGAGAACTATGCTTTCAAATAGTAATTTACCAAAACACTTTTGGGCAGAAAATGTTGCTACCGCCTGTTATATTTTGAATAGAATTTTAATTAGACCTTTAACTGATAAGACACCTTATGAACTTCTTCATGGAAAGAAACCTAAGGTATCATACTTTAGAATTTTTGGAAGTAAATGCTTTAATTTAAATACAAAAAATAATAGGGATAAATTTGATCCTAAATCCGACAAAGGAATCTTTATCGGATATTCTAATAGAAGTAAAGCTTATAGAGTTTTTAATTTAAGATCTAACACCATCGAAGAAACAATGCATGTTTTGTTTGATGAAAATTTAAAAGATTTTGAAATTACAAATGATGAAGAAGATTTAACTACTCAAAATCAGGAATCAACCGAAATTAATAATGAAATTAATCATCCTAATAAAAGGATTAAACTTTTAAAAGATCATCCTATTGAAAATATAATAGGAGATATGCAATCTATTGTTACAGCTAGAAATCAACTAAGTAAAATGAGTAATGTAGCATTTATATCATCTATTGAACCCAAAAATCCTAAAGAATCATCAACTGATGATTCATGGATTTTGGCTATGCAAGAAGAATTAAATCAATTCACTAGAAATTAAGTTTGGGAACTTGTTCCTAGACCTGAATATAAAACTATAATTGGAACTAAATGGGTCTATAAAAATAAAATGAATGAACAAGGTGAGGTCGTTAGAAATAAAGCACGATTAGTCGCCCAAGGTTATTGTCAAGAAGAAGGTATAGATTGTGACGAAACCTTTGCTCCTGTAGCAAGATTATAAGTCATTAGGATTCTACTTGCTTTCACAAATCATAATAATTTCAAATTATTTCAAATGGATGTTAAAAGTGCATTTTTAAATGGATTTGTAAAAGAAGAAGTATATGTTGAACAACCACCACTTTTTGAAGATGAAAAATTACCAAACCATGTGTACAAACTTAAGAAAGCTTTATATGGTCTAAAACAAGCTCCTAGAGCCTGGTATGATAGACTAAGATCTTATTTATTACAATCAAATTTTGAAATTGGTAAAATAGATAATACTCTTTAAAAGAAATAAAAATGATATTCAACTAGTTCAAGTATACGTAGATGATATCATTTTTGGTTCAACTAACTTCGAAATGAATAAAGAATTTTCTGAAATAATGACAAAAGAGTTGAGATGAGTCATATGGGTGAATTAAACTTCTTTCTAGGATTGCAAATAAAACAGTTAGATAATGGTATTTTTATTAGTCAAGAAAAATATGCTAAAGAACTAGTTAATAAATTTGGTTTAACTACTGCGAGTGGAAAACCTACTCCCATGGCAACCAATGAATATCTAAGTAAAGAAGATCTCTCGAAAGATGTAGATCAAAATTTGTATAGAGGAATGATCGGATCATTGCTCTATATCACTGCTAGTAGACCTGATATCATGCATAGTGTATGTCTCTGTGCAAGATATCAATCTCATCCTAAAGAAACTCACTTAAAATCTGTAAAACGTATCATAAGATATATTAAAAAAACCTCTGATTATGGCTTATTTTATCCTAAAATGATTCATTTGATTTAATACCATACTGTGATGCTGACTATGCTGGATGTAAATCAGACCAAAAAAGTACAAGTGGAACTTGTCACTTTTTAGGACATTCTCTGGTTTCCTGGTTTAGTAAAAAGCAAAATACAGTTTCTCTATCAACAACTGAAGCAGAGTATATTTATGCTGCTTTGGCTTGTTCTCAAGTAATATATATGCAACAAACCTTAAGAGATTTTGGATTAAATATCCCAAAATCGCCAATTTATTGTGATAATACTAGTGCAATAAATTTATCTAAAAATCCTACTCATCATGCTCGAACTAAACATATTGATATTCGACATCATTTTCTTAGAGATAATATAACTAAAGAAGTAATTACTCTCGAATATATAAACTCTGAGAATCAAACTGCTGATATCTTAACAAAACCATTAAATGAATCTATATTTACTAAATTAAGAAGAGAATTAGGTATTTGTTCAATAACTGAAATATAAAACATAAATATATAACAAGTATAATTAAATAAATTAAAAATAAATTAGAAGCCAAAATTAAAATACCCATGTCGACAACCCCATATCCCACCATGTCGACATATAACGGTATTTTTTGAAAATTAAAATTCTCACCAAAATTTGAAAAGTTGGTTATATATTCTTCCATATTTCGAATTTCTCTTCATTCTCTCTCATTTTCTTCTGGTTTAACTTTTGAAACGAAGAAAATAATGGCTTCTCCATCAAATTCAAACATAAACTCGACTTTCTCATTTCACTCTCCTACTCCCGGCCCTCTTCAACGCTCCATTCACGCTCGTGTGATAAAATTAGAGGATACTACAGAGGATATTCTGCAAATGGTGACTGAGATTCAAGTCAAACAAATTCGGATGAGTATTAGAAATTTGCAGAAGTTCCTAATGGATAACCAAGCGAACCCGATCTTGATCGAAGAAGAGTCTTCTAGTGACCATGCACAAGAGGACAGCGAAGAAGAGCCAATGGAAGAGGAAGAAGCACCCTTGGAAGAAGAGGACGCACATGTTCATGAAGTGCAAGTTGAAGACGACGACACCGTAGTTTGCGTTGGTGAAGTATGTTTTGATAAGGATGGAAACCTTGTCGAACAACATGGAAACTTCTGTCTCCACTATCCTAATTGTTCGATTCATAGGTCTCCTATTGTCAAGAATACTCCTTAGTGTTCTTTCTTTCATTCTTTCGTTCGTATCGTTGTATATATAGTTGTTTATATTAAAAACACATGTATATTTGTTTACATAGTTTACACACATGTATAACATTATATAATAAATTGTGTTCTCTTATTCGTATATTCTCGTATCTTTTGAATATATAGTTTATTAGTTAAGAAAAGTAGTTATTAAGAGTTTAGTTTAAAGTTAAGTATTGATTATGTATGATAACACTATCATTATAATCATAAGTAATGTAGTCTTAGTTTCAGGGGGAGTTATATAGAATTATATAGTATTATAAATATGGAGTTACATGGTTTTTTGTTGATGACAAAGGGGGAGAAGTATAAAATAGGATAGTTAGGCATAGATTAAGGGGGAGTTATTAGAAGTATTAGGATAGAAGTGATATTTTATAAACAAAGGTTGTCATCATAAAAAAGGGGGAGATTGTTAGTCCCTGAGGAGTTGGTTTTGATGACAACAACCTTACTTAGAATTAGATTATAAAATATATAATACTAACATTATTGTGTAGATATATATAGATATGTTTGCAGGTACTAAAGAATGAAGAACTGTACAGTATAAAGATTCAAGATCAAAGATTGAAGATATCAAGATTCAAGACTCATGAGTATCAAGAATTTCAAGAGTTCAAGTTTCCAAGATAAGTTATATAGTTAGGAATATTGTTAAAACTCATAGAAAGGCACTGACATCTTAAAATCTATTTTATTCATGGAATGGAATCCACTTCGTGCTCGTTAAAGGGATGGAACCCTAAGTAGGATGGAACCTACGAAAAATCTAGTGGAACATCTTTTTGTATCCACTTACTTTTATTTCAAAATGATTTTCAAAATATATAGCTTGTTTTTCAAAATGATTTTAAATATTCCTGTTTAAAAACCAAAATCAACTATCCTGTTTTTTCAATATATTTTAGCCTCAAAAATATCCTTAGTTTTAAATATCCTTAATTTTAAATATCTTTGATTTTAAATTATTATCCTAAGTTTTTAAACTATAATTCTGATATTAATATATTTAGCTGTTTTATATATTTATACTTAAGATTTAAATATAAAAGTATAGAAAATTATTATATATATTTTAATATTGTTCTCTATAGTTATTTATGTATTATAACTATATATAAGTATATTTTAAAGTTTAAATATAAGTATAATATAATATAGAAATTATTTTCAATGAAAAACAAATCACTAAAAAATACAAGGGCATGTCGACATGGTCACATGTACCCCTGTCGACATGGTGACAGTTAAATTGTTTTTTAAAAGAAGTGTTTATTCGCCACATCCCTTCACCAATGGACATGGCTATTGATCTACTATAAATAAAGGGTGTTTTCAACGAATTTTACTTACTTTTTTCTCTAATTTAACTTCTCTTCTTCTTCTCCACTTTCTTATTTACAAATTACACCATTACTCTGCCGAAATCAATATCGAATCTAACTAGATAATTTCTGGTTTTGATTCTCTCCACTATCTCTACAAGATCCAAGTGCTAATCTGAGTTATAGACTTTTTGTAATCAATTGAGCGAGAGAAGGTGTGATTGTAGCCCTGGAAATCAATTGGGTGAACTTGTTGCTCGGTAAATCAAGTATCTCTACCCAGAGGATTGTGAATCTGGAGCGGTGTACCTCGTGGCCTTGAAATCGAGGGTTGTATTTGTAAGAATTGTTTTTGAAAGGAAATCCGTACTTGTGTTGCGGGACTGGATGTAGGGTAACTCCGAACCAGTATAAAATCCGGTGTGTTCTTTCCTTTACTGCTTTTACTTTATATTTGCATCTGTGTTTGATTCTGTGTTCATATCTGTGTCTGATTAGTGTATACATTGTTAACAAATTAAGATAAATTCAAAAAGATTAACAAATTTCTTAAAACACTATTCATCCCCCTCTAGTGTTAATTCTAGCCTTAAGATCCTTAATCCGCATTATAACAGTAATTTCTTTAAAAACTAGTCTAGTGGCTCGTTTTGGGTTTATTTGGGTGCGTAACTGGTTCATTTAGTGCAAAAGGAAAAGAGAGAGAAGAGTGAACAAGTCCATTGTTGATAATGGTCTTATGAAAGGTTATTGGATTATTCTACCTTTTCTTATATTTTTCATTTACGAAATAAAGAGCTCCCTTTAACCTTTGATTCACATGTTTAGTGACTTTTGAACATACAATTTGTTTTAGGGTCATGCAACCAACCCTTTTTTATATTATGGATATATAACTCCTTATATCCATGCAACTCATAATGGAAATCAGCCAAAGGTAAAGTCCCTCGGTTTGTAAATGGAACATAACATGTAAGGATCTCCATAGATATTTTTAATGATATGAATGTAAACATGGATTAAAAATTCTAAAACATTGATACTTTATGAAAATAAGGGATATAGATTATGAAAACATGGTAGAATGTCAATGAAATTTGTCTTTTTTCATTTATTACTGCTAGCACCACATTAACTTTGTATGACTCCCACTCCACCAAGTGGAATTCATTTATTACTATTAAAATTACTCTACAATAGAAGAAACATTCACTAATTCGGTAAAATAATATACATAAATTAAATACTAAGTAGTATTATGAATAATAATTTATAGTACAAACAAATCAAATCTTGTAGTTAACTGTAGTAGTGTATTTGTTAGATTTTGGTGATATAATATTCTGTATTTAACTAGATTTTGGAGATATTTGAGTCTATGTGGAATTGTGACTCAAATTCATTGCCTATTTTATAGATTTTTAAGATTTTGGAGAGTGATTAATTGCTTCTTTTATTTATTTAAAGAGGGCAATGAATCGTCTACATGGGAAAAATATATGAAAACATTCAATAGCTTCTTAAAAAAGATATTTTGCTATGACTATTATAAATAGACATGTATAAGGTTCATTAGATGTGCGCAGGAAAATGTTTATTTTTTTAAGGTTTTAGATATTGAGATATCTTCTCAATTTTAGGCTTTCTCCTATAATATTTTAGTGGATTAATAAAGGTTTTGTTTAGAGGAATCTATTTGTCATTAGTTTTCTTCACTTCTTATCTCTTCTAAAATCTAATTGTGTAGAATCCTAGAAAAAACCCTAAAGTATTCAAATTCAAGGTTAACCTTAATGAAAGGTTCATATTCTCCATCAATCACAAAAATATAAGTCGATAATACTACATATATTTGTAGTTAACTGTATCAGTGTATTCGAATTTAAGGTTAACCTTGATGAAAGGTTCATATTCTTAATTCATTACAAAAATATAAGACAATAATACTGCACATATTTAAGATACTGTTAATAATCATTTGGATCAAAAACCATAAGTGTTTATGACATTTTTTTCAAATCAATATCACTTTGTGTAGAGATCTATCATGAAAATATTTAATACATATTATCACAGTTTTTTCGGTATGTGCATACTTGAATATAGTACAAATGATAAGTGGAAATAGATTTAAACCAACTCAGTTTATTTCAGACTGTCAAAGAAACCAATAAAAAAATATTTATACCAATTCGATTACTTTGGATATACTACAATAAACCAAATTGTCAACTTGGATGCTAAAAAACACAAAATGTATTCAGATAATGGTAATACAGTTCAGTATTTCAAAGAATTCCAATCACTTGGATGGACTTAACGTGACAACCACCCTACATCTCTGATATGCAATTACCATATATAGCGCTCTATGATGGTATCCAACTGATGTAGAGTTGCAGTTAAGGTGAAGTAATAGCAATCCAAAGCAAAACCTGTCTTGTATCTCATAAGCATAGGATAAAATATAATAATCAAATAGATATAAATAGTCGAGATAGCAATATAACCAAATAAACTAAATAAAATCAGAGTGTAGAAGGTTCATCAAAGTTATACAACACCAAATGCAATAGAGTATAATAAACTCCAAATAGAACTATCTCCAATAATAATAGAAAAGTGTTGAAATAGCCCCACAGCACTACACAAAAAAATAGCAAAAATAGCTCTAAAATTATACATATGAGAAAGCGCTAGCCACCTACCCGTCTACCGCACAACACCATGTGTTATCTCATGCCTGCTATCTTTAGTTTGCATGTCTCTGCATCCATAAAGGTTTGCACATAACACCATATGCTAAACTATGATCATATGAGTGTACTACTACTCAAAGTTTAGTATGGGGTGTCTAGGTATTTAACGTCGACAATACAAACATCATGTGACATCTATAACAAATCATAGCAATCATTAAACATAGTTTACACTGCTCAACTCAAGTGCTTTGGATATTTGATGGTCGTATGTTTTCATTCAACGATCAGAGACTACTCAACGTCTCAGTTTCTTAAGTGTTCGAACCTATGCCCATTCGACGATTTGGAACTAGACCCACACATCAACAAGGTCTAGGGTATACGGATCACATACCGACAAATTCAAGTGAGTATCCTCACATACCCCCTCTTACGAGCACACATGGAATCCTCCAACTTATCAACAATCCCTTAACACACATCCTGATAGTAGAACACATTGTTTATTCCACTTCATAAGTTCCCATCCCCGAATTTTCCATTTTTGACCAACACCAGAAGCTTTGAACACTTCCTATTCAATCTAAAATAACTCGCATCGTTGAGCCATCGAAGTTTAGAGTATCTATGGCCTCATTGCAAATGTTGTAGGTTTCCTTATCTCAAGCCCAAAGTAATCTCATCAATCCCTTGCTTCAAGCCTAAAGTAAGAAGCCCATTTCCATATGTCTAACTTCACTATCCACATCAATCGTCAGTTGATCAATTCTCAAGATCCACCAAACCTATTGGCTTGCAAACAATCATACATCACCTTCGTATTTAGCTGATTTTTCTCACGTTTTCTCATGCATGCATCGTGCAAACTAGCTTGACCCTTGAAGTGAACTCCCTTCCTTCTCGTGCACTCCAACACTTAGCCAAAACTTGAAATAAGGACCGATCGATGATTGGAATTATCTTACAAACCACTCACCCAAACCCCATGCGATCTATCACACTACCTTCCCATGTTGTGCCAAACCTCCGCCATCATTGCACTTCAAGTTGATCATCTTTGATTGATTGTGGTGATTGATCACATAAAAAACTTAACTCTTTTCTACATTTTCTGGGTTGACTCCTCTTTGACCTAAATGCCTAAACCCATGTGCAACTCAGTTGCATCGATTTGCCTCAAAAATTCTCTAGAACCAATCCCTACTCATCAATGCACATTGATACGCTACCTTCTATTCTAAGCACACAAACACCCAAAATAACAACCAACAAGCATCATTTCATAGCGAATAAAAGATAAAACATCTATATACTATCGTATAATTCATACAACAAACCTGATACAAAAAAGCATATAAAATCTATTTAAATTCGTTTATTAAACAGTTATAAACTCAAATCATTAAAATATATCATTTTTAACGTGGGGAATGATTCATAAACATAATTTAAGTATATAAAGCATTTTAAAAGCTTGTGAAATGATAGATCACTCACCTAGTCACCAAAATCTGCTAAAAAGGGTATTTCTCGCCCACATAGCAGTTACATGAATCCTAATGCACCTAATTATGAGATTAGTCAATTCCTTTACTAATCTCCTTTTGATTGCTTGATTACGCTAATTTACTTGAAGATTTGAGATGGTTTTGGCTAATGAAGGTTTAACGGATGTTACAGAGTGTTTTAGAAGGAGATGCATAATGATTAGGAGTTGGCCCATCAACTATAATTATCACTGATCATGAAATGGATTAGTGGGCTAATTATGTACATAGTCTAATTAATTGCTAATATTTCTAAAAACTATCTAACTTCAAATGCCTCTATCTCCTAAACCGTAAGGCCAAAAATCTGCTATGACCACTCTATGAAAAGAGAAACCATCATATCTTTCATTCAGAAGTGGTTTCGGATCTTAATTTGGCTTATAAAAAAAGTTATAGCATTTACAAGTATTTAGAGTCAAAACCATCCATATATTCTTAGGGTCAAAAATTATTAATACTCAACATTCCCCAAAGTTATAGCTTAATCAGACCCAATTTGCTTATGAAAATGATATTTTTTTGACAAATACGTAAAAATGTGGGTCGGTATGTTCTCTCCCCCACTTAAGGTATCAAGCATAAGTAAACAACATAGATATCAAGCATAACCAAACATAACCAAACAACATAACCAAACAATGCCTCTTATAAGCTCTTCCAAAATCTACTCATGAAAAATTGGTCTTGATCGCTTGCAATTATTTTTGGCACACCATGGAAACATACAATCAATTTTACATACAATTCAACATGTTTTGATGTCGTTCAACAGGACTTTATGGGTACGAATCAAGCACTCTTCGTCAATCTATCAACTATGATCCAAATATTATCCTACCCTCCTATAGTCCTCGGTAATCCATCGATGTTTGTTCCTACTTTCATTGAGTAATCTAAAGTGGTCGTAACTAACTACTTGGCTTCCTCTACTCAGCCCTCACTAGCAGACAATTCGTACGCTTAGATATGAATGTCCCGGTGTCCTTTTTCATCCCTTCCCAGTGAAATGTCTGCTTTTATATGTTGATACATTTTATTTACTTAGGGATGTATAGTCAATCTCGAGTTATGGAACTTTTGTAGTACCTCATCCTAAGTCCGTCAATATCGAGAAAAAATAGTCTACAATCCTTATAGAGTCAACCATCACGATCGATTCTGTACTCCTTTATGTCCTCAACTCTAATCATGTCTCTATCATAGCAATGATCGCTACAATCTAGCCTTACATCTCCGACTAGTAATGATCTACTCAATCAAAGTAAGTCTAATATTCAAGCTTGCTAATACTTCTAACTCTAACTCACGTGTAGGTCGGAAATCATAACCAACAATATACTCTAACGGCGTCCAATCTAGGAACATAGCTCCCAAGTTAACATGTCTCATACTCAAAGCACATATGACCACATTTCCCTTACTGGGAGTATAGGAAATTTTAAAGCCGTTGGAGGCCAAGAACTCTAACCATTGCTGCTAACGAAGATTAAGGTCCTTCTATGAGAAAAGGCACTTCGATGATTTGTGGTTATTGAATAATTCAAACTCTCTCCTAGCAAGTAATGGCTCTGTATCTTCAATGTGAATTGTAATACCCCATAAATTTATAACTAACTAATTAAGCAATTAGTTATGAAAATAAAGAAAATTGAAATAATGGAAAAGGAGTAAAAATTCATGGGGCGTTTGTTTACTAATAATGCTTGGGTGAATCAAGTGATATTAGGAAAATCCTAATGGAAAACTTAATGTAAAAGAGAATTGAATGCAACAGTTAGAGCTAACTAATTTATAAAGAAAGAAATGGTGGTATGGACCTATTATTCAGTTAGAATAAGGATAACCACTTCCCTCTTTTCACTTCATTCTTTACTCAAAACTAAAATAAAACTTGAACTCTTTAATGGATTGTGGCCTAAACAAGAAGAAGAAGAAAAAGAAAAGATTAAAGCTAAGGGAACTTGAGACTTCATTGAATAAAAAGTATAAGTGAGTAATATATTTCTCCAACCCTTTCTCTTTCCACGTATTCCTCACGGTTGTATGTTAATCTGGTCATTCCTTTGATTTTGCTTGTTTAGTCGATACAGGGATTTAATATGAGGATAAGAACATCATTTAAGAGAATGATATTGATTAACAGAATTTATCCTTGAGTAGATAAATTTTTAAGCCCATATGATAGGAGAAATTGGTTAATTATAAGGAAACCAAACACGATTAATTTTACAAAAGAAGTTTCGGAACAAATTAAGTAGATTCCAAAAGTAAATAAGCACAGTCAAAGGGCTATAATAGGGAGTTGAAAGGCAAATAAATGTTGCCAGAAGGTATTTGAATAAAAACAAGTATATTATAATTGGGTTAATGGACCAGATCCACTTTTTATGTTGTACATGTCGGTAAAGTACAAAATAATGTTTGGGAAAGACTAAGTCAAACAAATCAGAAGTCAACACATGGAAAGTTAGTGGCAGATGTTTAGGAACCTTTTCAATGTGTACCGAAGGATAATGTCAAAGGAGGTAAGGCCGAACAAAAACCTAAATAAATTTAAACCTTAAGTATGAAGACTTAAGTAGAAATGTTAGGAAAATAAAGCTAAGGCTAAGGTTGGAAACCGAAGATATTAACTGAGGACCGAAGGTGGTCGGCGGTTAAGGAGGAAGTATGGGTAGATGAAGAGATTTCTGATAACTTAAAGATTAATCTCATAAATCACCGAAACAGATTATAACATGTTTCCCTAGACGAGACTAAGGTTGTGATTGCCGAAAGTAACGTAACTCTCGATAAAGAATGTAAACCGGAACAAGCAACATCTGGAGACAATGATGGATGCAAAGGCTTAGGATGGCCAAGATAAGAGCCGAAGACATTGATGATAATGTAGTAAGTGGTATTAATAATCGAATGGAAGGTAGTTGAGATGTCTTCTTAGTAAACTGCTAAACGAAAAGCCAAATAGTAAATGGTTAGGTAGAATGTTGGGTAGACAACATAAGTCCTAAGGTGGCAGTCAAAAACTGAAAGTGTTGGTGTAAGGCCTTGTATAAGAACTGAAATATGAAAGTGTAGGTGTAAGCCTAGTGTTTTAACTAAAAATGTAGGTGTAAGGCCTAAAGTGGCAATCATCCGAACAATGAAAGTAGTTGGTGTATGGCCTTGAGCGGTGACCAAGGGAATGATAAAAGATGTAAGACTGAGAGTGGTAGTCTAGGAACCATAAGTGAAGTAGGTATAAGCCTAGAGTGGCAGTTGAAATACGTAACCGAAGTAGGTGCAAGGCCTAGGGTGGCAGCCGCAGTACGAAAGCGTCAGTGTAATGCCTGAGTGGCAACCAAGAACGACGAGGCATTAGGTCTTGGTGGCAACCGAGAGTTAAGTGTAAGTGTATATAGTATAGAGGCATAAGGCCTTAGTAGAAAGCGAAGGGTAAGACTTAAATGATATATATCTACCACAAAAGTACGTAAAGCTTTAAGGGTAATCAAGAGTGGGGTATTTTGGTTATATTGAAATACTAATATTTCTATGAAAAAAATTGAGAGATTACTTTTGGTTGTGGCCATACAATCTTGGTTTGACATTTAATTAAATAAACCAATGATTTAAGTTTATTTGTAAATCGGATAATTTATCGCTTTGGTATTGTGAAGGGGAAAATCCATCCCACGTATTAACGGAACAGTCTCTCTGTATTTTTCTTATTTAGGATAATATGTTAGCCATGCAAGATTTTTGTCTGACTTATGGTTTTACTCTTGTTTTACCTATAAACTCATGGGTACTCATTCGAGTAGGTTGAGTTTACAGGCTTAGACATGTTGCTTTTTGGATGGTCGAACAATAAAGGCCGAAGATGAAGCAGGAGGCTCTGGTGTTATATTTTTATTATTTTAATTCCATTATATCTAGAGTTCGTATTTGCATCTTCATATATAGTACATGACACTAGTAGCTAGGTTGTACTTTATTTTTTACCCTACGGGGGCATGACTTCAGGATGTAAAAATTATTAAATTACTGTAATGTTGTGCTTCACTTTGGTTATATTTGCTCTATTTACTTAAGACTGTATAATATAACGATCTCATCTCTATCACCAAAATATAATTCCAAAGTGACTGTAGAGAGGTTCCATCTTTGGGTTTCATAATGAGAGATCTTATAGTTGGTATCGGAGCTTAGGTTAGACGACGCTGAAGTGAAGCAGAGTTTTGTAAATACTTAAGTAAGTATAGATGGTAGGAAACGAACACGTTGTGAAGGATATATGCTACTATACATTGTACTTATATTTGGCTACATAGAGATATAGATGAGTTTAGTAGAGATTTCCATTGCTACATCACTTTCTTTCTTCTGTTTCTGGTAAAGACTTTCTTACTAGAAAATAGACCTGAGAAGTAGAAGGGAAAAGGTCGGAGATGCCAATGCTAGAAGATAAAATGATAGTACTGAAACTATCGAAGGCAACGGCAGAGAAGTGCCTCTGATAGCAGTAAATGAGGCAGTCCCACCTATCATGGAGATGGATGTGAATTCTTTTTTCTAGCGGATAATGAGAGAGGATATGTCGGAAATAGTCGAGTGGAAACCAGCGGCTAGGGTGGATTTCCTTATGTTAAGTCAAGAATACAGGAGTCTTAGAGGTATGATGTTTATTAGGAAGGAGCCGATGGTGGAAATGTTAGATTGGCTAAAGTAAATAAGCGTATTTTCAGAGATTTAGGGATGAATGATGCACAAAAGAGGTGGATGACTTTTAGACGGTTACATGAATACGCTCTATATTGGTGGAAAATAGTGACCGTTGAAACTCCTTAAGAGGAGTTCACTTGAGAGAAGTTTCGGGAGAGGTTTGAGGCTTAGTTAATCTCAGAGTCTCAGAAGAGTGTGTACGGAGGGTCCATTGGGTTTCAGGTAGGGGGATCTTTCTGTTGAAGAATACATCCAAAAGTTTAATGCGTTGATGAACTATGGCCAGGAATTGATCAACACGCCAATGAAGAAGAATGAAAAGTTTCTTTACGAGATGGAGCAAGGGTTAAATCATAAGTTGATAGCACATCTGGCATCCCTTTATGAGTTCGTAGTGGAAGTATCGAAAGGAGGCGGTCGATAGAATATTTCGAAGATTACTTGCTACAATTACAGCTAGAAAGGACACTATGCTTTGAAGTGTTCATGACCAGAAGGGACAGTCAAGGTCAAATGCTATAATTGTGGTGAGCCAGATCATAAGAAGAAGAATTAGTCGGAGCTGAAGCAGACAAGGTTGTTTGCTTTGGAGGGACCATCCTTAGGACCTATAGCCGAGGAGAAAGAAAAATGAGTGTCCTTAGAAGTATGATTTCCATTTCTAGTTTTTCTGTTAAGAGTTTTCTTTGGTACTGGAGCTACATATTCTTTCATTTCTAAGGAGATGGTTGATAAAGTAGGAATATATGTCTCCTCCTTAGTTACTTCGTTGTGTATGGTTAATCCGATCAGTGGGTATGTCGTACTCAAATTAGGGTGCAATGATTTGGAGTTTGTTCTATGTGACCATTCATTTTGGTGTGCCCCATTTGTGTTTGACTTTAAGGGTACGAGTGATTTTGGGTATGGATTGGTTAATGCAACATGATGTCAGAATCTATTGCATTGAGAGACTCATTTCTCTTCGGAAACCCAAAAGGAGGAGACAGAGTACTAGTATCTTTGGATAAGATAAAGAGGAGGTCTGAGCTTAGTTGTGTTCCTTAGAAAGTCTAAAAGAGGAAGAATATAGAGTTTTAGTAGTTTGGGAAATTGTTGATGTTTTTGATATGTTATGGGTTTATGTCCGAAACTTGCGATTGAGTTTCATATTGATTTGGTGCTCTGGGAATAACCTGCTAGTAGACCACCTAGTAGAATGTCGCTAAAGGAGATGGAAGAATGTAACACCTCTAATTTTTGTTTAACATTATTCTGGGAATTTAATTAGATAAATAAAATAAAATAATGTGAGGTGATAAGAAGAATGAGATTTGTTAACTAATTTGGGTCAGGCCTTAATTTATGAATTAATAAGATTGTTTTAAACATAGAATAGAAAGCGATTAATGAGAGGGCATAATGGGAATAACTCCTTATCTCTTCCTTAAACTCTTCCTCTCTCATTCATTCTCAGTTCATTTTCTAAACCACAACAAAACATAAGAAGAGGCATATCATTACCTAAGGGGAAAGAAGAGCTAATTTAAGGAATTCAAAGGAGAAAGCTTAGGGGAATTAATCTACATCAAATCTTAATCTCTCTTATCCAATCTATGATGAATAATAGTTACCACCTCATTTGTTATGTTTTATTCTTAGATTTATGATTAGTTTTCGAATTTGTTGTGATATTATATCATGTTTGAGTTAATAATATCATTATTAGAATGAATGAATGATTTGTTGGAATTTTATGGAATTATGGTAATGGGTTTTAAAGGCAAAACCTAAGTTTTCTGATCTTTTATTGACTTTAAATTTATCTTTTGTTTTAAAAGGCTCGGCATCCTCATGTTTTTAAGAACTCAAAACCCTATATGATTTAGAATCTCGACGGCCCATGTTTTTAGACACTCGACGTCTATATTTTAGCGGCTAGAAAACTGTATGTTTTAAAAACTCGATAACCCTTGTTTTCTAAAGGTTCAACAACCTTGTTTGCTATCAAGTGTTTTAAAAGATATATAAAGATGATATGTATTTTAGTGGCTCGATAGCCAATGTTTTAGAGATACTCGACATCTATATTTTAGTGGCTACACAACCGTATGTTTTATAAACTTGAAAGCTATTTCATAGAGGCTCAATAGCCAGTGTTTTATAGATGCTTGACATCCTTGTTTTGATAGCAAGTGTTCTATATACTATGTAAAGATGATAGTGCTTCGGCATAAGATTTGGCTAAGTATTTGGGCTATGTTTTCCTTATTTTAAGAATGATTTCAAGAGGTTTATCGATTCTAAAGATAAATGTTTTCAAGGAAATGAAATGGTGTTGTAGCCTACTTTTATATGAATTTTGCCCAAGGAAAATATTACTTAAACTTAAGTAATTTTATTGTAGATATAACTATTAATTGAACATATTGTGATGTATGATGTTATATGTTCTTGTTGTCATTTGATTACTTAAATTTGCATACTACATCACTTGTCATACTCACATTTGCATTACCCAACATTGCATCTTGGGATTTAGGAACATAACTACCGGTTAGGTTGTTCCATTAGTGAGTATGGTCAGACTAAACTTTTGAGTGAGTGGAATTGCATTTAGGAGATCATATAGATCAATTGTGTTAGGATGCCTTGAATTGATCAAAAAGATATGACTCGTGGATTTAGAACCAAATAAGATTTTGGTGGGATTGGTGTAGGGTCGCGTCCCATGCTTCAGCCGTTAGCCCCGGGTTGGTAAAGGTCCGCGATTCCAGTGCGTAGGGCTTTGTTAGTGGTGAGACTAAAAGCTGTGTATGCGTAGAAAGGAACTCGTAGCTCTATATGCTCATTGTATTGTTTAATTGGATTTACTCCTAATCGTATTTGTAGATTTTGGGACATTTTGGCCCGAGTGTGCCTGATAGGTTATTAGTTTGCCTGTAAAAAGTAATAGGTTCATAGTGACTCTAGAAAAACTATGATTTGAGACAAACGGTCGATTTAATGCGATGGGTAAACTTTAGGAATGCACAACCCTATAATGACAGAGTAGTCACCTTTACCCATATTGCATGCATATGATCATATCATGTTTTGTTTTAACCATTGTGGTTGTAGGTGCATGATTTATGTTTAGATTGATATATTTTGATAAGATACTAGTGAAGGGATAACCCGTTCTGTTCCATGACGTGGTCTCACTAGATATCTGTTTTTGGTTCGAGATGGTATATTATTATTCATACCAGACTTTTTGTTTGACCCAAAGTTTCTATTTTTTTCCCTTAAACTCTTGGGTACTCATTTGAGTAAATCGAAGTAGGGTTTTTAGGTTAGACGAATTAGCTTCCGAAGACATGTAGGAGGCAAGCTAATATTAGGAGTTTATTTCTGCTATGTTGGTTGAAGTTTTATTTTGTTAGAATGAATGTAAATAGGATTTATAGTTGTCAAGTAGTTAGACTCTGATCAACCAAGGGGGGATCTTCATATGTCACTTTTGCAATATAATTGTAATTATTGCATTTTCTCTGAACGTGGAATCGATGGAATTATGTAATGAATGTGAAAGTTATTAATGAAATGTGTTTTGAAAATTTTCATATTTTGTGCTCCTGATGTTCTAGGTACAATTAACTGGTCTTATTTTGTCATCGAGATTAATACCATGGATGACTCTAACATCAGTAGCGCTTAGTTTCGGGCCTCAAAATGGGGGATGTTACAAACTTGGTATTATAGCATATGTATATGTAAAACTTAAAAGATTTTGAAAACATAATCCAAATAAATCAAAGAATAAGATTGGGGTATGTGATAACGATATAGTTACATACTTGTTATTTCTATTTATAAGTATATGTTCTATCTCTACTCTCCCCGGCCATTCTTTTGTATCTTAGAAGACTCGTATGCAGATTACAAGAAAGCAAGGTATGGAAGTAGGAAATGGAAGAGTGAATCTAGGTGGATGAAGCACCACACTAATGGAAATGTTTGACCAAATACTAGAAGGAATCTGGGTCGACAAGCAAATGCTAACCCAAATGCAAATGCTATTGTGAGTGCAGGAACCCCACCAATAAATATGGGGGCTATGTATTTGTTCTTCGTGAATATGATGCAAGCTAGAGCAGCAGCAGGTTTGGTTGGAGGAAATGCCGATAATGTGGGAGGTGCTAATCCCAAGGTACCTACTGATAATAATTATGCTAAGTTGAGCCGTGATTATCTCAGTCTTGGAGAAAAGCCTTTTCTTAGAACGAAAAGTGATATTGAAGTTGAGAATTAGCTTTTGTACTATGAAAGGATTTTTGCTGACTTAGGCATGAATGATGAGCAGAAGAGGAGGTTGGGATCTAGATAGTTGCAAGGAGATCCTTTGTATTGGTGAAACAATATGACTATAGGAGTACCGGAGTAGAATTTGACTTGGGATGAATTTAGGAGGAGATTTGAGAAAAAGTTTTTGTCTGGGATAGCTAAGTCAACTTTGCTCAGAAAGTTTGCCAAATTAGAGCAGGAAGAGATGTCTGTACCGGAGTATGTAACTAAGTTTAATTAGTTGTTTAGATATGGTTATGCTACTATCAATACTGTGATAAAAGGGAATGAGAAGTTCATTCGTGGATTGAAGTCGAAAATTGCCAGAGAAACTATACTGCATCTCAAAGTTCCATGTGATGTAGTGATGGAGATGGCATTAAGGAACGAGGAAATGCTTTCGACATTTGGAAGTGAAAAGCCTATAGAGACTCAAGGTTTTCAAGGCAAGAAGAGGAAGTTATTTAATAAGAAGGAAGCTCAGAAGGGTGGAGATGCCAAGAAAGGGAAGGCTAATGTTGTTTGCTATAAGTGGGATATGAAAGGGCACTTCGCTAATGAGTGTCGATCTGGTATTGGAAAAAAGGTTATGGGAAAGAAGGGAGTAAAGTGTTACAACTACAACCGGATGGGGCATTAAAAGAATGAATGCCTAGAACCAGCCAAGGCTGATAAAGGGAAAGTTTTCGCTATGGAACTATCAGCTGCTGACCGACTGGAAAAAGAGAAAGGAAAGGCTATGATAGGAGGTACACTTTTGATTTATAACATGTTTGTTAAAGTATTATTTGATATTGGCACATCACATTCTTTTATCTCGCATTGTTTGGTAGATAAGTTAAATCTAGAACCATTATACCTTATTACTTCCTTATGAGTTGCAATTCTGATAGGAGGTTATGCAACTCTTGGGATGAGATGTGACCATTTAGAAATTGAGCTGTTAGGTCATGCATTTACCTACAATTTGCATGTGTTTGATTTTGCGGGTTATGGGATTATTCTGGATATGGATTGGTTAAGTAGATATGATGTTAGGATATTTTATTAGGATAGGAAAATATCATTAAGACACCCTAATAGCTATGATTGAATTACATATACAGTAGAAAATTCAAGTTTAGATGTATGTGCTTTATTATGTGAAATGGAAGTGGAAGATGAGTTGAATCAAGTTTTGGTTGTAAGAGAGGTGCGGATGTCTTTGAGCCAGTTACATGACTACCACCAAGACGAGCTATTGAGTTTCGAATAGATCATGCACCTGGAGCTGAACCCATGAGTAGACCGCCTAGCAGAATGACACCTACTAAAATGAAAGAGTTAAAGGTGCAGCTGGTGGACTTAGAAGGAAAGAATTTTATTAGGCCAAGTAGTTTGCCATAGGGAGCACCATGGTATTCGTAAAGAACCGGATAGGTCGTTAAGGATGTATATTGGTTATCGTAAGTTGAATGAGAAGACGATAAAGAATCGGTATCTTTTGCCGAGAATAGATGATTTGTTTGATCGGTTGAGTGGAGCCAAGGTATTTTCCCAATTGGATTTAGAAACATGGTTCCATCAATTGAGAGTGGCGGAGGACAGCATTCCATTAATGATGTTTTAAACAAGATATGGTTTGTATGAATGGTTAGTCATGCCCTTTGGACTGACTAATGCGCCTGCTTACTTTGTAGATCTGATAAACCGAATCTTCTAAGAGCATTTGGACAAATTTGGGTTAGTGTTTATGATGACATTCTGATATATTCTAAAAATGAATGAGATCATGAGATTCATCTTAGAATAGTGATAGAGACATTGAGGCAACATCAACTAAAAGCGAAGTTTTCAAAATGCCATTTTTGGAAGAAAAAAGTGAAGTTCCCTGGTAATGTAGCCTCAAAGAATGGGTTGTCAGTAGATCCAGCTAAGATTGAATGTATTAATAATTGGAAAAGACCCGAGACTATGACCGAGATAAAAAGTTTTTCGAGGTTAGCTAGCTATTATCGAAGATTCATCAAAGATTTCTCTTGTATAGCAGTATCTATGACTAAACTAACAAGGAAGGATGTAAAGTATGTTTGGACCGATAAATGTGAAGAAGCATTCTTAAAGCTAAAACATTTATTAACCAATGCACCCGTATTAGTTATTCTAGATGAAAATCAGGATTTAGTGGTGTATATTGATGCATGTGGGACAGGATTAGGAGTTGTGTTAATGCAAAAAGGTAAAGTGATTGCCTTCGCTTCTCAATAGCTTCGACTGTACAAAGTTAGATACCTGACTCATGACTTAGAGTTGTCAGCGGTGATCTTTGGTTTGAAAGTGTGTAAACACTATCTTTTGGGAGAATGATTCGAGTTATTTACGGATCATAAGTCTTTGAAGTATTTATTCTCTCAGAAGGAGTTGAATATGAGACAGTAAAGGTGGCTAGAGTTTTTGGCGGCTTATGATTTTGATATTGAGTATAAGCCAGGGAAAGGAAATAAAGTTGTAGATGCACTTAGGAGGAAACAACAGAGTGTGTTGTTAGCTATGTTAGCAGGATGGAAAGATTTATAGGCATTGACTACTTGGGATGTGTAGTTAAGGTCGACGGCTAGTTCTAGTCGGAATACTGCAATATTGTCATGTTTAGAAGTTCAACTAGTAATGATCAAAAGAATTTCTTCTAAGCAGAGAGATAATCCATTACTAGCTGAATGGATTAGAAGACTTGAAGAGGAAAATAAGATTAATGATTTAAAAGATTTTAGTCTTGACCGGAATGAATGGTTGAGGAAGCAGAGAGGCCGTGTGTTCCAGATGTTTGTAACCTAAGGAAGGAAGTTCTTAGGGAGTGTCGATCGAAGTTTACTATTCATCATGGAGGAACTAAAATGTATTAGGATATAAAGAGGAGTTTTTTCAGGAAAGGGATGAAAAGAGATATAGCCTTGTAGGTGAAACATTGTTTGAATTGCCAGCAGGTTAAAGCCATGCATCAAAAACCAAGTGGATTGCTTCAACCTTTAGAAGTTCCACTTTGGAAATAGGATTATATATCCATGGATTTTATTGATGGGTTGCCAAGATCAAAAAGGGGAAATGAAAGTATTTGGGTCGTGGTAGATAGACTGACCAAGAGTCCACACTTTATCCCCATTAAGTAGACAAGGACGACACCTACTCTAGCATAGTTATTTATGAAGAATATTGTAAGACTGCATGAGATTCTTAGTAGTATAGTTAATGTAAGAGATAATTTGTTCACTAGTAAATTTTGGATGAGTCTACAAGAAGTATTAGGTACTAAGCTGAAGATGAGTACCACTTACAATCCCCAAATGGATGGACAAATGGAAAGAGTTAACAAAATTCTTGAAGATTTGTTAAGGGCTTATGTACTAGACTTTGGAGGGTCATGGAAAGACCATTTTCACTAAGTCGAGTTTTCCTATAATAATAGTTATCAAACTAGTACAGGAATGGTGCCTTTCGAAGCTTTTTATGGAAGGCCATGCAAATCACTAGCATGTTGGCTAGAGACCGAATACAGATTGATTCTTTGTCCAAATATGGTGAGAGAAGCTAATGAAAAGATTGAGTTGATCCGAACAAGGATTAAGGAACCTCGGTCTAGGCAGAAAAGTTATGCAGATAAGAGGCGTAAGGATTTAGAGTTTTTAGTTGGAGACCATGTTTTCATTAAAGTATCACCAATGAAGGGTGTGGTTCGGCTTGGGAAGTTAAGAAAATTAGCACCGAGATATGTTGGTCTATTTCCTATTGTAGAAAGGATCAAGAAATTCGCTTATCGGATAGAGTTATTGAATAGTTTGACAAGAGTCCATAATGTTTTTCATATTTCTCATCTTAGAAAGTGAGTGTATGATTAAGAGACTACTATTGCACCGACTGAATTGAAAGATTTAGTAGTGGAACCAGATATGACTTTTGTTAGATAACCAAATCGTGTTGCAGCAAAAGATGCGAAGAAATTAAGAAACAAGGCAGTCAAGTTAGTGAAAGTACAATGGAGTGACAATGAGAAAGACTGTGTTTGGGAGACAAAAGATAGGATTAGTGATACTTATCCCTAGTTGTTTTGATGGTATGTTCTATATTTGTAATGTAGACTTTTTGCTAGTAGGGTATGCTAGTATTGTTGTTATGTGTTTGTCACACATGTTTGCATGATCGTTATGCTTGTTATTTTCCTTATAGTAATTTCGATAATGAAATGCTTCAAGGGAGGAGCCTGTAACACCCCTAATTGTTGTTTAACATTATTCAAGGAATTCAATTTGATAAATTAAATAAATAATGTGAGGTGATAAGGAGAATGAGATTTGTTAAGTAATTTGGGTCAGGTCTTAATTAATCAATTAATAATATTGTTTTAAACAAATATAGAAATGATTAATGAGAGGGGCATAATGGGAACAACTCCTTATTTCATTATATAAACCCTTCCTCTCTTATTCATTCTCATTTCATTTTCTAAACCAAAACAAAACATAAGAAGAGGTCGGCCATTACTTAAGGGAAAATAGTAGCTAATCTAAGGAATTCAAAGGAGAAAGCTTAGGAGAATTAATCTACATCAAATCTCAATCTCTCTTGTCCAATTTAAGGTGAATAATAGTTATGATCTCATTTGTTAGGTTTTATTTTTAGATTTATGATTGATTTTCGAATTTATTGTGATAATATGTCATGTTTTGAGTTGATAATATCATTATTGGAATGAATGATGATTTGTTAGAATTTTATGGAATTATGCTAATTGGTTTTAAAGGTGTAACCTAAGTTTTTGATATTAAATTGACTTGAAATTTGAATATGTTGTGTAAATATTATTTTGGAGATGGATTTTTAATTTTATAATTTTCCAATTCATATGAATATTTTAGGAATTTTCTAAGAGGAAAATGTGTATATTTTTGGGTTTTTAAGTATTAAAAATAATTAAATTAATATTTTGGTCCTAAAATTTTTGGAATATGGAAGAAGAGGGAAATTTGAATTTCTTGGGATTTTTTCCTATTTGTTGTAATTTTCTATGAATTTATTATTCTAGAAAAGTCTTATTTTTTTTAGCAAGGATAGTCAACTTTAAAGTGGGTCATCCACTTTTATTTTAAAAAAATTAGTAAACAAGTGTTCGGCACAGACACCAAAATAGCTAAGAAAGAAATAAAAATAAAATAAAGGAGCTAGGCAAAAGAACCAAAGCTATTAAAGTAGTCCCCCTCCAAAGAGGAGGGACCACTACCATCATCCTCAGAATTTGGCCTAATAACGTTTAAAACCCCTGAAAATGGAGTGGCTAAGTTAGGTACATAATAATCCGAATCGTCGGAGTATAAATACTTCCTATCCTAAGAGGAATCATCTAAAAGAGTCATATTTTCGTCACCTTCTTCACCAAGCATGGAAAGAGCAAGACCTTCCCCTGAAATATGATGATGATTCTCACCATCATCTCCAACAAATATATGGTAACTAGCACACTATGGAGTATATCTCATATCAAATTTTTTGTGAACCCAGGTTTGCTTATAGGAATTCCAAGCAATAACAGAGAAGGAAAAAGAGGAGCAATCAAAACATCACTAGCTGCATCCAAAGGCACTGAAGAAGACAAAGTAACAAAAGGAGCATAAGACTGAATTAGATCTGATGGCACAGTAACAACAACATCTCCTAAAATGGGGACAGAAGGCTTAGGAACCTATTTCCTAACCGAAGGACGAGGAAGTGGGATCTTGACCGGGATGGCAAGGGAGAAGCAACTGAACAATGCTTATAATTTTCTGCTATGTGGCCAAAAGAGTGACAAAATACACAAATATCGGGTTTCATTTATACTCAACATTGACAAACACATCACGACCCTCTGCGATACAAACCTTCAACTTGGAAGGAAGCGGCTTACTTGGCTTTATTTCAATCAGTGCCTTAGCGTACACTAACTTCTTCCTAACCATAATATTAGCATCAAAACATCTAAGCTTGCAACTAGGCTAGCTAACTAATCAAGCCCAATCATGGGTTGCAGGACGAATGGTGATATGCGTGAAGTGAGCCCAGATCAGAATAGACAAATTCTGATCCTTAGCACTATCTACAGTTGGACTCCATAGAGTTAATATAAAAGGCTTACTAGCAATGGTGGTCGATTCTGCTTCGAGGACATGCAATCTTTCTTAGATGCTTGAGAACTTGAAATAAAACATAGAATCTCAAAATGAACACGAAGGCCACCCTTTAGCTTCCAGAATTATGGCAATGATCTCTTACAGCAATGTATGGTGGGTTGGAGTCAAGGAAGAAACCAACCAAGTAGTCTGACCAAAAGTTAACACCCGCTTGCAAAACCTCAATTGGTGGCACCATCACTCCATCTATTTCAACAACATCAAAGGAGCAAGGTATGTAAGCACCCGCATTTCTCGGCAAGGATGTAAACAAGGAGGACCATTTGCTTGAAGCAGCATGGGGAAGATGTCTGATTTGCACTTAGAGTATCATGAGCAGTATTGGAATTATTAAGGACAACTGGAGTAGCACACAAAGGCTGTTCAGGCAGAACACGAGTTGCAGGATTAACAGCATCAGATATGACATTATCATAAACTCTAGGGGTGCAATTTACAGTAGCTGATAAAACATCTACATGAATCACCCTCTCAACTACAACACCATCATTCAGGCCTACCACATCCACACAGTTACTATTATTTCTCCATATCTCATCACAATCATGAACAGCTGCATCAAGCAATGGGGTTACAGGCGACAAATTCACAGCTTTTAAGGCATGCAGCCTAGAAATAGGTGCGGCAGAGTAATCAAAGCACTCAAGGGATGATACAAATTCATTAAAAAATTCGAATTGCCAGATATGGAATTTTCACCATGAACTTCAGAGGACATAGACGCCGAAGCAGAACCAAACAAGGATGTACCCGCTTGCATTATTTGATTACCTAGCATAGAAACATTGACAGAATCGTGAGCAATAGCTACAACAATATGATACGGAACAGTGGAAACCGAATTTTGAGAATCACCAAAAGTATCCGCTTGAGATAGCACCTTAGGCGATGTCAAGTAAGGATGGCCACTTCGGGTACAAAAAGAGGAACCACCTAAATCAACTATGGAAGGTCGTTGGAAACGCGATTTGTCTTTGTGAATCTTGGCCATTCAAAATTTACCAAATCGACAAGAAAGGGAGGAGAGAAGGGGAAGCGAGAACGAGAAGCAATCATGAAGCAAGTGAAGCCCTAAATCGTCAATTGGGTAAAAGCGAGAAGGCTATTAAAAAGTTTATTTATAATATAAAAGAAAAGGTCTTAATTAATATGAGTTAATAATATTAATTATAAGGGTTTTGTTAAGATTATTGAAGGTAGAACCTGACCTACCAGTAAATTCTAAAAAATTCTGAGAAGTATTGTGTTGTCCAATAACAATTTGACATGAGGCATGAGTAAAGTTTCAATTTTAAAAAGAAACAAATCAGTTTATTACTTATTTACAGTAGTGCCATCAACACTATAACATAGAGACTCGATATCTCTAAATTGTAGAAACTCGACAAAGGTTGATGGATGCAATAGCTACTCAACAGCTATGTGATGTACCCACTCCTATAAGGACTTAACAAGAATTGATGCATGCGATAGCTGTTCAATAGCTATGTGATGTATCCACCTTTATAAATACTTGATACCTTGTATTGTTAGGGGTTCGATATCTCATGTGATGAAGGGGCTCGACAACCTCATGGTATAGAGACTTGAAATCTACCTTTTGTTTTAAAAGGCTCGATACCCTTATGTTTTTAAGAACTCGAAACCCTATATGATTTAGAGGCTCAATAGCCCATGTTTTATAGATACTCGACATTTATATTTTAGTGGCTAAACAGCTGCATGTTTTACAAACTTGATAACCCTTGTTTTCTATAGGCTCGACAACCTTGTTCGCTATCGAGTCTTTTAAAAGCTATATAAAGATGATATATATATATATATATATATATATATATATTATTGGCTCGATAGCCATTGTTTTAGAGATACTCGACATCTATATTTTAGCGGCTATACAGCCATATGTTTTATAAACTTGAAAGCTAGGTTTTAGATGCTCGATATCCTGTGTTTAATAGATGCTTGACATCCTTGTTTTAATAGCAAGTGTTTTATATACTATGTAAAGATGATAGTGCTTTGGCATAAGATTTTGGCTAAGTATTTGGCCTATGTTTTCCTTGTTTTAAGAATGGTTATAGAAAGTGTTTTATATACCATGTAAAGATGATAGTGCTTTGGCATAATATTTTGGCTAAGTATTTAAGCTATGTTTTCCTTATTTTAAGAATTATTTCAAGAGGTTTATCTATCCTAAAGATAAATGTTTTCAAGAAAATGAAATGGTGTTGTGTCTACTTTTATATGAATTTTACCAAAAGAAAATATTACTTAAACTTAAGTAATTTTGTTATGGATATAACTATTGATCGAACATATTGTGATATATGGTGTTATATGTTTTTGTTGTCATTTGATCAGTTAAATTTGCATGTTATATCATTTGTCATACTCACATTTGCATTACCCAACATTGCACCTTGGGATTTAGGAACATAATTACTAGTTAGGTTATTTCAGTAGTGAGTATGGTCAAACTAAACTCCTGAGTGAGTAGTGTATCTAGGAGATTAGATAGATCAATTATGTTAGGATGCCTTGAATTGATCAAAAAGATATGACTCATGTATTTAAAACCAGATAAGATTTAGGTGGGACTAGTGTACGGTCACATCCTATGCTTTAACTATTAGCCCCCAGTTGGTAAAGGTCCGTGATTCCAGTGCGTAAGACTTTGTTAATAGTGAGACTAAAATATGTGTACACACAAAAGAAACTCGTAGATCTATATGCTCACTGTATTGTTTAATTGGATTTACCCCTAACCATATTTTTGGAGATTTTGGGACATCTGGTTATGTTTTGGCATGAGTCATCCTTATAGGTTATTAGTTGGTCTGTGAAAACTAATAGGTTTATAGTGACTCTAGGAAAACTATGATTTGAGACAAATGGTCAACTTTATGGAATGGGTAAACTTTAGGAATGCATACCCAGTCACTTTTACCCATATTGTGTTCATATGATCATATCATGTTTTGTTTTAACCATTATGGTTGCAGGTGCATGATTTATATTTAGATTGACATATTTTGATAAGATACTAGTGAGGGAAAACTCTTTCCGTTCCGCAACATGGTCTCACTAGATAACTTTTCTGTTCGAGATTATTATTCACACCAAACTTTGGGGTTTTAATTTGAGAAGATCGGAAGTAGGGTTTTCAGCTTAAACGAATAAGCTTCTAAAGATGTGCAGGAGGCAAGCTAATATTAGCATCTTATTTCCGCTATGTTGGTTGAAGTTTTACTTTGTTTGAATGAATGTAATAATAGGATTTATAATAGTCAAGTAGTTAGGCACCGATCAACCAAGAGGGCACCTTCAAATGTCGCTCGTGGAGTAGTTGTAATTATTATATTTTCTCTGAACGTGGAATCGATGGAATTATGTAATGAATGTGAAAGTTATTAATGAAATGTGCTTTGAAAATTTTCATATTCATATGCTTATGATGTTATAGATACAATTAACTGATATTATTTTGTCATCAAGAATTAATACTATGGATGACTGCAGCATCTATAGCGCTTGGTTTTGGGCCTCAAAATGAGGGATGTTATAAAGAATTAAAGATGCGGCAAATGAAAATTTAGCATAGGAGTTTATTTAGACCAAGTAGTTCGCCATGGGTAGCTTTAAGGTATTTGTAAATAAGTTGGATGGATCACTTAGGATGTGTATCGACTATATGAAGTTGAATGGTCTGACGATAAAGAATCATGACCCATTACTAAGGATAGATGATCTGTTTGATTAGTTGAGTGGAGCTAAGGTATTCTCGCAGCTAGATTTGGTTATTAGGTTCCATCAACTAAGAGTTTCCTAGGAGGGTATTCTTTTGATCATGTTTAGGATGAGGTATGGTTCATATGAGTGGTTGATTATGCCTTTGGGCTAACCAATACTCTAGCTTTCTTTGTAGACCTAATGAGATGAGTCTTCCATGATCAGGTGGACAAATTTGTGTGGTCTTTATAGATGATATTTTGGTGTATTCTAAGGATGAGCAAGACCAAGAAGTTCATCTTAGATTGGTATTAGAGACTTTGAGACAAAACAACTAAAGGAAAAGTTTTCCAAATGTCATTTTTGGAAACCGAAAGTGAACTTACTAGGCCATGTGGTTTCGAAGGAGGGATTAGCTATAGATCCTTTAAAAGTCAAAGCCATGAATAGATGGAAGAGACCAGAGACTATTACCGAAATAATGAGTTCCTTTGGATTGGCTAGATACTATCTATGATTCATTAAGGATTTCTTTAGGATAGTGGCGTCATTGACAAGACCTACCCGAAAGAATGAAAGGTATGTTTAGACAAGGGAGTGTGAAGTTGCATTCTGAGAGTTGAAGCTTCGATTGACAGAAGTTCCGGTGTTGGGTACGCCATAAGGAAATAGGAATATGGTTGTGTCCACAAATGCTTCGGGTTTAGGTTTATGAGCAATGTTGTTGCAGAAGAGCAAGGTTTAGTTTATGCATCTAGACATTTGAGACCACATGAGGTTTGGAATATAATTGATGATTTGTAATTAACGACAATTACCTTTGCGTTAAAGATTCGGAGGCATTACGTTTCAGGGGAGGTTTGAATTGTTTATGAATCACAAGTCTCATAGATAATTTTTTCTCTTAGAAGGAGCTGAATATGAGACAACAAAGACTGTTAGAATTCTTAGCATCGTAAGATTTAGGGACAGCGTGTACCCCGGGGAAGGAAAACAAGATTGCTGAAGCCTTGAGCTGAAAGTAGTAGAATTGTGTTTTGGCTATGATCAAGGAGTGGAATGTTTTAGAGTCGTTAGCTCCATGTGATGTGCAGTTTCGATAAAAGGCTGGCCCGAGCCAAAATTCTAGGGTGTTGTCTTGCTTATATTAATCCAACTCTCAGAGAAAGGATAGCTAAGAGGCAAAAGGGTGATCCGCTATGTGTCGAAAGGATCCAAGTCTTAAAGAGTGGTGCCAAAACTGAAGGGCTAAAGGGCTTCGGTATTGATAAGAAAGGGTGGCTTCAAAAGAAGGGAATGATGTATGTTCCAAATCGTGGAGACCTACAGAAGCTGGTTTTGGACGAGTGTCATTGCTCCAAGTTTTCCATTCACTCAAAGAGCACTAAGATGTACCGAGACATGAAGCCGTGCTTCTATTACGAAGGGTGGTTCTATTACGAAGGGATGTTGGGGAATGGATGAAGAGATGTCTCGCATGCCAACAAGTTAAGGCATAACATCAAAAGTCAAGTGGTCTTTTGCAGCCTTCGGAAATTCTGGTAGGGAAATGGGATTCGTTCTCGATGGACTTGTTGATGGGTTTCCGAGGATGAGAACTGGAAACGAAAGTATATGGGTTACACATATGTTAACTAAGAGTGCTCATTTTATTCCGATAAAGTCCACAAGGATAACGGCTAGGTTGGTTCAGTTATATATCAAGATTATATTAAAACTTCATGGAAGTCCAAGTACTGTAGTGAGTGACCGAGACGCTTTGTGTGGTAGTGAATTTTGGTAGCCTATAGAGCACATTGGTATCGAAGTTGTATATGAGTACTGCTTACCATCCATGGATGGATGGCCAGATCGAGAGGGACAAATAGTACTGGAAGATTTGCTAAGATCTTGTGTTCTAGACTGGTGGACCTTGGGAAGATCACTTGCACTTGGTGGAATTTTCATACAATAATAGTTAATAATCAAATATTGGGATGACATCTTTTGAGGCATTATATGAAAGGCGTTGTAATTCGCTAGTAAGTTGGTGTGAGATGAGAGGTTGACTTGTGTTAGGTCTGGATCTTGTAAGGGAAGCTTTGAAGAAGTCGAATTCATTCGACAAAGGATGAAAGATGCTCAATCCAGGAAGAAGAGCTCTGTCGATGGGAGATGGAAAGACTTGGAGTTTGACCTAGAGGATCATGTGTTTGTTAAGATGCCACAATTAGAGGCATATAAGGTTTGGAAAGTCCAAAAATTTGGTGCCAAGGTATGTTGGCTCGTTTTCGATATTGGAGAGGGTCAACAAAGTAGCTTGTTAACGAATTTCTTCTTCAATACCCAAAAGGTTGTGCAAAGTGGCATATTTAAAGAAATTCCAAATATACCCTTTGGTTTTGTGATAATTTACAAGTTCGTTTAAATCATAGTCCATAAATTCAAAAGAAAGAATAGGCAAGTCAAATAGTCTATAGGTAAGTAGGCAAGTTTATAAGTCAGTAGGCAAGTAGGCTCAAGTCAAGTCCTTTATTCAAATTATGAATATGTTACAAAATATACAAATATGCAACTTCTTAATTGTTCAAGCCCTAATTGACAAATATATATCCTTCTCCTTCATTGGCCATTTCTCGTGAAGGAGTTAAGAGAGAGAAAGATGTTATAGTCCCCTTTTCATGAAGGGGTGCATCTTTATTTATAGTGGTTGAAAGAAGATTGGCTTCCTCTAATTAACGATGTGGGACTTTACGGTGTCATGGAGCATGTAATGGAATGTGAAGGCTTTTGAAGCTTTATGGAGGAAAATACACTAACCCCCTTTGAATTTACTCTTGTAAATGATCTTATTCTCCATTCTTTGCATGATCTTCGGCATATTATAGCATGACGTTGTGCGACTTCGATAATCATGCCATATCTATGAAATTTGGCATCAATTAGTGGCTTATGGAATGTAATGTTAATATTTCTCTTGTTATCACATTGATGAAGCATGATATGGCTGAAGGATGACATCGACTAAGTGTTATGTGGATGAAACGCGGCAGTAATGGAATGTGGCAGCAGCGACAGGCGACATCAATGAAGAGCAGTGTTGACATGGATACAGAGCAGCATTATTAACAATGCAGCGTTGATGCAAAGCAGCATTAGTAATGACGTGGCATCGATTATCATCCATCTTCATGGACGTCGACGACGTTCATCTTTGACATCATGAGAATAGACTGTAACGATACTCTCAAAGCGGGGTATTGATGACAACCTATTCTTATGAAATTCGATGTCGTTGAAGGGGGAAACGCCAATGAGAAGTAGAGCTGATGACTTGCAACGTGATTTATTAGCGATGCTGGTTGATTGGCGATGTTATCGTAAGCAATATCTTTCGATAGATGATAAAGTGCAACATCACTTAAAAGTGACACTAAAGTGATGCGGCATCTACAGTCCATTTGACTTCGATGACGGTCAAAGTGAGACCTATACAGCTTTGATCAAATGCGACATCCTTCTTTTTCCTTATTGATGGAACTCGACGATGATGAACTATGAATTAATGATGTACGGTGTGGGTGAGGGCAACACCGAACAGATGTGGCATCGACTTTATACATTATTGATCCCGTCTGGCACTATTAATCTTCAACATAAAGCCTAGTGGCACCAATTCCTTTGTGATGCCATCACCTATGGCTTTACTTTTGATATTGAAATTATATGTATAACATTTGCCCCTCCTTGCATAAAAAATCTTTTTACACTTTAAGGTAAAACAAAGAATTTTTTTGAATTGGTAATTCTTCATGAAGCTTTTCTTCTGACTCTATTTCCCTGCACAATTCAAAATAAATAATAATTTCCATTATAACTTAATATTTAAATCATCAGTGATCCTTTCTGGATCTTATTATGCTATGAATCATGTAGTTGGGGAATTTCCCGCATTCTTTTATACGAGTTGAGATTATTTTCAATATACTATTGAATATTAATAATTTTCCAAATAGAAGCTTAGGAAATCATGTGATGACCTTAATTTCTTGAATAATTAAATTAGAAAGTTATTTGATAATATTATAGGAGGGAAAACTCGTAATTTATTCTGGCTATAGGACAAATATTCCGAATGAAAGTCCAGAAAATCGTCTGGCAATAATGGCAGACCAGAAATCCATCCGATAATAACAGAAGACCGAAAATTCATCTGATAATAATAGAAGACCGGAAACCCATCTGATAATAATAGAAGACTAGAGTATCATCTGGAAATAATGAAAGGCAAGAAAAACCATCTATTAATAGCAATCTGAACGGAAGACCAATAAACCTTCTGGCAATAATAGAAGAGCAGTCATCCATCTAATAATAATAGAAGACCAGTAAACTCCATCTGGAAATAATAAAAGACTAGAAAACCTTATCTGTAAATAATTGAAGAAGCCAAAAAACTCTATCTTGAAATAATAGAAGACCGAAAATCCAAATCTAACAATAATAATAGAAAACTAGAAACCCATATCTAGCAATAAAAATAAAAGACCAGTAATCCATATCTTGCAATAATAATAAAAGACCTGAAATCCATGTCCGGCAACAATAATAGAAGACCAAAAATCCAAATTTGGCAATAATAATTGAACACCAGAAATCCATATCTGGCAATAATAATAGAACATGGAAAATCCAAATTTGACAATAGAAGATCAGAAATTCAAATCTGGTAATAATAATAGAAGAACAAAAAATTTTATCTGATAATAACAATAGAAGACCAGAAATCCAAATCTGGCAATAATAATAGAACACCAGAAATCCATATCTGGCAATAATAATAAAAAACCAGAAATTCAAATCTAACAATAATAATAGAACACCAGAAATCCATATCTAACAATAGAATACCAAAAATCCATATCTGGCAATAAAAGAAGAACACCAGAAATCCATATCTAGTAATAATAATAAAACACCAGAAATCCATATCTGGCAATAACAGAAGACTAGAAATCCAAATCTGACAATAGAAGATCAGAAATCTAAATCTGCCAACAATAATAGAAGACCAGAAATCCAAACCTGACAATAATAATAGAAGACCAGAAATTCTTATCTGGCAATAATAATAGAAGACCAAAAATCTGTATCTGCCAATAATAATTGAAGACTGGAAATCCAAATCTAGCAATTGGAAATTGCATTTGTTGTGGAGCATAAATAGCTCATATTTGATGGACCTTTCTCTAGAGAATTTTGTTTGATTTAAAGTGCTACTTGGCTCGGATTTTGATGGATCTTCCTCTTGAAGATTGACTAGTTTGGAGTTTAGAGCAATACTTGGCTTTGATTTTGATAGATCTTCCTCTTGAAGATTGATTCGGTGCTTTAGTGAGGCTTTTGATGACTGGCACTAAAGGCTTACTCCATCCTCCCTCTATGAGGTGCTTCAGTGAGGTCTTTGATGATGGCATTGAAGGCTTGGTCGGTGCTTTAGTGAGGTTTTTGATGACGGCACTAAAGGCTTACTCCGTCCTCCCTCTAGGAGGCACTCTAACCAAGCCACGTAGGCAGGAGTTGAAGGCTTTCCCAGTGCTTTAGTAAGGCCTTTGATGATGGCAGTAAAGGCTTACTCCAGCCTTCCTTTAGGAGGTGCTTCAGTGAGGCTTTGATGACGGCGCTGAAGGCTTAGATACAACCTTTGATGACCAGGGACCTCTTATGGTCATGAGCATTTGATGGATAGGGCCTTTGATGGCTTGGGACCTCTTACGGTCATGAGCCTTTGATGGCTAAGGCCTTTGATGGTCTGGGACCTCTTGCGGTCATGAGTCTTTGATGGCTAGGAACTTCTTACGGTCATAAACCTTTAATGGCTAGAGACCTTCTTATGGTCAGGGCCTTTGATGGCCTTGTCTTTTACCTTAGGAGAATCCTACTCCTTTCCATGACCGAGATTATAAGTTTTCCTTTATTCATATATCGTTGAGAATTATGTCTAAAAAAGTTTGGCATTTCATGTTCTCGTTATGAAATTGCCATCTGGTTAGCATAATTTATAGGTTAGGGCGGGATTACTTTGTGTATGATTGGGGATTCTTTCCAATTTGGCACGAGCGGTCCATCCACTTGATTCTTAGTACTTGCCATAACTCTTCTGAGCACTAAATCTTCTTTTTGAAAAGATCTTCATATTATTGTAGAGCTGTGATACTCGATATTCTTCTTTGATGTTCGGACATTTACTTCACCTTTTTAGTTCATTGGTCACATTTAGAAATTTCCTTTTATCTTACAACCCTTTAATGGGTTTCAAACTCAATTTCAATTTGGAGCACTACTTATTATGCATAGGAAATCTATTATGTAGTGACTTGATATGCCCAAAATATGAGTGGTAGTTATCCTATCCAATTTGCTTTGTAGTAAGAGCTGGGAAGTTCTCCTTTATATATGTAATCCTTTGGTGAAACCATGCTTTTAGGGATAATTTTCCTTTTCGATATACTTCATGTTCAAATGCAATTTGTGGTTTCATTGGTAATCAGAGACCAACTTTCTATAATTGATACTCTTGATCTTGTAGATTAAAATCTCATAATTATTCGAGGCACTTTGCATTGATCTCATGCTTAACCTATATTAAGATAGGAATCAAGAATACTTTTAGGATTCAATAGAAACTATGAGCATAGTCATGTTGAAGCATGCAAACTTGGAGTTAATCCATGTAGAGTAATTTTATTCAAGTAGAAATCATGAGTACGAGTGCTTTGGAACTCGAAGCAAGTTATAAACATAATCTGAGGCATCTTTGACTGCTTTGTAATCTTATTATCCTTTTTTGGATTATCTATGTAGATCTAATTAGAACCTCGTAACTCGAAGATCATAGTACTAGAGAATGATTTGACTCCTGAGCTGTAGATTTGCTTGAATTTCTTTTCCTTATTTTGCTTCGAGGTAGTGGTCATTTTGCTAATGGTTCCTTATCTTTTGCCTTGCTCTTCCTGGCTAGGATAATAAAAAAAATTTCCAAAATCTTTCCTTGTTTAAAAAAAGGGTAACTCCTTTAAAGAATTTTCTCCCTTATCGAACCAAATATCAGTTTGATTAATTCATCCCTTCTGGCTGCTCATAGTCATAACTTCTGATGGATGTTTTTTCATTCCTTAACTTTTCAAAAGTTGCTTGTTGCATTTTAATAGTCTAGATAAGAGATTCTACTCCCAATGTTCGAAGTTTGAAGGAAATTTTTTGCAAAACTTATAATATCATAATATAAACGTAAATCTCGAATAAGGGACTGAATGGTCATGATTCGAGCCAATAGTCCTTTAAGTGAGAATAGACTCTTCTAATTAGAGTTTTGTAGAGTAAAATTGGTTGCGGTAATTTTTGAAACTATCTTGAAAAGTACATATAAAAATTTCATTTTCAAGGGCAAGTATAGTTTCCGATTGTAAGCACTTAAAAGGTTTTATAAACTTTCTTTTGAAACAAATAGATATGCATTTTCCTCTGATCCGTAAGGCAATTGGCAATAATTCCTTTTACTTAAAAATATTTTCTCAAAGAGGTATTTGGTAAAATCGCTTGAGTAAACATCAGTGTATTCTGTTCCGCCTTGGGTTTCTTTTAGCAAAAATAAATATATTGTTTGTAAGCCTAAAAATTCATGATTCATGAACTGTTAGACTTTACAAACAAGACACGCTTTTCTTTAAGAATCCCTTCTTCTAAGAGGACTTCGAGTACTTATCTTTTCCCGAAAACTGTATTGTGGTGGAGAGTTGATGACAATTTAACAGTCCATAGAGAAGTTTACTATCTTATATAACTACTTAGTAAACCAAAAACTACTTAGTAGAAAGCCAGGATCTCGTTGATAATAAGAAGTCTTGAAATCCATTTGCCATAAGGGACTAGAGAATCATTTGGTAATAGAGATTTCTATTTCAATATGATAAGAAAATCCATAGTTTTTCGGGTGTCTACTCATAGTAGATTAGTTTTGTATCATCCTGTAAAGAGGTTTGAATTCTGCATTAGTACGCGATAAATTTTATATATAAATTAAACAAATTTAGGAATTGTGCTGAATAGAGCTGATTTATGATGAACAATGGCCATAATATTTCACGGTTGAACTCATTAAACTACAAAGCTCCCTTTGCAACACACCTGCAAAACATTATTTTTTACAACTTAAAAGCATCAATGATGTTAGTCGAAAACGGAAGTGCAACAACAATGATATTATGTTGATCAAATAGTAACAAACTTAGTGCGTAGAGAAGTAAAAACTCATAATCGAAATACGTGTTCATACATTTTTTATACTTGGTGTATATACTTAAAATATCTCATATCAATAAAAGAAAACCCCTTTTATTTAGAAAATTACTACTCTTAAACAATTAATGTTTCAACGGCAAGGAGCATGTGATTGTGTACTAACAAGGTAGGTGCGGTGTGTACTTTTAACACATTTACTTTACTGACTTATGAATTTAATACGAAACCACATGCATACAAAAGTACGCTCTTTTGAAACTGATATGTCACAAAGCTTTATATATGTCCACAACCACCTACTTTTTGGAAGTTTTCAACTTTCAAGATTTGCTGATTTTGAGGCATAGAAAATACATAATGCTACACTTAAAATTATAAGTGTACTTGAGACTCAAAATTATAATTACATGGAACCTCATGCCTTCGGGACCAAATTTATATTTAAAACTGGATGTATGCATGAGGTTGAGGTATATTTAAAACTCATGCACATTTGGAACTGCACCAGGGCCCGTCCTAGGAGTTTTGATACCTAAAGCGAAAAGCGAAAACAAGGCCCTTATATAGAAATTAATGTTATTATCTTTAATTAAATCGTCAAAGTTAAAGTAATTTATATTGTTTATAAATGATGGGAAGAGGAAAAAAGAAATAACTTTATTCCTAACAATAATTAAAGTTACACAACAAAATTAATATTAGTTACTTATGAACATTTTTCTAGCCTTCTGACTTGAAAAATTATTAATAATATTATCATATTCAAGTTCATTGAACATATCTTGTGCAGTCGAAAAAAGTGCCCAGCCATTTAATCTTTCTTGTGACATAGTGGAACGAAGATGACTTTATCAACTTTAGCTTTGAAAAACTTCTTTCAACTGAGGCAACTGTCACTAGTATAGTTAGAATTATTCTATATGCAATCCAAGCATAGGAAAATTTAACTCCCTCGAACAAGAATTTATGAAATTAAGTAACTTAATTGCTTTTGTTTTTTCCTTTGGCAAGACAACTTTTAATGCTTTTAATTATGAAAATAGCTCTCTTCCATCAATATCAGAGTGCAAACCATGTCTAAAATATTCCTTAAGTTTTAAACAATGATCTTTCAGTTTCTCATCATCTATAGAAGTGAATCTTTATAAATCAAATAAAAAGCCAAACCTATCTTCATACTCTTTGAATTGCTCAAATCGAGTCATCAACGAAACACGAGCTTTATCCACAATTTGCAGAAAGTAATTGATTTGGAAAGATTCTTCTGGTGTTTGCATAGTTTCTTCAACATTCACATCTTCATCAAATTGTTTCTTTCTATGAATAATTCATTTTTTAGAAAAAACTGGTTCAATATCCAACATTTGGGCTATCTCTTTAGCATCAACCATCGTAGAATTAAATCCCGTGTTCCTGAAATCTTCAAAAAAATCAATAAGCTCTTGTAATCTAGTGATAGCAACATCAATTTGCATATCTTCGGTTTGAAGAATCTTGCTAACAGTGTTTACATTTCTCAACATTTCATACCAAATGCACAATCCGAACAAGAATTCAAAATTTTCAATCTTACAAGACTTCTAGCTTCACTCTTCGCCATAGAATCCTTAGTGCTATTTGACAAGGAAATTAGAGCATCTCTTATCTCCACGCTTTGATATCTTATAGATTTTATTACTTCAATGTGACTTTCCCAACGTGTATGTGATAATGGTTTAATAGTACAACCTGATACATGATCTTTAAAAACTTGCCATCTCTGTATGGATGAAGAAAATATATTAAATATCTGTTGGATCACCCTAAAAAAGTTTGATGCTTTAGGACATGATTTTTCCATATCACATAACACAAGATTAAGACTGTGACAACCATAAGTTGTGTAGAAAGCTCTTGGATTAGTTTCTAATAGTCTTTGTTGCACCCCTTTGTGTTTTCCTTTCGTACTTGATTCATTATCATAACCTTTTCCTTTAATATCATAAATATCAAGCTTAATATCTTCTAATACTTCTTTAAGTTTGTTAAAAATTCCAAGTCTGGTAGTATCATCTGCTTTCAGAAACTCAATAAAAATTCTTCCATCTTTGCGGGATTAGTTGAAACATTAACACATCTTATAACAAGAGACATCTGTTCAACACGACTAATATCTGGAGTGCAGTCTAATATAACTGAAAAATACTTTGCCTTTTTTATTTTTTTAAGAATTTCAATTTTAATTTCATTCGTCAATGTGAGTATTAACTCATTTTTAATTTTGTGTCCAAGATAATGTATATGAATTTTTTTTGTTCAATCCGTCAAACATGTTCCTGCATTACTGGATCAAATTCACCTATCATTTCAATTAACTTACAAAAAAGACCATTATTTTGTTCGTAGAGCCTTTCGTTCGTTCCACGGAATGCTAAATTATTAGATGCAAGTGTTTTCACAACAGCAACTATTCTTATCAACACTTTCTTCCAACGTTCTTTTTCTTTATTTATTTGATCTATTACACTCTGGTCTATGGTTGTTTTGACTTTTAATCTTGTTTCCAACTCAACCAACTACTCATATTCAGAAGATGATCTTTACTACTTTCATGTTGTTTCAACTTAGTATTAAGATTGCGCGAATCATTAATTCCTTCAGTAGCAAGATGACTAGTCGTTGTTTGATTTGTGAATAATTTGCAGCAAAAACAAAATACTTTATCAAGTGAATCTGAATATACCAATCATTTTCTATCTTGTTTATCCTGTTAGGTAAATGTCTGACATAAAAAGTGGAGGAAAATGTTTATTAATATCATCTTTTGGAAAATCAGAGTCATTATCTTTTAATACTCTAAAAGGACCTCTTTCAGCCAATAAGTCTCTCGATTTTTGATCAATTTTTTTCCATGTACCAGGGTCGTTTGACACTACACTAACATTCTCCACATACGATGATGAATCAATATTTGTTTCCTCTTCGCTCATATTTTCATTGTCATGTTCGCTCATTAAAATATCATCATTAATATTATCGGCAGTCTCATCAATAAGGGGGGCATTATCCACATTCAAACTCAAACTCTCTATTGGATTACTTTTGGTGAAAAAATTATTAAGAGCGCCTTTCTGTGAATTAGTGAGTTCATCTACCCTTCTTTTTCTAACCCTTTTAGCGTGTCCAAATTCTTGTTTACGCATTTCTAAATAGTATAAAAGTAACATGGAAAATATTAATTATTATAATAACCACAAAAAATTAAATTATGAATGTGTAATCTACTAGTTATAATTTATCGAAAATATAGTTATTTATCGATAAATTCCTACGAAAACGATAAATAGTTTAAGAATTTTTTAACCAAGGAAAAATAGTTTAAGAATTTTTTTAATGGTTAGTTAACATATAATTTATTGTAGATTACAATGTTCATTTTTCAATAGTTGTTCCATGTTATTTTACAATTTAGTTCAATGTTCATTTTACATTTGTAATTCATTTATAAATTCTTAAGCTAACCATCAAATTGAATTAAGAACATTGAAAAATAAATTTTAAAATGAATTAAGAACGGAATATTAAACATACAATTTACAAATTTTAAAGTACCAATTTACAAATTTTAAATTTATTATGTCAAATATCAATTTGAATATACCAATACGGCAATACCAATTTTGATTTAATCCTTACTAATTATTAAAAAAAATCACAAATGTATAAATCAATCCTTAAAAGTTAAATTAATATGCAACTAACTAACAACATTTTATTACACAAATCACAAATATCATTTGATATTATCAGAGATTCAAACTTCAAAGAGATCAAAATTGGTATAAATCATAATATATTGTACGGGATTAAAATTGAATTTGTGTACAACATTGTTACATAGATGGAGATTGCAATTTTACCTTCTGCAAAATTATACAATTATAAAATTTAAATTATTAAATTGAGTTTGCAATTTTACCTTCTACAGACTGCAATTCTGCCTTCAAGGAAAGGAATGAAGATTCAACTTCAAGCTTTAAGCGACAACAAGCAAATCAAGCATTCAAGCCTTCTGCCTAATTCGGGTCTCCGTCTTCCATCTACAACCGTGAAGCGACTAGCCCTGTCCGCCTTCAACCGTATTTCGTGAATCAAGTCTTCTTCTTCCGTCTTCGTAAATCACGAATCGAGCCGGGTGGATGGAGGAGCGAACCACGAATTGCGATGGACTTATCGAGGCTGGAGGAGCTGTATGGCTGGAGGCTGACGGTTGTGGCCTTAATCGTGATTTCTTTTTTTTCTTTTTCTTTTGTGAATGACAGTATCGCAAATTCTTGTGCCCCCGATGTTATGATGCCCTAAGCGGTCGCTTCTTCCGCTTTAGGGAAGGGCCGGGCCTGAACTGCACATATACATATCTGAAGCTAAAATATGATAAAGGATGAAATTAATATATGTAAATCTGGTGTACAAACTTCAAAAACTTATATGTACATGGAACTGTCTGTATATTTTTCAAAAGCTTGGTTTATTTGAAACTTTTAATGCTTATGAAATCAAATATGTTTGAAGCTTTTATTTTTACTCAAAGCTATTGGAAATCGCATACACTTGAGATCGCACGCACTTAAGATGTTGTGATACATATAGTTAGAATCATTTGATACAAACCTGACGTACATTTGAAAACTATATTCATTCAAAACCTTCATTTACTCAAAGTCTGACATATGTTAAACTTCTAAATATTAAACCGCTTATGTATAAAGGACCAAATAAGATTTAATATTTCTTGAAACCAGATATGCATTTGAAATCCATATATATTCAAAGCTATATGTTCATCCAAAGTTTGTATATACAAAACTTTCCTTATGCATCTTAGTACTTGGGCTACAGCTCGGGTACTCTTTTCTTTAAAAAAATACTGGGTATTATCTAGCCCAATAGCCCAATATAATTAGAACCCACTTACCATTTATCCATGTATTCAATTGATACCAAACTCAGGCTACTCAGCAGGCAATTAATTACACGATACTTTCTACTTTTCTTCACAGTAGACAACATAAAATGCTTTTCAACTATTCAAGCTGCTCTGCCTTTGATCCGTTCATGGCCTAAAAATTAGGTAAATTTCTCATTTTTTTGTGTGTGTTTTAATTCCTTTTTTATCATTAATGTCTCATCTATGTTCATAAAATTGTTGCAAACTTCAAATTATTTGTCATATTGTAATCAATTGATATCCTAGTTTGGTCATTGATCATTTTTTTGTTATATTCAATTGAATCAATTAGTTGAATGTATTACCTTTCTCTTGATGTGAGTCAAAATTGCTATTAGAGAACTTAAATATAAAACCCTAATTTTTTGCTACCATTATTGTTGTTGTGATTTCATTTTATATTCATGTCAATTGTTAGAAACCAAAAATTAACGCGTTTTATTTATTTTTGATTTTATTTTAAAAAAACTTATGTAACTTAGGTATTTTTTTAAGGTAATGTCAAACTCAAAGTCTAGCAAAACTTTGTTATCGTTTTACAAGTTAAAAGGAGATAACTCTTTGGATCTAAAAAATGAAACTTCTTCATGCTCCACCGAACAACGTCCTTGCAAAATGCAAAGAATCATAGTTGCTAATGGCGGAGATCATTTTACTAGAGATCCGGGGAGGCGTCAACAAATATGGAAAGAACATGTAAATGGTAGAGATGAAATTTGGAGAAAATATCTTAGATTGGGACCATTTCAACCACTTCTTGACATTTATCCACCAACAAAAGATGGAAAACAACTTCGTCGGTTTCAAAGTAGTTGGTTTAAAAAATATCCATGGATTGAGTATTCGATTAAGTGCAATATGGTCTTTTTTTTATATTTTTTCTTGTTTGAAAGTAATCTGCCAACATGTGCATCATTTACAGTTGATGGGTTTCAAAGTTGGAAAAGAGTGGGAGGAGTTAATTATGCATTTTTGCAACATGTAGGAGGGTTGGGTTCATCCCGTTTGTGTGTCGTTAAGGCCGCAGATGATTTAACGAATCATTCTTTACATATTAAAAGAGTATTTGATGCACAATCGAAAGAAATTGTTGAGGGAAATCAATTACGTCTTAAAACATCTATTGAATGCACCCGATGGCGTGCTTTGCAATCATGCTCTTTTAGAGGTAATGATGAATTTCTTGAATCAAAAAATCATGGAAACTTGATTGAGATGATTAAGCACTCAGCAAAATGTAATGAAGATATATCTAAAGGGGTTTTGGAAAATGCTCCGGGAAATGCAAAGTATACTTTGCCCACTATTCAAAAGGAAATTTTAACTATTTTAGGTGACAAAATAAGAAATAAAATTCGAGAAGAAGTTGGAGATGGAAATTTTTGTATTTTGGTTGATGAAGCACAAGACACTTCTACCAAAGTGCAAATGGCTATTGTCCTAAAATTTGTTAATAATGGTGGTTTAGTTCAAGAATGTTTCTTTAGGATTGTTAGTGTTGAAGATACCACATCATTGACTTTAAAGAATGAAATATCAAAAGTTCTTGCTCTTTATAATCATGGAATTGATAAAATAAGAGGACATGGATATGATGGTGCAAGCAACATGAGAGGAGCATGGAATGGGTTTCAAGCATTATTCCTTAATGAATGCCCATATGCATATTATGTACAATGTTTTGCCCATCAACTACAACTTGCATTGGTTTCTGCTTCAAAAGATGTTCAAGGTATTTGTTATTCTTTTCAAAGTTGGGTAATATTGTTAACCTTGTTGATACTTCTCCTAAGCATCATAGTGAATTACAATCAAGTCAAGTAGCAGAGATTACCAATAAAGTAGCACTTGGTGAAATTGAAACAGGCTGTGGAGCTAACCAACTTAAAACATTACAAGCTGGAGCCACATGTTGGAGCTCTCATTTGAGTTCCTTAAGTAGTTTAATTGATCTCTTTTTCCTTCGTGTGACATAATTAAGAACATATGGCAAAGTCGAGACATGAAGCCAAATGAACGTGCTGAAGTAAAAGTTGCATACCTCACTATGACTTCATTTGAGTTCATTTTCATTCTTCATTTGTTGAATGAGATATTAAGTATCACAGATGTGCTTCGTAAATCTCTTCAACTAAATGCACAAGATATTGTAAATGCTATGAATCTTGTTATCACTACAAAAACAATCCTTCATAAGCTAAGAGACAAAGGTTGGCTTGCTCTCTTTAAGAAAGTGGAAGAATTTTGTAAAAAATGTTTCATTGACATACCCGATATGAATATGTCTTACAAAATTGGCACATCTCGTTCCTGTCAACAACACGATGATATTAATGTTCTCCATCATTATCATATTGACATCTTTAATGCTGCTATTGATTTTCAAATAGTTGAGCTGAACACTAGATGATCTGAAGGAGTGGTGGAGCTACTAATCCTCAGCACCGCTTTGGATCCAAGAGATGCTTATAGATCGTCAAAAATTGATGACATTTGCATTCTAGTGGAGAAGTATTACCCACAAGATTTCACATTCCAAGAGATACATATATTAAAGTGTCAACTACAACATTATGAGCTTGATATTCAATCTCATCCAAGTTTCCAAAATTTATCAACTATCTTTGAGTTGTGTAAACAATTATTTGAGACAAGAAATAAAGATATTTATTATTTGGTTGATCGATTGATTCATCTTATTTTAACTCTTTCAGTTTCCACGGCAACGACAGAGTGAGCTTTTTCAGCTATGAAAAAAGTTAAAACTACTCTACGTAACAAAATGGGTGATGATTTTCTGGAAGATTGCATGATTACCAACATAGAAAGGGAACTTGCTGAAGATATTGATTTAGATTCAGTAGTTTGTGATTTCAACTCACGTAAAGAGCGTAGAGTACAACTTGTCTAGATTAGCGTGTCTACCTTTTATATTTATCCAAGTCATGCATGAGATATATATATATATATATATATGAATACCTCATGTTTTTGTAAGCTTTCACTAAACATAATTAAAAACTACTTATTGCAGTTTTATTTCTTTCATCTCTTTTACTTAGCCCAGGTCACAATAGAATCCTACCTCCGTCCCTATATATATATATATATATATATAACTTTCCTTATTTTTGAAATCATGCGTCCCTTCATATTTCGAAATAGGTTGTGTAAACCTGTGTCTTTAAATTCATATATGTATGTGCGTGTGTATATATATGTATATATGTGTGTGTGTATGTATATATGAGAAACTTGTTATACATATATTCGAGAGCCTGATAGCATACATATATGGAATCTCACATTCTCGAAACCATATGTATATAAAACATATGTATTTGAAACTAAATATATATATATGAAAATGATATATTTAAACAATACATATGTGTGTGTATGTGTATGTGTGTGTATGTGTATGTATATGTGTGTGTGTGTGTACACACACATATACATACAAACACATATATATAATACACACACATATGTGTGTGTATGAAGCCTGACGTACTTACTTAGGGGACTACATGAATTTATATATGTCAGAAACCACTTACATACTCAAAATATTATATAACATGTTCGAAACAGTTATAAATTTTGAAATCCAAACATAGGAAACTATACACATAGAAAACTTTATATATATTTATAGCTACATATCTTAGAAAACTTGCCATATATATGAAACTGTATATATATTTAGAACTTTATTTATGTTTAAATCCATATACACTAAAATCTTCATGAACCATCATGTATCTGAAAGCCTGTACTTGTTTAAAATTTTATACACATTGAACCTAATATATATGAAACTCTTATATTTGAAAAACTGGTATGTATTGAAAGTTAGATGTTATTCGAAACTACGCGCGCGCACGCACCCCGCGCCCCCCTTCCCCCCACCCAGTATATTTAAAAAACCGTGTCTTTATTTGAAGCTATTAATCCTCGACATTTACATATGTAATATAGATATGATGTTATACATTCAAAACCACATATAAAGCTTGTAAAATTGTATATGCTTGATAAACCCGTATATGTACGAAGACGGATACTCAAAAGCTTGCGCACAATTGATTTTTGAAACCGCATATATATATATATATATATATATATATATATATATATATATTCGGGACATTGATATATCGTAGATCTTGTAATATTCCAATCTTTATATATTCAAGACTTTATATTTATGAAACTTAATATGCTTTTAAATCCTTATACTTTTCGAAATTATATGTTTTTCGAAATCATGCTTTCAAAATTGTTAGTTTATGAAATCAGTATATATAGATTCACGTTAAGGAATTCAGATTGAATATAGATATGAAGCTGAGATTCGACGTGGAACTACTGGCTTTTGATATAGATCTAAGATCCAACTTGGATCCGAACTTAGATTCCCTCACCTCAGCGACACAGTTTACTTCGGCAGTGGCTAGCACCGTTACCAAATACCTTTGATATGATTAATCTCGTCGTCCATAATACCTTCGATGTGATTAGCCTTTTCGCTAATAATGCCTTTGACGTGGTTAGCCTCTTCGATGTGAAATTCTGGGTTTAAGCTCGATGCTATGAATGTCAACATCAATTACCCACAGCATCGAGTTCCACAATGTCACTTCACCTCTTCGATACTAAATACTACGGCGACATCAAACTCCTTGACTTCGCTTCCCTTGCTGCGATATCAAGTAGCATCTACATTGTTCATTTCATCACAACCACATCTCATTGACCTCAATCCTCAGCCTCAACATCAATTTATGTTATTGTTTGAAATCATTGTTTTCGATTTCATTACTTCGGCATCTTCATTTGGATCTAAAATTGGCATCCCTTTCTATTTCTAAATCTAGATTTCGACTGAGTTGGGACTGAATTTAGTATTCGAAAACTTGATGTCCGAATAAATAGAAATAAGGGCACACCCAACAATGGCTTGTTCAGTTGCTAAACAAGCCACAGAGCAACCAAGTGTGGCTTGTTCACTTCCCCGTGCCTAGTTTGAGCTTTTCCTGTGGCTGGTTCAGTGAACCGAGGCTGGTGAGTATAATGGTGGAGACTTCACCATTATAAAACATAGTCAATCATATTACACGGTTTGAATTTATTAATATTATGTTATATATTTATAACGGCAAACTCTTCGCCGAACTCGGTGAATTTTTTTTCCACTGTTCCGTGGCTAGTTTGTACCTTACCTGGTTGGGGAGCTTGCTCGGTCAGTTCAAAAGTATGAGAGAGAGTGAACTGAACATGCCACATTGTTGGTAATGGTCTAATGTCAAAAATATTCATCTTGAATTGGCTTTGAATAGTTAAGTTGAAAGCGGATTAGGTACAATAAGATAAAAGAGGGAGTATGAAGGAGATGGCATGGCGTAAATAAGAGAGTAAAATAATGAGGTTCAATATTTTGGATGAGTGGCTAAATAATGAAGTCATAGGTCAGGGTACCAGCATAGGCACGTGATTCTGGGTGAGTAACATTGACCTTGGGAAATTGGCTTATACAGAATATAAAATAACAAAGGCCATGTCGAAAGCATTCGAAGTGGAATAGAGCGTACGCTGTTTGCATTCCCTTTAAATGTTCAATTGACAATAATTATTCACCGTTTGACTTAAAAGACGAATTTTGTGTTTTCGGTTTTCAATATGTATGTCAAATATGAGAAAGGTGGAGGAACAATGAAGGGGATGTAAGAGATATGAAGGGGACGATGGAGGGGATGGAGGAACGACGGAAGGATGGATTATTTCTCGTGCTTCCGTTATTTCTCAAAACACGGAAAATAAAAAAAGTTGTTTTCTATTTTGTATGTTAACTTCGTTTTCCAAATTGGTTGTTTTCGATAATATGAATGCATCATGTGTATTTGTATAGACGAAAACCCAAAACTAAAAATAGCAAACCAACCGCAGCCTTCGTTTCCAGTTTTTAAATCTAACAAAGAATGAATCTGAAAAATTTTAAAATATGAAATTCAAATTCCATTAGGTTATTTTGGTCATTATTTGAACATTCGGAGATTCAGTCCCTCCTTCTAACGCCAAAATGTTAACGAATTTCTTCGTCAACACCCAAAAGGTTGTACAAAGTGGCATATTTGAAGAAATTCCAAATATACCCCTTGTTTTGTGATAATTTACAGGTTCATTTAAATCATAGTCCATAATTTCAAAAAATAGAACAGGCAAGTCCAATAGTCAATAGGCAAATAGGCAAGTTCATAAGTCAATGGGGAGATAGGCTCAAGTCAAGTCCTTTATTCAAATTATGAATATATTACAAAATGTGCAAATATGCAATTTCTTAATTGTTCAAGCCCTAATTGACGAATATGTCTCATTCTCCTTCATTAGCCTTTTCCCATGAAAAGGTGTTAAGAGAGAGAAAGAAGTTAATTGACCATTTCCATGAAGGGGTGCATCTTTATTTATAGTGGTTGAAAGGAGATTGACTTGCTCCAATTGCTAATGTAGGACTTTATGCTATCATGGAGCATGTAATGTGAATGCTTTTGAAGCTTTATGAAGGAAAATACACTAACCCTGTTTGAATTTACTATTGTAAATGATCTTATTCTCCATTCTTTGCATGATCTTCAGCATCCTATAGTTTGGACTTTGTGTGACTTAAATAATCATGCCATATCTATGAAATTCGGCATCGATTAATTGCTTACAGAATGCAGAATTAATAGTGCTCTTGTTATCACATTGATGAAGCACGATATGGCTAAAGGATGACATCAACTAAGTGCAATGTGGATGAAATGCGGCAGTAATGGAACGCGCCAACAATGACGGGCGACATCAGTGAAGAGCAGTGATGACAATACAAAGCAGCATTGTTAACGATGCGGCATTGATGCGAAACAGCATTAGTAATAAAGTGGCATCGATTGTCGTCCCTTCTTCATGGACATCGACGACATTCATCATCGACATCACGAGAGTAGACTATGACGATACTCTCAAAGCGGGGTATTGATGACGACTTATTCTTATGAAATTCGACGTCATTGAAGGGGTAGTGCCAATGAGAAGTAGAACCGATGACTTGTAGCGTGGTCTATCAACGATGCTGGTTGATTGGCAACGTTATCGTAAGCAATATCTTTTGATAGATGATGAAGTGCGACGTTGCTTGGAAGTGGCACTAAAGTGATGCGGCATCTACGATCCATTTAACTTCGATGACGATCGATGTGAGACCTACGCGGCTTTGATCAAATGTGGCGTCCTTCTCTTCCCTTGTTAATAGAACTCGATGCTGATGAACTACAAAGTAATGATGTGCGGTGTGGATGAGGGGAGACACCGAAGAGATGCGGCATCGACTTTATACATTATTGATCCCATGTGGCATTATTGATCTTTACGTAGAGCCTAGCAGCACCAATTCCTTTATGAAGCCATCACCTATGGCATTACTTTTGATATTAAAATTATATGGATAACATAACTTATAAAGTTTAATTGTCGAGCATTTTTATAGGGGTTCATAATGTGTTTCATGTATTACATTTAACGAAGTGTGTTCGAGACCCTAAGGATAGTAGATCGAGATGAGAAAAAAGCTTCGGAATAAGATAGTGAAGCTTGTGCATGTCCAGTGGAGTGAGGACCGAGATGATTGTACATGGAAGATGAATGATAAGGTCGCGAGGATTTATCCAAAGTTGTTTGTTTAGCTAGGTTTTTTTGCTATATTTGGGTGTATGCCACATATATATATGATACTATGATTGATTTTGTTATGTATTGGTAGAAGCACAATACATTTTGATTATACACAAGGGTGAAGAGCACATGTGTATGCATGTAGAGTAGGCATAAGAAAGCCTAGAACTTATTATTATACTTGTCTGAATTTCGAGGATGAAATTCCTCTAAGGGGAAGCCAATAACACTCCGTAAATTAATTATTAATAAATGCATTAGTAATTGATTATGAGAATAAAGAAAACTGAAATAATGAAAAAGAAGTAAATATTCATTAGATGTTTGTTTACTCGTTATGCTTGGGTGAATGAAGTGGTACTAGGAAAATCCTAGTAAAAACCTAAGATCAAAGAGAACTTAATGCAACCATTAGAGCTAACTAATTCATAAGAAAAATAAATGGCAGGTCGGCGGCCTAATTATTTATTTGAAATAAGGATAACCACTTCCCTCTTTTCATTTCATTCCATGCTCAAAACTAGAACCAAAAGCTCGAACTCTTTAATGGCAATTGCGGCCTAAGCAGCAAGAAGAAGCAAAAGGAAAGACTAAAGCTAAAGGAACTAGAGACTTCATTAAGTAAAGAATATAAGTGAGTAATATATTTCTCTAATCCTTTCTCTTTCCATGTAGTTCTTACGACCGTATGTTAACTTGGTCATTCCTTTGATTTTGCTTGTTTAGTTGATACGGGGATTAATATGAGGGTAAGAACATCATTTAGGAGAATGATTTTGATTAACAGAGTTTATTCTTGATTAGATATATTGTTAAGCCCGTATGATGGGAGAAATTGGTTAGTTATGAGGAAAAACAAACATGATTAATTTTACTATAGAAGTTCTGGAACTAATTAAGTATATTTCAAAAGAAAATAAGCATAGTCGAAGGACTATAATATGGAGCCGAAAGGCAAATAACTGTTACTGAAAGGTATTTTAATAAAAACAAGTATTTTATGATTAGGTTAATAGATCAGTTACACTTTTTATGTTGTACATGTCAGCAAAGTATTAGATAATAATCGGGAAATACTAAGTCAAATAAATTAGAAGTCAACACATCGAAAGTTAGTGGTAGATGTGTAGGAATGTTTTCCAACATGTATCAAAGAATAATGCCAGAGGAGGTAAGCCCAAACTAAAATTTAAACAAATTAGAACCTTAATTATAAAGAGTTGAGTAGAAATGTTAGGAAAACTAAAGCAGAGGGTAAGGTTGGAAAACCAAAGGTATTAACCGAGGACCGAAAGTGGTCGATGGTAAAGGAGGACTTATGGGTAGATGAGGCGATTTCAGATTACTTAAGGATTAATCTCATAAATCACTAAAACTAAACTAAAACATGCTTCCCTAAACAAGACCGAGGATTGTGATTACCGAAAGTAAAGTAACTCTCGGTAAATAATGTAAACCGGAACAAGTTGGTAATATATTTCTCTAATCCTTTTTACCTGTGAATTCCTCATGAATGTATGTTAATTTGTCCATTCCTTTAATTTTGCTTGTTTAGTTGATTCGAGGATTTAATACGAGGACAAGAACATCATTTTATAGAACGGTTTTGATTATAGAATTTGTCCTTAAGTAGGTAAATTGTTATGAATCAATTAAGATCCATATTCTTGGAGAAATTGGTTAGTAATGAGGATAACCAAACATGATTAATGTTACTTCAAAAGTTCTGGAACAAATAAAGTAAATTTCGAAAGAAAATAAGCACGACCGACTATAATAGGAAGCCGGAAGGCAAATAACTGTTGTCGAATGGTATTTAATAAAATAAGTATTTTATGACTGGGTTAATAGACTAGATCCACTTTTTATGATGAACATCTTAGCAAAGTACTAAATAATGGTTAAGAATGTCTAAGTCAAACAAATCAGAAATCGATACGTGAAAAGTTAGTGGCAAATGTGCACGAATGGTTTCCAACGTGTATCGAAGGAGGTAGGCTCGAACCAAAACTCAAATAAACGAGAACCTTATAAAGACTTAATTAGAGATGTTAAGAACAGTAAAGCCCAGGCTAAGGTTGGTAAATCGAAGGTATAACTAAGGACTAAAGGAGGTTGGCGGTTACTGTAGAACTATAGATGGATGAGACGATTTAAGATAACTTGAAGATTAATCTCATAATCACAAAAAATAGACAGGCTTCCCTAGACGAGACCGAGGGTAGTGATTCCCGAAAGTAACGTAACTCTCGGTAAAGAACCAATACTAGTGACTTTTGGAGACAATGATGGACGCGAAGGCTTAAGATGATTGAGATTAGACCCAAAGACATTGATGATAATGGAGTATGTGGTATTAATAACCGAAAGGCGGTTAGTTTATATTTCTTCTTAGTAAAATACTAAGAGAAAAGCCCAATAGCGAATGGTTAGGTAGAATGTTCGGTAGACGAAATAAGGTTTGAGGTGGAAGTCGAAGAACCAAAAGCATTGGTGTAAGGTCTTATGTGGGAACCAAAATATGAAAGCATAGATGTAAGGCCTAGTTTGGCAAGCAAAACCGAAAATGTTGGTGTAAGGCCTAAAGAGGCAACCGTTCGGACAATGAAAGTAGGTTGTGTAAGGCCTTCAGTGGCAACCAAGGGAACGGTAAAAAACATAAAACCGAGAGTGGCAAGCTAAGAACCGTAAGCAAAGTAGGTGTAAGGCATAGAGTAGCAGCCGAAATATGTAAACAAAGTAGTGTAAGGCCTAAAGTGGCAGCCAAAATATGAAAGGGTTGATGTAATGCCTGAGTGGAAACTAAGGAAGACAAGGCATAAAGACTTGGTGGTAGCCGGGAGCTAACAGTAAGTGTATATAGTATATAGGCATAAGGCGTCAGTGATAGTCGAAGGGTAAAAGATTTAATGACATATATCTCCTGTAAAAGTACAAAAGCCTTAAGGTTAGTCAAGAGTAGGGTATTCAAGTTATATTGGAATACCGTGATATTTCTATGAAACAAATCGAGAGATTTCTTTCGATCATGGCCTCATGATCTTGCTTGGACATTTAATTAAATGAGCCAATGATTTAGGTTTATTTGTAAATCAAATAATTTATTTCTTTAGTATTTTGAAGGGGAAAACCCATCCCGTATATTAATGGAGTGGTCTTTCTCTAATTTTCTTATTTATGGTAGTATGTTACTCATACCAGACTTTATGTCTGATCCATGTTTTTATTCTTGTTTTCCCTATGAACTCATGGGTACTCTTTGAGTAGGTTGAGTTTACAAGCTTAGACGGGTTGCATTTGGGATGGTCGAACAATGCAAACCGAAGATGAAGCAGGATGCTTGAGTGTTAAATTTTTGTTGTTTTAGTTCCGCTGTATCTGGTATCCGTGTTCATGCATGACACTAATAACAAGGTTATACTATTTTAATGACCTTACCTGGGCATGACTTTGGAATGTAAAAATTGTTTAACTAACTCTGTAATGTTGTGCTTCACTTTCGTTATATCTGTTACATATTTACTTAAGCCTGTATATGATAACTAATCTCATCTCTATCACCGAATGATAATTCCAAGGTGATTGCGACATGTTGGAGTTCCATCTTTGAGTTTTGGAACGAGGGATGTTACATGAACACCATCGGTGCTAACTCCAAATCATGGTCGGGTATTTCTTCTCCTGCTATTTCAACCGCCAACTAGCATAAGCGACAACTTTACCCCTCTGCATCAATACCACCCCTAATCCAATACCACAAGCATTTGTGTATACTATCAACTCTTCATTCCCACTCAGAATGATTAACACCAGTGCACACGTCAAACTCTCCTTCAAACTCATGAACGCATACTCACACCTCGCATTCCAAGTAAAAGTCCGACTCTTCTTCATCAAGTTGGTCGGTGGTGTTGCTAACTTTGAGAAGTCCTTTATGAGTCATTTAAAATAACCCGCTAATCGAAGGAAACTTCTCACATTTATAGCATTCTTAGGTTTGTCCAAATCTTAAACTAATGCTACCTTGGAAAGATCCACCCAATGCCATGCTCTGTTAAATCATAACCCAAGAATTACATTTTACTTCCTCTAAAAGTGACACTTCGAAAACTTAGCATTCAGTTGGTGCTTCCTCAATACCTCTAGCACAATCCCTAAGTGGATCTTGTGTTCTTCTTCCATCAGTGAGTAAACAAGAATATCATAAACGAACGCAAGTACAAGCTTATTTATTTGATCTCTGAAAACACAATCTATAAGATCAACAAAGTACGTTGGTGCATTGGTTAGTCCGAACGACACAACCAACCACTCCTAAAATCCCGATGGTGTTTGGAATGCAATAATCGACATACTCTCCTTCGCCACTCTCAATTAGTAAAACCTCCTTATCAAATCCAACTGATAAAATATATTCGCACCATGCAGCTGATCAGACAAGTCATCTGTATGTGGGAGTGGATTCTTGTTCTTCCTCGCCACTTTATTCTGCTTATGGTAATCAACACAAAGTCTCAAAGAGTCGTTCGCCTTAGTGGTGAACACTTCAGGTGCTCCCTACTTCGATATGATCCTATGAATAAACCCCTTCTCAACAGGTCATTCACTTACACCAAAAGTTCCATCTGCTCTTTGGGTGCCGTGCATCCCAATATCATAACCATTGGCCTAGCATCCATCACTAAATCGATACGAAATTCAATTTCCCTATCTGGTGGTAATCTGTTCACTTCCTTAAATATATCCAAATACTTTCTAGCTATAGGTACCAATGGAAATTCATTGTGTAGGATCTTGAGCGAATACAAAAGGCTAACCATCACCGCATTGTCCAATAGGCAGCCCAACTTTATCCTATGCTCACCATCTATCATATTGTCACCAATGACCAATTACAATCCACTACGACTTGGTATCTTTTATGCCAGTCCATCCCAATATAATACCAAACACTACAAGAAAAATGAACTTTAACAACGCTTAATGAGAGTGTTTTAGTGCCATATGTTGTTTTTCTTATTTTGAAACTTAAATAATATAAAATAAGCTTCGTCTATTGCTACCCCAATTATTGCTTTCCCTACCCCGGTAATTTTAAAAAATAATTCTCATCCCACTTTTTCATTTCCCCACCCCATTCATTCCCAAATTATCCTTGTTCCATCATTAACCACATTAATTTCCTCCTTCCTATTCGTTTTACTGTTTTTTTTCTTTTTCAAGCAAAACCCTAGCAGGTAGCAGCTTTACAACTACGGTTGGCAATGGAAAAGGATAAGCAGCAAGGAGGCAAACGTGTGAAAAGAATATCTAAGCAACTACATGGTAAGATTTCGAATTTAAAGTTCTGTTTTCTTCTTCGGTTAACACAAGGCTAGGGTTGAGTAAATCAACCAATGTCGCCCCAGGCGTTGGTCGATTTCAATCAACGCTGGACCCTGGCATTGATTGAGATCGACCAATGCTTGGGGTGGCGTTGGTTGATTTAGTCAACCTTAGCCCATTTACTTGCTACCCATAAATTCTTTCTAACCTACTTATTTGTTGAGCTCTTATAGAAAACAAGCTTGAGAACAGTAGTAGTCTGAAATGTTGAGATGAACAAGATAGAAAACAAGCTTAAGGGTTCAACTTAAACTACAACTCTGAAATGTTGAGTTCTTAAATATAATTTATTTTTATTACTACAAGTTTAAGGGTTAATACTCTAATTTATTTTTATTACTATTTAATACCTAGAAAATATAATTTGGTTATTATTTATTTTTATTTAAGTTGTTCTTTATGTATAGAGATTTTGATGTACTTTGATTCTGTGCATATATATTAAGAGTTCTTTATTATTTTTTAGATCATATAATGTCGTCATGGTTAGTGATTCATTTATAAAGATTGATTGTGTTTATAAATATCACTTGCCTCAATTTATTAATAAATATTTCCAGACAAATGATTCATTTACAGATATTTGTAATGGTATGTTTGTAGATATTTTGCTATAAGATAATGGAAATGATTCATTTATACATTTATAGATATATCTGAAGTTCCTGAAGCTACTTTCCATAGCCGAACTTGTTTAACAGCATCAGAAAGAAATAAACGAGTGAAAGCAAGAAAACAAAGTCAGAATAAGCAATTAGAGGAGCAAAATGTTAACATAGACAATGAAGACCAGTCAAATATTGAAGAACAAAATGTAAAGCAAAATATTGAAGAGCACAATATTGAACAACAAACCCAGGATGTCATTGGTACCTCTTCAGCAAGACCCAATACACCACCAACTTATGGTGGTCCACAACGTACTGACATTATTAGTAGTTATGACACCCATATTACTTCGTCGATCTGGAGTGGCAAGGTATGTTCTACTAATTAAAACATAATACATTATTTTTTTGAAACTTTAATTTAGTTCAAGATTTTTATTAGGAACGTGAGCCTCTTATATGCGTAAATCATGGAACAAAGATTTTAAATTGGGAAATTCCCGATAATGCAATAATTTTTAGGGAATATTTAAAATCTTCAGGATTATATCCCATATTAGAAACTTGTTATAGCACAGTAAACAAGTACCTTATCTCTGCTTTTGTTGAGCGTTGGCATCCCGAATCAAATACTTTTCATTTACCATTTGGTGAGATAACAATTACATTAGATGATGTTGCTTCTTTGCTGCATAGTCCAGTCGAAGGACTACCAATACAAACATTTGATCAACCAAAAACTATATGATAGACTTGGTGGTCAATAACTTAGGTATTAGTAAGGAAGAAATTAAAGAAATAATGAAGGATAGTGTTGGATATAAAATAACCTTCACTAAGTTGCATGAAAGATAAATGGGAAGCTGAAAGAATTAAACAAGCTGCTCGTGCATATCTTTTATATCTAGTTGGGAATACGCTATTTGCAGATAAAAGTAAGTCATATGTGTCCGTACAATACTTAAAAAACTTGCTAATTTGGATCAAACACATAGTTATTCTTGGGGGTCAGCAACTCTGTGTTGGCTGTATAAACAACCTGGGTTAGCAAGTAGAGTGGAGGTAAAACAGATAGCCGGATACTTAGGATTGTTGGAATCCTGAATCTATGAGCATTTTCTGAATTTGCATTCGTCAACTAAATTTTATAACGAAAATTCACCAAGAGCAGCTCGTTGGGATCCTACAAATGACCATCGTTATTCAATACGGCCTCCAAGAATTTATCTCGATAATATTCAAGAACATGAGGTATGTTTTGAACAAAGAATTATAACATATTCTTTTGTAGATTATTACATTACAACTATGATAAAAATTGCTTGTTTGTTATTTAGGTTATCTTTGATCCGTACATGCAAGCATGCATGCACGGGGATTTCATCCTTTTCCATAAATTGCTTGGTACTCTAGTTGTTTGTTATGCTTAAGTGTTGTTGAACCGTATCATCCTACTCGAGCTTTGAGGCAATTTGGTAGAGTTCAACATATTCCACGACCTATTATTCCATCGAAAAGTAAAAAGAGAGGTGCTACTTCAAAAACTTATAAAGTGCTTTATGATTTTGTGGAAAACTTATGGAATGAATGGCAAAATCATTGCATGAGTGTGCAATATCGCTCTATACCACTTTTCGGGCTGGATGTTACGGTGACTAATGATTATTTTAATTCGTATTTTCCCCGTACCGTATTAAAAGTTCAACCGGGCAATGAACAACCACATCAATGAGGAACTCTTCCATCCTATGATCATTTGTATACGGTTAACATACAATTCAAATTTTATAATTTTTTGTTTAACATTATTTTTGTTTGTTTGTAATATATTTTCTTTTTGTAAATCTAGAGCTATGAAGAACTTCATAACATGCTTGATGAAGGAATCACTTTGGCTTCATCGCAGCAAGAAATTTCACGTTTGTTTCATCTTGATAGGATCCGCAAAGCTCTAACCAAAGCAAGAAAAATATGCGCTCGATTTATTAAAAAAGATGCATAGTTGTTAGGGGATTATTGTGGTCGATTAATGATGGTATATTATAATGAATTTGTTGAAGCTTTATGACAATTTGTAATTTTGTTGCTGTTATGAAATACTGCTGGTTGAAAGTGGTTTTGCGGTTATATAATTTTGATGCTGTTGATGTTATCTGTATAGTAATTTGTTGGAACTTTTTTTTGTTGTTTGTTGCTTCAAATACTGTTGCTGTAAAAGTGAATTAGTAATTTTGTTGCTGTTGAAAGTGAATTAGTAATTTTGTTGCAAACGTGGATGTCAGAGTGTTAGTGTGTCATCATATATTTAGAATTAAATTAATGCACAGCATTGTTTATGCGTGGATACAAAAATTACAGGCATGTGTTAGAGTGTCCTCAGGTACAAATCTCAAAACCCAAGGCAAACGTAGATTTTGTAGTACCACGCCTCCTTCATGCGTGGATACAAAAATTTCAAAGCTTGTTACAGGAATTGTTTAAAGTAAAACAACGTTTTATACAAGCATTAATTACAAATTCTCAACCAAGTTCCGAGCATTATTTTATTTTTCCAACGTCCACTTTGAGTTATTTAAACTGGATTACGGGGGTAGAAAAGTTAATACATTCCCTGACAACTACGTGGTTTCTCTTCCATTGGCGTCAAAAAGCTACATGATTTTGCCTATTCCTAGTCAAATACTGACGTTATTTTAGTATTTCAGCGCAATTGGCTAGCGATGTTTAATACCTGTCAACGCTTATACATGACATTTTTATTTTTCCATCGTCTACTTCAAACTGTTTAAATTGTATCACGGAACAAAACTTTTGTTTAACAGTCCCTGACAAAGACGAAGTTTGCACTGTAACAACGTCTGATATGTACGTGGAAATATATTCCAAACGTAGAGCGGACGTTGTTTTGTATATTTTAGAGCCACTGATTAGAAATATTATATGTTTTTCCACATTAACTTGGAACATGGGTTATACATTTCACACGCAGTGTCAGGCATTCATAAAATAGCACCGTCAGTATATATTCAACACACTGTTCTAATTTTCCCACACAAATTCCAGTAACAAATACTGAATGATTCATTATTGATTTTCAATAATTTCAAGCAATAATACTGAATGATTCAATGTTGAGTTTCAACAATTTCAAACAAGAATGATTAAAAAATGATATTTACCAATGATATTCAACAATTTCAATTTCAGACTACAATTTAACTTCAAATGACATTGTCACTACATTAGCTCAAACTTGACGGTACTTCTAAAAAATTTAATAGCTATATAATATCCAGCCAATCCCATCTAGCCATATTATCACAATTTTCCAACTTTTCCCATTCTTCTCTTCTATCTCGTAATATATGCTCCCATTGTTCGGATTCAACATGACGATTAGCCAACCACTTGATATATATTGGTGGTACCGGATGGTTCGCTTGTAAGATGATCTATACAAATAAAAACATTTTATTGTAAGTGCAAATCCTTCATCTATTCATTAAAAATAAAACGAATAATGCATAATACCTTGACAAAATGGTCATTGTTTACATGAAGAATCCCTAATTCATGACGTTGCAATTGGGATGGAATTTTTCCTCTTAAAGGTGGTATAGTCAAACTCAAACTCTCACTAATACTAAAAACAACAATATTATATTTCGTAGCTATTATGTATCCAATCTCGGGCATAATCATCCATTACCTGGTTCGGCACTGCCAAATTCGTGATTAAGCACATTTAGCAAATGAATGGTTCTACCTTTTTCAATAAACACTTGTTCATATATCTCTTGATGTTCTTCAAGTTCTTCCATTAATTCCTTACAGACTTGCCACCATCGATCTTCTCCTAATCCTAAACAAGAAGCAACACATCTAAATCCACAATTACCATCCATACCCACATCTATAATTCCTTTGATATCTGGCTTTCACTCTTTTGGTATGCAATTTTCATACACACCTAAATTTATATTTTTAGGTCTACGAACAATCAAAATTTTCTTTTTTCACCGAAATACATGGATCAACCTTTTGTTTTTAGCTACGCTACATTGGGTTGAAGCACATTCACCTAGCTCAAATGCGAAAGGCAACCTTTTTGTTGAAGTATCAATTTTATTATGAGATCTTTCACGGATTTTGACTTTTCTAATTGAAGATGCAAGAGTTGACGTTTGCGGATAAACAATCTCTTTTATTTTCTTATAGACTTGCATTTGATGCGGTAATTCCAATTTCATAACTTCATTTAGCATTTCTTCAAGCTTTTTCTTCATATTAAAATCACTTTTCTCTCCCATTTTTATAATATTCAATCTAGTCCAATGAACATGAATCAAATCCAAAGGTATTTCTACATTCCGACCGAGTTTTGCTAACGCATGAAAGCATGGAAGTCCATGTGTCTTACAAACAACGCATCCACATAAGACATCATGTACAATTTCATAAGAATTTATCTATAGAAGCTCGGAATGAATTAGCTCCAATGCCACAAGTGAAACTACACCACGTAGATGTTTAAATTCTTTTTTATGATAAACATGAGCTACTTTTAATAGACTTGTTTCAAATGAATCTTTCGGTTCGGTAAAAGATAGTTTAAGCAGTGAATGCATACTCTCCCATGCTCTTTCGGAGTTGCGTTGACTTATGGCCAAATGTTTTTTCAATTTAGCATGTACGGCTTCGGCTCTAAAAGAAAATAGATAGTAAGTTATTGTTATAAAAAAAATCCGAAATAATTAAATAAATATAAAAGTAAGTGTCTTACCTATTTGATGTGTAGTTGCCAAAGTGCATAAAATTGTCGATCCAAGCATGTACAAATCGATCTTTCCATGTCTCAAGCCAAATTCAGTAATATATTTTATTAACTTTGGGTACTCACCATACTTGACATGTAAATCTTGTAGATTATTGTTATATTGCTCAATATTTCCAAACTCACATAAATTGGCCCAATCTTGAAAAAATTATTTTTTTACTTCTTTTTTCATACCCGTAACTCTTCTTTGAATAAAAACAAGAATATTTTTTTCGATATGCCACTTGCATAGGATATGAGCTGCTTGGGGAAAAACAATGTTAATGGCATTAATCAATGTTATCTCTCTATCCGTGAAAATGACACTTGGCATTTCTATATCACAATCAATCATTACCAATTGAAGACGATTTAAGGCCCAAAGATAGTAATTTCACGTTCAGATACGAGATATGCAATAGCAACGCAAAAGGTTTGATTAGTTGACGTGACACCGACAATCTCCAACAATAGCATTTTATATATGTTTGTTTTGTGAGTACAATCCATAGCAAGAAGATGTGGAAATGTTCTTAACAAATCTATACTCGTAGGATGAGACCAAAATATGTCAGTAATTACATCACTTCCATCTAAGGCATTACGATGTCATTCGAAGTAATTTTTTTTCCTTAAGCTTGCTTAAGAGATATTGTATTTGAGAACGACCCGCTCTATCCATTTTCTTGTGCCTAGAAAGAACATTATAAACCGTTTTAATTGTTGTAGTATTAGATGGATCCTTTTGTTTTATAGTGTGCAAAATGGCTTTTGGCTTCACCATGTTTTTGTACATTTCAACGGCTAATTTTTTTCATCATCCGTTAGTCGATAAAGAAAAGAGTGGCCTTCCGAACTATAAAGTGTAGAATGATTATGAACACCGCATATTACTTCTAATCTCCGGTTATCTGAACTATGAAGTTTAAGACCTTTCAAACGAAATGGACAGTTGCACTTTTTTGTATTTGTTAATCTAATACTGTTAGATTTCTTGCCTTTATACTCTTTATATGCTCCACTTCTCTCACATCCAAATATAATTCTTGGATTTCTATCGCTACTATTAATATCCGATTTTAAGACTACCACTACCATCGCGTTCCTTCTAGCCGTAGAATCAATCAATTCTTTCATTTTGTATCTATTTGGAAATACCTTCAAACAATAAAAAAAGTGAGAAATTTTCAATTTAGAAAATGAGTTAATTTACATAATAGTAAAATAAATTATATACATCATATGTTGTGAACTCATTACTATAATTCGTAACAATTTATTCATCTTCATCAGCCACCCATGCAATCTAAAAAACAAAAAACGGACATAGTATTTAACGAACGATGTTTTCATCACTTTCTAGATATCTAACTAATTATTAAAAGATATAATTGAAATTAAAATTTTAACCGGAGGGCGAAGAGAAAATACCGGGGTAATAGACGGGGGAAAAAAATTTTTAAGGACAAATTATAGTAAATATTTAGTCAAAAGAACACGCGCATAAAACTTTTACCGTAAGGACAAAGCCCAAAGCCCATATACAATTTTAAACAAAACAAAGCATTCTGTTCGTCTTCCTCCTCCTTCCTTATACTCAGAATTTCACGAAAATTTTGCTTGAAAGAAAAAATGGCACCGCAAATCAGAAACAAATCTACATCTCCAACAGAACCTCAGAAATCGACTATAGACGAACAACGAGCACAACAATCGACAGCCGATGAAAACCTAACTAAGTTGGAAGTGAATCAACAAAATGAAAATCGAAATGTCGACGCAGCAGATGTTCAAAAAGAAAATGCAATGATAGAAGAGGAAAACCTACCTTTAGCGCAAACGTTAGCGTCGGCAGTAAAGGGAAAAAGCAACAAATTAAAGCTTAAAAAACCTACATCAACAGAAGAGGAAAAACAAAATAGAGAAAAAAGAAGAAAGAGAAGAGACGAAAAAATTACAACAAGTGGAAGTAGACCAGAAATAAGCGAAAGTATACCAAAGAAGGTAACTGATAATATAAAATCAAACATAACAAAGTTAGTATAGTTTTGTTATAGTAACATTGAAATTTTTTGCATAGAACAAAGAAGAGAACATGCAGCAACAAATACCTGCAGAGAAAAAAGTTGAAGACAATATGCAAAAAAGAGAACAAATAACAAAAAGAAGAAATGAAAAAATAATTCAGAACAAAATACAAAAAGAAACAGAGGTAACTGAAATTACAAAATTATAAAACTAATACTAATAATTTCATTCTGTTAAATGTATTCTAATGTTATCAAAAATGTTAAACAGGAAAAATCTCAGCAAAAAGAAGGGAAAAAAGCTGCGGATGAAGAATCAGAAGAACAACTCAATTCGGTAAAATAAAAAACATCATAGCTTTATACCATGATAAATATTTCAAAAATATTACCTGTAAATCATTTGGTAAAAGAAAAGGCTGATAAGTACAATAAACCGATACCTAATTACAAGTAATAATAGTCATTATCATTAAGCGTAAATTGTTTGATAAAATAATAGTCAGTATCATTTAGTTGAAATATGATACAAACAAAAAACTGATATCTATTTACAAAAAAATGATACCTATTTACAAAAGAACTGATACCTAGTTATAAAAAATGATACCTACTTGAAAAAATGATACCTAGTTACAGAAAGTTGATACCTACTTAGTACCAACTGATACCTAGTTACTACAAACTTGAAATTGTTACATATTTGACAGAAGATATTTCACTGCAGCTAATACCCAAATCTATTGTTGTTTTTAAACATAATTTGTTTCACAAATAACTTATTGTCTTTATTTTGAAATAATAGGATGATGATGATTTTGTTGATCCACGTCCAAAATGCATAAAAGAAAGATCACAAACAAAATAGCAATCTGAAGATAAAAAGCATGAAACTGCTTACAGATGTGGATTACAGGTAGTATTCAAAACGGTAAAACTGATAAAACAAAAAAATGCTCTATCCAAGAAGCAGATGGACATAATGAAGAGCACTCCTTTCTACAACTTCTTTAGAGTTTTCTATGAAGAGAAAATTTTGATGAAAGAATGCAAAAAGCATCAACACAATTTGGATGCTTTATACAAATGCTACTCAGTTGTGGAAGATGCATTCTTATTTTCCAAAGAAAGGATGAAAGTTACAACAACGGATATAAGTTTGATTTTTGGCCTACCACTAAAAGGAATTAACATCGAGCCAACTCAGAAAATGACAAACAGAACAATTCCAGTGCAGTGTAGGGAATTTGCAAAGAGAAACTTCGGCAATTGCACTTATATAACAAGAAATGTTGTGGAAAAAAGAATAAAGCAAGAAGTTGCAAAAAAGAAAAAAGAGTATGAAGAAGACTTGCCAATGTTAATAGTAATTGAAATACTATTAACATTCTTCTTTCCAAACAACCAGCAAAAATTAAGATGGGGACTTCTACCATACTTAATTAATGTAGAGACAATGCAATTGGTTTCTTGGCCATTAACGATAGAAAAGAATTTCAATAAATTTGTTAAGAAGTTCATCCATAATCCAAGAAATATGTCGGGATGCTCCATGCTTCCATTGGTAAGATAAGTTAATCAAAAATATATTACTTAATTTTTTTAACAAACATATATAATCAATTCTTTTTAGGTTAACAGTATTGCATTTGTGAGAAACTGAATCTCATTCGACAAAGACAATATTGTACTCTAGCTTTACCAAGATTTGCACAATGAGATTTAAGGAAACTCAAAGACAAAGCAATCAAAGTAGTTTTTGATAACGTGAAAGAGGGTGATGTAAGTAAAAATTCCATTTTATTTTTTGTTAATCAATATGCTTTAACTCTTACGTAGAATAAATTTTTATTATCTATCCTTTCTTCTATAACATAAAACTAATACTACAGTGATAAAAAACTGATACCATATCATTACGTAGTAAATAGTATCAAAACCAAAAAATAGAATGCAAAAAACTGATACCATATGTTTACTTGCTTGAAACGAATACTAATAGTATCATAAACTGATACAAAAATGCAAAAACGGATACCAAATGAGTACATGCTTGAAACTAATTGTGGATGTATTCAAAACTGATACTAGAATGCAAAAACTGATACCTTATAATTTCACAATTTACACTGATACTACAATCCAATAACTGATACCATAGTTGTACATCTTTGAAACTGATACTTATATTATAAGAAACTGATACTAATATTATTAGAAACTGATACTAGAATTCGAAAACTGATACCAGTTTTACATGATTGAACCTGATACTAATAGTATCAGAAAATAAAAAAATAGCTATTTGTTTTATTGCATACAGTTTTCTTTTTTCATTACAGTAAAAATTCAATTATCATTGCAAATTGATATCATAGCTTAAAACTGAAACAAATTTTCCAATACCAATTTTCAAGGTGAAAAAAATCACAAATCTCAGCCCATATGAAGAATATCTACTTCAAACAGAGACTGTTGAACACAATTTCCCCAAAATTCAAAAAGAAAAGCATGGAAAGAAAAGAAAGTTTGAAGAAACCAAAGAAAGTGCACATTCATTTGAGGAAGACATAAGCATCAGGATCTTCCAAATGCATATAAAAGATTTGGAAGAAGAAACAAAGAAAACAAAAAAGAATTGGATGTAGAAAAAAAGAAAAGAATTAAAGGAGAGCAAGAATTTTTCAGGTTGAAAGAAGAGTTGAAAGAAATTAAGTTGAAGCTAAAAGATAATGAAGAGAAAAGATCACAGGCTAAAGACAACACCAATAATTTTGAAGATGATTTGAATGACAGTGAAGAAAACGGTGAAAATAAAAAAGAAAGTTTCAATGTACAAAGCGACATTTTACGAACTGAACTAAATGCAGATACTTTTATAGAAATGGAAATAGAAAAAAATGAAGAAAAAGCTGAAGAGTGTGTACAAAAAAGAGCAGATAAAACAGAAGAAATGAAGAAACATATGCCCATCGAAATAGAAAGTGAATTGGGTAAAAAAACGAGCAGTGAAAAAATATAATGTGAACATGAAGAAAAAAACAGACTCCAACTGAAGTGCATCAAAAAGAAGAGTTGGAAAAACAAAGTAAAGTGCAGAGAGACAACTCAGAAGATAATCAAAATCTTTAAGAGGATACATATGTAAAAAACCAAAGTATACCATATGTCGCTTCAGTGCTTGACTTTACCCCTCCATCTTTCAAACTTTACGACACACAAGACTTTGAAAGTGAAAAAATTGAAAAAAAAAGATGCAGAAGAACATGTGCAAACAGCTGTTAGAAAAGAGAAACAAACAGTCACAAAATCAAGTGACAAAAAAATCAAAGCAACACAAAAAGGGACAGCTTCTTATATTCAAAGATTAAAGGCAAGAACAAGAGTGAAAAAACAACGTCATAGCTTTGAATATGGGATGAAACAAAAGAAAGTTGCAAATAAGCCAAAACCTGAAGAAAAAAAAGAAGACGTTGAAAAAAAAAGTGAACAAGACAACAGTCCAAAGCCACTTGCAGTAATAGAGCCAACACTTTCAAAGATAGGGCTTGGACATTGCAAGTGTTTGATCTATCAGAATGTTGAGCAACAAAATGTGATCAAAACTTTTTTTCATTAACGATATCATCACAAAAGTAAGTTTACAAATATATATATTAATTTTAAATATGAAATTAAGTTTATCTAACATATACAAATTGTTTTTATCAAAATAGTGTAGTGGCATGGGAAGACAACGACACAATCAGAGGAGGTTGTGTCATAACAAAGAATGCACTAAAACATCTACTAGAAGGAAACGACACAGACGGGCAGGTACATAATATTTTTTTTCTTTACATCAACACTAATACCAAAATAAAAATAAAAATGATACCCAAGTCCACAACATGCTTAAATTGACTTGATGCTTTATTATTTTTATACTTATCAACATACACAACAACTATTAACATTACTGATACTATTAACAATTTAATATTGCTTCACCAATAAAAAAACTTATACTTTTCTGATTTTAATACAGATTATAGATTGGTATATTTCAAAATGTGGACTAGAAGAACACAACTATGCTTCACAACTACAATGACGGTAAATAAAACTTTAATATTCAAGTACATAATAATTGCTTCATTTATTAAATCATAACTTATTTTCATATTAAACAGAAAGCAATTGTGTGTGATATAAAAGGTGTGAAAAAAAGTCTTGTCCTCCCTATGCTAGAATCTATTGTACATGACAAATTTGCTGAAAGTATATATTTTTCTTTGCATTGTGAGAACCACTGGAGATTAGTGACTTTAACATACCCAACAATGCAATGGTGTCATGTTGATTCTAACCGCCCTAGAAGATCAAACGAAAGAAACAATTCCAGTTTAAAAGAAGCTATAAAATTGGTATGCGATTTATCTTTCTTTTAAAAAAATACTTATCACGGTGAATATGAGCTAAATTTTTAATATATTACCTGTTTTAGAGAAATGAAATAGAGGACATGCTCCAAGAAATCTGGAAAAGCAATAACATAACAGACATGGTGGTGAAACCAAATGATATGCATCAAATAAAGTGTGCACAGCAAGCAGAAGACACGTAAGTTTTTTTTCCGTTATAATCTATGTTTTTGCATTATAATTTTCCATACATACTTCTATACATCATTGTATACCTTTTATATTTAATTGAATTTGATTCTTAATAAAAATATTGAAAATTATTATCTCTCAATTCAATAAAATTTTAATTTCAGATAAACAGTTACTACAGGAAAAAAACTAATACCTACATAAAAGAAACTGATACCTACAGAAACAAAACTGACACCTACAAAAAACAAACTGATACCTGTAGAAATTAATACGTATTGTCCTAGTAAAACTGCTAAATATTTTAATTCAAAGCATACTGTATGCTTGTACCATTATCTCTGAAATTCAAATTTTTGTATTAATTATAAACCTGTTAATACAGCAGATGAAAATTGATACTAATATTACATTTTGGTTTCAACAGGCTTAACTGTGGGATATTTGTAATGATATTCATCATTTAGCTGAACAAAAGCAGGATACCAATAAAAATTGAAAAGAAAGAAATATCAACAACAAGAGCAAGGATTGTACATGCAATATTAACAGATGATGAACACTGCTGGAGTCTGTCTAAATATATGTCAAGCCTAGAAGAACAAAGAAAAAAAAGGAAATGAATTCACATTGCGTTATTTCACAATTAAATTTGGTACCTGTAAAGTAATGTTGTTCTGTTGAAATGTGTACTTGTGAAGTAATGATGTTTTGTTGCAATTTCATACTTATGAAGTAATGTTGTTCTGTTATTAAAACAATGCTGCTTTTACTTGTAAAAACAATACTGATCTCCTGGAATGATATGTTGTGGTTGATGTTCTTTTCTTTTCCTGTTGTTTATATTATAACAAGATTAACTAGTGTATGTTCTATCATCCAACTATGGATCCCACATAATATTATCAGTTTTATGATGCAACTATCAGTTGTAAAATGATAATATCAAATTTCATATAATATTTCAATACAAAACAGTAACTGGGCATCAGTTCTTATGACTGATAGTATCAGTTTTGGTAAAACTTACACTCAACATACTTTATGAAACAACAATTAGTGCAGGTATCAGGTTTTGCAAACACCAGATATCATTCTAATTATTTAGTAGTACTGATGTCAATTCTAGCATGTATTATAATACATGAAGATACTAAAAACAAACCAAAACTGATAATAAAGCCGTTTATATCCAATCAACCAAACATTATCTCCAACCAAGCTAACTGATACCGAAACTGTAAAAAATGATACCAAAACTTATAAAAACTGATACGTGTAAAAACTTATAAAAACCGGTACTGTAAAAAATGATACTGTAAAAATGATACTGGTACCAAAACTTGTAAAAACAAACAACATAACTGATACTGCAAAAACAAATAACTGATACTATCATCTGTACTAAAATAGCTGAAATTAAAATCAATTTCATAACATGCTATACTAAATACAATTTAATAATAAAAGATTCAATTACTATAGACCACTGAAACAAGTCTCACATACACTTATTACTCTGAACAAATTAAAAATGTAAAATCAAATCATATCCTCTTTGAAGCTTGACAATTCCGTTTATTATGACCAAATTGCTTGCACTCGCCACATCTGTTTTGCTTGTTATAAAAATATGAAAATCCTCCTTTGTGCTTCACTGATGGTCTGCCAGCGCGACGTTTCTCCTTTGGTGGCTTGGTAACATCTTGAATGCTACCATCAACAATAGGCCTATCATAATTTGAAATAGGATTTACAGCATTGGCATAAGAACATCGATAAGAATCAACAGTGAAATAATTCTCGACAAAATCATATACATACAACTTAGACTTGTTCATACACTTTATAGCATGAGCACAAGGAAATCCCGTAATTTTCCATTGGTTGCAACTACAAACCCGCTCCTTCAAATCAATACAATGAGAGTTTGGAGATTTCACTTCAAAAGCAAAATCAGAAGATTTATATACATCCCATCCAAATCCTTCTTCAATCAATTCATCTAAACGTAACTCCATAGAATGACATAGACTTGTTCTCCACAAACGACATTTTTCTCTTCTTCTAGCCATTTGTTCCATAATCTTAACACGAATACCATCTAAACACAAAGTAATAGGCAATGCTCGTTCATTTAAAATCCAACTGTTAAAACTTTCTACAACATTGGAACTATATTCACCATAACGTTTCCCTGGAAAAAATAAATCCACCCACTTATCAAATGGCTTATCCTTTAAAAAATTAACATCAGCAACAACACCAATTTGACAAAACTTAGAATATGCTCCTTCAAATTCATATAGATTTGAAGCTCTAGAACACATTTTGAATAGATCAACAATAGACACATTTGCATTTTTGGCTTTCACTGCTGAAAGAAGATTTTTTTCCATATGCAAATAGCAATAACTGTGATAATCTGAAGGAAAAACATCACGAACACCTGAAAGCAAACCTTGGTGGCGATTTGACATAAAAACTAAAGTATGCTCTTCTTGAAGCATTTGTTTAAATGGTTCAAAAACCATGTCCAGTTATCCACATTTTCGACAGAAACTACGCTCATAGCTAAAGGGAAGAAACCTGCAAATGCAAAAATAATTAGTAAAAAAAACTAAAAGTAATTACGACCATAAATATAAAACAATTCATAAAACTGATACTGACAGTAACAAAACTAATACCTAAAACCTGATATAACCATTATAAAAATATTGATAACCACAACATTATGCACATTAATCTTCATTCTAAAACAACAAAGAAACGAAAATTGACATATATTATGATACAAAGGAAATTTCAATACTACATAACTATAAATGATACCATATATGAACATACTTGAAACTGATACTAAAATTATACACAAACTGATACTAATCTCCTGTTTAGCAGTATGAAATTATTATACCAAATACAAACTTACAATTCAATACAATGAAAATTCTGATACTAGAAACTTGCTACTTATAAACTACATTTCTTAAAACTGATACCAACAGAATACAAATTATGATAAAAAATGTATATTAATGATTATGCCAAGTATTATGATCTCAATACAAATAACTAAAATCTGGAAACAAAGACATACCTTGATCACCATTTTTTGCAGTAGCACCCATCAACACACCAGGACGTCCCTTCAAGTGAGTAGCATTTAAGAATATCATAGGACGACAAGACTTGAAACCAAGTAAACAAGCGCCAAAAGCAATAACCACCCTTTCAAATTCATTACTACAAGGATCAACATCCATATCAACATAACTATCTGGATTAGATTTCTTCACTGCTTCCAAATGCCAACTCAAATCGTTATAAGACAAAGCATCATTACCGTGCAACTCCATCAATGCAAGTTGTTTCCCATGATAAGCATAACCATAAGACAACTGAAAATTGTATTCTCTTTTAAAATCAAGTATAATATCCTTAGGCTTTTTACTTGGATAATCGCGGATCTCATCAATAATCATCGATTTAACAAACGAACTAGATATATGTGGATTATTCACATCTCTAAGATCAGCCCCACAAGAATGATCAGGAACCAAATTTCTCATAAAGAACCTTTTCAATTCTCCAGAATCACAAGAACCATGGACTTTGAAAAGACAACCATCCTTATATGAAGAGCAAATCACGGTAACTCTTGTAGCACAATTCTTTAAAAATACTAATTCATACCCCTTTTGAATTTGATATGCCATCAAAAACTCTCTAAAATGTTCAGCTCCTCCAAAACAAAAACCAACAAAATTGGAAATGCATAATATCGACCCTCTCCTCAACATATCTTTTAAATAACTTTTACCATTAACAACAACATTTGAACAGACAGATACAATAGAAGATGAAGAAGCACGAACATAGGATGAACTTGAAATAGAAGCACCATCAACAACTTCCAATTCAAAACCCTTAACATTAACAGTAAAACCAAAGAAAGAACTTTTCTTGTATAACTGAAAACAAATTATGCTCTGAATATCAGAATAAGTGTCAACCATAATAACTTTGTCCTCAAGTACATAAGAAATCTGAATAGAAGAAGGAGTTAATTGAGACCAATATCGACATATCTCATTCTTCAAATCATACAAAGAGCAACCGATAAACAATTGAGTGCTAAAAGTGTTATTATTCAACACAAACAAACAAAGAAGGCTGTTATCCCCACTGCCAAAAAAAAATAAAAAATAAACATTAGTAAAAATATGTTCAATTTAGAACAGTAAGTATTCAATTTTACAAAACTGATACCTACCGTAGACAAAACTGATACCTAGGTACTGATAAAAAAAAAATGATACTAAGAAAAAATAAAAATGATACACAGAAACTGAACCTAAAATACGATAGTTTTCCACTCTATTACAACTTTATATACAACCCAAGCAACGATACTTTTCCAATCATCCAAACATTAATGCAAGAAAATGCAAGATAAATTAAATGAAAAGCTAACTAGAATACAACACTGCATAAAGAAACGAGTATAATAATAAAAAACCTGCTGCTACTTCCACAATTTTCTATCGACGAACGAACAAACAATGAGAAGAACAATACTGCATATCATTTATAAAAATAAACACAAATAGAAATCACAGACAATTTTTTTTAACTCGATAGAAAAACAACAAAAAACAGAATAATATAAGCATACCTAAGAAAAACGAGATCACGGTACAAATATGAAAAGAACGAGATCAACAAACGCACGTAAGAAAAAAAATGATCGATGAAGTACAATTTTCAGAAGGACGAAATTGAAATAAATGAACGAAGTTGATCGATATTATAATTGGAAGAAAGATATTTGATCGCGACTGAAAAATTTGATCGAAAGAAAGAAGAATAATAAACGCGCGAAATTGGACTGGAAAGGAAAAAACGATAATTTATTCTTTGGAGAAAAATATTAACGGACCGTCCCTCGTTAAAAAAAGCCCAAAAACGTATCCTTGATTAAATTTTCCTGAATAGACGGACCTTGTAAAATATCTGGTTAAAACACTGTCTAGAGCATTTTTCTGCTTAGCTATTCATTTCCCTCCCTCCACTTATTCGTTACTTAATGCTTACTCCAAATCTTATTCGCATATCCCATAAAGATCGATGCCGCCCCCATCCCATCAAATCATTGGTGCCCCCATCACATCAAACCGCAGTTGCCCCATCGTTCAACTCCGAATACATCGTATCCGAGGTGGCCTTGCTGCTGCGTATGGCACCGCACGACCCTAACACCGCACGACCTTGAAGATACCGCAACTTGAAGGCAACTGATTTTAAGCCCCGCTGCTGCGTTCTTTAAGACCGCAACTTGTAGACGACCACAGCTCTGACTCAATCATATCATTACCTCTCCGTTGCTTCAGGTAATTTATGTTGTCTAATTTTTTTTCCGTTTCCCCTTCTATTAGCATCAAAATTTCACTTTGAAGATGATTTTAGTTTGTATTTTTTTTATCTAATATTACTGAATTTTAATTTGACAACAAGAAGTTTACTTTTATATATATATATATATATATATATATATATATATATATATATATATATATATATATATATATATATATATATATATATAAAAGATTAGAATTTAAGCTCAACCATATTCACCAAGTAGTCTTGTACTTCTCTGAGTATAATAGTTTATTTGATGTTTCACTCATTCCATGCACCCAGTTGGTGTATGTTGTCTTCTACCCCCTTGTCTTTCTTCTGGCATTTCTACCTTTAGTTGCATAAAAAGGAACTATACAATAATAGAATACAGTAGCCATCATTAATTTCATTGCATATCATAAGAGTGTATACTTTTACTAGATGGGTTGATATTCTAAACGACAAATATTTATGCTTTGTCAAGTCAATATACAGATTCACATGAGATTAAAAGGGTAGAAAGAGCTTATAGTTTAACTACTGGATACTGCATAATATTGTGATTGATTGAAATATCGACAAATTAGCATGAAGTAGTTGAAAGAAATATTGACAAACTAGCATGAAGTTAAAATGAGGAACTATTTTTAGCACTAACTAGTGATAGTTATGAAGAGGACTTGATGTCTGCTTGGCAGCGTTCGTAGATACTAAGTTCATTAATGGATATTTGCTTATAACAAGTTGTTTATTGAATTATTGAATGTTTGTTAGTATCAAATTTAGCTAGTTGATGGTAATACAAAATGATGACCAGAAAAGTCATTGGATTTTAATACAAGTGAATTTGCTACTATGCTAATTGAATTCATTATCTAATTAACCGAATTATATTAGTAACAAATTTTGCAGATAATGCAAAATTAAAGATGAGAGAAGTTGCTGGCTTTTGATCTAAACGAATTTTCTCCTTTGCTTATGAATTAATTGTTTAATTAATGCTAATGGATCATTAATGCTTATGAATTAATTGTTTAATTAATGCTAATGAATTCATTATCTAATTCTTATTAATTCCACTACACCAAAACATGAAATTCCCAATAAAAATATTTTTGAATTACTAACAATCAAATGCCGTTATAAAATAATAACAGTTATATCCCGTTATAAAACTTTCAAAGCCGTTGTAAAAGGAGCTGTAAATAGTTTATCACTACTTTACACCGTTATAAAATTTGGTAAAAATGAAAATAAATTGAAAACAAAAGGGTAAAAGATGGAAAATAACATCTGGACTCACAACGCTTAAGCTCATTACGCTTCCCCCTTTCTTTGGCTGCCAAATCTTCAAATTATTTTCACTTTCCGCCAAATCCCCATTTCCTCCCCAAATTCTTTGGCAGCAATCAAAATTCCTTTTTTTCACTTTGTTCTTCCTACAGTTCCAAGTCTCTTCCACATTTGAAGTATAATTTAAAGTTTGTTTAAGTATAATTTAGCTGTGCAATCACAAAATTTGTGGATTTTTGTTTTTCAATGATTTTAAACTTTTAAATTTGTATGCTCTGTATTCAGGACGAATTTGAATCTTTAATTGGAATTTGCAAGCGACACCCACTTAACATGAACCTAACTTCTGTGATGTTTTAGTTTGGTCATTTCTAGTTTATATGTGTAGAGCAGTTGTATTCGACTAATCTTCCATCTTAATTGTGTGTGGAAACTACCAACCAGAAGTTGTAGTCATTTCATTTTACTCTCCTTCAGAATGATGGTGCTTAAATTTTTGTACGTATGCTGAATGCTTCTAATTTGCCATTCTAAATTTCGTTACTTGATTTGTTAATATACGTGAACATGGTTTTATGGTTGTAGGATTTCAGTTTTGCTTCCACTGTTGCATTGAGGTATAATGTGATATTGACAGTGTTTTTATGGCTTGTTGCCTATAAAATTGGAATTTCTTTGTAAATGGTAGTAAAAAATTTGACATGCAACATTTATATTACATACATACGTTCATTTGTTTGATGATTTAACTGCTTAAATTTTCTTTTATACTATCATGATAATGGGCACATGCAGCATAGAATCACTAGATCTTCAACTACCTTGTTTTTAGCATAATTTAGATCATTTCACACAAGCATTCTTATTCCTTGTTATTATACCATGCTCTTATCTAATATGTTTGAAAGTTTACCATGCTCTTATCTAACAGTTTACCATTATCTAATATGTTTGAAAGTTGTGTAACAGTTTGACATTACTACATCAGATTAGTTTTAAAAGAATTGACCAAAATGCTTACAGATGCATGTGACCATGGTAGGGGCTAATAACCGCAACATTCTCACTTTCCTTAAAGTAACGCAAGATTAATTTATAACAGCACAGGTTATCTTAAAGTAATGCAAGATTAATTTTTTTAGTAAAATATAAAGTAATGCAAGACATGTTGCATTGACTCTCCAGTTTGGATTTGTTGTCGAATGCTGCTCTTTTACATCATATTATATTATGTCTAGCATTTGTGGGGCAATGGAACAATTACTCCACTCTAAATGTTTATTTATATGCCAAAATAATAATAGTATACACTATTTGGCAGCAGAAAACATAACAGAGAAGTTTATATGCAATTGTAAAAGGAAAGATGCAAAATGGCTGTTTTAAATGTATAAATTATAATATTTTACCAGAAATATAAATGTGTATACAATGGTAATTCTGAATTTGAATCTTATTTTGAGAACTTTGACTGAATTTGAATCGTTGTGTTATTTTTTGCCGTAATATTTTATTATATGTGCTGTTGCTCCATTCATATAAGAAACGACATTGAATCAATAATCTTTATTTTCATAATGAATTAGGTGATCCACGAGTTTTTGCTAATGTCAGAACCTACCTCGAGAGATTGGATCAGAATTCGACATAGGAACACAAACGAATATATACAAGGTGTTCGATATTTTATGAATTTCATGAAGCGTCATTCACCACCTGATTTTGAAATATGCTGTTGTCCTTGTATAAAGTGTAGAAATTCTAAAAAATTGCCTTTTGAAATAGTTGAGAAGCACTTAATTCTTTATGGTATGGATCCAGCATACGATGAATGGTTTTTTCATGGAGAAAGTAATGACATTGAAGTAATGGTCAATCCTACACCCCATGTTGTCAATGATGATTTCGTGTCTCATCAATTTCAAGAGGAAAACCCAATAGAAGGTGGTCTTGGAAATCTTGTTGATGATGTATATGGATTATCTCATGGTACACAAGCAACTTTTGGTGGAAACCATGAAAAAAAGTATAATGAATACAAAAGAAAAGCAAGTGAAATTTATATCCTTCTTGTGAAGATGGTCTTACAACATTAAGTGTCCTCATAGAGTTTCATGGCTTGAAAAAAGAATCCAACTGGTTAGGAAATAGTACGACCGAGTTGTTGAAGAGGTTGAAACTATGGCTTCCAAAGAAAAATACACTACTCGATAAGTACCCTACAATGAAAAATATATTAAAAGATCTAGGAATGAATGTAAAAGGAATACATGCTTGTGAAAATGATTGTATATTATTTTGGAAGGAGTATGAAGATGCATTGGAATGTCCGCACTGTAATACTTCGAGATTTAAAGTTAAAGAACATGGGAAAATAGTCGAAGTCACAAAACAACCAAAAAAAAGTTTTGAAATATTTTTCCATTATTCCTAGATTAACTAGGTTGTACACTGTACCTTGGATAGCCCAGAAAATGTTATGGCGTAGTGAAGCAAAGCCTTCTTGGGACTCCATGCGCCATCCTATTGATTCGGCTGAATGGAGATCGCTTAAAAATAGATGGCCGGATTTTGCTACTAACGGAAGAAATGTTTGGCTTGGCATTGCTACTGATGGATTTAATCCTAGTGGAGCTCAATCTAATAGTTATAGTTGTTGGCCCGTGTACATGATCCCATATAATTTGCCCCCTTCATTATGTATGAAACTCGAGTTTCAAATGTTATGTTTGTTAATTCCTGGACTTAGAGCACCAAGCCAAGACATTGATGTATACTTAGAACCTCTTATGGATGAGTTAAAGCAGCTTTGGATAGGAGTCCCTGCATTTGACATGGATAAGAAAGAGCAATTTACACTGAGAGCGATGCTTTTGTGGGGAATTCATGACTTACCAGCATTTGGAAATTTATCTGGTTGTGTGACACATGGTTACAAAGCATGTCCGGTTTGTGCTACTGAGACCGAGTCAGAACGTATTGGTAATAAGATTGTTTATACAAAGGATATAAGATTTTTGAATAATGGTCATCCATATAGAGCATTGAAACATGGATGGTACAAAGATGTAGAACATAAGGAACCTCCCACACGATTGGTAGGATCGACACTTTTGGAAAAGCTTGCTCATATCAAATATGTACCGGGTAAAAAAAAATTAAAACGTAAAGAATTTGATGATGGTGATGAAGATCATTTTGTAAATGAGAATGACAATGAAGAAAGACCAGCGTGGTATAAGAAGTCTGATTCTGTTTACCTTAGAGTATTGGAGTAGTCATAAAGTGCGACATACGATTGATGTGATGCATACTGAAAAGAATGTAGCGGAGCATCTTATTAACTTGTTTTTTGATAGGAAACAATCTTCCAAGTTTGCATTTGATAAGACTTACAAAATTCAATGCTGCCAAGTCTTAAAAGGTGCAAAGCTTCCATCATGCTTTTCAACAAAGATAGGCAATTTAGTCAACGTTCAACCACCTAGCTTGAGCATTAGAAAATCATATGATTATCATATCATTCTTCAATACTTTAGCTGCAAAAAGTTTTATCATTTTTTGTATACGGGATCAGACTTGAGAATCAGCATCATTATCTACATTTACAAAATTATAAACTACCCCAAATTTGAATGATTAATGCCAGAAAATGATATCTGCTAATTGAAAAAATAAATGAATAAGCAAACTATCTAACAGCTTGCAAAGATAGGAAAACCAATTTACGTTAGATAGATAGAGCTTAAATAATGTTTGATGATATGCCATATTCATACATTGGGCAGCTTGTATGTATTTTACGTTAGATAGAGCTTTTATTTACGTATGACTATCAATATTATTGATGTTGGAAGAGCATATATGTATAGTATAATAGAAGCACTTATTGAGATATATTTGCAGAGAGCATATAAGTTGAACCCCACCCCTTGCAAGCAGTATCGAACTATAATTAGTATGGTCCTGCTTTTTAGATTGTGCTCTCTTTGTCATAAAAGATTCATATATGATTGTTCATGTAAGATTTACACATTTAAGCCTGAAAAAAATGGCTGCATGGTTAATGTTAAATTGAAACGTAAGAGGTGCTAATTCCATTTATCATGACAAGTAATGGTTCAGCTTAAAATGTAATGTAAGATTTATTTAAACGGTGTTGGTTTATGTTAAGTATGAGTGTGTATTTCTACTGTTAAAGTAGTTAAGATGATTTTGTTGCTCTGTTTGGGAAGAAAACCTGAACTGAGTTTTGCTGGGCTGAGGAAACCAGGCTATCAAGTCAGTCCTAGATGTATGAATACCTTGTTAGTTTACTTGCAAAACTCTCAATTATACTTGTGTCATACCATAGTCAAACACATGATAGTAAACATTGAACTTTATTGGTACGATTTACACATTTAGTCCTACATGCAAAACTCTCAGTTATCGTTATGATAACAGTAAGTTAACAACGTCAACAAGAAATTCAACAACAAGGAAAGGTCAAAAGGAGCAACAACAATAAATTTACTAGTGACTTTAGTTATAGTATTTTCTTATAATATTAATTCAAATAATAGACACCAGTTGAAGTACATCAAACTTTACATGGATGATTGTGTTCTAATATTATTGAGATATAATAGATTAACATTGTTAGAAGTTGCAAAGTCTTTGACAGTTGGCATAATCAGTGTAGATAAGTTAATGAAGGGCGAATTCAACTTGTTAAATTCATCACACATTCAACTGTATTAGCATACTAACAGTAGAAGTTAGGCAAAAATACATACAAGCTGCCCAATTATATGAAAACTAATTGTAGGTTAGAACACAGTTACTCGCTGTTATTTCTCTAAATACAGGATATGCAAATCGATGCTCATAAATTTTCCAACGTATTAAAATTTCAGAGTTATGACAGAGATTACTATTTGAATATATGCAAGCTCAAGCTTGCGACTTTCGCAAGCTAAGGCAGTTTAAGCCTTAATTAAATAATGGCAACATACCACTATAGTTCATATTCCTATAGAAAAAAGTTGTTTATATGATTGAACTTGCTTTTATAGTTTACCTTATGCATTATAGTTTATCTCCTCCATATTTTGTTTTACAGTATTCATAATTTGACAGGAATTTTTTTTACAGTATTCACATGTTCATCATTTTCTATCAACCAATATGCAAGATATTGATAGTATATTCTTTAGTTTATGCTTTTACTTTATTTAATATGCAAAATATTTTCAAGTTCAACTTTTGTTTATAATTTATCTAGGTATTATGCAGGCTTTAGTTGAAGCAGCGGAGGAAAGACAAAAGGAAAACTCTAGTGTCAATGGTAGCAATGGAAGTAGAAGTTTTAAAGATTTTGAGAATGATCCCATTGTTGAAATGTTTGGAAAGGAGAAAAGAAAAAACTATTGTCGTGCAATTAGCTCTACATCGACTATGAAGCAAGTGAAGCTTACACAAGCATCAAAAGCAATAGCTAATTTCAAGGAAGATGAAGATAGAAAAGAAAGCAAAGATGGAGAACTATCAAAATAGACTAATCGAAGAATTTAGATCGATGCATTCGACTATGATGAGTATGCAACAAAGTTTGTTACAATTTATGAATCAGTTTGGAGGGAATGTGATACCAAGAAATGAAGTTGCTTCCAACAGTCAGCATGATAGTCTTAGAGCTAGCTTGGGTGTTCAATCCAATGGTGCTATTGGATCTTTCACAAGAGATAGGCAATCTATAGTCTTATTGTCAGAAGAGTTGAAAGAGGTTGCTAAGGGCCATCTTGGGACATAGAAAATATACCACCATAGAGAGGTGATGAATGAGGAAAGAGTTGTATGGGTGGAGAAAGTGTTTGATCCAGAAGCACCTATTTATGAAGCATCACAAAATGGTAATTACAAGCTATTTGATATAATTGATGGAGGTTTTGTTATTTGGCCTGAGTGTCGTGTTCGTTGTTTGTAGGATCTAGAGTTTATTTTGAAGTAATGTTAGAACTTGTAATATTTTGATTTCATACTCTTTAGTTATGTATGATGAACTTGTGAAATTTCGAATCTTCCTTTAATTTGTTGTCAAATATTTGTGCAATTTAAGTTGTATGTTTGGATGCGTAATTGCTTATTGTTATTGAAATTCTGTAATTTTTGATATGTATGTACCTACTGTATTATAATAGACAATTCTGTAGTGTAAATGCTAGCAAAAATGCAGCTCTACATGGTTTGGTAGCTGTAACGAACATATTCGTTACTAAAGACGAAATTTATAACGAACATAGTCGTTACTATTGATGAAATTTGTAACGAACAAGTGCGTTACTAATGATGAAATTTGTAACAGACAAGGTCGTGATAATTTAGAATGACAACCCTTTCTTCCACCATGAAAGGGGAAACTAAGTAACAGAAAATACCCGTTACAAACCGATGCAACTAATAACAAACTATTTCGTTACAAAAATTTAGATTTCCAACGACAAAGTCCGTTGGTAAGTGATATATCTAATAATGGGTAGAGGCCGTTATAAATATTTGTAACGACATACCTCACGCCTGTACCGCTCACGACTATATCTGTTATAAATTTCATTTGTAACGACTATATTCGTTACAAATACACCTTTTTTGTGTAGTGTTCATTATCTGATTAATTCTTATTAATTTGTAATTTAATATTATTATATAGATTATTTAGTTGTGGCTATCTATGGTTTGTTATGAGTTCTACTTTAACAGTTTGAATAACTAAAAACAAACTTTGTGCTATTGCTCTCAAATCCCTAACTATTTCAGATTCTGACCTCGTCAATCTAAATTTCAAGCTAAGCCACTATATAGATTGAAACGTTTAATTGAGCATTAGGATGAACATATACTATTAAGCACAAATATATTCATATTATACCCATGTGAATCTGGTATATGGTAATCATAATTTGTATCACATTTGTCCTGCGTAGATCGAGAAGCTAATGTAAGTAGCGAAATTTGTAGAATAAGTTGGCGATGCCCCCACATACTATTTAAGCATTGTTATGAAAAGAATTATCTTCCAATAAAATGAATAATTGTAGATAGAGCAAACAAAGACCCTTTTTTCAGGATTGAGAAGTTAATCAAAACGAGAACAATTATCATGAAATCACTAGCAGTTGGTTTTTAGCTTACCATCATCACCTCAATTGGCCAATTATTTCTGGAGTCAAGACTTCTTAAAAGAATCCGTTCTTCTTTTTTCTTACTACTTGCTTGTTAAACATTAGATCAGATGGACGATTATGTTTTTTTCTACAAAATTGTCAAATTTATAGTTAATAGTCAGTTTAAATGTGGAAATCTCTTTATCTTGATGCATATAACCTTCATATTACAATTTCTGATTAGAGGAAGCAAGGATTGGAAGCTCTAGAACGAAGATTTACTTTTGATAAATCCAAAACTAGTCAATAAGAGTCTCAAAGTAATGAAAAGAGTAAGAAAAATCACCATAATAAAGAAGTAGAAGTGAATCTAATTAATAAAAAGGTCCATAAATATGTTAGTTCCTGAGAAGTTGGTTTTGATGACAACAACCTTAGAATAAGATTATAAAATATAAATACTAACATTATTATTTAGATATATATGTATATGCAGGATATATATACAGGTACCAAAGAATGAAGACTGTACAGTATAGAGATTCAAAAATTGATGAACTCAAGATCGAAGATATCAAGATTCAAGACTCATGAGTATCAAGATTATCAAGAGTTCAAGATTTCAAGATAAGTAATTTAGTTAGGAATTTTGTTAAAACTCTTAGAAAAGCACTGACATCTTAAAATCCATTTTATTCGTGGAATGGAATGCACTTCGAGCCCGTTAAAGGGATGGAACCCTAAGTAGGATGGAACCTACGAAAAATCTAGTGGAACATTGTTTTGTATCCACTAACTTTTATTCAAATGTTTTGCAAAATTATATCTTGTTTTCAAAATGATTTCAAAATCTTCCTTTTTAAATCAAAAACATATATCCTGGTTTTAAAATACTTTTAGCTTCAAAATAATTTTTATTTTCAATATCAAATTATCCTTGGTTTTAAACTATCTTTTAATTATAATATATTTAATTTTTAATATTTATACTTAGATTTAAATATAAAATTATAGTAAAATTTTATATATACCAAAATATTATTCTCTATACTTATTTATGTATTTTAACTATAGTTAAGTATATTTATAAAGTTTAAAATAGTTTTAATACAAGATAGAAGTTATTTTCAAAGAAAAACAAATTACCAAAAATAACTTAGGCTTGTCGACAACCCCAAGAACTCCTTGTCGACAAGGTGACAGTTTATTTCAAAAGTTTGAATTTCAAAGGAAGTATCTATTCGTCATATCCTTTCACGAATGGACATGGCTGTTGTTCTACTATAAATATGAGCTGTTTTAAATGAATTTATAATCATATTTTCTCTGATTTCACTCATCTTCTTCTTCCATATTTCTTTATATACATTTTTACCATTACTTTGCCGAAATCACCATTGAATCTAACTAGATCATCTCTGGTTTGATTCTCTATCACTATCTCAACAAGATTCCAGTGCTATTCAGAGTTATAGACTTCTTTGTATTCAATCGAGCGAGAAAAGGTGTGATTGTAGCTTGGAAAATCAATCGGGTGAACTTGTTGCCCGTAAAATCAAGTATCTCTACCCAGAGGATTATGAATCTGGAGCGGTGTACCTCGTGGCCTTGAAATCGAGGGTGTAATTGTAAGAATTGATTTTGAAAGGAAATCCGTACTTGTGTTGCGGGACTGGATGTAGGGTAACTGCGAACCAATATAAAATCCAGTGTGTTCTTTCCTTTATTGCTTTTATTTTATATCTGCATCTGTGTTTGATTCTGTGATCATATCTGTGTCTGAATATTGCATACATTTGTGTTCAAATTAAGATAAACTCAAAAAGAATTAGTAGTTCCTTAAAACACTATTTACCCCCTTTTAGTGTTAATTCTAGCCTTAAGATCCGTAATCCACATTTCTCACAAAATATTCCAAATGAAGAAGCAGAAGCGGTTAAAGTGAGTCATGTTCAATTGTTACTCCTTTATCAAAGAAAAGCAAGAAATGGAAATTTTTGTTTTAAAGCTTTTTGTGTTGTTTTGTTTTTTTTTTGTTTTGAAATGGTACTTTATATACAACATGTCACTAGGACAACATATCACAAATCAATAAACGTTCGAATCACGCTACGCAAGTTTCGAACTTATGACATCTCGCACCAAACCCGAATGACTTAACCACTGGGACAATAGTGCTTATTTACTCCATACTTTGTATTTGCAAAATAGAAGTTCCAAGTTTGTAAAGCGAATAAAGCAAAATCGGTTTTGCTTAGATCATGTCATGCAGTCATAAATATACAACATGGTTGTTAATTACTAGTTAATGTGATTATTTGTTGTGTACAGTAAATACTGATTTTGAAAACCATGATGGTTTCAAAGTTATTATAAAGTATATCACTTCTAAATTTGTTATTATTTCTTCCTTAACTGTTAAATTCACTAGTTATAATAACAAGCGAAAGCATTCTGAAGTACTACGTAAGCGTTTTTCCTATTTACATTTTGTGTTCTCAATATATAATGTCTTATCTCTAGTCTCTCACTGTATGCAAAACTTTTATTATATAGTAGAAGATGCCCACCATGTCCATCTTACAATTTCAACAGCTATAATCTTATAGCCAAACCTGGTAAGGTAAAGAAAACACTATTTTATTTCTTTATATTATTTGGCCTGGCAAGTCTTTGTGTTGCAAGTTTGCAATCCAATTGCATAATTTAATTACTTCCATTACATCATTGCTTATATCCGTGGATCCAGTTTATATCAAATACAAGATATATATACTCATCATTTATTTTTGGTGACATATAATGGAGACTGTCATACTCTATTTCATATTTGGTTTCTTTTGATATGGTATTTAATTAGGACTAGGAACATTATGTGATTATGTTCATGTTTTGTACCTAGTGTACGATTATATACACCTCAGTTTGTTCTTCTCAATACCATGATGTGGTGGCTAGAAGCACAAAACGGGATGTATTTAGCACCACACCTTACGGTGAAGCTAAATGCACCCCGTTTTGTGCTTTTGGCCACCATATCATGGTGTTGGAAAGAACAAACAGGGGTGCATATAGTAGCACACTTGTACCTATTCCTTGTAGAAGTAGAGCTTTCATGTATACGCTTTGCAATATTTCTTTCCTTTAATTGTTAAATTACATTTTGTTTCTTTTACTTGATTATTCTAACCGATTGTTTTATCTTAAATTAATATTTATTTCATAATATTTACACCTTGCTAAGCATCCATTTTATATTGCCATTTTGTTATATGCAGACCAGAGAAGAAAACGGATTCATATATTTATTCCAATTGCAAAAAATTGAATGGATCGCATGATGGGCAAAAATGGATTCATAAGTTGCAACGTTCAGTAGCTATGTATGCCAACATGATGGGTAGTATATTTCTGTACATAAGTTGCAACGTTCAGTAGCATTGGGTTATTTAGTAATGGTTTATGCCTTCATATGTAGATTATTTAATATGTGGTGTGGACAGGGCCGGCTCCATCGTATGGGTTGCCCTAGGCAAAAATTTTTTTTAGCCTTAGTATAAAAAATGGCTGTTTCACAAACAGGAATCAAACGCAAGATCTGCCAATGTTATACAAGAAAGCCACCTTAACCACTGCACCACAAAGTACTTCAATTTTAAAATACTTGACAATCTTCTAATTTTAGATACTTCTTTATTGTTGCTACTTCATGTTCCTCAATTGTTGCTCCTTCATAATGGGTTGTCCTATTCAATTGTCTAACCCGTCTGCCCCTAAAACCGGCCCTTGGTGTGGATACAAATATATTATGTTACATGCAAGGTCTATTAAAGTATGTTATAATCAAATCAGTATATGCATGTGTTTGTACTGGTGCATTCTCTCCAATGGGGGACATCATGGCATCTAGTGTATAATCATCAAAAATGTATGTGTCATCTTGTGGGAGGAATTGCAGCTTGTACATAATGCCACGATTGATAGTTATAAAATAATTGGTGGATCCTTGTTTTTTCCAACCTAAATATATAAAATTAGCAATGTTTGGAAATTATAGTCCTTTGAGATAGTTCCTATTTTTGTTTACGCCAAACGGAATATGTACCTTTGGTATAGATTTATAGTAGTACCACTATGACAAAAGATGGTTATCAATACTAGGCCAATTTGTGAAAATATGTTACTGATAATAGGTACCTTGTGAAATAAAACATTGTTATGAATAGGTGGTATAACATTTACCACTCATGTACCTCCTAATTTTATATTACAAACCACTATTTAATTTGTTTCAATCAACATCTTCTAACAAAAGTTTCAAACAAATATTTAAGTTTGCAGTTATTTAGTGCAACCTGCTTATGAAATTACGAACTAGTGTGGTATTTGATGGCGAATTTTTTTGTCAAATTCGGTCTTTATGGGATATGCATTTTTGCTTATATATATGTATGTATGTATGTGTACGCGCGCGCGTACATACATATATAAATATATATAGTATGTGTTTAATTACAAAATGATTTTGATGTTAACAAACTTTTGCAGTTATCAAAACCAGGAGTTGCAACCGGTATTGTGCCCACTGCTTCTATTATGTCAAATAGAAGCGGCAAGTTACTATAGTTTTATATAGAATTACATAACTCTTTTATAAAATTGCATCCTAATTATTTACCCTTACCTTGCTAGATGCATAAACAAATGTTTTTCCATATGGAAGATTGCTCGCTAAAATTTGCTAATAAAAGGTGTGTTTTTATGCTTTTAAATGTATATGGTAGGCGAAGTACATATTTACTCAAATTGAAATGATACTATAGTCAATTATTAAATGAACCGTTATATATTTTATTAGGATTAGACTTCAGATTCCTTCCCATATGTCATTATTGCACACTATTATTTTACTTGATTTCGTCTATACTAATAGTTGAAGGAAACTTTATAAATGTTATAAACCTCTATAAAATGAAGAGTTTTACAAAACACTATGAGCTACGTTAGTAAGTGGAGTGGTCCAAACCCAAATTTATTAAGTAAACATTTTTCAGTTCGAGAGTTATTAAATTTTAGACACAAAGCTTATAATTTCACTGAATTATAAGCCTCTAAACATGCAGATGTAAAGAAACCTTACTCATTAAACAAGAAACCAATAAATAATTTCTTAGGAAGATAAAGTAGTCAGTTATACTATTCTTATTAAGTGCCATGATAATTTATTTGAAGTTGGGTAGATAGATTAGTTTACAAAGGGGAAAAATGTAAAAATATGATTGGTATTTAATTATTGTCATATCAAATAATGCAATCAAAAAAGTCCTTTCAGAGAAGAGCCAATAGGGTTGACTCAGTGGTTGGCAGTACAAACTGTAAGATCAAAGGTCACGAGTTCAATCTCATTTCGTAGAGCCTTTTCAACCAACTTCTCGAAGCTTTCATTTATGTGATAGACTGGTCGCTCCTCGAGATACTCATCCAAGCCTATGATAACTTTTCATACTTCTTCAAGGAAGTGTCAATGAAAGACATCCCATACATTGACAACATGTCGAACTCAGCACCATACTCTGAAATAGACATCTCTTCTTATTTCAGATCAGCAAACTTCCCGATTCAGATTGACTTCTGGAAAGTCGGGATAAACTTCTCCTCAAATCGAGCATTATACTAATCACAAGTAAACTGGTCCTTTGGAGTTGTAGCTTTGAGTGCATTCCACCAACCCATAACTCTTCCATGGAGTTGCCCAGAGACTTGTTTCCTCTCCATCGCATCTTTCAGCTCAAGGTCATCGAAGATGCGTTCATAGCTATCAAGCCAATCCTGCATTTCGGTAGCCGACTCTGTTCCAAGAAACGATTTGCCCATAAGACTAGAGAAGTCTTTATTCAATTTGGAAAAATCAGCACTTGCACCAGTGCACCACCAACAACAATAGTCCGAGCACATCCTTGAGCATTCAGCAGCATGTTCCTCATCATGGTATTGAAAATGGCCACAAGTCATAGTTAACTACTACTGCTGAACCCGCTCCTTCTTCGACACCAAGCATAGAGTTCCTTGCAATGTTCCTTGTTTGCATGTTCGCTCTTACAATCTGTAATAAGAATGATCAGTCTCTCATAATGGTAAGCTGCATAAGTGGTGCTTATGTGTGCAATGTGTCTTACTACTATATATATACACTTTATAGTTTTGAAAATCCAAATATATAACAAGTATGCCTTTTTATATATCACTTAATCAATTCTTAGGTGATAGCTCCTTCCTTATTTCCAATGGACACGATGTCAACTTAGGTTAACCGTTCAACCTAACCTCTACTGCCAAATATGAAGGTGCAACACTCTTAATTTTTAATAACATTATTCAGGAGATTTAATTTGATAAATTAAATAGAATAATGTAAATGTTAGAGTGATAAGGGGATTGAGATTTGAAAACAAACCTAGAGGTCGAGCTTAGTTAAATAAATGGGCTACAAATGGTTATACATGTTAATTAATTAACACAAGGGTATTAGGGTAATTGTCGCACCACATTTCCATCACCCTTATATTCTCGTGCCTTAACCATTCACGTTCATTTTGACCAATAAAAACAAACGTAAGAAAAGAGGGGAGCAAGCCATTGCTAGGAGAAAAGAAGAAGAAAATTAAAGTAAAGCTTAGGATTCAAACTAGGGAAAATTAATCTCAATCCAATCTTCTTATCCTAATCAAGGTGAATAATAATCTAGATCATCTCTATTTTGTTTTTGTGGTCATTTGTTTTCGGGTTTAAGATTAAATCCATTTTAATGATGATTTGGATGACGATATGCTTGGATCATAACATGTTTGATTTAAACAAAATTGTTTAAATACGATTCTATGTGGTTAAGGGTAAAGCCGATTAAAATTAATTTCAAATGCCATGAGAAAACTTTTATGTCATGTAAAATATGATTTTGAGTTGGGCTTCAATTTTTATAATTTTCCAAGCTATGGAAAATTTATTATGAATTTTCAAAGTAAAATATGTATAATTGGGTTTGGAAATTAATTTAGGTAATTTTATGAGGAATTTAGGTTTGGAATTTTTATATGTTTGGTAACATATTGAAAGTGAATTTCTATAATTTTTGGAGATTTTTCCTAAGTAATTTACTATGGAAAATAAATTATTTTAGAAGAAGGAATTAATTGTTTTAATTGTTTTGCTTATGAAAAGGCTTAATTGTAAAAATTAATCTATGTTTAGATTTGAAATTATGCGGTAGTTATTTTGGTAAAGAATTTGAAAAGTTTATGGCAACCAATTATATGTTTACACGTAGGCAGGTTAGATAGTAAGTGTTTGCTTTAATTAGCATTAAATCAGATTTACTTAGAAAAGTGGGTTCCGCCTCTTTCAAAAGCACCTTTCGACCTTATGCTTCCGTCTTGAATCAAGTTGAAACCTAGTAAGTCGAAACCAACTAAACCGAAACCAATACACAAGGTATCATAATGATGGTACATAGGGGATTGGAGAAAGGCGGAAGGCATGGTGTCGGAACGTAGGTTTCGATGGGGTTGATACCTTTGTTTACTTTCAAATGATAAGCGCTTGCCTTGTTTTGCCAAAAGCTTTCGAAGGAGTCAAAACATATGCTTTAGAAAGGGTTTTCTAAATAGCTTTCGAAGGGAGTTGCCATCTTTCATTTTAAAGTATAAGCTTTCGAATGAGTTCCTTTATTTATAGAACAATGCTTTCGAAAAGAGTACTTTCGACCCAGACGAAACCTTGCCGCCATTCCTTTGCCTTTCAAATGTATTGAAGTCATCAATGCTTTTGAAAGGTAGTCTTTTTTTTGTAAATATAAGCTACTTCCTAAAAGCTTTCGAAAGGGTTCAAGGGTTTCGAAGGCAATAACTTCGAAAGGGGGTTTCGATGCTATCCTTCAGTGTTTTGCTTAAATGTTTTGAAGCATTTGAAAGGATGGTTTCGAAGCCATCAAGTTTCCCCCAATCATTTTTAGTTAAAGGTAAATGATTTCGAAAGAGGTACTTTCGTATGTATTCACTTTGACCTAAAAGATATTTTAAGGGAAACCCCAATGATTTTGAAAGAGATACTTTCAATGGTTTCGAAAGGGGTACTTTCATATGGTTTTGAAGCTATGCTTCTGTAATTGAATGGTTTCACTTAATACATTTGAAAGGTTTTGAAAGAAAGGTTTTAAAGTGTTTCAAAAGGCAGGTGCCTAGAGTTTTGAAAAGAAGATTTTAATACTTTCGAAAGGAAGTTTTCCAATGGTTTCAAAAGTATTGATTAAAGGTTTCGAAAGCCTTAGTTTTCAAAACAAATAATTTAGTCTCATTTTAAAGCAAAACCATGGCATAATAAAAGAGCTTTGAAATGATTTTAAGTATGGAGTTTTTGAAGAAGTTTTCCTTGATTAATAGGTTAAAAGGATTAACCAGGTTTTAAATAAAATGACTTCAAGGATATTAAACAAAAGGTGTTGGTATTATTATGTTATTATGTTTACTTCTTTATATATATATATATTTATATTAACATTGTAATGAACCCTAACTGTATTTTGGGGAAGGACATAATAACCAACTAGGTTGACCCAGTAGTGAATATAAATTAAGTTAACTTTAAAATGAGTAGAATTGCATCTAGGAAGTCAGATAGACTAGAATGTAGGATGCTTAAATATTGATTAAAGAAGTTGTCAGGTAGACAGGTTCATAGTATACCCATGAAAACTATGTATAGAAAAGTTATTGGCAGGAGCCAATAGGTTCATAGCAAACCTATGAAAACTATGATTAGATTGAGTTATTGGCATGGGCAATAGGTTTGTACTGAATCCATCAAAACTATATCCAGATTAAGTTATTGACAGATGTCAATAGATTCCTAGTCAACCCATGAAAGCTAGGATAAGAGGGAAATTATTGGAGATACCAATAGGTTCAGGGAGGATCCATGAATGATGAAGTTATTGGCATGGGCCAATAGTTTCTTAGTGATCCCATGAAAACTATAAAACTGGACAGGGAGTCTGTAAGTATTACACAGGTTATTAGTCAGCTCATGAAAACTATTAGTTTAATATTGAACCTAGAAACTATAACTGAGACAGATAGTTAAAATGAATGGGGATGGGAAATCCAGAATTGATTTACTTGTTTGCATATTATCATAATATTTTGAACTACTATGTTTTAACCATTGTGGATGCATGAACATAGTATATGGTTTTATAAAGTTTTAAGATACTAGTGAGGGGAAAACCCATTCCGCTAAGCAGCGTGGTCTCACTAGATATCTAAATGGTTTGAGATGGTAAATTATTATTCATACAAGGCAGTATATCTGACTCGAAGTTTATGTTTTCCCCTTAAACTCTCGGGTGCGTAATTGATTTTACATAGTTTAAGAGTTGAGGTTTTCAGGTACCTCTTTAAACGAATAAGCTTCCAGAGACGTGCATGAGGCATGATAGCTATTTAGAGTTCTTTTCTATTTTGATTTCGCTGTCTTATTGTTGTAAAGGCAAAGATGTTTAATTGCCTAGTTATATACTCTGACCATCCAAGGGGGCATCTTCATATGTCGCTCTTGGCGTATGTTGTAATAATTATATTTTCTCTGAACGTGGTTAAAGATTATGAGATTATGTAATGAATTTGAAATGCTTTGAAATGGAATGAGAAAGTTTTTTGTTGATTTTAAATTTTTTCCATATCTATGTATTTCTATTATATCAATGTATCTAACATTACCGTATTTGATTGCCGAGGATTAATAACTATGGATGACTACAACATCCGTAGACGTTAGTTTTGAGCCTTCAAGTGGAAAATGTTACAAGTTGGTATTAGAGCATTAGTTTATGAAACTTAAAAGAAATTTAAACCTAAAAGATTTTCAAACGTAATCTAATGAATTTGGAAATAAGATCAGGGTTTAGGATAACTCTATAGTAATGTACTTGTATTTGATATATAGAGATATATAAGTACGTATTTCCCTCTCTCTTAGACCGTTCTTCTGTATCTTACTAAGGCTTGTATGCAGATTTATGAGAAAGAAGATATGGAGGCAGGAAACAGAAGAGGAAATCTCGGTAGAGGAAGCACCATAACCAACGAAAATGTTCGACCCAGTAGGAGGAACCCAGGTCGACAGGCTAATGCTAAGCAAAATGAAAATGCCAATATGGGTGCTGGAAATCCACCAGTGGATATGGGAGGGATGTATCCGTTTTTCGTCAATATGATGCAAGCAGGAGCTGTTGCTGGAAATGTTGGAGGAGCAATCATGTGGCTCCAGTTGGGAATAATTATGCTAAGTTGAGCAGAGACTAAATTAGTCTTGGAGGGAAACCGTTTATGGGAACAGGGGATGCTATAGAAGTTGAGAACTGGCTGTTGTGTTGCGAGGGAATATTTGCTGATTTGGGTTTGGATGATGAGCAGAAGAGGAGGCTGGCCTCTAGGCAGTTGCAAGGGGCGGCACTTCATTGGTGGAATAGTGTTACCACCGGGGTTTCGAAGGAGGAATTGACTTGGAAAAATTTTAGGAGGAGATTTGAATAGAGGTTTTATCCGAAGTTGCTAAGTCGGCATTGATGAGAAAGTTTATGGATTTGGTGCAGGGAGAGATGTCGGTAATGAGTATGCTACTAAGTTTGATGAGTTGTTCCGATATGAGTATGCTACTATAGACACCGTCATCAGGAGGAATGAGATGTTCATTCGAGGATTAAGATATGAGATTGCTAGGGCAACCCTGCGACATCTCCGTGATCCTTGTAATGTAGTTTTGGAGATGGCAATCCGCCATGAAGAGATGCTATTTGTGCTAGAGAGAAGCCGGTTGAAACCCAGGGTCCTTAGGGAAATAAGAGGAAGTTCTTTAAGAAGAAGGGAGCCCAGAAGGGGGAGGCTGCTAAGAAGGCAAAGGCTGACTTAGTTTGCTTCAAGTGTGACAAGAAGGGTCATTATGCTCATGAGTGCCGATCAGGCAAGGGGAAGAAGGCTGCAGAAAAGAAGAATGTGAAGTGCTTTAACTGTGACCAAGTTGAGCATTATAAGAATCAGTGTCCAGAACCAGTCAGAACGGACAAGAGAAAGGTTTTTGCTATTGGACCATCGTCTGCTAGACCCACTGCAGGTGAAAAAGGGAAGACTGTGATGGAAGGTACGCTTTTGATTCAGAGTATACCAGTTGGGATACTATTTGATACCGTGCATGACATTCATTTATATCTCAGAATTTGGTTGATAGGTTATGTTTAGAACCCACATACCTTATTACTTCCTTAAGGGTTGCAAATCCGATAGGAGGGTATGCAACTCTAGGGATGAGATGTGACTAGTTAGAACTAGAATTGTTAGGTCATAAGTTTGCATGTAGTCTGTATGTTTTCAATTTCGTAGATTTCGAAATCATTTTGGGTATGGATTGGTTGAGTAAGTATGAGGCTATGATATTTTTTCAGGATAGGGAGATATCACTAAGACACCATGATAGTCATAACTGAATCATATTCTCAGTGGAGAATTCTGACCAGAGTAGTTGTGCTTTGTTAAGTGCTATGGAAGTGGGAGAAGAGTTAAGTCATGTTCGAGTAGCAAAAGAGTTTGCAGATGTCTTTGAGCCGGTTATAGGACCACCACCGAAACAAGCTGTTGAGTTTCAGATAGATCTTGTGCTAGGAGCTGAACCTATTAGTAGACCACCTAGTAGGATGACACCAACTGAGATGAAGGAATTAGAGGTGCAGCTAGTGGATCTAGAAGGGAGGAATTTTATTAGACCAAGTAGTTCGCCTTGGGGAGTGGCCGTGGTGTTCGTAAAGAAACCAGATGAGTCATTGAGGATGTGCATCGACCATTGTAAGTTGAACGAGAGGATGATTAAGAATAAGTATCTTTTGCCGAGAATAGATGATCTATTTGATCAGTTGTGTGGAGCCAGAGTGTTTTCCCAGTTGGATTTGGCGACAGGTTTCCATCAGTTAAGAGTGGTAGAGGACATTATTCCTTTGACAACATTTCGAACTAGGTATGGTTCATACGAGTGGTTAGTAATGTCATTCAGGTAAACGAATGCACCTGCTTTCTTCATGGATTTGATGAACCGATCCTTTCAGAGTATTTGATAGGTTCGTGCTGGTGTTTATATATGACATTTTGGTATACTCTAAGGATGAAAGGGAGCATGAAGATCATCTTAGAGTTGTGCTTGACATGTTGAGGCAGAATGAGCTGAAAGCAAAGTTTTCCAAGTGTCATTTTTGGAAGAAAGAGGTTAAGTTTCTTGGTCATGTGGTTTCATAGTGTTTGTACCAAAATTGGGCACAACACTCTTCGGAAGTCTTTGAAGAGATAAAATGAAGAGATTAAATGGAAAAAGAGGAATTATCTAACAAAAACTCCAAATTTCAGAAATGAGAATAATTAAAGTGCAAGGAGACACAAGAATTTAGAGTGGTTCGGCGTATCGCCTACGTCCACTATGAAGTAGTTTGCTTTATTGATCTTTCTTTTCTGTTTACAAGTGAATTCAATGATTTGCAGCAGGCAATTATGATTTGCAGCAATGAATTTCGTTGGTAGCAGCAACAATTGAGTGCAGGTTTGGATCTGGCGGAGTCCGGGCGTTGGAGACCTCAAAGAGGAAGAAGAACCCCTTTTCTGTTGGCTTTGGGGGTCTATTTATAGGTGTAGGAGGCTGATATTTCGCTTAGATCTCAAGAGACCCTCTCTGGCACGTGACCAGGCCCGTACGCCCAAGCCCGTGAAGTTTCGGTCCGATCCGTGATCGATACGACCAGATTTCGTATCGCTCGATATTCCATCCAATGGAGTCGAAATTTGGCGTGGACATTCTTTAGCATGCACGTAGTCTTCTATGAAAATTTCATAGCATTTGGACTTATAGATTAGGAGATATGATCGATACAAAATGAGGTTTTCGGTAGGCTGTTTCCTTCGCCTTGCTTCTATTTCGACTCGCTTCCCTTCGACTCGGTGACGTGACGCTTGAATCTCACTCTACCCTTGATGTTGTTTCGAGCGAGTCGAAGTGTTCATCGGTTGAGCGAGTCGAAGTGTGCCCAGATCGAGCGAGTCGAAGTACGTACTGGTCAAGCGAGTCGAAACGTAGTGTCCTGAGTGGTTTTAGCAGTGGCTTCGCTAATGGAGTCGAAGTTGATGGAGTCGATCAGTGGTTCGAATGGAGCGAGTCGAAGAAGGCATCTGAGCGAAGCGAGTCGAAGTAGGTACTTTAGATGGCTGTGAAGCGAGTCGAACCTGAACGACTCGAAGTTGGCCTTTGAGCGAAGCGAGTCGAAGTTGTCACTTCTGAGTGTTGCAAAGCGAGTCGAAGTTGACATCTGAGGGATGTGGAGCGAGTCGAAGGAAGCGAGTCGAAGGGAGCGAGTCGAAGGGAGCGAGTCGACCGGTAATTGGTTTTCACCCAATTTTGTATCGTTCATAACTTGAGCATACGAACTCGGATTGACTTGAGATTTTGAACGTTGACTCTCATGGCTTAGCTTGTCATGTTCTACCAAATTTGGCTCGATCCGGACTCGGACAAAATTCGTCGATATCCATAGTGAGCCTGTGTATAACCGATCTCTAGGATGGATCATCATTGGTTTACTAGTCAATTCCTTGGTGTCACGGTCTTGCCAAAAGGTGGGATAACATTTGCCCCCCAAAGTACGTCTTGTGGAAACATGACGTGCTTTGAAATGTTGCCATCCTTACTATGATTAGTTATTGTCTTTTCGATGAAAGCTGTAATCTTTGACTGATTTCCTTGATAATGTAAGTTGTTGACTGTTAACTGCTGTACCCTGTATTGTTGCAACTGATTGTTGTATGCCAGTGATTAGCCATTTGCTGTTGTAATCGTTATTGGATGAGTTTCTGATTCTTGAAATTCTGGAATATTGAACGCTAGTCTGACATTCATGCATATATGTTAACCTGACTCTCGTTGACGTTCGTACGTCCACGAGTCATTGTCAGTTTATTTGACTTTTTGAATTACGTATCGATTCTCTCTTGAACCGATGTGAAATTCGCTGCAACAACGCTCGATGGTTTCTTTTGAATGTTTCTTCGTAACGATCCTCTCCTGAATCGATGAGAAGGGTTGAAACATCGAAGATGATTTTTATTGGATTTATGGATGCGAAGTAAGTATGTCGAGTTGATGGAGTTGTCCTCTGGAAGTTATGATTTGATGGATTCGATGGATGCGAAGCGCTTGTTCAACTTGATGACGGACTCGAACTGAGCGAGTCGAAGTGGAGCGAGTCGATGTAGACTCCATGATGGATTCGAAATGCTCGTTTGACTCGGTCTGGGGTTCGAGCTGCATAGGGTCGGAGTCGAAAATGGGTTATCGATACAAAGGGTGGTCTCGTACCGATAGAGTCGAACTGGACACGGGGATGGAGTCGAAGGGAGCGATACAAAGGAGAGCTTCGTATTGACACATTGGAGAGGGAGTCAAAACGTGCGTTTGAATCCATCGGGATACGAAGCGTTTATTCCCTTTGTTTCCAAGTCCATATAAATACTTGGCACTTAGTTGTTTTTCACTTTCTTACCTTTCGTTTATCTTCCTTTTCTTCGTATCGCTCAGAAACTCGAGAAGAACAAACGAAACATTTCCCCCTTTGAACCGATTCCTATCTTCAATCACTTGAACTATCTGACAAATCTAGGTAATCCAATAAGCGAAACCATGCGTAAACGATGAGGCTCGGGTTTTCCTATCATCAAATCAATCAGAGTCGTGGTTGATCGAAAGCTCTTTGGCCTCAACTTCGTGTCGCTCTGGAATATGGGTTTCGAGATGATGAGGCGAAGGTCTTCGTATCGATCGATGGTGGAGCTTCGCATCAAATCGAGTGCTTTGAATTCATGGATCGATATGAAGGGGTCGCGCCTGATGGACTCGAAAAGGGGTGGTTTTCGATCGAGTCGAAGTGTGCAGTCTTGGGACCGAGTCGAACTCGATGGTCCTAGGGAGCGAGTCGAACTATGTGGTCCTGGGAGCGAGTCGAAATGCGTGGTCTTGGGACCGAGTCGAACTCGTGGTCTTGGGACCGAGTCGAAGGGAGCGAGTCGAATTGTGTGGTCTTGGGACCGAGTCGAACTCGATGGTCTTGGGGAGCGAGTCGAACTGGGGATTTCGAATCGAGTCCTTCTAGTTTGAGTCAAACTTGCATGCCAACCTTCTGACCGAGTCTGACTTATATGCATATGACCATAGCTTATTGACGCGAACACGGCTCTCGCGAGCGATTCAAATTTGATCATCCAAAAGTTTGAAACTTCTAACACACTTGAACAATTGCCTCCGACGAGCTTCAAACTTGCATAACTGGACTTAACCGCTTCACTGCATATCTGATTTCCTATCGAAGCTCGTCGATGAAACTGCAACTTATAAAAATGACAATAAACTTTGAATTGAAATGATGGTCAATAGTTGGATGGTATGGTTGTGACGGTCAGCGATGACGGTTCTTCCGACCGAATTCCAAAGTCTCGTCGCTTATACGCTTCCTTCAATCCTATTGATCTTCTTAAATATTATACAGTACTGCACTGCACAACACACTCACGCACTTTACACTGGGGGATGCATGAGTGTTATTTTCCAGTTTAACAATGATTTTTTATAAGCTAGCTAGTCATGGACCCTTCAAGTTCTCAGCATCCGGAACTCCTAAGTTCTATTCCTCCAACCATAGAGATACCGGTTATAGAAGCTGAAGTTATAGATCCAGCTCCGGACGAGCGTCCAAGGGCTCAGTTTATTTGCAGTCCACCAGATTCGGTGTCATCGGGTATCTCCGAAGATATGTTAGGGCGGATTTGTTTAAGGCACGGTTTGTCGCTTGATGACGTGCTACTTCCTGGGCCAAAGGACATGCCACATTATCCCCCGGAAGGGTTTACAGCTTTCAACCGTCACGCTTGCACGGCGGGGATACTCCCTCCCTTCAACCAATATATAAGGGAGACGTTATCGTTTCTGGGCATAGCTCCATCTCAGCTACATCCCAACGGGTATGCCTTGTTGAACAGTACCTTCGTCTTGTTTATGAAGATCCTCTTTCGACCGCCGAAGCCGATCGAAATCAGATATTTATTCAATGTCAAAAGCCATGGAGATAGCCCTTCTTTCACCTTCCTGGAAGCGGTTAGAAACTTCCACATAGTACTGGGCTCCTGGGGAAGGCTAAGTTATTACAAAACTGAATGGTTCTATGTTCGATGCCCTCCTGGATTTGCTAGGCGGTGGTTGGACAAACGTAAGTGTCGCCATCTCTTTCTTGAATTACTGAGATGTTAGCAACTGACTTCAAAACTGACATACCTTTCTCTTCTTTTACAGCCGCAATCTCTCATCCTGACGGCGCATACTTCTGAGAGCTTGTTCGGATTCTTCTAGCGTATCCGGGCGAAGAGAGGCATATCGACTTGGTCCTGACTGATAGAAATTTGAGGACCGTCGGGCTGATAGAGCGGAGGCAGAGCATACATCTGGAAGGGACACATAGAGTGGTCCTGAAGAAACGGGTGAAGCGCAAAGTGCCTGCAGTCGTGATCTCCAAAGAAGTTGATTCAGAAAGAACACCAACCGATACCGAACTCCCAGCTGGGCCTTCTACCGATGTCCAGGATTCGGATGGAAGAAGAAAAGGCAAGGCTGTTGCTCAGAAGCATTCTAAATCTGGGAGATTTAAATCTGTTGTTATGTCCCTGCCTGCTCAGGGGATTAGAATATCATAGGCTTCTTCCCCGCCAGTAGAGAATCTTTTTGACGGGCTTGCCGATGTTCCGATTCTGGACTTTGTGTCGTCTCATTACGACGCTGGTATGGAGGAGCTTGACAGTGCTCTCGAACTGAGCGGGTCGCTTGCTACGAGTGCGGTCGACATTTCCGGTTGGTCGGGGGATTGCACATGCATACACTTCACTACACTGCATGATTCACAACTGTAAATCACTCAACTTAGGAAGTCACTAACTTTTTCTTCGCTTCTCATTTTCAGGTACTATGTTTGGAAGGGGATCGATGCTTGGGAATCTTCACTCTGCCCGAAAAGCTTCCGGTTACTATGATTCCCGCAGGAGGGATTCAGATAGAGATCACGATCGCGATTACTCTAACCAGGACAGGCATGGGCGTGACAGAGAGTATAGACATCGATCCAGATCACGCTCTCCTCCTCCCAGACTTCCGTCTCCACCCCCTGTTTCTGCCTCACACCCGCCTGAACCTCCTCGCCACAGGCCGTCTTCTCATTCTTCTAGATCTGAGACTCATCTTTAGAGAGTCGAGACTACATCCTCCATGGTTACAGAGCAGGTCCCCGCTGATCCCACTGGAGAAGGGGCCCTTAAGTTGGCTCAGATGAGGAAGGATTTTCCAAATATCTGCTTCAACGGTTATGTCTTCCCTCCCCACTTGAAGAGAATTCCATCAGGGGTAGAAGGCACGATGCATGATTATGTCTACGACATCTACACCCAATACCGAGAGTGGGCAAAGGCTGCTGAAAAAGCTTCCAAAGTGGCCTTTGAGTGGGCCAAAGAGATCGAGAAGATGGAGACCGAGCTCGCAAAAAGGGATCGTATTATTCAGGTACTCTCTGCTGAGTCCGAGTCTTCTCGGAAATCTGAGATTGAGGCCATTAAGAAGGCTGATGAAGCGAAGGCGGAAATGGAGAGGTTGGGGCAGACACACGTTGCCCTGGTAGAGGAGATGGGCCACCGGAATACCAAAGTTACCGCCGAGCGAGATGCGGCGGTCAAGGAGCTTAATGAACTCAAAGCCAAATTCGCCAACTTGGTCAAGGAAAAAGATGACGCGAACAACGCAGCCCAGGAGGCGTGCGATCAGGCTGTTCTGCTCAGGGGAGAACGAGATGCGGCGGTGGCTAAAGTCCAGAAGGTGGAGACTGAGGTCGAGGAGAGGGTGAGGTTGGCCGAGTCCAGGCTAGATGCTGACATTGAAGACCTCCTCGTTGTCTATAACGCTAACATGCTGAGGCATAGGGGTCTATCCTGGCTTGATGATTATTCGACGCATCTCCACAGTGCTTGGGGCCGACTGGTTGAGGAAGAGAAAGAGGCGCACCAGGGTGAGTCTGTGGATGAATTCGATCTCGATAATCGTCTGTTAACCGATGATGAAAAGAAGATTCTCCATGATTCAATGATCTCTTATGAGAAGGAGAGACTCGGCACTCAGCACCTGGAAGTAGGAGAAGGCTCCGGGGTTGGACATCACGATGCAAGTCTTGAACTTCCGGTGTCGACCCAGCCTGAATCTTTGCCTGCGGTTGATCCTCAAGCTATTCCTGCCTATAATCCGGATTAGCCGCAGATGTCTCCGACTACAGCGCAAGCGACTGAAGCCGTCCCATCGCTTACAAGTCAAATTGAGGAAGGTACTCCGAACATTCCACATATCTTTCCTAAGTCGAAGTCTTTGATCGAGTTTAAGTCCTAACAATTCTCTTATTCTTTGTCCAGTGATCGATGTTGCATCGCACATGCCTCCTGCTACTCAAGAATTATATCAGACGCGGGAGGCTATCGTGATCGAAGCGATCACCATGAGCATAACTGCCCCAATCGATGATATGCAGGGGAGTACAATGGCGTTTGACGAGCAACTGATGGATGAACTCTTTCGCTGTCACGGCGATCCCCTTGCTGACTTTCCACCTGTCATGAGCGGAACTGATCCTACTACGAGGTCTTCAATGCCATCTGCCGATGTCCCCAGCGAGGCTCGAGCAATAACCGAAGAGGATATGTTCGCTTAAATTGATGCTGAAATGGCAGTAGCGGCTCATGGTGGAAGCTTTAGAGGTGGGATAGCAGCACCAGGGCCTGCTCCGCTCAGAATGATATCTCCCGGTGGTGTTGTTTTTCTCACCGGCATGCCCGTTCCACCTTCTATATTCGACCCTGTTCCTCCGACTCCACCCGCAGGGAGCGTTCCTATTCACTTGAGTTCGGAGGAGGATGTCGACATAATGCCCTCACCTGAAGACCAACCGCCGAAAGGCACAGGCTTGAAGAGGAAGATTGGCGATGGATCCAGTGGGTCCACATCGAGGAGGAAGCCAAGGAAGAAGAAAGATTAGGCACGCTCATCCGGTGTATTTTGACTTACATTTTGTCCGCCGTGTATAGATGCGGGTTCGGCCCCTACTAATAGGAATTTTTTGGGAAACGAACTTGTATACGAACTTCTTTTACAAACAATAGAAATGAAACTTCTCTTTTTTGGTTTCTTTCTGTCATTGTGTATTTGTCTAAGTGTTTAAATATCTAGAGTGCACTTGTGAAGTTTCAGGTTCCGAATCAAGTTTGCTTTGGTCTGCCAAGTTCGAAAACCATGGGCATGGCTTGTAACCGGGAAGCGAGTTGAATTTCGACGTCGCATCGCTTCAATCAATGGTTGATGCTTAAGTCCTGCCCCCCAGTCTTGGGGATGAGATGTAGACCGTCAGTCGACGATCGCTTCTTACTTATGACATGTTGAGCCTTGTGCCACTGAACGGATGTCTGAGGCAAGCGGAGATTGAGTAATGCATCCATGCTTGTTTGATTGTCGATGATCATATTCGTACTCCGGTGATTCTTATTTGCTTACTGGCGGTTGGTCATGCCGGCTTAAGTTTTAATCATATGTCCGCGATCTGGGAGCCCGGAGTTGACATTTGTACTCCGACTCGCATTCTGGGAGTTTGGAGCTGATACTTTTACTTCGATTCATGCTTTGGGAACTTGAAGTTGGTGTTTACGCTCCGTTTCGCACTCTAGGAATCCGGAGTTGATGTTTATACTCCGCTTCGCACTCTGGGAATACGGAGTTGATGTTTATACTCCGGTTCGCGCTCTGGGAACCCGGAGTTGATGTTTATACTCCGGTTCACGCTCTGGGAACTCGAAGTTGGATGTTTATACTCCGCTTCGCATTCTGGGAATACAGAGTTGATGTTTATACTCCGGTTCACGCTCTGGGAACCCGGAGTTGATGTTTATACTCCGGTTCGCGCTCTGGGAACTCGGAGTTGGATGTTTATACTCTGCTTCGCACTCTGGGAATACAGAATTGATGTTTATACTCCGGTTTGCACTCTGGGAACTCGGAGTTGGATGTTTATACTCTGCTTCGCACTCTGGGAATACGGAGTTGATGTTTACACTCCGGTTCGTGCTCTGGGAACTCGGAGTTGACTGTTTATACTCCGCTTCGCACTCTGGGAATACAGAGTTGATGTTTATACTCCGGTTCGCGCTCTGGGAACTCGGAGTTGGATGTTTATACTCCGCTTCGCACTCTGGGAATACGGAGTTGATGTTTATACTCCAGTTCGCGCTCTGGGAACTCAGAGTTGGATGTTTATACTCCGCTTCGCACTCTGGGAATACGGAGTTGATGTTTATACTCCGGTTCACGCTTTGGGAACTCGGAGTTGACTGTTTATACTCCGCTTCGCACTCTAGGAATACAGAGTTGATGTTTATACTCTGGTTCACGCTCTGGGAACTCAGAGTTGAATGTTTATACTCCGCTTCGCACTCTGGGAATACGGAGTTGATGTTTATACTCCGGTTCGCGCTCTGGGAACTCGGAGTTGAATGTTTATACTCCGCTTCGCACTTTGGGAATACGGAGTTGATGTTTATACTTCGGTTCGCGCTCTGGGAACTCGGAATTGAATGTTTATACTCCGCTTCACACTCTGGGAATACAGAGTTGATGTTTATACTCCAGTTCACGCTCTGGGAACTCAGAGTTGATGAAGGATTGTCGTGTATCAATCCATTTTTGACTTTTATGTAATGGCTTGCCCCCGAGCTCGGGTTTCACTTAGCGAGTGATTGGTTGCATCGCAGTCACTCTCTATTTGAATAAATCCTACTGTATGATGAGACTTAACTCTCCTGCATAGTGATGGTCGTATGAAGTATTTCAAGTAAATCACAGCTCTGGCTCGAAGAGGTTGCATTTTATTGCTGAAATAAGAAAGTATGGCAAAGTCAGCTGCCTTATTACAAGTTCTAATTTCAAAATGCATAAACAAATTGCAGAAAAGGAAAGTAAACTAAATGGATAAAGATAGCCTGTTAGGTGTAATAGCGGCGAAGGCTCTCACTATTCCAAGCTCTTGGCAGGGTCAGACCGTCGACGGTCGATAACTTGAATGTGCCATCTCCGAGCCTTTGTTCAATAACATACGGTCCTTCCCATGTCGGCTTCATATGTGAAGGAACCATATATATTCTTTTTAAAACGAGATCACCTATCTCGAAGGTTCGCGGATGGACCTTGGCGTTGTACAATCGGCCGACTCGACTTCGATGCGCTACTGCCCTCAAATCAGCTTCTTCACGCTTCTCATCCAGTAGATCGAGAGATTCAGCAAGTAATATAGGATTTGACTTTGGATCATAGTATGTCACACGATGAGATGGTACTTCTAGCTCGACTGGAATAACGGCCTCCGAACCGTAAGAAAGAGAGAATGGAGTGTGGCCGGTCGCGGTCTTGTGGGTTGTTCGGTAAGCCCATAGAGCCATTGGTAGTTCATCGACCCACTTGCCTCTGACCTTTTCCAGTCGTTTCTTTAGGATGGACTTTATAACTTTATTAACTGCTTCAACCTGTCCGTTTGCCTGAGGGTGTGCAACTGGGGAGAATTTCTTTTGGATGCGAAATCGTTTGCAGAAATCTTTGAATTTAGCACTGTCGAATTGGGTTCCGTTGTCTGTAATAATGGTGTGTGGGAGACCGAATCGACAGATGATGTTACGAACCACAAAGTTGATTACTTTCTTCGTTGTAATGGTCACGAGAGCTTCGGCTTCAGCCCACTTTATAAAGTAATCAACTGTGACGATGGCGTGCTTCACACCACCTTTTGCCAGAGGTAGAGCACCGATGATGTCGATACCCCACATTGCAAAAGGCCATGGGCTGACCATTTGTGTTATTTCAGTAGGAGGAGCTCTAGGAATTCGGGCATATTTCTGACACCTATCGCATTTCTTTGCATAATCCGATGCATCGTGATTCACGGTTGGCCAGTAATATCCGTATTGAAGTATTTTCTTGGCAAGTGCTTGCCCCCCAGTGTGATCGCCACATTCTCCCTCATGCACTTCATGCAATACTCATTTGATTTCATCGTGAGCGATACACCGGAGTAGAGAAACAGAGTACCCTCTTCTATACATGACCCCATCCTGAATGACGAATTGTGAGGCCTTTCGGAGAACTTGTCTCTTTTCACTCCTGCGTTCCGGCAGGATTCCGTGTTCGATGTAGTCCCTGAGTGGGGTCATCCATGAATCCTTTTCGAGGATGGTTTTGCATACCCTGTCTATTTCTGCCGGTCAATTCTTGGGGAGGATAATGCTTCTACGGGAACGAGTCCCATTTGCTGAGCTTCATCGGTGCTGGCTAGTTTTGCTAATGAGTCAGCCTTTTGGTTGCGCTCCCGAGGTATACAATAGATGGCATAGTAACCGAACTGATTCAGTACTTCCTGAACTCGAGCTAAGTAAGCAACCAACCTTTGATCTCTTGCCTGATACTCTCCCTGTACTTGACACAACCAATTGTGAATCACAATAAATTTCCACAGCGATGATTTTCAAATCTCTGGCGAGATTCAAGCTAGCTAGGAGAGCTTTGTATTCAACTTAATTATTGGTTTCGTGAAAGTCAAACTTCAAAGCGTAGCATATAGATCGACCTTCGGGGGTTTCGAGCACAACACCAGCGCCCGAACACCGGTCGTTCGATGCACCATCGGTATACAGCTTCCAGACATATTCAGGGGATTTACTGGTTTCGGGCAAGTCCTATGGAACGGTGAATTTAGCTATGAAATCAGCGAGGACTTGTCCTTGGATTGCTCGTCTTGGAGTGTAAGTAATATCAAACTGACTCAGTTCGATGTTCCACTTGAGTAGCCTACCAGATGTCTCAGGTCGTGAAAGGACCTGTCGTAACGGCTGGTCGGTGTAAACAATAATGGAATGTGCCTGGAAGTATGGTTAGAGTTTTCTTGATGCAATGACAAGGCAATAAGCCAACTTTTCCAGCTTCGGATAATTTCTTTCAGCCCCAGTCAATCGTTTGCTGACATAGTACACCGGCTTCTGTATCTTGTCTTCTTCTCGGATTAATGAAGCACTGATAGCGTTATCTAATATTTCCAAATATATGAACAACTTCTCATGGTCGATGGGCTTCGACAGGATAGGTGGTGTGGATAGATGTTGGACTAGCGCTTTGAAAGCGCCCTGGCACTCCGTGGTCCATTCAAAGTTGCGTTTTCCTTTTCGGATCAGATCAAAGAAGGGAATGCATTTGTCAGTGGACTTTGAAATGAACCTGCTCAATGCTGCCACTTTCTCATTGAGACTTTGGACTTGCTTTATGGTTTTGGGAGTTTCAAGATTTCTGATTGCCCAAATCTTTTCAGGATTAGCTTCAATTCCCCGAGCATTAACGATGAACCCAAGGAACTTCCCGGATGCAACTCCAAAGTGACATTTCAGTGGGTTGAGATTCATTTTGTATTCTCGGAGTATGTTGAACATAGTTTCCAGGTCTCTAACATGGTCGGTGGAGAGTCGTGACTTTACAAGCATGTCGTCTACATATACTTCCATGGTTTTTCCGATTTGATTAGCAAACATCCGATTAACCAATTGTTGATAAGTAGCTCCGGCGTTGTTGAGTCCAAATGGCATAACCTTGTAGCAATAAATTCCTAGATTGGTCACGAAGCTGGTATGTTCTTCATCGGGTAAATGCATCGGTATCTGATTGTAGCCAGAATACGCGTCCATGAAGGATAAGAGTTCATGCCCCATTGTCAAATCTACTAGCTGATCAATTCTGGGAAGTGGGAAACTGTCTTTGGGACATGCTTTATTCAGATCGGAATAATCGACACATGTTCTCCACTTTCCATTCGGTTTTCGGACGAGCACGGGATTCGACACCCATTCAGGATATAGCGCATCCCGAATGAATCCATTTGCTTCAAGCTTTTCTACTTCTTCCTTAAGGGCGATAGATCTCTCTGGATCCATACCATGCCTTTTCTGTTTGACCAGGACATGGCGCGGGTCAATGTTCAGAGTGTGGCTCGCGATGTCCGGCAAGATCCCGCACATATCAGAATGTGTCTAGGCATATACGTCAAGATTTGCCCGCAGAAATTCAACCAATTCCTCTTGAGTTTGCTGGCTTAGCTGAGACCCAATCTTTATCATTCTCGAATCATCGTTACTGTCAACTGGGACATCGATCGTCAGTTCAGCCGGGGATGCTTCACTTTCTTTAGATTCTGTTTCGTCTTCAGTTTCTCTTGGGTGAAGATCCTTGAGGAATTGGCCGGGGTGCCCGGGCCTGGGCCCGGGCGTTAGTTGTCAATTATCGACGAAACGGACGCAGAGAGATTCCTCTACGCCCTTTCCTTTCTCCTTTCGCTGCGCCTCCCGCAGCTCAGCAACATAACAGGCTCTGGCAGTGGCCTGATCTCCCTGAATGATTCCTATTCCATGATCAGTGTGAAACTTTAAAGTCAAACACCACAGGGCGATGGCTGCCCTGAATTCAATGAGGGCCGGTCGGCCCAAGAAAGCGTTGTAAGGGGAGTCTATGTCCAAAACGATGAACTGTAGCATCCGTACTCTTCGTCTCTCTCCAACTCCCAACTCCACTGGCAGTTCCACCATTTCCGTGGGTATAGTAGCACTTCCGTTGAAACCATGGACTCGGGATTGACAAGGCTTCAAGTCCGTGGCTTCCATTTTCATTTGATCATAAGCTCATTTGAACAAAATATTCACGGAGCTTCCACTGTCAACTAAGATCCTTTTCATCCAAGCGGGACCTACTTGTGCTGAGATGACCAGTGGATCGATAGTGGGAGCCTCGACTTTATCAGCATCTCTGCTCCTGAACACGATGTCATCTTTCATCGTCTTCTGTTGCTTGGCCGGAGCCCCTTCATCAGAGTTACTATAACATTCGAAGTCTGCGTGCCTGATAGAACTAGCATAAGACTCCATTTCCTTCCAGCTTCGATCTGCTGGGTGAGGACCACCACTTATTGTGTTGATGACCAACCTCCCGCCTGTACGAATGGGTTCCTCCTGTCTTTCTTGATTCGGCGCATGATTTTGATTTGATGGGCCCGTGCCTCCGGACTGCGGCGCCCGCACATACTGATCCAACTTTCGTTCACGTATCAGTTTTTCAATGAGGTCTTGTAAGTGACAACACTCATTGGTGTTGTGGCCATAACTCTCATGGAATCTACAGAATTTTCCTGTTTGAATTTGTCTCTCAGTTGGCGGTTTCGGGGCAGGTTTCTTGTACTGCATGGTATTGCAGGTCTGCGGATACACATTTTCCAACGACGTGTTCAATGGAGTGTAGTTATCATACATGGAAGCTCTACGCCGTGGACCGCGATTCTGATCGCGTTTCTTCTTCTGATTCCCATTGTCCCTTTGTTGATTCTGTTTGTTTTGTCCGTTCAGCTGAAATTTCCTAGAACTATCTCCGGACTGTTTAATAGCGATGTTACTTTGGATTCCTTCGATGTTGGGCCCTGCATCATCCTGTTTCCTAGACTGTTTTGCATCCTCCCTTCTCAAGAATTGGACTGCCTTGGAATAGAAACGGTCCAATGATGCAGGTGGTTTTCCGGCTAACCAATTTCCGAACTCGGAATCAGCATCAATCCCCTTAGTTAATGCCATCAGGATAGAATTATCATTGGGATTGCTTATTTCTACACACGCAGCATGGAATCGCTCCAAGTAACGTCTAAGTGTTTCTCCGGGAGCTTGTGTAATGCTAGATAGAGTGTTAACGTCCTTAGGCCTCGCCCCGTGCATATAGAATTGTTCGACAAACTTGGTGGCCATCTGGTCAAAGTTAGAGATGGATCGCGGTGGCAAACGAGTGAACCACATAGTAGCGATGCCCCCTAGGGAAATGGGGAAACTATGGCACTTTACTGTGTCGTCAACTCTAGCAGCATTCATCGGCCATTCGTATTTCAGGACGTGTTGATTGGGATCAGAACTTCCTTCATAAACTGGCAAATCTGGCATCCTGAAGTGCCGAGGTGGTTCAGCATATAAAACGTCATCAGTGAAAGGGGTATGACTTTGAGAGATTCCCCAGTCGTCATTAGAGAGACCCTGAATTTCACGGATCATTTGGCGTATCATCGCTGGTATATCCGACGTTCGGACACTTGAAGCATGTTGTGCCAAGGTGTGGTCGGGTTCCACAGCGCGAGTCTAGACTGGACGTGGTCGACGGTCTGTGGCTCGCCTCCTTGGTTCAACATCCTCAGGGACATAAGGCTCGGGAGTCTGCTCTTGTCGGCTACGTTGAGGATCAGCTTGGTTTCTAGCATCACCTCTCCGTTCGGCAGTGGTGGTAGTAGCAATGTTGCCGGTAACACTGTAAGGAGCAGCTCCTCCTCGAGTTGAAGGCTCGGTACGGAGACTAGCGGATGGTCCAGCTCTAGGTTGCCCAAGGTTCGAAGCAGGTTGGTGTCCCATGTCTTGGGCGTATGTTACACCTAGCCATGGACGTGTGGAAGAATAGGAACCTTGGTCTCTCCTAGATCTTCTGCGCCTTTGGCGATTCAGCTGGTTGGACAATTCAGCGTTGGCGCGCAGTTGTTCAGTTAACTGCTGTCGAATTTGGGTCAACTCTTGAAGCAATGTCTGGAATTCTTGTCTAGTGATTGGACCGGATGGATCTGAAGGTCCTGCAGCATTTTGGTTGGAGGGAGGTGATTGCACGGGATTCTGTCGATCCCGTGCTCCTTGATCAGCAGTTGTAGCAGTGGTACGTGTGCTCACCATAATGAATTGGTGAAGTCCTTTCCAAGATTTGATTGCAAATCTGAATAGAATGGAAGGGCTTCAAAGTTCTAGATCTGGATCTTCTTCTTAGATTTATGCAATCCAATATAGATAGGAGATCCAAAGAGCAGGAGAAAAATTGGGTTTGTTCTCAGTGAAAGCACCAAAGTGTTTGTACCAAAATTGGGCACAACACTCTTCGGAAGTCTTTGAAGAGATAAAATGAAGAGATTAAATGGAAAAAGAGGAATTATCTTACAAAAACTCCAAACTTTAGAAATGAGAATAATTAAAGTGCAAGGAGACACAAGAATTTAGAGTGGTTCAGTGTATCGCCTACGTCCACTATGAAGTAGTTTGCTTCATTGATCTTTCTTTTCTGTTTACAAGTGAATTCAATGATTTACAGCAGGCAATAATGATTTGCAGCAATGAATTTCGTTGGTAGCAGCAACAATTGAGTGCAGATCTGGATCTGGCGGAGTCCGGGCGTTGGAGATCTCAAAGAGGAAGAAGAACCCCTTTTCTGTTGGCTTTGGTGGTTTATTTATAGGTGTAGGAGGCTGATATTTCGCTCAGATCTCGGGAGACCCTCTCTGGCACGTGACCAGACCCGTACGCCCAAGCCCGTGAAGTTTCGGTTTGATCCGTGATCGATACGACCAGATTTTGTATCGCTCGAGATTCCATCCAATGGAGTCGAAATTTGGCGTGGACATTCTTTAGCATGCACGTAGTCTTCTGTGAAAATTTCGTAGCATTTGGACTTGTATATTAGGAGATATGATCGATACGAAATGAGGTTTTCGGTAGGCTGTTTCCTTTGACTCGCTTCTATTTCGACTCGCTTCCCTTCGACTCGGTGACGTGGCGCTTGAATCTCACTCTGCCCTTGATGTTGTTTCGAGCGAGTCGAAGTGTTCATCGGTTGAGCGAGTCGAAGTGTGCCTAGATCGAGCGAGTCGAAGTACGTACTGGTCGAGCGAGTCAAAACATAGTGTCCTGAGTGGTTTGAGCAGTGGCTTCGCCAATGGAGTCGAAGTTGATGGAGTCGATCAGTGGTTCGAATGGAGCGAGTCGAAGAAGGCATCTGAGCGAAGCGAGTCGAAGTAGGTACTTTAGATGGCTGTGAAGCGAGTCGAACCTGAACGACTCGAAGTTGGCCTTTGAGCGAAGCGAGTCGAAGTTGTCACTTCTGAGTGTTGCGAAGCGAGTCGAAGTCGAAATCTGAGGGATGTGGAGCGAGTCGAAGGAAGCGAGTCGAAGGGAGCGAGTCGAAGGGAGCGAGTCGACCGGTAATTGGTTTTCACCCAATTTTTTATCGTTCATAACTTGAGCATACGAACTCGGATTGACTTGAGATTTGGAACGTTGACCCTCATGGCTTAGCTTGTCATGTTCTACCAAATTTGGCTCGATCCGGACTCGGACAAAATTCATCGATATCCATAGTGAGCCTGTGTATAACCGATCTCTGGGATGGATTGTCATTGGTTTACTAGTCAATTCCTTGGTGTCACGGTCTTGCCAAAAGGCGGGATCACACATAGAAATGCTTGTCAGTCGATCCAGATAAGATCGAAGCTGTTAATAATTGAAAAAGACCAGAAACGGTGACTGAGATTAGAAGTTTTCTTGGACTTGATGGTTATTACCGAAGATCATCAAGGATTTCTAGCGGATAGCAGCGCCTTTGACTAAGCTAACCAGGAAGGATGTGTAGTTTGTTTGGTCCGACAAATGTGAGGAAGCATTCCTTAAGTTAAAGCATTTGTTGACCAATGCACCTACGCTAGTAGTTCCAGACGGAAACCAAGGGTTAGTGGCGTATACCAATGCATGTGGAACTAGATTGGGAGCTGTGTTGGTGCAAAAAGGTAAAGTGATTACCTGCGCTTCACGACAGCTTAGACCACATGAAGTGAGATATTCTACTCATGATTTGGAGTTGGCTATGGTGATCTTTACATTGAAGATTTGGAGACATTATCTCTTAGGGGAGAGATTTGAGCTATACACAGATCATAAGTCATTAAGGTATTTATTCTATCAGGAGTTGAATATGAGACAATGGAGGTGGCTGGAGTTTTTGGCTGCTTATGATTTTTGATATAGAGTATACTCCTGGGAAAGGAGATAAGGTAGTAGATGCTCTTGGCAGAAGATATCAAAATATAGTGTTAGCTATGTTGGCAGAATGGAAGGATTTAGAAGCTTTGACTACTTGTAGTGTGCAGTTAAGATCGACTGCTAGTTCTAATCAGAGTACCATCATGTTGTTCTATTTGGAAGTTCGACCAGTGTTGATCAAAAGGATTGCTCATAAGCAGAAAGAGAATCCAGTATTAGCTGAGAGAATTAGAAGGCTTGAGGTTGGAACTGAAACAGTGATCTAGAGGACTTTAGTCTTGACCTATGGGGATGGTTGAGAAAGAAGAGACGGTTGTGTGTTTCGAATGTTGTGGACTTAAAGAAAGAAGTTCTTAAAGAATGTAATTGATCTAAATTTACGATTCATCTTGGAGGGACCAAGATGTATCAAGATATGAAGGGGAACTTCTATTGGGAAGATATGAAGAGGGATGTTGGCTTGTGGGTTAGGCAATGTGAAAACTGTCAACAAGTGAAAGCCGAACATCAGAAAGCCGAGTGGATTGCTTCAACCTTTAGATATGCCAGTTTGGAAATGAGATTCGATATCCATGGACTTTATAGATGGGTTGCCAAGGTCAAATATGGGAAATGAAAGTATATGGGTCATAGTGGCCAGATTGACCAAGAGTGCCCATTTCATTCCTGTTAATTCAACTAGGACGACACCTGTTTTAGCTGAGTTGTTCATAAAGAACATAGTTAGACTACATGGGATTCCTAATAGTATAGTCAATGACAGAGATGCTTTGTTCACTACTGAATTCTAAAAGAGTCTACAGGATGTGTTAGGCGCTAAGCTCAAGATGAGTACTGCGTATCACCCTCAGACGGATGGGCAGATAGAGAGAGTCAATAAGGTACTCGAGGATTTGTTAAGAGCTTGTGTATTGGGATTTAGTGGATCTTAAGAAGATCACCTATATTTGGTTGAGTTTTCCTATAATAATAGTTATCAGACTAGTATAGGAATGGCGCCTTTTGAAGTTTTATATGAAAGACCATGCAAATCACCAGCATGTTGGTTGGAGACTGTAGACAGATTGGTCTTAGGTCTAGATCTAGCTAGAGAGGCGACAGAGAAGATTGAGTTAATCCGAAAAAGGATGAAGGAAGCTCAGTCCAGACAGAAAAGTTACGCAGATAAGAGGAGTAAAGACCTAGATTTTCATTAAAGTATCACCGATGAAAGGTGTGGTACGATTTGGAAAGTCAGGGAAACTGACACAAAGATATGTTGGTCCTTTCTCGATTATAGAGAGGATTGGAAAGCTCGCATACATAGTAGAGTTGCCGAGCAGTATGGTAGGTGTTCATAATGTGTTTTATCTTCGCAAGTGTGTGCATGATCTGGACTCTACTATTCCTCCGACATGGTTGAAAGATTTGGTAGTAGAGCCTAATTTGACTTCTATTAGACAACTAGTTCGGGTTGTAGCGAGAGATGAGAAAAGATTAAGGAATAAGATAGTCAAGTTGGTGGAAGTTCAGTGGAGCGAAAACGAGAAGGATTGTACTTAGGGGACAAAAGACAGAATTAGAGACACTTAACCTGATCTACTTTGAGGGTGTGTCTATATTAGCTTTATATAGATAAGTTGCTAGTCAGGTAGGCTAGTATGATTTTTAGGAGTCGTTATACATGATTGCTACGTTTAGTATTTAGTCCTTACTAAATTTCGAGGACGAAATTCTTTAAGGAGGGGAGCCTGTAACACCCCTAATTTTTAATAACATTATTTAGAAGATTTAATTAGATAAATTAAATAGAATAATGTAAATGTTAGAGTGATATGGGGATTGAGATTTGAAAATAAACCCAGAGGCCGAGCTTAATTAATTAAATGGGCTACAAATGGTTATACATGTTAATTAATTAACACAAGGGTATTATGGTAATTGTCACACCATATTTCCATCATCCTTATATTCTCGTGCCTTAGCCATTCACGTTCATTTTGAAAAAATAAAAACAAACGTAAGAAAAGAAGGGAGTCGGCCATTGCTAGGAGAAAAGAAGAAGAAGAAAATTCAAGTAATGCCTAGGATTTAAACTAGGGGAAATTAATCAGAATCCAATCTCCTTAACCTAATCAAGATGAATAATAATCTAAATCATCTCAATTTTGTTTTTGATTTTTTTTACGGTTTAAGATTAAATCCATTTTAATGATGATTTGGATGATGATATGCTTGGATCATAACATGTTTGATTTAAACAAAATTGTTTAAATATGATTCTATGCGGTTTTAAGGGTAAAACCGATTAAAATTAATTATGTCATGTAAAATATGATTTTGGAGTTTGGTTTCAATTTTTATAAATTTCCAAGCTATGGAAAACTTATTATGAATTTTCAAAGGAAAATATGTTTAATTAAGTTTGGAAATTAATTTCGGTAATTTTATAAGGAATTTGGATCTAGAATTTTTATATGTTTGGTAACATATTGAAAGTGAATTTTTGGATATTTTTCCTACGTAATTTACTATGAAAAATAAATTAGTTTAGAAGAAGGAATTAATTGCTTTAATTGTTTTGCTTATGAAAGGGCTTAATTGTAAAAATTAATCTATGTTTTGATCTGAAATTATGCGGCAGTTATTTTGGTAAAGAATTTGAAAAGTTATGGCAACCAACACATGTTTACAAGTTGGTAGGTTAGTTAAAAATGTTTGCTTTAATTGGCATTAAATCAGATTTACCCAAAAAAGTGAGTTCTGCCTCTTTCAGAAGCACCTTTCGACCTCATGCTTCCACCTTCAATCAAGTCGAAACCTAGCAAGTCGAAACCAACTAAACCGAAACCAATACACAAGGTATCACAATGATGGTACGTAGTGGATTGGAGAAAGGCAGAAGGCATGGTGTCAAAACGTAGCTTTTGATGGGGTTGATACCTTTGTTTGCTTTCAAATGATAAGCGTCTGCCTTATTCCACCAAAAGCTTTCGAAGGAGTCGAAACGTATGCTTTAGAAAGGGTTTTCTAAATAGCTTTCGAAGGGGGTTTCCATCTTTCATTTTAAAGTATAAGCATTCGAATGAGTTCCTTTATTTATAGAACAATGCTTTCGAAAAGGATGGTTTCGACCCAGACAAAATCTTACTGTCGTTCCTTTGCCTTTCGAACGTATTGAAGTCATCAATGCTTTCGAAATGTAGCCTTTGTTTTGTAAATATGAGCCACTTCCTAAAAGCTTTCGAAAGGGTTCAAGAGTTTCAAAGGCAATGGCTTCGAAAGGGGGTTTCGATGCTATCCTTCAGTTTTTTACTTAAATGTTTCGAAGCTTTCAAAAGGATAGTTCCGAAGCCATTAAGTTTTCCCCCAATCATTTTTCGTTAAAGGTAAATGGTTTCAAAAGGGGTACTTTCGTAGGTATTCACTTTGACCCAAAAGAGATTTTAAGGAAAAACCCAATAATTTCGAAATAGATACTTTCAGTGGTTTCAAAATGGGTATTTTCATATGGTTTTGAAGCTATGCCTTTATAATTGAATGGTTTAACTTTAAGTCATTCGAAAGGTTTCGAAAGAAAGGTTTAAAGTGTTTCGAAAGGCAGGTGCCTAGAGTTTTGAAAAGAAGATTTTAATACTTTTGAAAGGAAGTTTTCCAATGGTTTTGAAAGTAATGATTAATGGTTTCGAAAGCCTTAGTTTTCAAAAAAAATAACCCAATCTCATTTTAAAGGAAAACCATGACATAATAAAAGCGTTTTGAAATGATAAGTGTGGATTTTTAAGAAGTTTTCCTTGATTAATAGGCTAAAGTGATTAACCAGGTTTTATATAAAATGATTTCAAGGATATTAAACCACAGGTGTTGGTATTATTATGTTATTATGTTTACTTCTTCATATATATGTGTGTGCATATATTCACATTGTAATGGACCCATAACTGTATTTTGGGGAAGGGCAGAATAACCAGCTAGGTTGACCCAGTAGTGAATATAAATTAAGTTAACTCTTGAATGAGTAGAATTGCATTTATGAGGTCAAATAAACCAGAATGTAGGATGCTTAAATATTGATTAAAGAAGTTGTCAGGTAGACATGTTCATAATAAACCCATGAAAACTATGTATAGAAAAGTTATTGGAAGGAGCTAATAGGTGCATAGTAAACCCATGAAAACTATGATTAGGTTGAGTTATTGGCAGGGGCCAATAGGTTTGTAATGAATCCATGAAAACTATATCTGGATTAAGTTATTGACAGATGTCAATAGGTTCCTAGTCAACCCATGAAAACTAGGATAAGAGGGAAGTTATTGGAGATACCAATAGGTTTAGGGAGGACCCATGAAGGATGAATTTATTGGCAGGGGCCAATAGGTTCTTAGTGATCACATGAAAACTATGAAACTGACAAAGAGTCCATAAGTATTACACAGGTTATTAGTCAACCCATGAAAACTATTAGGTTAATAATGACCCTAGAAACTATAACTGAGACAAATAGTCAAAATTAATGAGGATGGGAACTCCAGAATTGATTTACTTATTTGCATATCATCATGATATTTCGAACTGTTATTTTTTAAACATTGTGGATGCAGGAGCATAATATATGGTTTTATAAAGTTTTAAGATACCAATGAGGGGAAAACCCGTTCCGCTAAGCGGCGTGGTCTCACTAGATATCTAAATGGTTTGAGATGGTAGATTATTATTCATACAAGGCTTTATGTCTGACTCGAAGTTTATGTTTTCTCCTTAAACTCTCTGGTGCTCAATTGATTTTGAGTAGTTTGAGAGTTGAGGTTTTCAGGTACCTCTTTTGACGAATAAGCTTCCCGAGACATGCAGGAGGCATGATAGCTATTTAGAGTTCTTTTCTATTTTGATTCCACTGTGTCTTGTTATTGTAAAGGCAAGGATGTTTAATTTCCTAGTTATATACTCTGACCATCCAAGGGGGCATCTTCATATGTCGCTCTTGGCGTATGTTGTAATAATTATATTTTTTTGAACGTGGTTAACGATTATGTAATGAATTTGAAATGCTTTGAAATGGAATAAGAAAGTTATTTGTTGATTTTAAATTTTTTCGATATGCATGTGTTTCTGTTATATCAATGTACCTAACATTACCGTATTTAATCGCCGAAGATTAATAACTGTGAATGACTGCAGCATCAGTAGCCGTTAGTTTTGGGTCTCCAAGCGGGGGATGTTATAGAAGACCACCCTACACTTCTAATACCCAAGTACCATATATAGTGCGTTTTAAAGGTATCCAACTAATGTAGAGTGGTAGTCAAGGTTAAAGTTATAGAAATCAAAGGAAAAATCTATCCTATATCTCATAGCACATAAGATAAATATAATAATCACATAAATATGAACATGTGGGACATCAATATAACTAGGTGAAGCAAACAAAATCAGAACACAACATGTTTATCATAGTTATACAATACGAAATGCAATAGAGTTTATACACCATGTATAAAAAAGTCCATATTGGATTGTCTCTAACAATAACAAACAAGTGCTAAAATAGCCATGTAGCACTTCACACTGGAAAAAGCGATAATAGCTCCAAAAGTATAGGTATATGAAAGTTCTAGTCACCAGCTCGTCCTTCGTACAGATCTATGCAATATCTCATACCTTCCATCACTATTTTCCTCATTTATGACTACTCGAGATGATAAGAAGCAAAGCAAATAACCTGAGTCATACACTAGCCTGGTATGAATGACATATAACCTTAAAATAGATATAAGTCGTAAAATATCATAAGTAGAACAAATAGTATGTAGAGTCATACCTACCCTATCCTTGCATCCAGTAAGTTAGCACATAATAATATATGCTAATCGATTATCATATAGGTGTGCTACCATTCAACATACAATATGCGGTGTCTAAGTACCTAACACTGACGATACCTACATCGTATGACATCCATATCAAATCATAGCAATCACCAAGCATAGCTCACATTGCATGACTAAAGCGCTTTGGATACTTGATAGCTCATACGATCCCATTTGACAATCAAAGACTACTCAACATCTTGGTTTCCTAAGTGTTCGAACCTATGCCCATTCGACGGCTAAGAACTAGACCCACATTTCTATAAGGTCCAAGGTGTGCATATCACATATCAATAAATCCAAGTGAGCATCCTCACATATCCCCTTTTTATGAGCAAACATCGAAACCTCTGAGTTATCAATGATCCTTTAAAACACGTCCTGATAGCAAAACGCATCGTCTTTTCCACTTTACAAGTCCCCATCATAAGACTTGCTTCTTTGGACCATCAGCAAATTCTTCGAAAACTGACCACTCAATCTAAACAAATCACATTGCCAAGTCATCGAAGTTCTAAGCATCTCTGGCCTCATCACAAAATTCATTGGGTTTCCTCATCTCAAGTACCAAGTCGTCTCATTAATCCCCCTTGTCGAGCCTGAAGTAAGAAGCCCATCTCCTCATGTCGACCTTCAATATCCATGCACCTCCATTATCGATGGGTTCCCATTCGACCAACAACAATTGATTAGTGATGATCATTCACCCCCATACTTAGCCAATTTTTATGATGTTCTTCTCGTGTGTGAATCGTGTAAACCAGCTTAATCCCTGAAGTGAACTCCCTTTCATCTCGTATACTCCAACACTTAGCCAAAAAATGAAATAGTGATCGATCGGTGGTTGAACATAGCTTGCAAACCACTGCCCCAAACTCCATGTGATCGATCACCTCATCTTCCCAAGTTGTGCTAAGCCTCCATCATCAATCACATTTCAATGTGATCATCTTTAATCTACTGGTAGTGATCGATCGTGATGATCGAGCACCCTAGAAGCCTAACTCTTTGCTGTATTTTATTTGAGTCGATCCACCCTTTGTTCTGAATGCCTTAACTCCCTATGTGTGACACTCCATAAAATTTAACGGGCTCCAAAAATGGAATTTGATAAAACATCATAATTTGACTATGAAACTTGCACCATTCTGTTCGTGGCAATTTTTTGAAAAACTTTCGTATTTTGAGATCTAAGTTCAAACGAAGAAGTTATCAGTGTTTGAAGTTTTTGGAACAAAAATAATTAAAAATAGGAAATAGGAAATAAATTATATTAAATCCAGACCCCAGCGGTCGACCCCGGACGGTCAAGCATGGCCGATCGATCGCTAGCGGTTGACCGGGGCTGTAGTTGCGGCTAGGGTTTGAACCTTGGTCGAAAGACCCAGATTTAATTATTTTAATCCAATAGTTACGATTGATTCGAAGGCCTATAAATACAGGTCCAACCCCTCACTTCTCTTCTCATATTTTCTAATTAAAGCAACGAAGCTCTACCATTTTTCCTTCTCCACTATTTCTATTATTTACAAAATATTACATTTATAATTGAAAAAGGGCAAAAATAAAAGCGAAGAAGAGAAGAAGCGAATCAATACTGTGGAAAAGGTAAATTTCATAGTTATAAATCTATATTTCTCTTAAACCCAAATCTCTTCTAGGATCTGTAATTCTAATATTATATATATACCTTGTTATACATATTCTTTTGGATTAAAAAAGAAAAAAAGTTAAGTAAAGAGATGAATTCAGATTTGAGTGATTTAGAAAGCTTGAAAGGTGAGTGGGACATTATATAATTTATTTATAACACTGAAATTTATATTGTTGAGTTTTGTTTAATTATTATGCATATGTTAGATTTATTGATTTGTAGGTTTAAACGAACGTATTTTTTTTCCATATATGTATTTGTTGATCATTTTATGCATTTTGCAAAATATGTAATATCGTATATTCTTAGGCTATGAATAATTGTGGAATTTCCAAGTTAATATATATGATTTGGATCTAAATTTAACTAGGATTTTGTAAGAGAGGAAGGTGGAAAGACATTCCATTTGTCTTAGATGCCAATTATATATTTCCTTAATCAAAGATTTAAATTTAAAATGTATTTCTTTAATTTTGCTTGGATTATTATTTACATATATTTAATTTTATGCAATTTATACACACACATATATGTATATGTGCGTGTGTGTGTATATATATGTATGCATGTGTGTGTGTCTAAACTATATATATGGTACTATTAACGTGTGTATACAAACCATAGGCGTATATTATAGTATATTCAAACATATGTATATACCTAGGTAATTATGTTCCCGATATGAATATGAACTTGTCATTTATACATGTAAGTATAATCTTTATGTATATACAATAAAAAAAGATCCTAATATCTATATGTATAGTTATACACATGTTTATATATCATTTTGTTACCATGTCATGTTATATATATGATTTATTCAAATAAAAATTAAATTAATGTAATTAATATGGCTAATTAATTAAAACATAATATTATAAAGTAAAATATGATTTTATTAATAACAACTAGATTGGATTTACTAAAATCATTAGACTTCATAGGTCAACTATGATCTATATAAGTATTATTTTTTTAAATCTACTCATTTCACCCGTTGTGAACATACCGTGTTCCTACAGTAGTGATATTGTTTTGGTTATGTTTTATTAGATATAGTTTCGGATGGGAAATTCTTAAAGGGTGGAAGGGAGAATCTAACGATCCACATTTTCACAAATCTACAGGTCGTAAAATTATTTCATAACAAAATCAGGTCCAAGTAGGCTATAACTTTAGGGAATGTTGAGTTTTCACCTTTTTGGCCCTTAGAATAAGTTATGGATAATTTTGACCTCGGAAATTGTAAGAGCTATAATTTTGATAGAAGTTGTACTGGGTTCTCAAACCCCTTTCAAAGGAAATTTTTGATGGTTTACCTTTCCATAGAGTGGTCATAATAAAATTTTGGCCTTACGGTTTAGGCGATATCACAATTTTAAGTTTGACCATTTTTAGACAAATTTGGGGCAATTAGCCTAAACCCAAAATTAGGCCAGTTAACCCATTTCAAAATTAGAATTAACTGTAGCACTAGGGATAACCACTATTCACTTTTCTTCTTCCTAAAAACATTTCCTAACCTCCATAAAACTATCTCCAATCAAATCCATCTTAAGTTTATACTATATCAAGCCTAATTAAGAGATGAAGGGTAGATTAGCAAGGGAACATCTAATTACTGTTTTCAAGCTTTGGCTTTCGTGCTATCTACTATTCATCTTGGATCTAGCTCATTCTTGTGCTTTTGATCGATTTCACATCGATGGATGTGTGGTTTGTTTCTTACACCTCTTTATATACTTATATGTATTAAAAACATGTTTTGGTTCCACTTATATACTCAAAATTATGTTTTTGAATTGATTTGAATTTATAAATGGTTTATGGACAAATTTAAATAGTTTTTAAATGATTTTAACATGTTCTTTCATATTATGGTTGATCATATTATTGTTAGAATAGGGTATGGATGTTATTTTGATCGTTGGCTATGAAATGATGCTTGTTTGTTGTTTGTATGATGTGTTTGCATGTTTGGATTGGTTGAAAACATTTTAAAAAAATGAATTAAGGATGGAATGACTTCGATGGATCGAATCTAGAGTATTCAGAGTTGGATTGATCCAAACGAGTAGGGTAAAGGTTGAAGCATTCATATAGGAGATGGATCAAAGGAGGAAAAGCTCATAAAATAGCTAAGTGTTGAGTGCCAACGATCGACGCTGATTGATTGCCATCGGCTAGCATTGTGTTTTTGAAGTTGGGGACCAAATTATTGGGCAAAGGCAGTAGGGTAGTGAGCTACTTTAAGATTTGGAGCACTTACTCCGTTCCAAACGTAAGAAAACCCCATCATCGATCGATTATGCAAAATGAATGTGGTCGAGTGAAATGCAGAAGCCGACTTCGAGTTTTGAAGTAAATTGTGTGGCGATGGCTTCGAGGAGGACACGATGCATGGAATGGGGTTGGACTTAGTAAAAAAATTTGGCTAAGTCTTGAGTTTGATCGTTCGGCAAAGACTCATATGGGTTAGTACTAATCGATTTGACATTGTTCCAGATTAATGAGCAAGTCCTGGGAAGCATGTATAATTGATCATATGGAGTTTGGGTGAGTGATTCGTAAGATATGGCCACCACATATCGATGGAGACAAAGCACGATACATAAGGAAAACTTGTGGAACCACGAAAATTACTTAGAGGCAAGTATTAGGCTACTTCGGGGATGACATGATGATTATTCGGGGTTGACATAAGGCAATTTCGACCAGTTTTGAAGCAACTAAAGAAATGATGAGGCTTCGAAGACTCGATGTTCAAAGTGATGCAGATCGAGTACTTCATAATGGAAGTGACTATGGTATATGGAGGTTGATCAAACATGTAATGACCTGGAATTTCGAACACTTCGTATTTAAATATCTGAATTATTTATATACTTGAATCTTGATTAACTATGATTAAAATAGGATTTATAACCTTGTTAACTCCCTTTTAATAAATAACCAACAATGGTAAACTTGTTTTTGAAAATGTTTACAAAAATAAATAGGACGAAGAAATATCGATAATGTGACCAAATATTTTTTAATCGATAAATGGATGAATTAGGCTAGTCCCATGGACTTGCCTATAAGTGATAAATCCTTCATAATTTCATTTCATTTTCCATTTTTCACGTTCATTCTTCTCTTTTCTCCTAATCTTTCTCTAATCAACCCTTAATCCACTTCTAATCCTTAAGCCCTAAACCCATTTAATAAATTTTCTAAAATCAAATAAAAATCACCATAATTCCTCGCTTTCAATTCTCTACAAAACCCACTATGGAATTGGCTCAAATCAGAGTATTAGTGTTCATATCGAAATTTTAAGAAAGCTAAGATTTTGGTTTTAGTTATTAAAGCTTGTTTTGGTGATAGTGAAGGTGAGTGGGATGATTCTCCAAATTAGTTTATATGTTATACTTCATATTTTCATCTATTGCCTAATATTGAATTATATAAAGTGATTTAAAGAATATTTGGGTTAGTTTGGACTTGTGTTTATGTTGTAAACACAATTGCATTAACCAATTAATTGTTTAAGACCCTAGTTACTATGTTTTGAAAAAAATAGTAAGTGTTAATTTTGATTCTGGGCTATGTAATGGGTCTTATATAATGTTATTAGTGATTAGAGACTCATTAGATGACATAACTAAGTGCATGCCATTTGTTCGTAAAAATAAAACTAACTTAAATAGTTTTGGAGAAAGTTAGTAAGCTAATTAGGTAATAAGAATCTAATTAGTACTTATAAATAGTTTTTAAAGTAAAGAAATGATTTTTATAAGTGAATGATTTATTTATGAATATTATTTATATAAAGGAATAATTTTATAAATAAAAGTGATATTTTATAAGTAAGTTTACAAAATAGTATAAAAGTGATATTTTATACAATATTATTTTATAAAATAGTAAAGGATATTTTGTAAAATAGGGATTTTTATAAAATAGTACAAATAAAACATTTTATGAAATGGTTATAAGATTTTGTAAAATGTTTATGAAAGGAACACTTAATTATAAATGAAGAGATTTAGTATTTTAAATGCTTAAATGGATTTATAAGCTAGTATTGTATTTTATAAAACGATATGAGATTTTATAAAAATGATGTTTTAGTTTTATTGAAAAGATTTAGTAAATAGAAGTAAGATTTGATTAAGTAATAAAAGGAATTACTTATTTAAAAATACATGTGCATATATGAGTATGGGCAAGTATAAGTATATGTGTACTTGAATGTATAAAACAATTAAAACGATGTGTGTATTGTAGTTAGAATTGTGTATGATTGTTTGTTTATATAGATATGAATTTGTTTGATTATATGGAAATATTATTGAATACAAGTTCGTTACGGGCATTTCACATAGCCATAGCGACTATCGTGTGCGCTAAGTTGCGTAACAGTACACCGAGTCGAGTAATCGCTCCAGTGAAGTCCAAAGTGTGACTTGTGAATTTAATGTGTGTTGTAAGAACGTGTGTGCATAAGCATGCACGAAGGAGTGTATCGACACATTTCTAAGCTACACACAAGGCATGGAGGTCGGTTATGTTGTTTTGGCGTGTTAGAGGAAGCTGGATCACTATAATTGCCCATTGAACTTTACTCGTGTAAAGGGTGGATTTTGGTACCGAAACCGATTTTCGAATACTTATGGAATCCACTGCCAAAACATCAATAATTGATCCCTAGTAGAAGTACGATGGGATAAAAGCAGGCTCTGGAAGCAAGGCAACTCGTCAGGCGAAGCGTCGGAAGAAACGGCACACGAATCGCCGTCTGTTTGGGAGATTTCTCCCCGCCCTAGGTTCATTGCCTGAACCTTGTAATTTAAATCGATTGAATATAAATTTAGTTGACTAAACTAGTGTAGAAATGTGTCCGAAGGGCGGAAATCCCAAATAGAAGACTGGGAAAGCAATTTTAGTCGATTGAGCTCAATCGACTAAAAGGGTTTCGATTGAACTGTTGGTAGTGTAATGCTTCTGGAAATTTCATCCCCGTTCGAGTGCGGTTCTTCATAGTGTCTTGGCATGACTTCGAGAAGGCTCTAGGCTACTCAGGGGAAGGGAACGTAAGGTGAAGCTTGAGATTCGATAGTGAATGCTAAGCGATTCCTTTAGAATCAATAACGATCGAGTATGGGGTCAGTACGACGATTCATTGCACGATCACGTCCGATGAGGGTGTACGATCGAATGGAATGAATTCATACCTTTAGCGGTTGACCTTATATTAGTAACCATACACAGTAGTTATCTTATATTAGTGATCGTACATCGTATTGGCCTTAAATTAGTGGCCATGACTATTATTGGCCTTATATTATAGATCATTTGTATTGACAAACGACGATGAGATAATAGTCTTCATTTGTGGTAAATGTGTTTGACTATGTGGCACTATATTTCTTATATCTATATATCTGCATGGCATTAGTGTTCCTTTGTAGTCCCGATGGCATATTATATGGGATACACCTGCCATTATTTTTTGTACAGACGTTATGCGAATTTATTAATAACTCCTTGATGGCCGAGGGGGATATGATGACAAGTCTACTGTGGACTCCATTCATCAGAAATGATAAGTATTAATTTATATTCTTTTTTTACCCTTATAGTTGTATTATGTTTTATATTAGTTGTTTAATAATATTGTCGTGTATTCTAGGATATGCTTATATTGTGATATTTGTGTTGTCTCTGCATTTACTTTACTTGTTTATGGACAGTCCGGATTACCTCTAAGCCATGATTGTGGAGAGGACTGGTTGTGCCTTAGTAGTTCCTGTTTATTTGTATATAACTTTAATATATAGTATTTTGAGATGGTTCCCCTCACACCAGGCTTTAAGTTCGATCCGCTTGTTGTCTTTGTCTATTTATGTCATGACAACTCTCAAGTACTCGATTGAGTAGTTTGGCAGTGCTTTAGGGATACACTATCAGGAGGTGCAGCTGGAGCACTTAAGAGGCATGCCATCGATATTTTGGGATATATAAACTTGATATTTTAGTAGTACATGACGGACCTATTATTTATATACAGGTATCAGGTATTTATTCAGAACTCCATGCTGTTAGGAGTTAATGTGTTCTGAATTTATGTACTGATAATTATTTATCAGTTGCTTCAACTATTGCGGTCTCTTATATATTGTTTTTCTGTTCTATTCATCTATATTTAGTATATTATATGTTGTCATTCCGTTGTGAGGTTCTATCGATGTTTTGGTTTGGTGTTTTGTTCTAATTTTACCCGACAGTTTGTCTTTTGCGATATTCGGCAATCTACCGTTGATACAAGATGATGACTTTTATATTTTACGAAGGGCAAGTTGCTATAGTTAGTATGAGAGTATAGGCTCAACACTCAAACCAAGTAGACCAGTTTGAGTTAATTAATCTGGTGAAAGGAGATACATAAAGGGGGCATACTTGTATTTTTCTACTATATTATACTGCATGCACCACTTGTCTTCTGGACATTGATTTATTTCTATCGCTAGTTGCTAAAATGTCTTCGTTAGGCTATTAGTATAAGAATATGAAGTGCATATGTGATTATGGATAGGCAGTCTGAGATGCTTGATTAGTTCAGAGACCATTTAGCTACCATAAAAGAAGTTCCGACGCCAATGAACATTTCTAGCAGATGCGGTTGGTGTTAGAAGTGGTGTGGCCCTTTGGTCATCAGCATTTCTAGCTCCATCAGCTTTAGATTCTTCGAAGCAGTTTCAAAATTGCCTTAGGAAGCCATATATGTGTCCTAAGACTATTGTTGAGAGACAGTCTTGGATATAGGCATAGGGGGCTTCCATTGATATAGGTCAAGGGAATATTCTCATAAGGAAGATTATTGGTATTTGGAGAAAGGAGACTTTGGCTGGGTAGGATGTAGTATTTGTGTGGCTGATGAGCAAGCTTGTGATTTGGAATTAATTTAGGCGTCGCCTTGGTTCTCAGTTCATTTCTGAGATTGAAAAGGGCGTGTAGCTTGAGCATTCCATCCATCTTGAGCAGGATAGCTTATCAGTGAAGGAGTGTTGACCAATTCAACCTTTTGTTTTGGGGGTTTGAGGTGGTCGGTACTCCGTTGTTGTAGGCAAAGAGATTTTCTTTGGGTCTTAAGCATTAGTTGCGGGTTCATTGCTTAGCCTTATTCCTATTAGGGTCCACTTTTGAATATCTCATTGGGATGGTTCTGCTTTGTGAGAACACCCATGAGATGCTGTTAGCGGTAACGAAAGTGTAAAAGCAACCAAAACTCTAGCCGAGGCATAAAGACCATGATACAAGGAAAGATTAGGCTTATGCAAAGAAAAGCTGGCCTAGTATGTCACTCCTATGGCATACATGGGCATTTTGCTATGAAATTTTATCCAACTAAAATGAAACGTGAGTGCTTCAATCATGATCGGCTTGATCACTTGAAGAAGGGCTTTCCTATATTTTCGAAGGGTAAGTAAGTGATGATGACTTGTGCCTTATTGGCACTACCGGGTCTAGGAAGCCTACAGCTCAAGAGATACGGAAGGGGCTTATGTACCGAGGTATGCTCTAATTTTGGAAACTCACTTATGTTCCTTTTGACACTTATATTTTATCCATTGCTAGTTACTTGGTAGATAGCCTAAACTTGATAACTTTCATAGTAGGTAAATTTTTCAATAGAGATAAGCCTTTTATGAGTCACCTTTGTTGCAAAAATGAGGTGAAGTGACCTAAAGTACAACTGTTTAAGCTTGATGCATGAACTTTCAAGTTGAGTATGGTCGGTTGATGAAGTATGACTTGGATTTATATCAAGGTAGAGTCCGGTGGATGCCCAACAATAAGCAGAGATCGAGAAGGTGACTGATAGGCATTTGCCTAGAGTCGTTCGTTTTATAATTGTTTTTCTTTATGTCAGCAATCCTTAGGTGATGGTAGTAATCCCATGTGCCAAAAGGGACATTTTAAAGATGGGTCCATTCACGTGCCGGTTTTACCGGATAGTTTGAGCGTAGAGTTTCTAGGTGATTTGCACTAGTTAAGAAAGGATTTTTCATTTGATTTTGGTGGACGAGCACTTGAGTCAGATTATTAAGATGACCGTGAGATTTCCAAAACATGGCCTTAGCCGTGTGAGGATATTTCAGTGATCAGTTTAAGGAACCGAATCGTAGTTCACATGGATAGAATTAGGTGGCTGACCCTAATTTAAAAAAAAATCTTGCGAGTGAACAAAGGGTTGGAACGGGCGTCGTGTCATTTGGAATGATCTTTAGTTATTGTAAAATCTTAGTTTAGCATAATTATTATTGCGTGGGATAGTTCAGGAAAGGATTTCTTGATTATTTTTTTGGCGATTTAGATAATCTTCTAAGTGACAAGATGATACTTGCCTAGGCAAGCATCGTGGTGCACTTAGTATATTATCCTTATTAACGGTCGAGGTGAGTTTGAATCCAAGTAAACGCAGACAATTGTTGATCTTCATTTTATGATGATTTAATTAGTATAGTTTTCTTCTTTGGAGAATGAGTTCTATTTGGAGGAAAGGAGAGTCAAGGCATCGGTTGCTGGATTTATTCAAGAGTTTCAAGACTCAATGATCCTGCATATCATGTTAGTTTTCCTTTTCATAGCGGAGGTGTAACGACCCGATATTTTCAACCATTCGCATCCGCACATGTCGGACTTGAATTGCTCAAAATACCGCGTTGTAAATAAAAATTCGGCAAACTCAGAATATACAGTAAATAAAAAATCACAAATCACAGACACAGAGTAATATAATGCAGCAGAAACAAAGAAATAGTAGTTCATGAAGCTACTATGTAAATACATCAGAGTTAAGTAAGATACAATAGGAATACCAAGATACAACAGGAGTGACAGTATGATAATCAGGTACAGCTCAGAATGCAACTGGAATCAACTGGATAACAAAATGAATAGATATCTGGTTCTTCAAAGCAAAACTCCAGCTCCAAAGGTGAGTCTCAAATGTTGTATCACTCAGTCTGACCCGAGTGTAAAGCAAAACACAAAACACTCGAGTCAGGACATATATACTTATACAATGTAAACCAACTCAAGTGAACTGTAATAAAGGTACGAGTAACTTAAAGAATGCTTGGGATCGCCCATTCTTTAAGGATCCGATAAACTATCTACTATGTAGTAATATTCGCTATTATAATAATGTCTAATATAAAATAAACATAATTTTAAATAGCATTAAGGAGTGACCCAATATTCCCCTTAACATGTAATAGTCCCAGTAGTCTATCCAGTATTAGCATACTCCCAAAATGGGGGCTACCCTCGATAATCCACAGGCTACGGGAGAAATCACAAATCGTAGTAAAGCTCGATATGGTAGGTGACACGGCACACAAGGCAATGCCAGGGTAGATATACCAATTACGCACACGGACTGATAGAAACGCATAGCAGCCACTACCGCTCCACCTCGAACAACACTCCCAAATCGAGGGGTGCACCCAAAAAATCACAAAGTAATAGAATGGTATTGAATAAGTGCGTCCAATAAGAGGTGCTACCTCATTGGTTTGAGATCGCTCCTGTTTTAGCCACCTTATGCCAACTCACGGGAGTTGGGTCCACGTATATACCTTATGATCGTCGCCACCATCCTACTTCATTCTGGAAACTCCACTGCGTACACAGTTGTTAAAGTGGTTTTCGGTATCGACAGAGAGTATGTCATATCCGATCCCGGTCTCTTTAACAACCGATCGTTATTATAACCCATGGTTATAATTTTAAAATAATATTTTATACTTCAAAATAGAATATAATATCAAATCCAAATCTTTATCAAAATAAAGATTAAATCAATTCCAAACCATTTCAATATATTTAAAATATCATATCATTTCAAAACATCATTTCAAATCATTTCAATATATCAAAATATCATATCTTTTCAAAACTTCATTTCAAATCATTTTAATATATCAAAATATCATATCCTTTCAAAACTTCATTTCAAATCATTTTAATATATCAAAATATCATATCTTTCCAAAACTTCATTTCAAGTCACCTTTTAAATACTTTATATTGCAATCAAAATAATTCATTTAAACCATTTAAAAGTGTAATTATTATACTTTCAAATCAAGTATTCAATTTCCAAAGTTTTAAATTATTCTGAGTTCATTTACTAAGTTAAAACCATAAATATTGAAAATTTCAGCCTTTCACAACATTCAGAAAAAGCTGTTATAAGTTATACTTGAAAACATTTTAATTCAGCAAAGACAGCATTAAAAATGCTGTTAAATCTCAGTTTTAGTTTATATTTAGTTTAAAACAGCAAAGACAACATTTCCAGAAATGCTGTAATAGCTCAGGTTTCAAATTAAAGGTTTTAAACTTATTCAGCAAAGACAGCAGACCACTACAGCAATTACAGAACTGCTGTAATAGACCTGAGTCAAGTTTTAGCTTATTTAGTTCAACTACATCAACTACAGCATTTCAGTAATGCTGTAATAGCTCTTTTATTTAAATTTTAGTGCAATTCAGAACTATAGCATTTCTGAATGCTATTAAAAGTATTTTCCAGATTTAGTGTATTTCCAGCAAATAATAAACTTTAATTTAAACCATTTAAACATTATAAAAATCATATTTTTAACATTAAAAAATGTTCATTATCAATACACTTTTAACTTATGATTTTCATAAAGAACATTTACAGTAAAATCCAAATTTCCCAAAAATTTTACTTAACAAATTCAAATGTACAATTTTCCCATTCTTACCTTTTACAATTTATTAACACTTACATCTTCAAATTACCATTTCACAAATTAAACTAAATTTCCAATTTATTTAATTAATTTAAACCTTTAATAAAAACCAAATTTCCCATTTCCAAGTCAAGTTATATTTCAAAGTTTCACATTTAAGCATTCATTCATTTAACCATTTTAGTTCATAGAAAAATCAATAATACCTTATTAAACCATTTACATTCACATTTAAAAAAAATTATCATATTTCCCATTTTCCAAATAAAATTAAATTTCCATTTTATTTATATAACTTAATTTTCATTTTAAACCAAAGTTCCAAGTTTTCCAACTTAAGTTATATTTCCAAAAATTCACTTTAACTAGTCATTTATTCAACATTTTTAACTTATAGAAATATCATAAATTCTTTATTCAAACCATTTAAAATCTATTTAAATAAGATTTTCATAAATTTACATTTTTAAATACTTAAAAATATTCAAAAACACTTTATAAAATAACCACGGGCTTGTATATAGTTTCTAACCTAGGTCAAGTGATACGGATATGTATCATTTCAATCCGCAGTTTACAAAGAAAAACCGGGTTCTATCATTTCAAACCCGCAATCCCAAGTTAAATAAAATAAATAAAAATCGCGCAGGCCTATCATTTCAGCCCATAACGATTTTTCCCTATTCTAAAGTCCGTTCGGGTATGTATCATTTCAACCCATAGTGATTCTATCCTAACAGGGAACTTGTTGTGTGAATATATGCATAAACAATATGAACAATGTCAATATCACAATATAAGGTCATATATCAAATGTAATGTGATAATTAACAGTTTAAACATGGAAATAACATGGCATAGTATATCATATGATCATCATAAACTTTCATAACATTTTACTAAGCACTTGTTATCGATTCACCATTTCATAAGTAAACATGTCAGAGTGAGAAAGACTCACCTTTTACAAAGCTAGAGGCCAAAACAACACACAAGAACGATTCCAAAGGCACGACATGCACGATTAGATTTGAATGGATGGAGAGCCTTGTAAACAACACAAAATATAACATACATAAGCACAAATATAAATATTGTAATCATAAATAACAAACACATAAATTATAAACAACAACATTGAATTTGCAAACAATTAAAAATAAGATGAAAATATCACTTTGCCTTGAACAAAAGTGGCTTGCACATGCCAACCTAGGCTCGGCCTATGTCAAATGGGCTCGGCCATGTTGGGTCTTGATCATGTAGACTCGGCTATGGTAATTCCATGCATGTTAAGCTCGGCTATAGAGGAAGATGGCAAGGCAAAACAAATGGAAGGTGAAGGGAAGCAAGTGGAAGGGTTTGGATCAAGGAATGGAAGGTTTTGGGTCAAGAGATGTAAGGATTTGGTGCATCTAAGGTTCAGCCATGGTCAGGGGTCAGGTCATGATGGTGGTGGAGCAAGGGGAGATGGCCAAGGCAAGATATGAAGGTGGTGGTGAAGTTTAGGTCGACTATGCATAGTTTGCAAGGTTTTTGAGATGTTTTTGTGGTGTTTTCTCCATGGGATGGTCACGGCCTGTTATGGATAGAGGAGAGGGATGGTTGTAGGCTATGTATAATGAGGAGGAGATGATGGTGGTGATTGGTGGAGATGGTGGTGGTTGTGGCCAAGCAAAACTAGAGAGAAGCAAGGCAAAATCAAAGAGAAAATGAAGAAGAAAGGAAGAGAATGAAAGCCATACTTACTTTTTTTTTCTCAGAAGTGAAATGGCCGAATAAATGATGAGGATGAGAAGTATTCACGTGAAAGGCAATGAGAAATGTACGGCTATAGCAAAAGAAAGTGAAAGGCCAAGGCAATGAAGAGGCAGGAAAAGGAAGAGTCACAAGTTACAAGCACAAAGTCTCTTTGAATTTCCAAATTCTTTTAAACAAAATAAACAAAATAAATTTCAGTAAATACATTTTAAAACTGAAACAAAGTAAAATAAAATGATGATAAATAATTAAAATTAAATAAAATAGAAAAAGAATTAAAGAAATTGCTTAAAAATTGAAACAGGGTCCAGAAATTACAAATAAATCACCATTGACTTTGGAAAATTATTTACTTCATTTTAAAAATATTCTAAACAAAATTTTGAAATAAAATAATTTCTAAAGTATTTTCAAAGTGAAATAAATAATTTAATTTAGAGAAAATAGAAAAAGAACTAAAGAAAATGTTTAAAAATTAGAAATAGGACATGAAAATTACAAATAAATATCACTAGCCTTATAAAATTTCTATTTCACTTTAAAACAAATAAAAGTCCAATAAATAAAATAAGATGAGAAACAGAATAAATTAGGAATGAGAATAAATAATTTCTTAAGAAAATAGGAAGATAAATAAAGAATTACTTTAATTATTTAAAACTAGGAATTAAAGTTTATAAACAGAATACAACTGGCATTTAAAATGTCAATTACACTTTTAAAATGTTTTAAAAATAAAAAATATATATAGCATGTTATTTACCCATATAAATATAATTTATAACATTACATGACCAAATAAAATGTTATTTATATAATTTAAAATAAACAATTTTGTTAAATACAGCAAATTACACACAATATTGTAAAAAGCATAACTTTCACAATATAAATTAGATTTCAATGAAACGAAAAGCAGTATTCTTGAAATTATATTTACTTTCATAAAATAAAGATAAATTCAAAATTTCAACAATTTTAAATTTTAAATTAAAAGCCAAAGTTTGACTATATCGACCAAAATTCACATTTTTGGAAAATATCATATTTATTCATGTTTGAAATTATAATTCACATTCAAAACACAATTTATATTTAAAATAACAAAATTATCTAATTTAAATAAATAAAATAAAGTTTTTAAATCAGGAAATTCAATTTAAAATAATTACAAAATACAGGGTTGTTACACTCTCCCCCACTCAAAACTTCTCGTCCCCGAAAAGGAATGAGGTACGGGAAAGCACAAAAAAGATAAAAATGAAATAAGATTAAGGCAAGATGACAAGAAGATTGAAATTATACCCGATAACTATTGTTATAGGTAAGTTTAACAAGGTGGAGATGATATTCCCAAGATCCTCCAAAATCAAGAACACAAGCACGAGAAGATCATCGAGAATCTGATTCACCCTTTCCGTTTGACCGTCGGTCTGTGGATGGTAAGCAGTGCTCAAATTTAGAATAGGGAGAAGTAAGAACCACAGAAGAGATAGAAAGGTTAAATGATGAAGGAAAAAGAGAAAGAAAGAAAGAATAGAACAAACTTATTAAGCACAATACGAAAAAAACGATTCATCAAATCAACAAAGAGAGCAGGAGCATTAGTCAAACCAAAAGGCATGACTAATTATTCAAAGAAAAACCATTCTCAGTATGGAAAGCAGTCTCGGGAATACTTTCCTCAGCAACCCTGAGTTGGTGAAAATCAAAGGCAAGATCAAGCTGAAAGAGAACAATAGCTCCAAGGCTAACCAATTCGAATTTGATTTCCTACTTAGAAGATAGGAGAATGGAAACAACAACAGAATAATATGATAAATTTAAAACCATGAAAATTTCAACTTAAATTAATAATTAATTTCATCCATTTGATTTCACTTACGTTAAATAAATCTTAATTATTTTTAAATCTCATTATCTCATCATCAAATCAACAAGTCATGAATTTTGAACAATCATTTATTATATTCGTCTTTATTCATTAAATTTCATTCTTCTTTATTCCAAATTATTATTAAATTTATTCCACTTAATATATCTAATCCTATATATATTAAGTGTATTCCACTTATTTATAATTTCTTTTAAATATCATTATAAATTATTCAATTAACCCTTTTTCTCTATTTAACTCTATTGATCCTTTATAAATAAAATTTAAGTGTATAACATTTATTATAACCACTTAAGTTTTATTTATAAAAATTCTCTTTATTTTGTATTTTATCCAATTACATATTCAACTTCTGAATAATTTAGGTAAGTTATATTTGAATGTAATAGAATATTATACAGATAAATTATTCAGTTTCAATTATTCAAGTTTACATATCTATTCAAATTTTGATTTCCTATATAATTGAAATTATCTTTTAAGATAAAATTTAAGAATTAGATTTCTGATTAACTTCAAACTATTTTAGAGATAATTAAATATACACAATATATATCAAATCAAATTTAAATCATATATCTATATAATATAAGTCAAGTCATATTTAGAAATTCAAATCAATTAAATTTCAAAGCAAAACTGTAGCAAAGCTACAGAATAGTCTCTTCACTTCGAAACCCGAAAATGAATGTCGATGATGCTGCAGTCATCACCGAATTTATTTTCCAGCGACAAAGAAAAGAGCACTGATTTACAAATTAAAAAAAATCCTTTGAAACAATTTCTACTAGAAATACTTTTAAATAATAAATCCTTTTAAAACTTTCAAAACAAAGTTCGAAATCATCGGAAATTAAATTCTCACATTCTTGATTTAAATCCATTTCAATTTCCAAAGTAATTTATAACCATGTTTAATTATTTAGATATGAAACTAAAGCCAGTGATTATAAAATACATACAAAGTTAAATATTATTTCTTAACACCCAATTAATTATCAAAAATTCAGAAAATTAACCTTATACATATTATAATTATACAAAATGTATCCATCTATTAAATTTTAAAAAACGATATTGTGTCAGTTTGTTATGTTCAAGTGTTTTGGAGATCCTATCGATAGCGTTGATCAGACGAACCGATCGGAAACCCAAATCAACATCAACAACTCAAACAACACAATATATAAAACATCTTTAAATTAATAAAAAATTTCAAAATAAGGATAGGGATTCAGATTGATGGACTCAAATTAAAGAGAATTCTGATTTGAAGATAAATTGGAGACAAAGATAAGACGATTAAATAACAGAATAGGAAGATGGGTAAGCCTATATATATCGCGGGCAACCTTAACCAGGTCAACCCTGACTTAATGAATAAGATCGATGTGGATTTTATGGGGTAAATCTACATTCGATCTCAAGAGATAGAATTTAAGCATAACAAGAGATAGTAGCATCGTAAACCAAGGATACAGAAGTCTTCGGTGAATCAATGATTTTTGTAAAGAAGTTTCACCCCTTTACAAGTCATTAGAATATTGGCGGGACCGCCAATTCATTAGAAAGATTATTCGGAGTGGAGTTATGGGACACTCCAGAATCAAGAAGACACGAATAGGGAAGGACAAGAATGAACTTTGGAACCGAAGGGAACGTTCCAAAATTCCAAGGAAACCGAATCGAAGAAGGAATTCAAGTTCGAACGAAGGTGATTCTGCAATAAAATCTACTCTATATGCTGAGTTTTCCTATAACCAGAGCTCTGATACCAACTGTAACGACCCGATATTTTCAACCATTCGCATCCGCACATGTCGGACTTGAATTGCTCAAAATACCGTGTTGTAAATAAAAATTCGGTAAACTCAGAATATACAGTAAATAAAAAATCACAGATCACAGACACAGAGTAATATAATGCAGCGGAAACAAAGAAATAGTAGTTCATGAAGCTACTATATAAATACATCAGAGTTAAGTAAGATACAATAGGAATACCAAGATACAACAGGAGTGACAGTATGATAATCAGGTACAGCTCAGAATACAACTGGAATCAACTGGATAACAAAATGAATAGATATCTGGTTCTTCAAAGCAAAACTCCAGCTCCAAAGGTGAGTCTCAAATGTTGTATCACTCAGTCTGACCCGAGCGTAAAGCAAAACACAAAACACTCGAGTCAGGACATATATACTTATACAATGTAAACCAACTCAAGTGAACTGTAATAAAGGTACGAGTAACTTAAAGAATGCTTGGGATCGCCCATTCTTTAAGGATCTGACAAACTATCTACTATGTAGTAATATTCGCTATTATAATAATGTCTAATATAAAATAAACATACTTTTAAATAGAATTAAGGAGTGACCCAATATTCCCCTTAACACGTAATAGTCCCAGTAGTCTATCCAGTATTAGCATACTCCCAAAATGGGGGCTACCCTCGATACTCCACAGGCTACGGGAGAAATCACAAATCGTAGTAAAGCTCGATATGGTAGGTGACACGACACACAAGGCAATGCCAAGGTAGATATACCAATTACGCACTCGGACTGATGGAAACGCGTAGCAGCCACTACCGCTCCACCTCGAACAACACTCCCAAATCGAGGGTGCACCCAAACAATCACAAAGTAATAGAATGGTATCGAAGAAGTGCGTCCATAAGAGGTGCTACCTCACTGGTCCGAGATCGCTCCTGTTTTAGCCACCTTATGCCAACTCACGGGAGTTGGGTCCACGTATATACCTTATGATCGTCGCCACCATCCTACTTCATTCTGGAAACTCTACCGCGTACACAGTTGTTAAAGTGGTTTTCGGTATCGACAGAGAGTATGTCATATCCGATCCCGGTCTCTTTAACAACCAATTGTTATTATAACCCATGGTTATAATTTTAAACTAATATTTTACACTTCAAAATAGAATATCATTTCAAATCCAAATCTTTATCAAAATAAAGATTAAATCAATTCCAAACCATTTCAATATATTTAAAATATCATATCATTTCAAAACTTCATTTCAAATCATTTTAATATATCAAAATATCATATCTTTCCAAAACTTCATTTCAAATCATTTTAATATATCAAAATATCATATCCTTTCAAAACTTCATTTCAAATCATTTTAATATATCAAAATATCATATCTTTCCATAACTTCATTTCAAATCATTTCAATATATCAAAATATCATATCTTTCCAAAACTTCATTTCAAGTTACCTTTTAAATACTTTATATTGCAATCAAAATAATTCATTTAAACCATTTAAAAGTGTAATTATTATACTTTCAAATCAAGTATTCAATTTCCAAAGTTTTAAATTATTATGAGTTCATTTACTAAGTTAAAACCATAAATATTGAAAATTTCATCCTTTCACAGCATTCAGAAAAAGCAGTTATAAGTTATACTTGAAAACATTTTAATTCAGCAAAGGCAGCATTTAAAATGCTGTTAAATCTCAGTTTTAGTTGAAATTTAGTTTAAAACAGCAAAGACAGCATTTCCAGAAATGCAGTAATAGCTCAGGTTTCAAATTAAAGGTTTTAAACTTATTCAGCAAAGACAGCAAACCACTACAACAATTACAGAACTGCTGTAATAGACCTGAGTCAAGTTTTAGCTTATTTAGTTCAACTACAACAATTACAGCATTTCAGAAATGCTGTAATAGCTCTTTTATTCAAATTTTAGTGCAATTCAGAACCATAGCATTTCTGAATGCATTAAAAGTATTTTCCAGATTTAGTGTATTTCCAGCAAATAATAAACTTTAATTAAAACCATTTAAACATCATAAAAATCATATTTTTAACATGAAAAAATGTTCATTAACAATACTCTGTTAACTTATGATTTTCATAAAGAACATTTACAGTAAAATCCAAATTTCCCAAAAAATTTACTTAACAAATTCAAATGTACAATTTTCCCATTTTTACCTTTTACAATTTATTAACACTTACATCTTCAAATTACCATTTCACAAATTAAACTAAATTTCCAATTTATTTAATTAATTTAAACCTTTAATAAAAACCAAATTTCTCATTTCCAAGTCAAGTTATATTTCAAAGTTTCACATTTGAGCATTCATTCATTTAACCATTTTAGTTCATAGAAAAATCAATAATACCTTATTAAATCATTTACATTCACATTTAAATTTTTTTTATCATATTTCCCATTTTCCAAATAAAATTAAATTTCCATTTTATTTATATAACTTAATTTTCATTTTAAACCAAAGTTCCAAGTTTTCCAACTTAAGTTATATTTCCAAAAATTCACTTTAACTAGTCATTTATTCAACATTTTTAACTTATAGAAATATCATAAATTCTTTATTCAAACCATTTAAAAATCTATTTAAATCAAATTTTCATAAATTTACATTTTTAAATACTTAAAAATATTCAAAAACACTTTATAAAATAACCACGGGCTTGTATATAGTTTCTAACCTAGGTCAAGTGATACGGATATGTATCATTTCAATCCGCAGTTTACAAAGAAAAACCGGGTTCTATCATTTCAAACCCGCAATCCCAAGTTAAATAAAATAAATAAAAATCGCGCAGGCCTATCATTTCAGCCCATAACGATTTTTCCCTATTCTAAAGTCCGTTCGGGTATGTATCATTTCAACCCATAGTGATTCTATCCTAACAGGGAACTTGTTGTGTGAATATATGCATAAACAATATGAACAATGTCAATATCACAATATAAGGTCATATATCAGATGTAATGTGATAATTAACAGTTTAAACATGGAAATAACATGGCATAGTATATCATATGATCATCATAAACTTTCATAACATTTTACTAAGCACTTGTTATCGATTCACCATTTCATAAGTAAACATGTCAGAGTGAGAAAGACTCACCTTTTACAAAGCTAGAGGCCAAAACAACACACAAGAACGATTCCAAAGGCACGACATGCACGATTAGATTTGAATGGATGGAGAGCCTTGTAAACAACACAAAATATAACATACATAAGCACAAATATAAATATTGTAATCATATATAACAAACACATAAATTATAAACAACAACATTGAATTTGCAAACAATTAAAAATAAGATGAAAATATCACTTTGCCTTGAACAAAAGTGGCTTGCACATGCCAACCTAGGCTCGGCCTATGTCAAATGGGCTCGGCCATGTTGGGTCTTGATCATGTAGACTTGGCTATGGTAATTCCATGCATGTTAAGCTCGGCCATAGAGGAAGATGGCAAGGCAAAACAAATGGAAGGTGAAGGCAAGCAAGTGGAAGGGTTTGGATCAAGGAATGGAAGGTTTTGGGTCAAGAGATGTAAAGATTTGGTGCATCTAAGGTTCAGCCATGGTCAGGTCAGAGGGGAGGCTGATGGTCAGGGGTCAGGTCATGATGGTGGTGGAGCAAGGGGAGGTGGCCAAGGCAAGATATGAAGGTGGTGGTGAAGTTTAGGTCGACTATGCATAGTTTGCAAGGTTTTTGAGATGTTTTTGTGGTGTTTTCTCCATGGGATGGTCACGGCCTGTTATGGACAGAGGAGAGGGATGGTTGTAGGCTGTGGATAATGAGGAGGAGATGATGGTGGTGATTGGTGGAGATGGTGGTGGTTGTGGCCAAGCAAAACTAGAGAAGCAAGGCAAAATCAATGAGAAAATGAAGAAGAAAGGAAGAGAATGGAAGCCATACTTACATTTTTTTTTCTCAGAAGTGAAATGGCCGAACAAATGATGAGGATGAGAAGTATTCACGTGAAAGGCAATGAGAAATGTACGGCTATAGCAAAAGAAAGTGAAAGGCCAAGGCAATGAAGAGGCATGAAAAGGAAGAGTCACAAGTTACAAGCACAAAGTCTCTTTGAATTTCCAAATTATTTTAAACAAAATAAACAAAATAAATTTCAGTAAATAAATTTTAAAACTGAAACAAAGTAAAATAAAATGATGATAAATAATTAAAATTAAATAAAATAGAAAAAGAATTAAAGAAATTGCTTAAAAATTGAAACAGGGTCCAGAAATTACAAATAAATCACCATTGACTTTGGAAAATTATTTACTTCATTTTAAAAATATGCTAAAACAAAATTTTGAAATAAAATAATTTCTAAAATATTTTCGAAGTGAAATAAATAATTTAATTTAGAGAAAATAGAAAAAGAACTAAAGAAAATGTTTAAAAATTAGAAATAGGACATGAAAATTACAAATAAATATCACTAGCCTTATAAAATTTATATTTCACTTTAAAACAAATAAAAGTCCAATAAATAAAATAAGATGAGAAAAAAAATAAAGTAGGAATGATAATAAATAAGTTCTTAAGAAAATAAGAAGATAAATAAAGAATTACTTTAATTATTTGAAACTAGGAATTAAAGTTTATAAACAGAATACAACTGGCATTTAAAATGTCAATTACACTTTTAAAATCTTTTAAAACTAAAATATATATATAGCATGTTATTTACCCATATAAATATAATTTAGAACATTACATGACCAAATAAAATGTTATTTATATAATTTGAAATAAACAATTTTGTTAAATACAGCAAATTACACACAATATTGTAAAAAGCATAACTTTCACAATATAAATCAGATTTCAATGAAACGAAAAGCAGTATTCTTGAAATTATATTTACTTTCATAAAATAAAGATAAATTCAAAATTTCATCAATTTAAAATTTTAAATTAAAAGTCAAAGTTTGACTATATTGACCAAAATTCACATTTCTGGAAAATATCTTATTTATTCATGTTTGAAATTATAATTCACATTCAAAACACAATTTATATTTAAAATAACAAAATTATCTAATTTAAATAAATAAAATAAAGTTTTTAAATCAGGAAATTCAATTTAAAATAATTACAAAATACAGGGTTGTTACAGGAGGTGTAATAGTCTTTTGTGCATTATATCAACAAAAGGGGTTACACCACTTAGATGATTATTCCTTTTGAATGTCGAATATACTCATTAGAGTTTATGGTTTGACATGTGTGTTAGACTCTTGATTGGTCACCATGCATGTTGGTATAGACTCCTTTTGAATATTCCATTGTCTTGTATGTTTGTTATTGCTTGTTGTCTGATTATTGTTTGTTGTTGTTTGCTATGATTGGATTATTGTTCGTCACTTGTTATTGCTTGTTGCCAATTGCTTGTTGTTGTTGCTACTGCTTATGTTTGCTTGCTACCATTTAATGTTGTGTGTTGTTGTTTGATTTTGCCATTGGATAATTATATTATTGTTGATTTTTGTTGATTGCTTGCTTGCATGTTTAATAAATTGTATGCTAGTTATTGTTGCTTATTCTTGCTTGCTATGATTTGATCGTTGCTCTGTTGCTGGTTACTTGTTATTTCTTGTTGTCTGATCGTTGTTTGTTGTTATTTGCTATTTTTGATTGTTGCTTGTCTTATGTGTTTGATTGCTGGTATGGTAGTTAAAATTTCATGATTTAAAATATGATTTGGAGAGTGATAGCGATAATTATCTAGAATAGATTGCATGTCATCCATGCCACTATGGGTCGAGATGGGATCTATATGAGTCCATTGTCTTTGATATGACTCGTAGTCCGTGGTATATTCTGATGCTAACTCACTTGAGCTTATCTCTAATTGATTGTAATGTATGACTATATTAGTGTCAATTACTATGCTAAGGTTATACATGTTTGAATTCTGTATTTGTGCACAGTCCCCTTTGTATGATACAAATAGGTACTTAAGAGTCGATGTATAGCTATTTAAATGCTTATTTGCAATGATTGGCAGTTAAATAGTGAGAAGCTTTCTTAAGAGAGGTATGAAGTTGTGGGGAATGTGGGATGACGTAGGTTATTAGATATTTCCTAGTGTGTAATGCATTTTAATTTAGGAGTTCCGTGATGCTGATAGCATAAGTGAAGGTACGGTTGGAATTTTCCGAAATAGAGATTCAAGAAGTTTGGTCAGTCCTGTTACTTTCTCCTACTCATGGGGATTTCGAGAATGAAATTATTTAAAAGAAGGGAGAATGCAATACCCTACGATTTTAATGATCGAACATTTAAATAATTAATTTACATATTTAATCATTAAGTAACGTAATGCCTCTATACTCGATTTTTACAAATGAGCAAATTGGGACTCGATATACCCATGGTTGAGTTCGCCTTTTCGATGTAAGTAAAATGAGTATAAACTTGACTGTGTTTGAAGTCAAAGAATTTCGAGGATGAATAATGATTTTATGAAAAAGGAGATGAATTAGGCTAGGCCCATGGACTTTCCTATAAGTGGCTAAACCCTTCATGATTTCATTTTATTTTCCATTTTTCACATTCATTCTTCTTCTCCAAATCTTTCTCTAATCACCCCTTAATTCACTTCTAGTCCCTAAGCTCTAAACGCATCAAATTAATTTCTTAAAATCAAATAAAATCACCATTATTCCTCTCTTTCAATTCTCTACAAAACCCGCACAGGAATTGGCTCGAATCAGAGCATCGGTGTACATTTCGAAATTTTAAGAAAGCTAAGACTATGGTTTTAGTTATTAAAGCTTGTTTTGGTGAAAGTGAAGGTGAGTAGGATGATTCTCCTTATTAATTTATATGTTATACTTCATATTTTCATCTATTGACCAATATTGAATTATATGAAGTGGTTTGGAGAATATTTGGGTTAGTTTGGACTTGTGTTTATGTTGTAAACATGATTGCGTTGACCCATTAATTGTTTAAGACCCTAATTACTATGTTTTGAAAAAAATTATTAAGCCCTAATCTTGGTTATGGGCTAAGTAATGGATCTTGTGCGATGTTATTAGTGATTAGAGACTCATTAGATGACATAATTAAGTGCATGTCATTTGTTAGTAAAAATTAAACTAATTTAAATAGGTTTAGAAAAGTTAGTAAGCTAATTAAGTAGTATGAAACTTAATTGGTACTTATAAATATAGTTTAAAATAAAGAAATGATTTTCATAAGTGAATGGTTATTTATAAATATTATTTATGTAAAGGAATAATTTTATAAATAAAAGTGATATTTTATAAGTAAGTTTACAAAATAGTATAAAAGTAATATTTTGTAAAATATATGATTTTATAAAATAGTAAAAAAACGATATTTTATAAAATAAGGATTTTTATAAAATAGTATGAATAAGACATTTTGTTATATAGTTATAAGATTTTATAAAATGTTTATGAAAGGAACATTTAATTATAAATGAAGAGATTTAGTAATTCATATACTTAAATGGATTTATAAGTTAGTATTGTATTTTATAAAATGATATGAGATTTTATAAAAAAGATGTTTTACTTTTGTTGAAAAGATTTAGTAAATAGAAGTAAGATTTGATTAGTTAATAAAAGGAATTACTTATTTAAAAATACGTGTGCGTATATGGGTATGAGCAAGTATACATACATACATACATACATACATACATATATATATGTATGTATGTATTTGAAGATATAAAACAATCAAAATGATGTGTCTATTGTAGTTAGAATTGTGTATGATCGTTTGTTTATATAGATTTGGGATTGTTTGATTATATGGAAATATTATTGAATACAAGTTCGTTGCGGCCATTTCACGTAGCCATAGCAATTATCATGTGCGCTAAGTTGCATGAGAGTACACCGAGTCAAGCAATCGCTCTAGTGAGTCTAAAGTATCATTTGAGAAGTTAATGCGTTTTGTGTGAACATATGTGCATAAGCATGCACAAATGATTGTATCGACACACGTCTAAGCTAAGCACAAGAAAAGGAGGTCAGGTATGTCATTTTGGCATGTTAGAGGAAGCCGGGTCGCTATAATCGCCTGTTTAACTCTACTCATGCAAAGAGTTGATTTTGGTATCGAAACTAGCTTTCAAATACTTATGGAATCCACTTCCAAAATGTCAACAATTTAACCTCGGTAGAGGTCCGGTGGAATAAAAGCAGGCTCTAGAAGCAAGGTGACTCATCGGGCGAAGTGTTGGAAGAAACGACATGTGAATCGACGTCCATTTGGGAAATTTATCCTTGTCCCAGGTTCATTGCCTGAACCTGGTAATTTTAGTTGACTGAATATAAATTATGTCGAATAAACTAGTGTAGAAATATGTCCCGAGAGGGGAACCCCAAACAGAAGGCAGAGGTAGAAATTTCAGTCGACTGAGCTCAGTCATTGAACTGCTGGGTAGTGTATAACTTCAGGGAATTTCTTCCCTGTTCGAGCGTGGTTCTTCGTGGTGTCTTGGCACGACTTCGAGAAGGCTCTAGGCTACTAAAGGGAGGTAGAATGCAAGGCAAAGCTTGAGATTCGATAGCGAATGTTACGTGATTCCTTTGGAATCAACAACGATCGAGCATGGGATCGGTATGGCAATTGGTCGCATGATCACGTCTGACGAGGTTGTACGATCAAATGGAATGAATTCTTACCTTCAAGGGTTGACCTCGGGGTGTGTATAGCTAGATAAACTGTATCAGTTTTATATTAGTGACCGTACATGTAACAACCCTAGTAGAGATTACCTAGGATTAAAATTTGAAATATTATTTAATTAATTTTAACTAATTAATTGAATAAATTTGGGGAATTTATGAATATTGTATTTCAAAATTTAAAAGGGAACTCGGAATGAGATGAAATTGAGAATTTATTGGATTTTCCTTTTTGTAGTTAATTCTTATATTTAATAATATAAGAATAATTTGGAGAAAATGAATAAATAAGTTGTATAGAAATAATTTCATTGTTTGAAATATAATTTCTCAATTAATGGTTTATTTATTAAATATACAGGGAATAACTTTTCATTTTAAAAAGCTATATTTATTTGATAAAATATTTCAATATTAGTAAAAAAGGAGATTTTGAAATGCTATTTATTTTGGAAAAATTGTAGAAATCAATGTTAGTTAAATTAGAACATTGTTTAAATCAAATTAGTGTTTATAAAGTGTTAAAATGAAACAATACAAATTAGCAACACTTTTGTTTTAGGAAAATTAGTAACGCTTGGCTAATGTATCTACGTATTAACCCATTTAGCCCAAACTAGAGAAATAAGAATTGAGAACGTACATATATTGTTTCTCATTTCATTTCAACACCGAAACCAAAAGAAGAAAAACTATAAGTCCAAAAACCCTAGTTCCTATATTTCCAAATTAAAGATTGAAATCAAAGGGCTTTTGTTTAATTCTAATGTATACTGATAAGAGGTAATCTCTTCTGCCTTTTTATGCATCTAATTAGGGATTTAATTCAGTTTTAATTTCTAATTTCATCATTCCTATCCAATCCTTAATCATAGCCTAGGTTGAAGTTGAAATAAGAAGACATAGTAGGTTCTAAGTTAATATCTTCTATTAAGGGTTTGTTTAGGTCAGTTTATCTCACAATTTCTCATCTAAGATGAATGTTTGCTGCTGTTATATGAATTTGGTTGAATCTCTAGTCTATATCTCAATGTATTGATGAATCCTTTGTCTATTTGAATTGGATTATCTATTTGCTGAAAATGCACTTATGAAATCATGATTTTCATTCAATTATACATGTATATATGCTTGCATGTTTGCTGGTTCAGTACCCCAGATCATTAGAGAAGCAACACAAGAGAATTGAGCGAAATTCGATCATCGGAGAGCCATTGGAATCGCTAGGAATTCTCCCGACCTCTCCGTACAAAGGAGACTCTGCTGAAATTTTCCGTGAATTTTGGACTTAGAAATTTTTTATGAAAATGTTTTTCAAACTTTATTGAACTTGAATAAGAAAGGATTTAATTGTTTATAAACTGATACATTTTATTTAAATTATTTAATTATGTAAATGAATTGTTTATAAATTGAATACTTTGAATAAATATACCAACTCCTTAATTCCTTCTTTCCCTTTTCGTGGAAGAAAAGTTTTGAGTGGGGGAGAGTGTAAGGACCCATAATTTTTTATAATTAAATTTATTAATTAAATAATTTTTTGGAAATTACTTTGGTGAAAAATAAAAAAAAGTTAAGATTTAATAATAAGAAAATAATTAGAATGAAATGTGATAGTATTAATTTAAGGTATTTGATAACTACTTTAAATGTAATTCCAAGTTAATTGGATTGATTAAAAAGTTATAATTGGTTATAGATTGTAAATAAGGAAATAATTTAAAGTTTATATTAATTGGTGAATAATATGTAATTAATTGTAATTGGATAAAATCAGTGTTGTGTAAGTAGTTATAACATTTGTTTGTAGATAATAAACTTATAAATGCGATTTAATTAAGTAAAAGGTGACAATTGTTATATGTTACCTATTTATTTAATCTGTTGAATTAAATTTGAAATCAATTGCAATTAAATATAATTAAATATTACATTAATATGAATTAAATGGATGATAATTGTAGAAATTAATGCAATAAGATGTAAACCAATGTTAACTATGTTCATAAGGTAATGATTGATTGGATAAAAGGAATCAAATCAAATTAAATCAATTTATTGGGTTTTAAATTATAATTAATGAATATATTGCAATTGAAATTGGAACATTGTAACTTGACCAATATTAATAATTAAAATTGACCAGGAAAATTTGTTTTAAAGGATTTAAGTTTATGTGTAGTCAAAACGATAAAAATTGTTGACTTTTAAATATAAAATTTAAAAGGCAACCGAACCCTGTCATGTCTCTCTTCCTTCCATCTTACCTACCCCCATACCTTCCACCGTTCCATCCCTGTCGTCTGTGTCCCATCCCTTGCCCCCGCCTTCTCCCGATCCTCCTCCTCCAGTTCCACCTGATTTCTGTAGTCGTCCATCTCCCCCAACTGCTCCAGTTTTATCTCCTCCCTCCCTTCCTCTCTGGAACTCGCTCTTCAAATCTAAACCAAGAAATGCCGGAAGCTACGTTCCAACGCTCATTCCTGTTTCTTTTGAGGGTGATGTTCTTGTCCCTCCTCCTGAAGTCATCCACGCTGGCAACACGGTTTGGGGAGAGCATCTGGTGGGTTTTTTTTCTTAACAAACCTTTGTCTTATACCTCGGTCATCATCACTTGAAAAAAGTATGGAAACCCAAAGGCTCCATCACTGTTAAATCGGACGGTACATTGTTCCTTTTCAATCTTTCGTCTGCGGATGATAGAAGGAAAATTATTGAGTCTGATCCCTTGATAATCCAGAACAAGTTGTTCATCATCAAGCCTTGGGATCCGACAATTGGGAATAGTTGTAGCACAATTAAGGCTGTCCCCATTTGGTTAAAATTATCCAATATTCCTATGTTTGCTTGGTTACATATTGGGATTAACTGGCTTTCTTCCAGAATTGGAAAACTTCTCTGCCTAGATGAGTCAACCGAAAAAATGCAGAGAATTGGTGTTGCAAAATGCATGGTTGAAGTTTCTCCTGACCAATGTCTTCCTGATGAATTCCCTGTTCGAATGTTGGATGGGAGCATTCAATATGTCAAAGTGAGTTACCTCTGGAAGCCCTCTATTTGCTCCACTTGCAAAGAATTTGGTCATGATTGCACTAGTTGCTCGAGGCAGGGGCATGAAGAATCTGTGCCATTTGATAAAATGAATAGTGATCCCCCTGAAATAACTAAAATTCCTGCCTTAAAGGTCATTTCTAAAGGAGTAGCAAACCAGAGAAGTAGTTGGCAAAAAATTAAGAACTCTAAAGCAAAGGAAAATACTGGGAAGCTTCCTGCTACTTCTATGAATAAAACTGTTATTAATATTGTTGGCTCTGAAAAGAGTGGCTCAGTTATTAATCAACTGGCCGTGCGTGATATGGTGGATTTAGATTCTTGTAATAAGTTCTCCATTCTTTCTGATGTGAATGACACTGTTTTTGAAGAACGTGGTAACAATCTAATTCAGGAAACATTCGAGGAAGGAGAAATTGCACCTGAATGTGTTGGTGTTATGGCTCAAGTCAGTGAGAAATCCCCTGGCACCAATTGTGTCTCGCTTGTTGGGTATGACCTGCCTCAAACTGATGTTAATGTTGAACAAATAATTGTTATCCCAGCAGTTGCTGCTTGTAGTGATATTAGTAATGATGTAGCTTCTATCCCTGTAGCTACAGAGGTAAACATTAATGATGGTGATCAGGAAATGATACAACTCAATGAACAAAGTGGTCTCAATTGTTTCGAACATGAATCTGGTGCTAATGAAGAATGTAAAACTCATGAAAGTGCATCTCCTATTTCTAATTCCCACGTGAACACTCTCAATGGACCTCTTTTTGCAGATAAAATGCTTCAGCCTTCAAAATCTTTCGGTGTGCACATGCACACTGACAATGTGCATGTCCCATTCTCTCTCCCCATATCTTCCCCCTCTGTCCCCCCACTGACACTGCTTTCAATTCCTCTTCTTCCTCCTCCTCCACTCCTCATCCTGTCACCTCTTTCTCTGATCAATTGCAACCGACTCTTTCTCCCTATGTTTTTGATGGTACGCTTCCTGGGTGGAAAGACAAATAATTTATTCCAGTAACTACCTCTTGTTCTTCGATCACTGTTAACCCTAACCCATCTTCCATTCAAATAGGCCCCACCTTTATCGATGAAAGGTTATCTAAAGGTTCTCCTTCAACAAGGAGCAAGCAAGGAACTATCCACGTCTCGCTTAATCTTTAATGAATTCCCATCATTTAGCTTCCTGGAATATTCGCGGAGCTCATCGCAAGGAAAAACTGGATCACATCAAATCCCTTATTCGAAATCACAATCTGGATCTAGTTGCATTACTTGAAACCAAGCTTAATCTGCAACTTACCATTTCAGCTAGTAATTACATCAACAATAACTGGGCTTTGCATCACAATCTTCTTGAAGCACCGTATGGGAGAATTATGGTTCTCTCTAACCCTCTAAAATTCTCTCTTTCTCCTATCCTTTCCTCCCCTCAATTCATTCATTTTCATGCTACCTTCATTCCTGATTCCATATCCTTTTATATCACCATTGTCTACGCTTCTAACTCTCCCTCTAGCAGACAATCTTTCCTTCATCAGATGCCTACTTTCAGGCAAGAATCCCATCCCTGGTTAATACTAGGTGATTTCAACTTTGGTCTGAACCTTAATGACAAAGTGGGTGGTGTGCCTCTAACCCCTAGAGATATTCAACCCCTGAACTCTGCCATTGAAGATGCCAATCTGATTTCAATAAACAAATCTGGTTCGAAATACTCTTGGAACAACCATAGTCGATCTGGGCGTAGAATTATGTCCACCATTGATCACTCCTTCTGTAACTTCAAAGCTTTATCCTTCTGGCCTGCTCTTTCTTCCCACCTTCCTTTACCTGTCCTGTCTGACCACTCCCCCATCATCCTTTCCACTGGCCCCCCCGCTGTTCATGAGAAAAGATGTTTTAAATACTATAATATCTGGGCTAATGAACCAGGGTATACTGACATTATTAAAGAAGCTTGGTCCACCACTTGTTTTGGTAACCCCACTTTTAAATTTTGCAGGAAATTAAAGCATGTCAAACAATCCCTTAGAAGTTAGTACAAGATCAAGTTTGGAAATGGTACTTTGAAGTCTGAGACTATTAAGAAGCAGCTCGAAGATATTCAAATTCAATTGCAGAATAATCCTAATGATGACGATATTGCAACATACGAAAGTGCCCTATTTTTATCCCTTTCTGATGCACTTAAGATGGAATGCTCTATGAGGCGGCAACAACTTCATTATAAATGGATGACTAAGGGTGACAACAATACTGCTTTCTTCCATGCTGCGATAAAGGCGAAGCAAGTTCACGAGTAGATTTACAGGATGTCAATGGTGTTATGCTTTCCACTCCTCTTGACATTGATAATGCCTTGATTAAATATTTCTCTAGTCTGCTCGGAAATTCCGATAACTTCTCGGCTAATCTCCATCACATCGATAGCACTGACCTTCCATTCATTAATCAGTCTCAAGCTGATTACCTAATATCTATTGTCTCCGATGATGAAATTAAACTCACTCTATTTAGTATGAATAAGAAATCTTGCGGGGGTCCCGATGGATTCAATGTTCAGTTCTTCACTTACAACTGGGAAATAATCAAATTTGATTTTGCGGAGCTATTCACAACTTCTTCTCCAAATTCAAACTCCTAAATGAAGTCAACGCTACTAATTTGGTTCTCATTCCTAAAACTAGTCCTCCTACTGATGTCTCTTCGTTCAGACCCATAGCCTGCTATAATGTGATTTACAAATGCATTACTAAGATTATTTCTTCCAGACTTATCACTGTGTTGCCTGATCTTATATCATCTAATCAGACTGCTTTCCTGCCTGGAAGAAATTCCTTAGATAATGTGATGATGGTGCATGAACTTTTAAAGGGTTATGGTCGTGCTAACTCATCCCCGAGAGCTATGCTAAAAATTGATCTCTCCAAGGCCTATGACTCTCTCCAATGGTCGTCTATTGTTAGAGTTATGGCACAGATGGGTTTCCCAAAACCATTTGTTGCTTGGATCTACACTTGTATTTCCAATCCTTCCTTTTCTCTAAATTATAATGGTAAAGTTGCTGGGTATTTTAAAAGTAAACAAGGCATTCGCCAAGGAGATCCATTATCTCCTTACATTTTCCTCCTCATCATGGAAATTTTAACTAGAATGCTGAATGCTAGATATCGTGATAAAGAGATAAAATTCCATCCCAAATGTAAACAGCCTATGATCACCTCCCTCCTCTTTGCAGACGACATAATGATTTTCACCTCCCCCTCTCATGAATCCATATATAAAATTAAACAAACCCTCGACATCTTTTATTCCTGCACTGGTCTAAAGCTCAATCTTTCTAAATCATCTATCTTGTTCGGTGGTATTCCACCCCCAGTTTATTCTGCCTTGATTGCTTATTCTGGTCTTCTTCCCATGCAAAGTGACATGGTCTACCTTGGTATCCCTCTATGCACTTCTAGAGTCACCTTATCCAACTGCCATAAGCTCTACTCTAAAATCACTAAAACACTTACTAATTGGGCCAATCGATTTCTTTCTCAGGCAGGTAGACTCGTCTTGATTAAATCTATGTGTTTTTCCATTATTGTGTATTGGGCTAGAACTTTTCTTCTACCCAAAAAACTGCTTTGACTTGTCAGACGTGCTATGATCCGTTTCTTCTGGAATGGCAGCATTCACAATAGGAAGACTATTCCAATATCATTTGATAGCATTGAACAACCACTGTCGTGTGGTGGCTTGGGAATATTAAATATTGAGCGTTGGAATGTTGCTGCAATCAGTCATCAATTTGACTCGTTACTCACGAATAAAATAGCCTTTGGGTTCAATGGTCAGTTACTCATAACTTAAGAAATAGAAGCATTTGGGTTTTGGACCCCCCTAGCGGTTGCAGCTGGATATGGCGTAAGATCCTTTCTCTGCGTTCAGTTTTCCTGCCATATCTCCAATTCTCCCTCTCAAGTCATAGCAGTAAGAATTTTTGGAATGATCCTTGGTTAAGTAGGGGACTCATCCTTTCATCTGCTTTAACTACTCAGCAAATTCATTAGTACTTCTGTGAATGCTATTGACTTCATTATCAACAACAAACTTTCCCTTCCATATACTAGCAATCACAATTTGAGAGCTTTTTGGGCTAGCTTTAGTAATTATCATAATAACTTCCCTGAAACTGATTTGCTCTGCTGGGATGGTAAACCTCATTCTATAAATCATGTCTATCACTTACTCTCTAATACTCGAAATAAACCGATGTTCCCATGGCATAAAGTAGTTTGGAATAAGCAATCCGCTCCCTCTGATAATCTCTTGTTATGGAAAGTTATCATGAATGCTATCATGACTAAAGATAGGATGACAGGGTTTGCTTCTGTTTCTGATCATCTGTGTGTCTTCTGCAAAAGCCATATTGAGAGTAGTAAGCATCTGTTCTTTGATTGCAGCTACTTGCATCAAATTTGGGAGAGGTTGATGGACAAACTCGGAAGGTCTAGGTTGCCTGTTCAATCCTTTTGTCAGTGGGACTTGATTCTAAAAGCTACTCGTAAGAAGGATGATCCTGGTGATCTCCTTAGTTTCTGTCTAAAGAAATATGTTCGTTCAATTTGGAACGAGAGGAATCAGCGATGTTTTAATAATATTGAGCGGTCCCAACTTCAATTATGGTTAGTCTTAAAATATTCCATCATGAATGAGTTACTGGAACGTAATTTTGTTCTACTACCTCTTCTTCGGGATTGGTAATTCATATCCATCTGCTGGCTTCGGGATTCTTCTCCGCTGCCATCTGTGGTACTTCGTGTCACTGCATACTTGATAGCCGCTTGGTGTCTTCGGGGTTTACTTCGGGTAGTTGCCTTCAACTTCGAGTTCCCCCTGCGCACTTTTCCTTTTTTTCCTTGTCTTTTAATTCTTTTCTCTTCTTTTTTTCCTACTCAAAGCATGTTTCGAGTAGTTTTTTCCTTTTCTTTTTAATAAAATCTGGTAGGGGACCAGCCAACCTCGCTAGCTTTGCTAAAAAAATAATTTAGAAGGCGATTTTATTAATTTAATAATAATTTATTTAATTAACGTGAAAATAGCCATTTTGGCCATTGTCTCGGATTTCAACAAAACCAGTTCATCGGATGCGTAACAGTGAATTATTGTAAGGTTTGAAGTTTCGTAGCGATCAGACTTGTCGTTTGATCGTACGGACTCGAAATGCGTAGAAATCAATTTATTGAAATCAATTTGAAATAAGCTAATTTTAAAAGCTAACTTCTTCATACGATGGAATTACGACTTGAAACCTATTCCATTGAGTTTAAAAATATCGAAAACATCTATTTTGATATATGGGATGACCTACTTTCGTTTCGCAAGCGGAACGAGCTTTTCGGTTTGTTATTGTCGTTCATACTAATTCGATATATGTTTATTTTCTTATCGAGCTTTGTTATAAATAGTTCTGTTCTAACCCTAGCAGCCATTTTATTCCTCATTACTGTACGTACAATTCTCTCTGGCTTCTCATTCTCAATGGCAGAAACTCTATTTTTCCCAAATCCAAATTCAAATTAAAATCAATTTCAAAATCAAACTTCTCGAAACCCTATCATATTATATACCGATTCAAAGCTCTCGACGAGCGCAAGATAGATCTATGGTTTTTTTCGATTTAGGTCTCTATGTGTCCTGAATTAGAGGGATTAATCTCGGCCATCAGTTTGGTGGTTGATGAACGTCGACGGATCTCAAATCGTGGCTAACATTACGTGGAGAGGGACGAGTGGAGTGCATCGACGGTGTTCGTTTGGAGATTCAATGGTTGGATCGGGCTACAAAATTCGACTAGGGTTTCCCAAAGACGGCGGCGACTGTAGTATTTCGAACGCGACTTAGTGTCACGTGGCCGTGGGTTGACTCGGAGATCGTGGGGGAGGCTTTAGGCGGCACAGCACTCGAGTGGAGGGTGGCACGGCATGTCTGAGTGGAGGCAGTGCAATTGAACGTGGGAGAATTAGTGGCGGTCGCGTGTACAAGAAACATGATTTGGGTTGGGAACGATGGTGACAAGGCCATTTTGATCGAGTATGTTTTCTTCTTCTTTTTTTTTATTAAAATTTGATTTCAAACATTCTAATTATCATAACTTTTGCGTACGAGGTTGGATTCATGCGCGGTTTTCTCCATTGGGATCATATTGAAATTTCGGACATTATGGAATGGGTTTGGACAAATTCCAAGACTGTTGTATTTTGGGCCTTATTTTGGATTTCAAATCGATTTGAAATCAAAGGTGAGTGTTTTAACTCACTCACGACTACTAAATTATCTTATGTTAATTAAATTAAATTTATGATGTGATTAGAAGTTTACTGGGTGTTGTTTGATATATTTAAATCGTCATTCCAGTTAAATCTGAATTTATTGAATATAATCGCCATTTAATTTAATATTAAATTTTAATCTGCCAGTTTATGCCTGTTAATGATAATCAGTTATTTATTGATGTTTGTTGGTTGATTTGAATGATGATTGTGATGGATGATTGACTGTTGATATTGGATGATTGGATGTCATATTTTATATTGTTATAACATTGCAAGTTCCCTTAGTTATTGTTAGAAATCCCTATGGGTTGAAATGATACATACCCAAACGATCTGATAGATTAGGGAGAAATCGTTGTGGGTTGAAATGATAGACTCGAGCAATTTCATGGATTTGAAGTAAAATTTGGGATTATGGGTTGAAATATATATACCCGTGAATTTTAAAATATTTGTGGATTGAAATGATAAATATCTGTGTCACTTGACCATAGAGTAGAAAGTTATATACAGATACCGGATTGGTTAAATCAAATGATTTTAAATCCTAAAATTTTAATTCAGTTAAAGGATATTCTGAAGAAACTTTGATTTATATAAGTTGAATTATTTTTGAAAATCCAAGTTTTAAATATTGAAATTGGAAGTTGGTTTAAATTGAAATTTTAAAGTTAGATTTGAAATATAAATTAAATTTATCAAAATTGAGTTATTGAAATAATTAAATAATTAATCTTTGAAATCTACTAAATTTGAAATGGTTTAAATTTATAGTTAAATATGGACTTGAAATCGATATTGATTAAATGGTTTTAAATAAGAATCTAAATTGAAAGACAAAATTTAGTTTGTTGATCTGAAAGCTAGATAGGGTCCAGATTTGTCGAAATGGAAGAAATAGTTAAATTTGAGATTTCTTTCAAATTAATTATTTTAAAATATATACTATTTAAAACCATTTTTTTGTTAACTATTAAACTATGTTAAACCAATCCTTACCTATTTTAAACCATTTAAACTAATTTAATCTATTTAAGCTATTTAATCTATTTTAAACTAATTTAACTTATTTCAACTTAGTTAAAACTACTAAATTAAATATAATCTATTTTAAACTATTTAAACTATTTTAAAAATATTTTAGGCCATTTTAATCAATTTAAACTATTTTAATTTATTTTAATTTATTTTAATCTGTTTAATCCTATTTAATCTATTTAACTTATTTAAAACTAATTAACCCATTTTAATCTATTTTAAAATCTATTTAATCTATTTAAAACTAATTTAAGATATTTTAAATCTATTTAATCTATTTTAAATCTATTTAAACTATCTTAAATATATTTAAACTATTTTTAACCTATTTTTAGTCTATTTTTAAACTATTAAACTATTTTTAATCTATTTAAATTTCAGACTGTGTAAAGTCGGATGGTTTATATTAAGTAAATACGGTTAAATAATGTTATAACCTAAGTTGAGATTTTAATAACATATTTTATTAAATATGATGATTTTGAAATAAGGATTTAACTTATTTGGTCGATATGATTTCGAAAGTGATATGGTTTGAATTATATGATATTTTGATATCAATTATGAAACAATTTTGGAAATTTAAAAGAACCATCCGGTGTGAAATAAGCGTTTGGTTGTTAAAGAGACCGGGATCGGATATTGTCATACTCTCTGCCAATACCGAAAACCTCTTTAACAACTATGTATGTTGTGGAGATTCCAGAATGAAGTAGGGTGGTTTGGCGAACGATTCTGTATGAGGTATTTACGTAGCCCTGACTCCCGTGAGTCATCTTGATGTGGCTAAAACAGGAACTATATCGGGCCAAGTGAGGTCGCTCCTCCTATCAGGCACATTTCTTCGATACCATATTACGACTTTGTGATTGATTTGGTGGCCACCCCTCGATTTTGATTATGGGAGTGTGTTTCGAGATTGGCGGTAGTAGCTGCTATGCGTTACCACTAGTCCACGAGTGCAAATGGTAGAATCCTACCCTGGCATTCCCTTGCGTGCCATGTCACATGCCTTATCGTGCCTTCTACGAGTTTGGTTTTTACCGTACCTATGGAGTGCCCTCTGATAGACCTCCAGTTTATAGAGGAATTACGGTATGTATAGACTACGGGAATATATAAAAATGTGTAAAGGGTGATATGGGTAACGCCTTAATGCTATTTTAATACTTTACTTTACTGTAGACACTACTATAATAGCGTATTGTATTATGTATGTAGATAGTTTAACAGATCCTTAAGAGATGGAAATCCCGAACATCTCTTAAGTTATTGCACTCACGTTAGACACTGGATAGGAGATGTCAAACCCTGTAAACATCTCTGACGCCATTACACTCATATTTATTTACTATTGATTTAACTTACATAAGATCTTTTAGTTCTGACTCGAGTGTTTTGTCTTTTCAATTCGCTCGGGTCATTTTGGGCTTTTCAGTATATCGAAGACCATTTTCCGGAGGACGAAGACGAAGATTTAGTATATCCTTACTATTACTGCTTATTATATTTATTCCACTGCATCTTGTTTTTCTGCTGCATTTATTTATTCTTGTTGTATGTAACTCTGATCTGTATTTTAAAAGTGCAGTCAAATGTTATTTGTAAAACAGCTTCATGAACTGTTTGTTTGATTATTATATTTTGTCATTCCGCTGTGAGATTCTGTGTTTTGTTTTTCTTTCTTTCTTTCTCTGCTTTTTCTTATTTACTCCATAACAATCCTCCCTTTTGAATGGTTTGAGCCTGACATGTGTGGTTTATTGTCGATTTAAACCGTCCAAAAAGGTGGGTCGTTACATTTGGTATCAGAGCTTTGGTTTAGCAATAACCTTAGCTTTGTGGGGTCTGACTCATTAATATAGGGTAGCAATACCCTAGAATGAGTTTGTCTGAGTGTATATATATGAGAGAGCATACTTGTTAGTGTTATAAAAATGTTTTCATATTGTGATAATTTGTTCTATTTAGTATTTATAAATTCCGGTCGGTACATATGACGCTATGGTATTGATAGGGATTTCTAAACACTTAATAGGGCAGACTGACACAATATCATTTTGAAATATAGGTAAATGAAATAATTTTGCCTAATGTTATATTTTGTATATAAAAGAAAATTTTATAAACATAGATAAAATTGTATGTGATATGTTTGGTTCGTCAAAAAGTGAAATTTATAAATATTAGTTGAAGAAAAAAATGGGATCGTAAATAAAATGAATATAAATTGGAAATTAGAACTTAAGCTCCTGGGTTTTGAATTTGTTTTCAAAGGATTTTTGGAATATAATATTAATATTATTTGGAAGTATTTTTTGATATGAATATTTCAATATGATTTAAAAGAATGTTTTAAAGGAATTTTGGAAGGAAATAAGTTCTGTACTCCCCCTCCATCGCTGTAAAATAATTTCAGTGATGAGTGCACGCATCACCGACGTTCATTTTCGAATTTCAAAGTGGGAAGACCGTTGTAGTAGTTTTACTACACATTTGTTTGATAAACAAATTTTAACCTTGAATTCCTAAATATGATTTGATCTATAAAGGATATATATAAAGATATTATTTTCAAAATGACTGAAATGGACCTAGAATTTAGTTTTTAAAACTTCCTGATAATTAGTAGCTTCCAGTTACTGTAATTGAATGAAATCTTGAGTATATTAATAATTAGAAACTATTGAATTGAGAAAAATGAGAAATTGGAAGCTAAATAATTAATGATATATATAAGAGATTGGAAATTGTGATATGTAAATCAAAAGATATGAAAAAAATATGAAAATGTAACCGTTGAACATTTTTTAGCTAAAGTGAATAAAATAAACTTGGGTAACATTCAATTACATTCTAAATGACATATATTTAACTTACCAAAATATAAAGTCAAAATGTTAGCAAGGATATGTAATAGAATATTGCATAAGTAAATATTAGGTAATGAAAGTTTTCGATGGGTTTATTTTTATAAATAAGAATTTTGATATTAAAAATGTTATAAACTTTGGTTAACAATTTGAAATGCTACTGATTAAATTTAATAGAAAAGGTGAATCCTATATTAAGTAAATGATTATAACTTCAGAAAATGTTGAAATGATTTAGAAATGGGTTTAATATTCAATAATACTATATATGGAAGAAATGAATGTGAAAAAGAAATAATCTATTAACGGGGAAGCAAATTGTAAAGAGACTTACATAATAATGGATAATCTAAATAATTGAAATGGAAATAAATTATGTAAGCAATGAATGTAAAGTAATGAAAAGAGAAAAATGCATTGTATAAATGAATGGGAAATGAATTTTGTTGGTGATGAATGTAAATTAAAGAAAATAATCATTGTATGAATGAATGAAACTGATGAACAGTAAATAATGTGAAAGGAGATTAATAAGAATAAACTTAAACGATATTTGGAATTATTGTTTGTTTGGCTTATGGGATGGTTGGGAAAGGATGCTTCTAACTGTATAAGATGTATGAATAATCTATTAAGTTTTATCTAGGACCGTTGAGTGTATGGTATATTTAGTAGTTATTTATCATTTTATACGATTAAAAGTTCTAAACCTGAACAACCATTTATTTTGGTTGCTATGGATGGATGGTTGATTTCTTTGATTGCATGTGAAGGTTGTATAATAGTGTTTGCAAGTGACTATTGTTACATTGTGTTGATTTGTTTGTTATTAATTGAAACAACTTAAATATTTCTCTTTTTACATAATCATTAACTTCTTTGGATTTTATAAGTGAAATACAGGTTATGGAAGCAATAGCTGCTGCTTTTGGTTTCATAAATAAGCATTGTTTGCCCGACTAATAGGTACGTTTTCGGATTACGGTTTTATAGCAATATTATATTGTTTTTTCCATGGTTTGGGATATTTTATTTTGAATATGACATATATATGGTTGTTATTGATATTATTTTTCTCTCGAACCTCGCCGTACAAAGGACATTCTACCGAAATTTTCCACGAAATTTTGGACTTAGAAAATTTTTGTGAAAATGTTTTTCAAACTTTTATTGAACTTGAATAAGAAAGGATTTAATTGTTTATAAACTGATACATTTTATTTAAATTATTTAATTATGTAAATTAATTGTTTATAAATTGAATACTTTGAATAAAATATACCAACTCCTTAATTCCTTCTTTCCCTTTTCGAGGACGAAAAGTTTTGAGTGGGGGAGAGTGTAACGATCCATAATTTTTGATAATTAAATTTATTAATTAAATAATTTTTTGGAAATTAATGTGGTGAAGGATAAAAAAATTTAAGATTTAATAATAAGAAAATTACTAGGATGAAATGTGATAGTATTAATTTAAGGTATTTGATAACTACTTTAAATGTAATTCCCATTTAATTGGAATGATTAAAAAGTTATAATTGGTTATAGATTGTAAACAAGGAAATAATTTAAAGGTTATATTAATTAGTGAATAATATGTAATTAATTGTAATTGGATAAAATCAATGTTGTGTAAGTAGTTATATCATTTGTTTGTAGATAATAAACTTATAAATGTGATTTAATTAAGTAAAAGATGAAAATTGTTATATATTACCTATTTATTTAATCTGTTGAATTAAATTTGAAATCAATTGCAACTAAATGTAATTAAATATTACGTTAATATGGATTAAGATGATAATTGTAGAATATTAATGCAATAAGATGTAAACCAATGTTAACTATGTTCATAAGGTAATGATTGATTGAATAAAAGGAAGCAAATCAAATTAAATCAATTTATTGGGTTTTATATTATAATTAATGAATATATTGCAATTGAAATTGGAACACTGTAACTAGACCAATATTAATAATTAAAATTGAATAGGAAAAGGATTATAAGTTTACATGTAGTCAAAACAATAAAAATTGTTGACTTTTAAATATAAAATTTAAAAGGTGATTTAATTAATTAAATAAATTTTGGCCACTATCTCGGAATTCGACGAAACCAGTTTCATCGGATGCGTAACAATGAATTATTGTAAGGTTTCAAGTTTCATAGCAATCGGACTTGTTGTTTGATCGTACGGACTCGAAACGCGTAGAAATCAATTTATTGAAATCAATTTGAAATAAGCTGATTTTAAAAGCTAACTTCTTCATACGATGGAATTAGGACTTAAAACCTGTTCCACTGAGTTTAAAAATATCAAAAACATCTATTTTGATATATGGGATGACCTACTTTCGTTTCAGAAGCAGAACGGGCTTTTCGGTTCGTTATTGTCGTTCGTACCAATTCGATATGTGTTTATTTTCTTATCGGGCTTTGTTAATATAAATAGTTCTATTCTAACCCTACTAGCCTTTTTATTCCTCATTACTGTACATACAATTCTCTCTGGCTTCTCATTCTCAATGTCAGAAACTCTATTTTTCCCCAAATCCAAATTCAAATCAAAATCAATTTCAAAATCAAACTTCTCGAAACCCTATCATATTATATACCGATTCGAAGCTCTCGATGAGCGCAAGCTAGATCTATGGTTTTTTCCCGATTTGGGTCTTTGTGTGTCCTGAATTAGAAGGATTAATCTCGGCCATCCGTTTGGTGGTTGATGATCGTCGACGGATCATCAAATCGTGGCTAACATTGCATGGAGAGGGACGAGTGGAGTGCATCGACGGTGTTCGTTTAGAGATTCAATGGTTGGATCCGGTTGCAAAATTCGACTAGGGTTTCCCAAAGGCAGCGGCGGCTGCAGTATTTCGAACGCGACTTGGTGTCACATGGCCATGGGTTGACTCGGAGATCATGGGGGATGCTTCAAGCGGCACGGCGCTCGAGTGGAGGGTGGCATGGCATGTTTGAGCGGAGGCAGTGCAATCGAACATGGGAGAATCAATGGCGGTCGCATGTACATGAAACGCGATTTGGGTTGGGAACGATGGTGACAAGGACATTTTGATCGAGTATGTTTTTTATTTATTAAAATTTGATTTCAAACATTCTAATTATCATAACTTTTGCGTACGAGGTCGGATTCGCGTGCGGTCTCCGTTGGGATCGTATTGAAATTCCGAACATTATGGAACTTATTTGGACGAATTATGAGACTATTGAATTTTGGGCCTTATTTTGGATTTCAAATCGATTTGAAATCAAAGGTGAGTGTTTTAACCCACTCACGACTACTAAATTATCTTATGTTAGTTAAATTAAATTTATGATGTGATTAGAAGTTTATTGGCTGATGTTTGATATATTTAAATCGTCATTCCATTTAAATCTGAATTTATTGAATATAATCGCCATTTAATTTAATATTAAATTTTAATTTGCCAGTTTATGCCAGTTAATGATAATCAGATATCTATTGATGTTTGTTGGTTGATTTGAACGATGATTGTGATGGATGATTGAGTGCTGATATTGGATGACTGAATGTTATATTTTATATTGTTATAACACTACAAGTTCCCTTAGTAATTGTTAGAAATCCTTATGGGTTGAAATGATACATACCCGAACGATCTGATAGATTAGGGAGAAATCATTTTGGGTTGAAATGATAGACTCGAGCAATTTCATGGATTTGAAGTAAAATTTGGGATTAGGGTTGAAATAATATATACCCGTAAATTTTAAAATATTTTTGGATTGAAATGATAAATATCCATATCACTTAACCATAGGGTAAAAAATTATATACCAACACCGGATTGGTTAAATCAAATGATTTTAAATCCTTAAATTTGAATTCAGTTAAAGGATATTTTGAAGAAAATTTGATTTATATAAGCTGAAGTATTTTTGAAAATCCAAGTTTTAAATATTGAAATTGGAAATTAGTTTAAATTGAAATTTTAAAGTTAGATTTGAAATATAAATGAAATTTATCGAAATTGAATTATTGACATATTTAAATAATTAAACTTTGAAATCTACTAAATTTGAAATGGTTTAAATTTATAGTTGAATATGGATTTGAAATCGATATTGATTAATGGTTTTAAATAGGAATCTAAATTGAAAGACAAAATTTAGTTTGTTGATCTGAAAGTTGGATAGGGTCCAGATTTGTCGAAATGAAGGAAATAGTTAAATTTGAGATTTCTTTCAAATTAATTATTTTAAAATATATATTATTTAAAACCTTTTTTTTGTTAACTATTAAACCATGTTAAACCAATCTTTACCTATTTTAAACCATTTAAACTAGTTTAATCTATTTAAGCTATTTAATCTATTTTAAAATATTTTAAACTATTAAACTATTTTAAAACTATTTTAAGCCATTTTAATCAATTTAAACTATTTTAATTTATTTTAATCTATTTTAATCTATTTAATCTTATTTAATCTATGTAACCTATTTTAAACTAATTAACCCATTTTAATCTATTTTAAACTAATTTAAGCTATTTTAATATATTTAATCTATTCTAAATCTATTTAAACTATCTTAAATCTGTTTAAATTATTTCTAACCTATTTTTAAACTATTAAACTATTTTTAATCTATTTCAATCTATTTAAATTCCAAACTGTGTAAAGTGGGATGGTTTATATTAAGCAAATACGGTTAAATAATGTTATAACCTAAGTTGAGATTTAAATAATATATTTTATTAAATATGATGATTTTGAAATGTTGATTTAACCTATTTGGTCGATATGATTTAGAAAGTGATATGGTTTGAATTGAATATGATATTTTGATATCAATTATGAAACGGTTTTGGAAATTTAAAAGAACCATCTGGTGTGAAATAAACGTTTGGTTGTTAAAGAGTCCGGGATTGGATATTGTCATACTCTCTGCCAATACTGAAAACCACTTTAACAACTGTGTACATTGGGTCAGTCTGAGCTTTTTAGTATATTGAAGGCTATTTCCGGAGGACGAAGACGAAGATTTAGTATATCCTTACTATTACTGCATATTATATTTATTTCACTGCATCGTGTTGTTCCGCTACATTTATTTATTTATTCCTGTTGTATGTAACTCTCATCTATATTTTAAAAGTGTAATCGAATGTTATTTGTAAAACAACTTCATGAACTGTTTATTTGATTATTATATTTTGTCATTCCGCTGTGAGATTTTGTGTTTTGTTTTTCTTTCTTTCTCTGCTTTTTCTTATTTACCCCATAACAATCCTCCCTTTTGAATGGTTTGAGTCTGACATGTGTGGTTTATTTTCGATTTAAACCATCTAAAAAGGTGGATCATTACAACTGGTATGCCCTACTAATGCGCCGATCGTAGTCTGGATTGACACCCAGGCCATGTTTTGGTGTTCATAACAATTTCGCCACTTGTTTGCCAAAGTGAATCCTTGAGATTGTTTGCTTGATTTTCATGTTGCATTCCACATCAATTTCATTGATATTTCGGATTTTTATTGTGAACTGATGAATTAATTTTGATGTTTTATACCATAGAGTTGTTCTATAGATCTTGGGAGTAAGACGCACTTTTGATGCACATTTTCAAATCGAATTCATAAAATTCTGATTTATAAATCAAACCATTTTATAAAAATCTTTTTAAGTACAAATCTTATTTCTATATAAATAGTTTTAGAAATATATATATATATATATATGTATGTATGTATGTATGTATGTATGTATGTATGTATATGTATATAGTGTTATTCTCTTTGAAAATGGTTTTAAAAAAGATTTGGAGCAATGATTTGAAAAATGTACATATATATATATATATATATATTTCCGCTATAAATTAATGTTTTACCAAAAATGATTTTAAAGTGAAGAATTTTATAAAAAAATTGCACGACATCGATCGAGTGAGGATTTGATTTAAACGGTTAAATAAAACGAGTGGTATGGAACGCCCGCATTTGTTTTATAGGTTAATTCTCAAACTTGCTCAACTGAACCATTGTTACACACAAGTGGAGTTTACTATTGTATAGTAAACGTTTGGGTAAACCTATATGGTATGGGACACGTGGTCGTTATCTATTCGGTTGTCATATAAAAGTATTTAACACTTTTGTCGACGAGTTTATGACTCGCCTTCAGAGTTTATAGGACTTGTACCTATCTTGGAGTTTATAGGTTTCATACCTATCTTGATGTTTATAGGACACCTATCTTGTTGCTTATAGGTCTCGTAACTATCTTGATGTTTATAAGTCCCATACCTATTTCGGAGATTATAGGACTTGTTCCTATCTTGATGTTTATAAACTTATACGTCTATCTTGGAGTTACATGCATATAGGTGAATTTATTTCACCAATCTAGGAGTTTGGCACTTTCCCTCTTTTTTGTGAGATTTCTGGATTTTTATTGTGAGGTTTCTAGATTTGATTTTGTTTGAATTATCCCTAAATCCTTTAGAGGATTTTTGCTTATAATAAGCTACCTTGAGTTTTAGTGTTTGGTGATTTGAAGTTATTGATGCATGTTTGATAGTTATCGATATATAACTATATTTGAGATCTATTTCACTTTATCTATCATTCATTTTTGCTAACTCGTTTATTTTAGTCTAGATTGACCCATTCATTTTTTTTATAATACTCGAGCCAAACCGAGATGTTTCAGATCCTCCATCTTAATTCTCTAGAGTGGATGCCCTGTCTATTAGCTAGTAGTTACTTTTGCCATCTATGTATATATGTGATGTTATGTTGTATCTTATGTCGAGCTAAACTCCTTTTGTGTATATATTCATATTTTGAGATGTAGCACCTTGTATATGTGTAGTCTACATCATGTATCTATTTTGGGTCAGTTTAGACTTATATCTATTTCTATTCCGCTACGTCTGATCTGTGATTCTATGATCTTTATTTATGATATGTTGTTCTGGATTTTATTATAACCACTGTAGTTTTGTTTTAAGCTTGAATTGCATACGGCAATTCCACTTGTTTAAAGAAATGTATAACATATTAATCAACGTATCGATGCCCACTTAAAGTAAAATTCACAGATAATCGCTTGTAACCAACCCTATTCTCTACACTAGCCGAAAATATTACTTTGTAATATTCTTTGTTAGTGTGGGTCTTGGGGTGGGGCATCACAACTTGGTATCAGATTTGAGTTCAGAAAAAATTATGATATTACAGATACGAATCGTGGTTTAGGCAGGTCTTAGGAATCCTCCCTTAGGTTTTCATGATAGTATATCCTTTTGTGTCTATCTTTAGAATTACTAATATCGAATCATATGGCTCTTAAATAATATTTTATCTTATCTTATTCCTTTCAGAATCTTAGAAGGCTGGTGGTAGACCACCTACTCATTCTATTAGTACGCAGTCCAGTGGCCCTCTTTGGAACGGAGTGTTTATGTCCGTTGAGTAGATCATGGAACTCGTAGAAATACTCAGCCTTCTAGACCTTCTCTGGATCTTTCTGTTCCCAAGTCAAGTTTTGCATGCATGTGCAGTAACTTTGCGCATCTTGGTGGCTATCCCTTTAGAGGTTCTGAGAGTGTGTTGAGGTGCAGGCATGGTTTAGGACATGCGAGCAGATATTTTCTCGATGGAACTTTCTTATCAGCATAGACTTCAGGTAGCATCTAGTCAGTTTCAGGAGCGAGCTCTAGATTGGTATGAGCTTCTTATAGTAGAGGTGGATGAGTCTATCATATCTTGGGAGCAGCTTAAGGAGCGTTTTGAGTTTAAGTTCATTCCTGAATTCAAGAAGGCCTAGTTAGTTAAGAGGTTTATTGAGCTGAAGTAGGGAAAGTCTTCTGTACCGGAGTATGTGTCGGCCTTCGAATCCCTTTTCAAGTACGGGGTCGAGTACATTAGTACACCGCTAAAGAAGAATCAGAAATTCATTGAGCGGTTAAGAAAGCATCTTAGGAAGGTGTTGTTGTTGCAATTGAAGTTTTCTTTTAAATAGTTATTTGATTCGGCCCTTAGGCTTGAGGCATTTGAGAAAGATAGTGAAGAAGATGTAGCAGAGGAGAGCTTTCATCCTAAGAATAAGCAACCTTTCAACAAGTTCAAACCTTTTCATCCTAATAAGAAGATCAAGAAGCAAGGTTCTAGTTCCACTCGAACATACCCATATCGAGGAGAATGCTACAATTGTGGTTCCAAAAAGCATTTCATTAAGGATTGTCCTAAAGCTCCACTTTGTCGTTGTTGCAAGAAGGAAGGTCACCTTGTATCATCTTGTCCTCGAGCGGGTTAAGGACTCACTTCTGGGAAGCTTAGTGTTGTGCAAGCTTGTGGTGGAGCTTCTCAGCGTCGAGGTATATCTCCTTCTATTTTGAAGGTGTTATTGATTTTTAGAATCTTTCTATTTGGGTTCTCTTCGATACGGGGGTATCTCTCTCATTCAAATCAAGGAACTTGTTGATGCTCTATCTTTAGATGTTGTGTGCTTAGTGACTTTGCTGAAAATTGTGAACCCGATAGACAGATCTACAACCCTCAATATGATCTATAGAGATGTTGAGATTATCTTATGTGGCCATTCTTTTCATGCCAATCTTCGCGTCATGCATTATCTTGGATTTGGAATGATTTTGGGAATGGAGTGGCTTAACTGTTATGAAGCCCATATCCCATGTCCCGGAAGAACTATTAACCTTTGACATCCAGAATCTGTTTAGCGAATTTCTATTATTCTTTTTGACGTTGATTCTAATTCGGTAGCATCCTTATTTTCTCTTGACTCTCGAGAAGACGATGGTATTTCTCGAATCCCTATTGTTTGTAATTATCCTAATATCTTTAAACCAGTTTCGGGGTTGCCTCACAAGCGCTATTGAGTTGTATTCTTATACCTAGAGCTCAACCAGTTAGTCATCCTCCTTACTGAATTCTGGTAAGGAGAATGAAGAGTTGAGGAAGCAGTTGTTGGATTTGGAAGTGAAGCAGTTTATTCAGTCTAGTTCTTCTCCTTCGAGAGCTTCTGTCATGTTTATGAAGAAAGAAAACAGTACTCTTAGGCTTTGCGTAGATTATCGCGAGCTTAATGAGCTTACCGTTAAAAACAAGCATCCCCTACCTAGGATCGATGACCTTTTTAATTAGCTTTGGGGTGCTAAGGCCTTTTCTCGGTTAGACATAGCGACCGGTTTTCATCAGCTTTGTGTGGTAGAGGATATCATTCCTCTGACTTCGTTTTGTACCCGTTCTAGTTCTTATGAGTGGCTCATATGCCCTTCGGGTTAACGAAAGATCCAGCTTATTTTTTTGATCTCATGAACTGTGTTTCCAAGAATTAGTCAATCAATTCATTCTTATATTCAATGATGATATTCCTATTTAATCAAAATTTAAGGAAGAGCATGAGGAGCATCTTTGGATTGTTTTAGAGACACTTAGAATGTAAATTGAAATTCTAAGTGTCATTTCTAGCAAAGGCTAGTGAAGTTTTTGGGGAATGTAGTTTTTGAAGAAGGCATTCCTATTAATCCATCAAAGATTAAAGCTATTCAGAATTGGAAGAGGCCTAAGAATGTATCAGAGATTCACAGTTTTCTTGGATTGGTGGGTTATTACTGTCGATTCATAAAGGACTTTTCCAAGATCGTCTTACCTGTTTCTTCTTTGACTAGGAAAGGGGTTTAGTATATTTGGTCTGATAAGTGTAAAACTTCTTTCCAGAAGCTAAAGGAACTCCTTTCCAACGCTCTTGTTCTTGTGGTTCCGGATGAGAACCAAGATCTTATGGTCTACACAAATGCTTTAGATTTGGTTTGGGTGCTGTTCTTATGCAGTGAGATCGTGTTGTTGCTTTTGATTTGACGTAGTTGAAGTCGAATGAGGTTAGATACACCACTTATGATTTGAGGCTCGCGACTATTGTCTTTGCTTTGAAGATTTGGCAACATTATTTGTTGGGTAAGAGATTTGTACTTTATACCGACCATAAGTCGTTAAAATACTTATTCACTCAGAAGGAGCTTAACATGCAATAATAGAGATGGCTCAAATTCCATGCTCCCTACAATAGTGATATTCAGTACACTCCGAGGAAGGTGAATCGAGTAGCGGATGCTCTTAGTCCTAAACAGCAAGCTATTGTCTCTGTGATGTTAGCTAAGTGAAAGGATCTTAATATTTTATCTTCTTGTGAGATTGGAGATCGTATTCTAGATTCTAGTTCTTCCATCTTATTATTTAGCATGGAGGTTTGTCCAAGTCTTTTGGATTGGATTGCGAAAGTGCAGAAGTGTGATCCTGATCTATCTCATCCTTTTCAGCAATGTGGTGGTGTTTCCTAAAGTGATTAGTTGTGGGATTTTGTTGTTGATGCTCATAGTTGTCTTCGTAGGAGAGGTAATCTTGTAGTTCCCGATGTTGGTGATCTTAAGAGAGATATTCATAAGGAGTGTCCTCACTCCAAGTATATTATTCGTCCTGGTAGTAGTAAGATGTATGCTGATATGAAGCGTCTTTAATATTGAGAAGGTATTAAGTGGGATGTGGTGGAGTTTGTGAAGCGTTGCTTGACTTGTCAGCTTGTTAAAGCCGGACATCAGCGTCTTAGTGGTATTTTGTAACCATTGGAGGTCTCGATGTGAAAATAGGACTTGGTATTATGAGCTTACTTTCATAAGTTCATATTTGAATCCTCTTAGTGTGATCATAATCTTATTATTCCTTTTTCCTTTTTAGGTTTCTATGGATTTCATCGATGGTCTTCCTCGTTTGAGGGCTGGCAATGATAGCTTGTGGGTGATTGTTGATCATTTGACCAAATCAGCCCATTTTATTCCTGTTAAGTCCAATCAGACTACTCCTCAGCTTACTAAGATCTATGTTAATGAGATCGTAAGACTTTATAGCATCCCTAGTGCCATTGACCGAGATCCCTTTCTTACAAGCGGATTCTAGAAAGGTCTCCAGAAAGCTTTGGGTTTGAAGCTTAATTTCAGCACTGCTTATCATCCGTAGACAGATGACAGATGGAGCGAGTTAATAAGATATTGGACGACTTACTTCGTGCTTGTGTTCTTGACTTAGGTGGGAGTTGAGAAGATCATATCTACCTTATTGAGTTTGCTTACAACAACAATTTCCAATCTAGCATCGGCATGGCTCTTTTCGAGGCCCTTTATGGAAGGCCGTGTCGATCACCTTCTTATTGGCTTGAATCCAGGGAGAAACTCATTTTAGGCCCCAATTCTTTTCGTGAAGCATCCGAGAATATCGATCTCATTCGATAGAGAATGAAAGAGGCACAGAGCAGGCAGAAATCCTATGCGGATAATAGGAGGAAAGCATTAGAATTCTCTGTAGGAGATCGAGTCTTCATTCGTGTATCTTAATTGAAGGGTGTGATATAGTTCAGTCATTTTGGGAAGTTGGCTTTGGGATATATTGGACCATGCCTAATCACTGAACGTATCGACCCTATTGCTTATCGGATATCTCTTCCAGCCTAGTTCTTCGGAATTCATGATGTATTTCATGTTTCTCAGCTTCGGAAGTGCCTTTGGGATTCAAATTATATTCTTGAGCCAAAAATTCTTGAGGAGCTTAAGGTTTCACCTGACCTTACTTATGAGCAGAGACCTATCCATACTGTTGCATCAGAGGTTAAATGCCTTCGAAATAAAGGCGATCCACTCGTTAAAGTCCAGTGGTCTAGCAATCCAAAGGACTGTTCATGGAAGACTAGAGAGTTTGTCGAGCGAATGCATCCTAAGTTATTTTCTCATGCTCATTAGTGGTGAGACTCTTACTTTGAATTATTTCATGCTTATGATATTATCCTCTTTGATACATGCATCGTTGTATTGCTATTGACTTTCTCTTAAGGAAAATTGCGGCAACATAATTTTTATAAGAGGGACTCTGTAATAATCATGGTCAAGATTACCTAGAATTAAAATTCAAAATATGATTTAATTAATTTTAATTAATTGATTGAATAAATTTGGGGATTTTATGATTATTGTGTTTCCAAATTTAAAAAGGACTTGAGTGGGAATAAATTAAGAACTTACTGAATTTTCCTTTTTGTAGTTAATTCTTATATTTAATAATATAAGAACAATTTGGAAAAAACGAATAAATAAATTGTATGAAAATAATTTCATTGTTTGAAATATGATTTCTGAATTAATGGTTTATTTTATTAAAAAAATATAGGGAATAACTTTTCATTTTAAAAAGTTGTATCTAATTTGATAAAATATTTCAATATTAGTAAAAAAAATGAGATTTTGACATGCTATTTATTTTTGAAAAATTGTAGAAATCAACGTTAGTTAAATTAGAACATTATTTAAATCAAATTAGTGTTTATAAAGTGTTAAAATGAAATAATACAAATTAGCAACACTTTCTTTTAGGAAAATTAGTAGCACTTGGTTTATATATTAACCGATTTAGTCCAAACTAGAGAAATAAGAAATGAGAACATATGTATATTGTTTCTCATTCTCATTTCAACACCAAAACCAGAAAAAAAATACATTAAGTCCAAAAACCCTAGTTCTCAAATTTTCAAATTAAAGATTGAAATCAAAGGGTTTTTGTTCAATTCTAGTGATATTGATAAGAGGTAATCTCTTCTACCTTTCTATGTATCTAATTAGGGATTTAATTCAGTTTTAATTTCTGATTTTGATCATTCCTATCAAACCTTTGATCATAGCCTAGGTTGTAGTTGAAATAAGAAGACATAGGAGGTTCTAAGCTAATATCTTCCATTGCAGGTTTGTTTAGGTGAGTTTATCTCACAATTTCTAGTCTAAGATGAATATTTGCTGCTATTATAAGAATTTGGTTGAATCTCTAGTGTATATGATCTCAGTGTATTGATGAATCCTTTGTCTATTTGAATTGGATACTCTGTTTGTTGAAAATGCACTTATGAAATCATGATTTTCATTCAATTATACATGTATATATGCTTGAATGTTTGCTAGTTTAGTACCCCAGACCATTAGAGAAGCAATACCGAAGAAATGAGCGGAATTTGATCGTCGGAGAGCCACCGGAATCGCTTGGAAGTCAGCCTAGGCGAGGGAACCGGTGGACCGGTATGCCCTACCGATGTATCAGTCATAGTCTGGACTTGACTCCCATGCTATGTTTAGATGTTCTTCGATCGACTTGTTCACCACTTGTTTACCATTTGATTCCTTGAGATTGATTACTTGATTTTGATGTTGCATTTCATATCAATTTCATTGATATTTTTGGATTTTGATTTGGGAATTGATGAATTCATTTTAATGTTTTATACCATAGAGTTGTTCTATGGATCTTGGGAGTAAGACACTTTTGATGCACGTTTTTGAATTGAATTTATAAACGGCTGATTTCTAAATCAATAAAAATCTTTTTAAGTACAAATCTAATTTCTATATAAATAGTTTTAGAAATATATATATATATATATATAGTGTTATTCTCTTTGAAAATGGTTTTAAAAATTATTTGGAGCAATGATTTGAAAAGTGTACTTGTGTGTGTGTATCCGCTATAAATCAATGTTTTGCCAAAAATGATTTTAAAGTGAAGAATTTTATATAAAAAAATTGCACGACATTGATTCAGTGAGGAATTGATTTAAGTGGTTAAATAAAACGAGTGGTATGGAACGCTCGCTTTTCTTTGACCGGTTAATCTTGGACTTGCTCGACCGAACCATTGCTACACACAAGTAGAGTTTACTATTGTATGGTAAATGTTTGGGTAAACCGACGTGGTATAGGACACATGGTCGTTATCTATTTGGTTGCTATATGAAAGTATTTAACATTTTTATCAACAAGTTTATAACTCGCCTTCGGAGTTTATAGGACTTGCTCCTATCTTGGAGTTTATAGGTCTCGTACCTGTCTTGATGTTTATAGGACTTGTTCCTATCTTAATGTTTATAGGTCTCGTGCCTATCTTGATATTTATAAACATATATGTCTATCTTGGAGTTACATGCATGTAGGTGAATTTATTTCACCAATCTTAGAGTTTGGTGCCTTCTACCTTTTTTAGGAGATTTCTAGATTTCTATTTGTGAGATTTCTGGATTTGATGTTGTTTGAATTATCACCAAATAATTTTTGGTATTTTTCCTTATAATAAGCTATATCGAGTTTTAGTATTTGGCGATTTAAAGTTATTGATGCGTGTTTGATATTTGTCGATATATGACTATATTTGAGATCTACTTCACTTTATCTATCATTCATTTTTGCTAACTTATTTATCTTAGTCTAGACTGGCCCATTTATTATTTTTATAATACTCGGGTCAGACTGAGATGTTTCAAGTCCTCTAGCTTGATGCTTTAGAGCGGATGCCCTATCTATTAGCTAGTAGTTACTTATGTATATATGTGATGTTATGCTGTATCTTATGTCGAGCTAGACTCATTTTGTGTACATATTCATATTTTGAGATGTAGCACCTTATATATGTGCGGGCGACATCATGTATCTATTTTGGATCGGTTCAAACTCATATCTATCTGTATTCCGCTATGTTTGATCTGTGAGTCTATAATATCTATTTATTATATGTTATTCTGGATTTTATTATAGCCACCGTAGTTTTGTTTTAAGCCTAAATTGTATACATCGATTCCACTTGATTAAAGAAATGTATAACATATTAATCGACTTATCGATGCTCGCTTAAACTAAAATTCACGGATGGTCACTCCTAACCAACCCTATTCTCTGCACTAGCCGATAATATTACTTTGTAATATTCTTTGTTAGTCCGGGTCTCGAGGTAGGGCATCATAGTACACAGTATTGATCTTATATTAGTGATCGTACATGGTATTGACTTTATATTAGTAGCTATGACTATTATTGGCCTTATAGTATAAACCATATGTATTGACAGATGATGACGAGATACCAATATACGTTTATGATAACACATTTGACTACGTGACGTTATATTTGATATATTTATATATCTATATGGCATTGTGTTCCTTTATGGTCCCGATGGCATATTATACGGGATACACCTACCTTCCTCTTTTGTAGAGACGTTATGCGAATTTATTAAAAATCCTTGATGGTCAAGGTGGAGATGACGATGATCATTTATGAGTAGACTATATATTACTTATGCTCGATATAGGGTACGGTGAGGTCCACATAGGTTTTGGATATCTAAAGTATATCATATCACTTATGCTCGATATGGAGTACGGTGAGATCTACACAAGTTCGTTCAATTGGGATGCGACTCGACGTCTATGGTACACTGAGGCACCGACTCTATTTATTTTGGACCCCTAAAGGGAATTATTGGATTGCGATCAACGTCTAATGTATACTCAAGTTTTAGGTCTATAGAGTTGGTTATATATCACTTATGCTCGATATGGGGTATGGTGAGATCTACACGAGTTCGACCACTTTGGATGCGTCTCGGGGTCTATGGTACACTGAGGTACAGACTCTATTTATCTAGGGTGAGTCTACTGTAGACTCCATTTATCAGAAATGATTAGTATCAATTTACATTCTTTGTTTACCGCTTATAGTTATATTACGTGTTATATTAGCTGTTTGATAATATTGTCATGTATTCTAGGATATGCTTATATTATGATATTTATTTCATTTCTGCATTTTTATCTTATGTTACCTTGTTAAAATATATACTATTACATATCAGTCACGTTATATTTGTTGTGCTGACTCATTGATTATAAGAGAAAAGCAGGTTATGATATGATTTCCTATCATTTAGGTAGGTTTACTTTACTGTTTATGGACGGTCTAGATTACCCCTAAGCCACGATTATAGAGAGGACCAGCAGTGATTTAGAAATTCCTATTTATTTGTATATAGCTTTGATATACAGTATTTTGAGACGATTCCCCTCACACCAGGCTTTCAGCCTGACACACGTTTTGTCTGTTTATGTCATGATAACTCTCGTGTACTCGATTGAGTGGTTTGGGAGACATGTGCTTTGGGGATACGCTATCAGGAGGTGCAGCTAGAGCACTTTGGAGGCATGACATCGATATATTTAGGATATATAAACTTGATATTTTAGTAGTACATGGCAGACTTATTATTTGTGTATGAGACTGTTGTATCATATATTTATTCAGAACTTTATGTATTCCGACTTTCTGTACTGATAGTTATTTATCAATTGCTTCTGGTAATGTGGTCTCTTATATATTGTCATTCTATCATGTTCATGTATATTGGGTATATTATATTTTTTCATTCCGTTATGAGGTCCCTTCGACATCTTGGTTTAGTGTTTTGTTCTAATTTCACCCGACAATTTGCCTTTTGTGATATTCGGGAATCTATCGTTGATATGAGACGATGACTTTTGGGTTTTACGAAGAGCGGGTTGTTACACCTAATATATTAGTGTGTATGAATTAGCAACTAAAAATATTTTAGTATTTATGGCTGACTAAATGTGAATAGTAAATAGATTAGCAAAGTGATTAAGGAAAAGATATTCTGGTGAATAGCAAAAGATATTTTCTAGGAGCGTGAGGTGTAAAGCAAGGCACATGAGAGGGAGCATGCATGGCGAAAACTTCCATGGAGGGTAAGAGGTAATTGGTTACCTCTTAGCCACTTCTACATAAGGTTCTTTATATGATATCATTAACCCATTTTCTAATTTATAAAGATAGAAACAACTTAGTCTTAATCCTCTTCTATCTTCACTAATCAATCTTTAATCAATGCAAATCAACACTAAAACTCGGGCTATATGCCTAAAACAACATATCAACTAAGGAAAGAAATATGAAGCTTGAAGAAAAGGAGCACAAACCCAAAATTTATAAGAGGGTCGTGAGAAATTAAGGGAGCTAGGAGGTGGCCAGGTGCACAAGTGAAGGCAAGGTTGGATCTTTGGGTGTTTGATGATGGTAGGAAGTGTTCTTATGGTTCTAGTGGTTTGTGCTTGGTTGTAGGATTAGTTTTAGGTGAGTTAACTCACCATTGAAAAGTAAATGATGTGTGCAAATATAAAGTTCATTAACTAAGTAAAGTTATAACTATGGACCCCTCTTGCTTTTTAAAGCAAATAACAAATCTATATTGTATATCATCACTTCTATGCCCTCTACAACATGTAACGTGGCCTTGAATTTGTGTTTACATGTTTGGTTTGGTTGTATGTGGCATTGAAATGTGCTCGAAGGAATTTAAAGCGAGAATAATCGTTATAAGTGCACTTTGAATCCCTTCTATTTTAACTTGCTTTCAAATTATTATATGTGAATATATTGTAAAAGTATATATTTTGGTTGTGCTCTACAATTATAATCGTGCATGAGATAGTGAGGAAGTGGTTTGAAAATTTATAGAACTTGTAGGACAAGGTGACAAAATTTATAGTGAAATAGTCGCTATATGGGCACTATGAAAATTCTTTGTGTTCGATGATTTTTAGTACGAATTTGAAAGACATCCTTAAGGGTTTATTTGTTGTTTTAATAAGTACTATATGTGTACTTCTTGCTGTAAAAAAAGTGGAGTTTAAATCGATTGTTAACTAATTGAAAATTGGTTTAACATTTAGGACTTTAAAACTGGTTTTGTGGCAAAAGTGTGAAACTACAACACTTTCTGGGTGTTTTTAAACTTTTAGCAGTTCTATAACTATTGTAGTATGTTATTTGAGACTTTAAATGGTTTAAAAATGATATTTAATAAAGTATTTTTCCAAAATCCTTTTAGGGACGTTTAATAACATATATTAGAACGTTTTAACAGTGGTTTCAAGTTTAAATATGTATGCTTTAATTATTTATGAATTTTTAAAGTAAAAGGTTTTATATATAAAAACATTTTTTTATTAATTTTTGTTAAATTCTAATTTAGTTATTTTTTAAGCAACATTATATATGGATAATTAGAATGCATTTATAAATATTTTAGAAGTATTTTATTTGTATATAAGTTTGGGGAGTAAGTTAATTGTTTTATAAAAGATAAATGGAGTTTTTTTTATAACATTAAGTTATAATAAATGGTTTTTAGAAGTTATTAAAATTTGTAATACTTTGTTAAATAATTGTAGATATAATAAGGTCTTTAAAAAGAATTTTTTAAAGATAATGTTAAATATAAAATGGCTTTGGTTTTATAGTCAACAATATTTTTGTAACATTTGTTCTTAATCCTTTTAACTATACTTATGAATGTAATTAGATCTTTAAAAAAACATGTTTTAAAGATAATTGTAAGTGTGAAATGTTTTGAGTTTATAGTAAACTATAGTATATGAATGTATTTTGAAGTATTGAAAAGAGTAGAAATAAATAGTGAAGTGGTAGTATACATGTATATATCTTTTATAAAGGTATTTTAAATTTATATACAAGTACTTACGAAGAAAGGGGATTAGAAGTGGCATATGTGATTTGATCGTGTTTGTGTGCTTATTCGTCTAAGGAAAGTATTTACTTCTATACTTAGGACTTAAAGCCCATGCAATAGATTTATTCTATCTATGAGAGTTAAGAATGAGGTGTCAAGGTAGGGCTTGGATGCAATCTGTTATTTAACCTAACCGGCTTCACTCTTGACCGAGGGAAGCGTAAGTTGAGAAGGTCTGAAATGGTGATAAGTACATGAGACTTGATTTCCATATGCGATCATTTTATTACTATTGAACTTGACAAAATTAACTTAAGAAGTATATAAAATCTTTATGGCTTCATACGGTCTGAGATTCCCCAGGGGGGACTCATTAGTATGAAACATCTCTTGCTTGAAGAACATATATATACGAGATCTCCCAAGGAGGACTCCTTTTTATCACTTGCTTACTTCTAAGAGAACCTGAATTGAGTTAACAAAATATTCATCGATTTAGTTTTTAAGAGTCCAAGATCGGACAAGTGCACTTATGTATTACTTCCTGAAAACCACTTCAAAATTGATATACGAGTTATATGTTTTGAAAGCGGTTGTGAAGTGGAATGGTATGGAATTCAACTGTCTATCCTAAGGTTAAGTCCAATGAAGTGGTCAATGCTAACATTTCAGCCAAATGCTATAAAGTTAAACAGTCTATCCTAAGGTTAAGTACAAGGGAGAGATCAGGTTAGCATTCGTTAAACAACTTACACTGGAATTCATAGAGAGATTCGTGAACTATTCGAGTGATAATGGCTCGTGTGTTGAGATGCTGGAATCCATGGAGAGATTCAAGGTCTATTCGAGTGATGAAGGCTCGTGTGTTAAGATATTGAACATGACTTCACTGTTGAAAATGATAGAAAAGAAACGAGGACACATAGCCAGTGGGTTTAGGTAACCCAAGGGTACATCAACACAAAACATCTAGAGATGCTTTGATTGTGGCACGCGGCAGTTGATGATATACAGTACCACTTGTTCAAGCGTCGACCAACTCTATTCTACCTTGTAGTATGTTTTATCTGGAGATATACATGTGGTTTCGAAAGGTACTTTCTGACCCTTATCAGGAGGTTGGCCTCGATGTACCGAGGAGACCTCCAACGGAAATCCATATGCGAACGAACCTTAGCAGTTTTAGTTGTACTTCTAATATTATCGTGTTGTGAGATGCAAGCAGCAAAACTTTTTTTTTATATTCTACACCCTAGACACTACCTATTATACCACCTTATGTACTTATTATATGGTTTTGGTTCTTATGAGAGGAAAATCATTTTGGTTATTTGGTTGGTCTTAAAGGATACTATTATATTATGCTGATGTTTCTTGAGTTTCTCACATAAGACTTATATCTGACTTGAGGTTTTATTTTTCCCTTAATTCCTCAGGTTCTCTTTCAAGCTATTTGAGAAAGGCACGTTTTAATTGATATTCTTTGGAGCTTTAGTAGATGAGCTAGATGCTTCGATTCGTCCAAAGTTTTATTTTATTTCCACTACACTACTATTATATATATAGGCACTTGTGAGGATAGGATGTTATAACTGTCCAGGCCGATGATAGTGCTTAGGATTTTAACTCTTAAATGTTATGTATCCTAGAGTGACACTTTATACTATCGTTTTCATAATATATGTTGTGGTTCCACCGTGATATTTTGGTGTTGCGTTCTTTCTTCTCGTTTTATTTTCCTTTTTATTTACCCTAACAGTCTTTCTTTCTCACACTTGGGTGCTTGATACGTGAACAACATGGATATATTAGTGTCGACATTTGGGGTTCGAAAAGGCGGGTCGTTACACTTGGTATTAGACCTGAAGGTTAGCAAAACACCTTGGCTTTGGTTGGGTATAACTCATTAGAGATAAGCTAAACGATGCCTTAAAATGAGTTGAGTGTATTACATATATAGGAGCATATTTGTATTTGTTATAAACATATTACTTAAAGGTATTTCAGCTATGAAAATCAAAGATATTATATAAGGTAACTTATATAAGTGTGAATTTTTAAAATGTATTTTAATTCATGTAAGGAATGATGAAGGTCATTCGTTATCCTTCATTAATTAGTTTAGCCGTGCTCGACCAGTTTATGACCATTGGTATACTTTCTATACTAATTTGACATGCTCAGCCAGTTTATGAGCATTGTTATCATTTGTAGATTGATTAGTCATGCTCGACTAGTTTATGAGCATTAGTATCATTTGTAGATTGATTTTTCATGCTTGACCAGTTTATGAGCATTTATTGTCATTTATTGATTATTGATTTGTGTTTGACAATCTTATGAGAAGTTTACCTTTTTACTACATGGAATGGATAGATCATAATTATGGGTGCATTATAACGAACACCTTATGAATTGAATTTCAAAATTTTTGTATAAGTCATTCGGTGATAATGTTGGGTTAGAAGTTCATTCTAATTGTAAAGGAAATTCAATGTATTTTCTAAGTATGGTTTATAAAATTTTGTTTATAAATGAAGACGGTTTTAACTGATACTTTGAGAACTTTAATCCCAGTGCCTTTGAAAATGGTTTCTAAGACTTTAGAGAACATAATAGCAGTATTATTTTGAAAGTATCAGGGAATACTAACATCTTGGAAAGAGTTTTAAGATTTGTTCGAGTTCGAGGTTGCACTCGGAATCAACGAGTCAATTCGAGAACAAAGTATTTTTATATTATCTAGTTCGAGTAGCTCAAAAGTGACTAAAAATGGGCGAGATATGTGTTTAGTTGGTAAGCACTTCTCATAGGCATTACCTTCTTAGTAAGGGAATATATGGTATGACTTGGTAGGACCCGTTTCCACAATATCATTTTGGTGTTACTCGATTTATTCATATTTTCTATGGATTTTAAAGTAAATATTTGAGAAATTGGTTTATAAATTGAGATCATAATAGTTAGTAATGTTATACAAGTATTTGATGCGGATTTGAAAATGATTTTGATTTAATATTGAAAGTATGATTTGATATACAAAAGATACATATATATATTATTATCCAAAATGATTTAGAATAAAACTCGGATATTAGCTTTCTATGTGGAAGGATTTGTATATATACCATGAAGATAGCCCGAGTGGTAGTGGCATAACCCAAATGATTATGAAACTTTTTCCCATTTTCCCTTTGGAGTAAAGTGTGTCTAATAAATAAGTGAAACTCTGATAATTTATTTTATTAACACATATATCCTATACATTAAGATAGTGTGGTATGTTCATTTTGGACTGGAGTATAAACACCAACTGGGTGCGACTGACCACCCATCAACTAACTCTGGTCCCGAGAGCGTAGATTGGAGTATAAAGACCAAATGGGTGTGACGGACCACCCATCAACCAACTCCAGTCCTCAAAGCTAGGAATGGAATATAAATACCAGAAGGGATGCGATTCGACTGTCCATCTATCAACTCTGATTTCTTAGCAAGTCCTGTAGTATAAAATGTGGATGTGGTTCAACCATCCACTTTCCAACTCTACCCTCACTTGGGGGCACACTTATCACACAAAATTGGATGTGATCCGATCATCCAGCACTAAGCGGGCACGACACGACCGTCCATGCATTAACTCTTGTCCTCAGCATGGGATCCATAACATAAATTTATAGGGATGCACTCCAACCCTACAAGAAAAAATTTCTTCCTTGATTCGATAAGGAGATGCAGATTCGCAAAACGGACCTAGCTGGATGTCCTATTCTGAATTGATATTACTACCATCCAACCGCAAATGAATGTGGCATGATCTTTCATCTACTAACCATCGCCTGTGATTCGATGGACTGTGCGTGCAACATGGACAGGTGTGACCCAACCACCCACCAATCAATTCCTTCCTACAATTTAGTAGGATAAACATCAAATAAAAGTTGTCGTAGTGTGATCGACCACACTTCGACTTTCGCCATTGACTAGTGCCAGAGGAATTAATTGAGAAAAATGCGGTCCGACCATTATCTGCTAAAACTCTTAGTACCTAGAGTGCAGACAGGGGTATAAACACCAAATAGGTGTGATTAATGGCCCTTCAACTCACTATGATCCCCAAGGTGCGGCTATGAGCATAGATAAATGAATGAATATGACTCGACCATTCACTCACTAACTCTGACCTAAACTCGACATGAGGAGTATAAACTCACTACATGTGCAATTAGACCATCCACGAACTAACTCTGCTAACCCAAGACTGGAGGCAGAAGTACAAATCACCAAAAGAAGAGAAAGGCGACTCGCTACATCTCCAGCTTAGCGTCCTTTACAACTGAAGGCAACGACTACAAGGAGACCCTAATGCTAACCAATCGGAATGATGCCAGAAGTTCTGGGCAACCAATTATATCGTACCGCCGGATCGACGGGAAATATCGATCTGCACCTTTCATATCATACCATTGGATCAACAGGAAATGAGGTCCGAGCATTCTACATCGTGCTGTTGAATCGACGGTAAATATCGATACTCTTCGATTACAAATCGATGTGACCCGAACGTCCATCGAATACCTTTGACCACTAGAGCATGGATAGAAGAATAAACCACAAATGAGTGTGACTTGACCATTCATCCTCCGTCGCCTTCCTTCGATCCATTCGGAAAAGCATGAAACTGGATGGGCATGACCTAATTGCATTTGAGCTGACATTATCCCTAGTACCGACGGGAGAATGTAAACCGAAATGGATGTAGTTAATCGCCTAACTCCAAAAGAATGCAATGTGACCATTCATTCTTTTACTTTTACCATGATTCGATTAAAAGAGCAATTCAAAACAAGTGCAACCTAAACATCTGCACACCAATTCTTTCCCTAGATTCGGTAAGGGAAGCATCAATCCCGCATTGGATCTGACTGGACGATTCAATCTTCAGTTCTTGCCCAGAGTATGGCGACATAAGCAGAAAAGTGAGTGTCATTGACCATCCAATACCTAGCTCATGTCCGAATGTCGGCAAAGAAACAATGTATTTTGCCTAGAGATAAGAACTAAAACATAATGCAGGATAGGCACGACTCAGCCTTCCATCAGTTAACTCGATCCCATGGTTCAATGGGATAGAATACAAAATTGAAGTGGACATGATTTACCTTGCCACTTATCGAGATATTCCCCAGACTTGGGGGCACGTGCGAGAAATAAGACGAATGTAATTTGATCGTTCATCAAACAACTCAGGCTCTTACAGCTTGGACTACAGTATAAACACAGCAGAAGCTAGGCTCGATCATTCGCACAATACGTCCATCAACCCAAGATTAGGGGCACGAGTCTAATCAGCCAAGAGCTGGATACGACTACTCAATCCTATAACTCGTGCCTAGTATTTATAACAACTTGAAGTTACGAACGAGAGGATGCTTAGAGATAGAATCATTAGATCAACGCCTGGACTTATGGGCAACTGATCATCATTCTGACGCTTCCGATGTGCAATGGATTGCAAGTACATTGAATGGAAAGCGCATTGCTCGGAAACACAAGTAGATTCAAACTCATGGTTGGAGCCAGCTATGCTGCAGCACGCGATACAAGGCTAAAATCTACTAAGCCTTTGATTCAACGTTCCTACAAGCCTGATCATTTACCATTGCAAATAAGCACATAAAGCGCCTACAACCCATCACAAGTACTAAAGATTAGATCACAACTCAGCGCAATGATGACGAAAGAATAAACTGCGTTGCTCCGACTGAATCTTGATGTGTTCGCTTGGAATCAACCTTATATATACATATGGACTCTCACCATCCATTGAGAACCCTACATTAAATGTCGACCCTAGGCATGTCTCGGTGAACAAAATGATACGACGTGGATCCGGAGAGATCTGTTGCACTTAAAGAGGAGGTGAATTTACTCAAAACCGATGGGTTCCTCTACCTAAAATGAGTATCCAATCCTTTGCTTATAGGAAAAACAAACGGAGAGCGGCGAACATACGTTGACTACTCATAATTGCACAAGGCGCGAAGAAACACAGTCTTCCACTTCCAAGGATCAACCAACCAGTGGACTCGACCATCGGACATGAATTACTCACTTCCATGGACGTAAACTCCAGATACAATCAGGTACTGAAGCATGTCCCAGACCAAAAATGCAATGGTTTTTTTACTGACCTAGGCCAATAGTGCTATGTTGCAATCCACGGACTCAAACTTAAGGAAAATGGTGCTACTTACCAAAGGACGGTTAATAGATCGCTCAAAAATCAGATCAGCCGATTGATGAAAGTATATATGGTTAATATGCTCGTGAGATCACGACTATCAAACGACCACATCGATGACTTGGCAGAGATATTCAGTGGTCTCCAAAAAATGCGGAATAAAACTCGATCCTTTGAGTTTCTCTTTCAACGTTGCATCGGAAAAATTCTTGGGTTTCATCATCGATTCTCGTGGAATTAAGGCTAATTTCCAAAAAAATCCGACAATTGGAGACATCTATGCACCGAGGACAACCAAGCAGGTACAGAACTTAAGTCGGAAGATTACCGTCCTAAGTTGATTCAGCTCTGGGACCATCTACAAGTGAATTCTCTTCTTCAACCTGACCAAGAGAGGGAAAAGAACTTTTGACTGGACTAACAACTACGTTGATGCAATTCCAACTCTTATAGATCGCTCAGAGAGACCTCCATTTTACCCAGACCTTTGGATCGCAAAGATTTATACATCAATTGGGCCGTGTCAACACACGCCATAAGCATCGCAATGCTATGTGAAGAGAAACGTATCCGAAGATCAGTATATGATGAAAGCTAGCTATTGACAACCTCACCCCGTTAACGTCTATATCGACCAGCCGTTACGATAGGTCCAATAGCAACCTTAGATGTCTGGAAGGTTACTCAAATGGAATATTGAGCTAAGCCAATTTGATATCACTTATCGCCCTCAGAGAGCTATCCATGGTCAAACATTAGCACACTTCATATCTGAATTCACTACTTTAGACGACTATACGAAGAGCAGTGGAAAACCGTCCAATCGATGGAGAACATACATAAATGGAACTTCCGATAATCGGCTTTCTAACGTCGAAGTTGCGTTAATGACTCCTGAGGAACGATCGATCTATTACACCCTAAAACTCAACTTCACTGCAACAAATAACGAAGCTATATATGAAGCCTTAGTCACCACACTCAAAATTGCAAGAAAACCAGGAGTGGAAACTTTACATATCTTATGCGATTACTGGTTAGTAGTATGCCAAGTTAGGGAAGATTATCTGACTAGGGGGCAATGTCTTGCTCCTTATCTTAGTTGGGTCCAAGAGCTACTAGCCGACTTTGAGTATTACACCATTACACACATCCTCGGAGAACAAAACGAAAAAGCCGAGTCACTGGCCAAGCTTGCCAGTTTCGGGGATACATGACATATAGACTTTGTCCCAGTTGAAATACTTATTATTCCAAGCATTGACGGATGAAGATCGATTAGATCTTAGAGACGGAGCCAAAAAGGGAGTCATGGATGACTCCTATCAAATTTATCTACAACAAGGCATCCCTCTTGAATAGAGGAATGAGAAATGGTATATCCTTCACGAAGCTGTCCCATGAGTTAACACTTGTACATTTTGTGTCCATCGGTGACCAGCCATCAACTTCGTATCCATCGATGTGAAGCCCATTGATACGAAAGTCACTACATGATCGTATTTGAGCTACTCAACTCCATCGATATGAAGCATTCCTAGGGACTATCCATTTCATGTCGATAGCCATCGACGCGAAACACGCATTCCAACATCTCAGATTGATCCAAGAGAGGATCGATATGAAGGGAGGACTTAAAACAACCATCGAAAGTTGTTACAACTCGAATTTCACAGCAATCTAGGAGAGGATCGACACAAAGGTCGATTAAAAAAAACTTAACAACGACCCATGAATGTGCAAACATTGACGGGAGTTAGGTTAACATACATGCATGTATGCCAAACTAACATTCAATTTTCAAAGTTAACAGGAATTGAATGCTTACCTGGTGACGATCAGAACGATGAACAACAAATCGCTAGTGCTCAACACTCAGCTACAACAAAACACCGCATGATCATTGACAATCAATAGTTCGACATCTACATCACTGAAGATCAATCAAAGGTTACGTCTTTTGATGAAAAGATAGAAACTACTCAGCGAATCGGATAGAACATTTCAAAATGAAGGATGCAGCTTTTCAAAGCACGTCATGTTCACACAAGACATACTTTGGGGGGCAAATGTTATCCCGCCTTTTGGCAAGGCTGTGATGCCAAAACTTGATTAGAAACCAAGGATAGTTCGTCTTGGAGATCGACTATACATAGGTTCGCTATGGATACTGATAAATTTTGTCCGGGTCCGAATCGAGCTATAATTGATATGACACGATAAGCAAAGCTATAAAATCCAACGTTCCAAATTTTAAGTCAATCGGAGTTCGTATGCTCAAGATATTGATCGATCACAGTTGAGAAATCCAACTCTATTCGTATCCATCCAATTTCGTATCCATTCCCCAAGAGAGATTCAGTTCGTATCCATCGCCTACTAACTTCCTTTGCATCCATTAAAATGAAGCTACTTCGTATCCATCAACAAATGCTTATCTCGTATCGATCTCCCTCCATCCATCTTGTATCGATCTCCCACCATCGATACGAACAGCAACAATCACTGATCGATACGAAGAATGCAACATGAAGCATCGATACGAAGACGGCCTCCAACCATCGATACGAAGTAGCATGCAAGCATCGATCCGAATAGAGCCATGCTATCGATACGAACAACATCGATACGATTCAGCAGCCTTTGAAAAATCCAAACTTGCATCGATCATAACTCGAGATCTATAAGTCCAAATGCCACCAATTTTTCACAGGGGCTTGCGTACCACCTTGGGAATGTTCATGATCGATCTCGACTCGGTCGTACAAAATCTAGATCGATGCGAATTTGGTTCGTATCGATCACGAATTGAGTGCAAACAACATGGGATCGATTGTGTGGGCCCACCCACATGGGAGAAGAGGTCTTCCAAGATTTGAGCGAGATATTTGCTGCCTACGCCTATAAATAGTGACCCAAGACCTACAGAAAATGGACTTTTGGCTTCTCTACACTGATACTCTTTTCAGAATCACCATTAAATTTCAGTTGTACTGCTGCAACCTTTTGTAATCAGCGAGCTAAGTTCAATAAACATCAGTCATTTCATAGTGGACATAGCCAATTCGCCAAACCACTCTAAATCCGTGTGTTTCTGTGCATTTTCTTATCTGTTAATTGGTGTGTTTGTTAGATCTGCTTCATTTTACATTTAGTTTCTTCATTTTATCTCTTCAAACACATCCGAAGAGTGTTGTGCCCAATTTTGGTACAAACACTTCGATCTTATTTGGAATGACAGAGAATCCTTTCTCTTAAACCGCATGACCAAGAAACTTAACCTCTTTCTTCCAAAAATAACACTTGGAAAACTTTGCCTTTAGCTGATTCTGCCTCAGCATCTCTAGCACAACTCTAAGATGATCTTCATGCTCTCTCTCATCCTTAGAGTACACCAAAATGTCATCTATAAACACTAACATGAATCTATCAAAATACTCTTGGAAGACTCGGTTCATCAAATGCACAAAGAAAGAAGGTACATTCGTCAACCCGAATGGCATCACTAACCACTCATATAAACCATATCTAGTCTGAAATGCAGTCAAAGGAATACTGTCCCCTGCCACTCTTAACTGATGGAACCCCGTCGCCAAATTCAATTGGGAAAACACTCTGGCTCCACTCAACTGATCAAACAGATCATCAATTCTCGACAAAGGATACTAATTCTTTATCGTCCTTTCGTTCAGCTTACGATAGTCGATACACATCCTTAACGACACATCTGGTTTCTTCATGAATATAGTGGCCGCTCCCCAAGGCGATTTGCTTGGTCTAATAAAATTTCTTCCTTCCAGATCCACTAGCTGCACCATCAATTCCTTCATCTCATTCGGTATCATCTGCTAGGTGGTCTACTCACAGGTTCAGCTCTTGGTACAAGATCTATCTGAAACTCAACAACTCATTTCAGTGGTAGTCATGTGACTGGCTCAAAGACATCTCCAAATTCTCTTGCAATTCGAACCTGACTTAGCTCTTCTCCTACTTCCATTGCACTTAACAAAGCACAACTACTTCGGTCAGAATTCTCTACTAAGAATATAATTCGGTTATGACTATTAGGGTGTCTCAAAGATATCTCCCCATCCTGGCAGAATATCTTGGCCTCATACCTCCTCAACCAATCCATACCTAAAAAGATTTTGAAATCTACGAAATCGTAAACATACAAACTGCATGCAAACTTATGACCAAACAAATCAAGTTCTAGCTGGTCACCTCTCATCCCCAAAGTTGCATACCCTCCTATTGGATTCACAACCCTTAAGAAGTAATGAGGCATGTGGGTTCTAAGCATAACCTATCAACCAAACACTAGAATATAAATGAATGTGATGCAGCAGTATCAAAAAGTATCCTAACAAGTATACTCTGAATCAAAAAAGTACCTTCCATCACAGTCTTTCCCTTATCAGCTGCAGTGGGCTTAGCTGATGATCCAACTGCAAAAAATTTCCCTTTGTCCGCCTTTACTGGCTCTAGACACTAGTTCTTGTCATGCCCAACTTGATCACAGTTAAAGTATTTCACATTCTTCTTATCTACAGCCTTCTTCCCCTTGCCTGACCGGCACTTATTTGCAAAATAGCCCTTCTTGTCACATTTTAGTAAACCAAATCAGCCTTTGCCTTCTTGGCAGAATCCCCTTTCTGGGCTCCCTTCCTCTTAAAGAATTTCCTCTTCTTTCTCACAGGACCCTGGGATTCTACTGGCTTCTCTCTAGCAGAAATAGCAAGCATCTCTTCATGGAAAATAGCCATCTCTACCACCACATTACAAGGTTCTCGAATATGGGTCATGGTCATTCTAGCAAGCTCAGGTTTCAATCCCCGAATGAACCTTTCATTCTTTCTGACATCAGTGTCGACCATAACATATCCATATCGAGATAGCTCATCAAACTTAGCAGCATACTCGATCACTGACATTTCACCCTGGACAAGATCCATAAACTTCCTCATCAATGCCAACTTAGCAACCTTAGACTAAATCCTCTACTCAAACCTTCTCCTGAAATCAGCCCATGTTAACTCTTCTTTCGAAACACCGGTGGTCATACTATTCCACCAATGAAGCGCTGCCCCTTGAAACATCCTAGAGGCAAGCTTTCTCTTTTGCCCATCATCCAAGCCTAAATTAGTATAGATCCTTTCACAGCTCAATAGCCACTTCTCAACTTCAACTACATCCTCCATTCCAACAAATGGTTTTCTACCCAAACTGGTGTAGTCTCTGCTCAGCTTAGCATAGTTATTTCCAATTGTAGCCACATAATAAGTTCCTCCAACATTACCAGCTACCCCAACTTGCAAAAGATTGGTTGACAACTAATACACCATCCCCGCATCTACTGGCCGATTTCCAGCATCTACATTGGCTTCAGCATTTGGATTAGCATTAGCTTGTCGACCTTGGTTCCTCCTAGTATTAGGTCGAGCATTTCCGTTAGTTGTGGTTCTTCCTCCGCCTAGATTTCCCCTTCCGTTTCCTGCTTCCATATCCTCTTTCTCGTAAATCTGCATATGAGCCTTAGTAAGATACAGAAGAACGGTCTAAGAGAGAGGGGAATGTGTACTTAAATATACATATATGTATGTATGCATGTATGTATGTATGTATGTATCTATATATCAAATACAAGTACGTTACTATAGCATTAACCCAAACCCCGATCATATTTTCAAATTCATTGGATTATGTTTCAAAAACTTTTAGGTTTAACTTTCTTTAAAGGTTTCATAAACCTAAGCTCTGATACCAACTTGTAACATTCCCTCTACTTGGAGGCCTAAAACTAACAGTTGCGGATGCTGCAGTCATCCATAGTTATTAATCCTCGGCAACCAAATACAGCAAAGTTAGATTCATTGATATTCAAAAACACATGAATATGGAAGAAAATTAAACTTCAAACAAATTCACATTTCACTTCAAAACATTTCCAATTCATTACATAATCCCAAATTTGCAAATCACGTTCAAAGAAAATATATTTATTACAACATATGCCCAAGAGCGACATATGAAGATGCCCCCTTGGTAGATCAAAGTATATACAGGCAATTTAACAACTTAGCCATTACAAACAACACAGCGGAATCAAAAGAAAAGAGAACTCTAAATAGCTATCATGCCTCCTGCACGTCTCCGGAAGCTTATTCGTCTTAAGAGGTGCCCGAAAACCTCAACTCTCAAACTACTCAATAATCAATTGAGTACCCGAGAGTTTACGGGAAAAACATAAATTTCGAGTCATAATGCATGGTATGAATAATAATCTACCATCTCAAATCATTTAGATATCTAGTAAGACCACGCCGCTTAGCAGAACGGGTTTCCCCTCACTAGTATCTCAATTTTTTTTATAAAACCATATGCTGTGCTCATGCATCCACAATGGTTAAAACAATTCAAACGGAATAATACGATGATATGCGAAACAAGTGAATCAATTCTGGATTACCCATCCCCATTCATTTTAGACTATCTGTCTCAATTATAGTTTCTAGGGTTACAATTAATCTATTAATTTTCATGGGCTGACTAATAACTAGTTAAACATTTAAGGAATACCTGTCCAGTTACATAGTTTTCATGGGATCACTATGAACCTATTTGTAACTCCAATATCTTACTCTTATCCTAGTTTTCATGGGTTGACTAGAAACCTATTGGTGACTCCAATATCCTTTCTTTTATCCTAGTTTTCATGGGTTGATTAGGAACCTATTGACATCTGTCAATATTTCATCTAGATATAGTTTTCATGGGCTAACTACAAACCTACTGGCCCTTGCCAGTATCAAATCATAGTTTTCATGAGCTTATTATGAACCTGTCTTTCTGACATCTTCCTTTATACATAGTTTTCATGGCCTAACTATGAACCCGTCTTTCTGGCATCTTCCTTAATACATAGATTTCATGGGCTAACTATGAACCTATTGGCCCCTACCAATATCTTTTCCTTTACACGGTTTTCGTAGGCTTACTGGGAATCTATTGGCCCCTGCCAATATCTTCCTTTTATATTTTAGCATCCTATATTCTGGTCTTCCTAACCTCTTGGATGCAATTCTACTCATTCAATAGTTTATTCAATTTATATTCACTACTGGGTTAACCTAACTGGTTCTTCTACCCTTTATCCCCAAAATGCAGTTATGGGTCCATTATAAAGTGAATATATTCATATTAGAAGAAGCAATATAACAATGCAGCAATACCACTCATGTGGGTTTAATATAAAACATGGTTAATTCCTTTAACCTATTACTTTATCAAAGAAAGCTTCTTCTCAAAACCATTATAAAAACTCCTTTAATTTAGCCATGGGTTTTTCCTTTAAAAATAGAGTTTGTGTTGTAAAACCTCTGATACCTTTGAAACCTAACTTTCGACTTTATAGGATAGCCTCCTTCGAAAGCCTTAAAAATCTATCTTCAAAACATTCGGCTCCTGTCTTTTAATACTTTAAAATCTACCTTTCGAATACATTAAAGTATTAATATTTAACCTTTAGAATCTTAGCTTCGAAACCATTTGAAAGTACCCTTTCGACGCCATTTGAAGTAACCCTTCCGAAATCATCTAAAGTACCCCTTTCGAAAGCATTGGGTTTATACTTAAAACATTATTTGGGTCAAAGTGAATATAGGCGAAAGCAACTCTTTCAAAACTATTCTTTATTATATAAAAATATTGGAGAAAACTTGATGGTGTCGGCACCATCTATTTCAAAAGCATAAAACATCTGGGTAAAATAATGGAAGGTTGGCATTGAAACCCCTTTTGAAACCATCACCGTCGAAACTCCTAACCCCTTTAGAAAGTTATAGGAAGTGACTTGAAATTATAAAATAAAGTACCTTCCGACAACATTCATATCTTCAACACCATCGAAAGGCTATAGAACGACAGCAGGGTTTCGACTAGGTCGGAACCCCTTCTTTCAAAACACTCTTTCATAAGTAAGGAACCCAGTCGAAAGTAGTCTTAATTTAATGGCAACACTTTCGAAACCTTTATAAAACCTCTTTTGAAACATCTGCTTCGACTTTGTCGAAGGCTTAAACATAACAAAGGTAGGTGCCTTTTCTTTAAAAACAAACCAAGGTTACGACTTCTGCGGAAGGTATGCTTTCGACACCTTACCTTCCGCCTTCCTCCAATCCACTACGTACCATCTTAGTGATACCTTGTGTATTGGTTTCGACATGGTAGGTTTCGACTAAGATAAAGGTGGAGGCATCTGTGTCGAAAGGTGCTTTCTAAAGCTGGTGGAACCTATTTTCTGAGTAAACCTGGTTTAGTTCTTTATAAAGTATACTTTTCTCTAACTAACCTACCACGTGTCAACACCAGATTAGTTGTCTTAACTTTTTCAAATTTTTTTTCAAAAATAACTACCGCTAATTAGATCTAAACCATGGTTAAGTTAATCAATTAATCTCTTCCAATTTTTACAAAGAAGTCCCTCTTCTAAAACAATTTATTTTGCATAGCAAATCACTTCGGAAAAATCCCCAAAAATTCCATAAATTCACTTTAATCATGTTATCTAACATATCAAAATTCCAGACCTAAATTCTTAATATATTTACCAAAATAAATTTATAAACCCAAATAACCATAATTTCAAAATTCATAATAATCTTTCGTAGCTTGGAAAATTATGAAAATTTAAATTCAACTCCAAAATCATGTTTCCCATAACATATATTTTTCCCATGGCATTTGAACATCATTAAGTCTCAGTTTGACCTAAACTGTGCAAAAATTATTTTAAACAATCTTGTTTAAACTATATAAATTTTTAATTAAGCATATCATCATCCCATATATCATAAAAATGAATTTACCCTTAAATCCGAAAATATATGATTCAAAACAAAATAGTGATGGAATTATTATTCACCTTGATCTAGATAAGGAGATTGGATTGAGATTGATTTCCCCTAAGCTTGATTCTCTAGCTTTTAATTTGATTTTCTTCTTCCTCTTAATGGCCGGCCATTCCTCTATCTTTTGGTTTGCGTTTTCAAAAATGACGTGAATGGGAAGAAATGGTAGGAACGAAATATATATGGGTAAGGGTTACGGGCGGCAATTCCAATTATACCCTTATGTAATTTAATCAACCATAAACCCATTCTTAAGCCCATTAGTTAGTTTATTAGTCACGACCTTAATTAATTAATTCAAGTCTCAATCCCCTTATCACTTAAAATTTACATTATTCTGTTTAATTTATCTAATTAAATCTCCTGAATGATGTTATTAAAAATTAGGGTGTTACATAAAACTTGTTGAAATCAAACTATTTATAAAATTGAACAAGTTTGATCAAAGGGTATGATTGCTCTTCATTGTAGAAGGTCGCGTCTTAAGAAGAAGAAAGAAACATGGATGTTTATAAGAAAAGGTATTTTAAAATTCATTTCTAGATTTTGAAAAATCTTGCTCACCGGTGCACCGATGGCCTCCCACCGGTCCACCGACGGACAACTTTTCCAAAATCCTGAAGCATTTTAAATGCCTTAATAAATTTATTTATATGTTCTTTAAGAATATGAAATAGTGATGCGAGGTCCTTATGAGTTTTCACAATATATGTAAAGACCGAAATTTGACCACTTTAATTAGGGATACTTAATTTATTTAAATATTCAAATATGGGTTATTTTCCATAAGTAATCAAAGTTTTAAGTGATGAATAATGATAATAAACTTATTTTGGAAAAATATTTCAAAAAATATTTGCTTTGGAAAAAAACCCCATTTTATCGATAAATAGCTCTAAAATCGTAAAACATCATGCATGGAGCTGGATACATACGCTTATTTTTAATTTTGAACAAGAATATGAAGTTAAATGATTTATTTTATTTCTGGAAAAAATAAAAGTATTTATGACATTATTAGTGATGCTCTTATATTTGATAACTGTTTTATTAAATTAAATTGAGATTTAATTATTTAATAATTATTTAAATAATGGGTTTAAATGATTGTAATTCATTAAAGTTAGTTATAAAGTGATAATAAATGATTTATAATAGTTTTATAAAGATATATATTTGATTTGAAAATATAAGGAAAATGGATATCCCTTTATCGTTATAATAGAAATTTTGTAAATAATTGTTATTATTGATTTATATGGTTTTATAATTGAAATGTGATCATTTTAATTAATTAATAATGATAAGAAATTAATTTTAAATTAATTTTACAAATATATGTATATTAATTAATAAATGAAAATGTGACTAGGAATTGGTTTCCCAATTTTCAATGGATTAATGAACGGAAGTTGTTCGAAAGTTGTTGTAACCTTGTTTATATGTCATGTGCACATATATAATATACAAATGCATCCACTAACATATACATACACACATATACATATATATATATATATATATACACACAAATATACATTTACACAAATATATACATATACATAGGAATATCCAAGATATTTCCATTTTCTTACTCCTTAAGCATTCTAAAGTCAATGCACATGGCTTAGAAGAGAGTAAAGCGATGGAGCACATGGGAGAGGAGGTACCTACTTGTGAAATGATGGAGGTGAAGGGGTGCACATAGGTGATGGGAAGGAGGTGAAGTGATGTAGGATATTGTGTATTTTTGGCTGTAAATAGCACCCATCTTTCTCTCATTTTTCTCACACTTTCTACTACATCTTCTTCTTCATTCTAAGCCATTTTAATGGCTTCCTAAGACATATCAAAGTAATGCCAAAATATTTCCAAAAAGAAATAAAAGCATAAACATATTCAAATGTGATCAAAACTCATCCAAACCAAAGCAAATCACCTCCTTTCCTCTCCTCAAACCCATGGCCATCACCAGTTTCCCCATTGGCTGAGAGCATAGACCCCAAACAAATCAAGGCTGAGCCTTTAGGAAGAAAGAAAGCAAGTTCAAGAGCTCCAGAGTGAAGAAAAGGTGAAGGAAGTGCTGCCGGAATCGATTCGAGAAGCTACGAAAAAGATTGGAGGAGTGGAACTAATAGTGAGTACTCAATGTTTATTAAATGATAAATAATCTCTATATCTATGTTTATGTATGATAATATGACCATTTAACCTCTTAGTGATTTGTATGAATGTTTGATAACTTGGTTGATTATATGGATGTTGATATGGTTGATAACTTGGTTGTGATAAATTATGAGAAATCATAATAAAAATGGTTAAGTAATTAAATATGATTAATTAATAGAAACTGAAATCATATAAATATATGTATGGAGTTTTATTGAGCCCCTTAATGGTTTTAAAATATAAAAAGTTTGAAAATGAATGTTATAATAATATAATATTGTGAAATGGTTTAAAAGAGAATATGAGATTTAATATGCAAAATATTTGTTTAAATAATTTAAAATGGTTTATAATATTTTATAAACAATAAAACTCAATTTGGAGAAGTTTTGACAAGCTTTGAAAAATAAGTCAAAATAAGGCGCATCGCGTAACGGTAGATCGCGATTTTTCGCCATAGAATTCAAACAAGTGTAGAGAATGGAATATGCCTCGGAGTTCTTCGAGATAAGAATTTTCCAATATATCCATAGTTTTTAAATGAAGAAAGAAAATCAAGCTTTCATCTTGTATGTTTTTAAATATGAGCAAAACAAGTTTACAAAATAATCCTAGTTTTGCAATTCGGAATCCATAAAAGGAATCCCTTTAAAATGATATTTTAAATTCTTTAAAAATATGGAATAAATTCTATAAATATTTTAAAATGTTTAGAAAGAGATTTGAGTTATATAGATGAATTTCCAAAAGATAGAAAAGTCGTATTGATCAATATAGCTTTTAAAACACTATTTGCAGCATTTTTTCGTAGCACTTTTGCAAACGATGGTTTTAACTTAATTATTCTTTCCCGAATCTTTTGTGAACCTTTTCAAATAAATAATTAAGTAATCTAAAGATGATTTAGAGGTTTAAAAATGAATATGAGAAAATGACTAGTGTTTGTGCCAAAATTGGTCACAAACCCCAGATGTATTGAAAGCACAAGTGTATATACACAGATTTCAGATCCATATAAAGTAGAGAATAAAGATGAAGAAACAGTAAAGTTAAAATGGAAGAAAGCAAGCAAGAACACATGGTTTATAGTGGTTAGGCAATCCGGCCTACATCCACATTGAAGTTGATGATTTTATTGATGTTTCCTTGCTGACTACAACGAGTTACAACTGATTACAATAGCAAATTTCAAGTACAATGATGGTTCCTGCAAACTCTGGATGTAGAAGAATCAAAAAGTCCCTTTCCTGTAGACTTTGGGATGCTATTTATAGGTGTAGGCTGCAAATATCTCGCTCAGATCTCGGGAGACCTCTTCTGGCACGTGCACGGGCCCACGCGATCGATCCCATGTGATTTTGACTCGATCCATGATCGATACGAATGAATTTCGTATCGATCAAGATCTTGCCCGATTGAGTCGAGATCAATCATGAACATTCTTTAGGTTGTACGCAAGCTCCTGTGAAAATTTGGTAGCATTTGGACTTGTGGATTGCGAGTTATGATCGATGCAAGTTTGTGTTGTGTAGCGTTCGAATTGATCGTTAGCCCTAAATTCTTTCTCTTCGTATCCATGCTTTTCGTATCGATGACGTGGCACGATTGTTTAGGTGAGATCCACATTTTATGCCGTACGACCGAGTCATCTATTTTTGTGAACTCCTTCGTATTGCTTCCTTGTTATACTTCATATCGCTCTCTTTTTATCCACTACTTCGTATCCATAGGTAGGGTTCCATTTGTATCGATCCATTAGGTGCTAATTCGTATCGATGGCTTGAAGGTGTTTCGTATCGATCACCTTGAATGTTGTCCAGATGGAGATCGATACGAAACATAGTTTGTTTAATTCGATTGATACGAATTGTAGCGCATATTGATCGATACGAAGCAACACGTTTGATGGATACGAACAGTAGTTCCCTTCGATGGATACGAAGCAACATATTCAATGGATACGAAGGAGGCCTGCTTTCGGATGGATATGAAGTAGAGCGGTGGATACAAAATGACGATTGTTTGATGGATACGAATGAGATTTTTGTATGATTTGCATCGATCATATCTTGAGCACACAGACTCCGATTGACTTGAAATTCGAAACGTAGCCTCTCCTAGCCTTGTTCATCATTCCCAAGCGATCCCTTCTTGATTGGAGCTTGGTCGCACTTTGACGATATCGATCATAGCCTTGTTTCCAAACGATCCCCAATCCTGGTTTCCATCCTGTTCTAACCTATTTGTTGATATCCCGGCCTTGACCAAAAGGCGGGATAACAACTAGTACATTTGTTCCATTTGTGTGTGTCATAAAAAATCCGACCAAAGAATGGAAAAGATCGAAGGGAAAGCCCGAATGCTCTAAAATAATTTAAAATTTAATTAAGCATGTTACAAGATTTAGAGTCGATCAAATAACTTGACCATCTTATAGGTGACAGAGAGGTAGTATCTATGCTTGGTTTTGGGAAACTAGTTGCCAGACCTCCCTAGCTACCCGGACTGGCCCGACGGAGGGGATATTAAATTTAATTTACTCAAATCAAAATTTTCCAAAGTATAAAAGATATAATTTTCCAAATTTAAACAACTTGGATTGCATAGAAATAATCTTCTTATTCTTGGTATTAAATTCCGAGGAGAGAATCTGTACTATCTGTGTTAATTTAAAAAGTGTTTTCACCGTTATTCGATGGATACTAAAGGTTGAATACGGAAATTGATATTGAGTAGAATTAGTATAATTTCCATGATCCTTTTTACTCAATAATGTTTTTCGATATGAGATTTAAATAAATGATTTGGAAATTTTTTCCTAAATAAAAGGTGAAATGATTTGGAATTATTCTAAAATTAAAAAACAGTTTAATTAACCAAAAGGATTTGATAAATGAGGCTTAATGATTCCATATACTGTTAAGAAGATAAATTGAATAACTTAAGATAATATGTCTCTCTGAGATATTTATGAATGAATAAAAAGTTGAATGATGATTGATAATCACATAAGGACTTAACATCTTTTTAATCGATGATTGGTTCAGAGGAACCGGGGTTGGATTTAGGTAACTCCTATCTAAAATCCACTACGAACCAATGTATACGTTTGAAATTGAAGACATGATTAAGATGATGATTTTTTGAAGATGGGGATCTTTATGATGAAGGGCTGCTTGCCACTAGACCCTCGGGGTGAAATTTATCATATCATATATTTATGGTGGCAGTAGTGCTCTGTTATGAAAATCTTCGATTACAAGGACTAATCGTTACTAATCCTAGGTATAATTCCCAATAGGATGTAGTACGAGGAGTACCTTCGGTTTCATTTAGTCCCAGAACAAACTTGTATGGACAAATGTTGAAGGTTTCGTTCAGTCCCAAAACAAACTTGTATGGACGAATATCTGACATTGCATTCTGAGATCTCAATGTTGACTTTTACAAACGTACATTTGTTTGGTGGCGGATAAGGCAACTTCTCTTAGCTTAACACCCTTCTTTGAGACATACAAGCTCAGAGGTTGTATGTTCATGAAAGTCAATAATGATCGAAGGAATGGCAATGTGGCATTCAAAGTGGAACCTGTGATGATCAAAGCATGGATTTACGAAAAGCAAAGCATGGATTTTGTAGAGCATAGCCTCATGAGCCTCACATCCCAAGAATGTTACGGGTTACTATGTGGTCCGAAGAACATATTTTGAGCTATTATTGGGGGAAGATGTCCCTCTAGGAACTTGTTGCCTAATTGTATGAATGGATAGATATTGGAGGCTGATGGAGACCGTGTAAAGCCATGCAGAAACTGTGTTATGCGTGGAGTTTTGGGTCCGAATGCTCACTAGTTCCCTATCATGTTGGAAATCCAATTCCAATACGTTGCTTTTACGGTTTTGATTGTAGATACTACTTTTGAAAAGTAGCTAGTAAGCCGTCAAATTTAATCAATCTAATAATTTTAGCTATCTTGATATATTATTTGAAAAAGTGTTTTCAAAGGAATGTCATTAACGATAATATCAAATTATTTTGGTACAAAAGTGTTTTGGTTATCATAAGGTAAAAACCCATCCGTATTTATATTTGGACGTGGTCTTTTGAGATATCCTTCTTTTCAAAGGTTTTGATTGACATCAACATGATCTATATATTTAAACCTTCAAGTATCTCATGCTAGTTTATCAAGCCTGATCTGGGTATTTTAATACTCGGGTCAGATCCGAGTAGTTTTAGGTTTAGTTGAAGACGCTTGGAGTTTCAAGAGGAGAGTTGGATATCTTTACCTACGTATGGGCATATTCTATTATCCGTTGCATCTATTGCATTTGTTTCTATTTTTCAGCATTTGTAAGGACAGAGGGTTTACAACTCTCCAGGCTGAATCTAGGTTAGACTTTGATATTGTATTCAAAATTTTCCGCTATAAAGAGTATTGTTGAAATAATATATATTATTCAATTCATGTGAGGTTATGTTCTATCTTTATTTTCTTTTTCCCTTAACAATCGGTCTTTCTAGCACTTGGATTTGCAGCACTGAATACCGAGGATGTATTAGTGTTGATTTTCGAGGGTCGAAAATCTCGGATGTTACAATATAAATCTAAAACAAAACGACTCACTAATACACAAGCTTCAAGTGCTCTTCCAATAGATGATCTTTCGAAGCTTTAGCATGATTCATTCTCTTTCTTTTGAAGCTGTAGAGATATTTCTTCGACTAGTGTTATTTAAAATCTAGTATGGAGTTGTCGTCATCAAAAATTAGAATTCTAATTCTAATAGGAACAAGCCAGTTATGATTCTTCATGCGAAATGTTCCTCTACATGGTTTTTACTACTTATATGTATTTTGAGATCATAAATCACTCATACCAGACTTTTATCTGACCCAAGGTTATTTGCATTGCTTTTTAACATTTCAAGTACTCTCAAATGAGTATACTAAGAGACAGGTATAAGGTAGCACAAGGAGATGTTTGGAGGATGAGCAAAAGGCTATGTTTTTCATATATCTATATTTTAAGCCACTATTGATATATTTTGCTTTGCAATACTATAGAGTTATATTAGTACTTATCTATTATTAGAGATAGCTTCCAATTTATAGTTCATTTGATTTGGATCTATAAACTCTATTATCACTTTTTTTGTATATGATCTGATGAATTTTTTGCACTTTGATATGTTGTTTTATTATGGTTTATTTTATTTTATGACTATATCACCTTTTTACATCTATTTTGTTATTATATTTTGTCTGTGACTTGTAAGATATTCTACAAATTCTATGATTGATTATCATACCTTACCCTTGACTGCTTTTCTCCATCCGTAGAGTACTAATGTAGTGTACTTATAATATTAGGAATTTGTATATCGAGTGTCAGAGGTGGAGGGAGGTTATCTCAAATATAAAAGCTGATATATTGCCAATAGGAACATAAGGTATGAGAAATCATACCTGATATGTCCATGCATCTAACAAATTAGCACATATAACTAGTATATGTTAAACTATCATCATATCGGTATATTGTTACAGTAAGAATAGTTAAGGGTGTTGTGGTACCAAACTCGATAACACCTACATCACATGACATCAATAGTAAAACATAGCAAACATAGAAACCATCATGTTGGAACCGAGTCAGTTAGAAGTGGGTGAAATGGGTAGATTTTAAAAATAATTCTTATTTTGGATCATGTTGGGCTTATAAAGTCTAAAATGTTATACCAGATCCAATCTAATAATTTAAATAAAATCATATTTTTTTAATTATCTGATTTATTTGATTAATGAATTTGATAATTTAACAATTAATATAATTAATGATTACATCATAATATATTCATGTGTGTATAATGTTTAAGTGTTACATAATAATGTGTACATGCATAATGTCTACGTATATAGATGTGAGATTGCATCTATAACGTACATATTCACCATTTATATACATGGTAATTGTCTCAAAATAATGTTTAATATATTTATAAAATAAATAAATTAATTAATATTCAAAATTATTTACATATAATAAAATATGACATATCTAATCTAATTTTGACTAAGTCAATAAATTTTAAATTCAAATTTTATAATTAAATTATCTAGTTGAGACTTGGTGTAACATTTTAAATTCAAATTTTGATCTTAAGATTATTAATTAAAATATCTTTATTAAGTTAAAATGTATAATAATATTTAAATAAATATACAACAATAACACTTTTTATTAATACACACACACGTAGAGAGATATATTTGTCTATACGTGTAATTTTTTTTAAACCCATAAAATAGTTTGACATGTAAAAGGAAATTTATAGATATATTCATATATCATAAAAGAAAATTAAAATTCAAAAAATATATGTAAATGTTATTCGGCCAGAAAAAACTTTTTTCATTTTAAATTTCAAAATTGAATTTATAAATAGGATATATATACACAATAATTTAATAATAAACAATGTATTAAATAATAAATTAATATAAATATATAATAATTATAAGTAAATATATTTTAGCCAAAAAATAATTTTTAAACGGTAGTGAGTATTTTGAATTTAATATGTATACATATATTGTTTAATAATTTTAAAATTAAACATTACATCAAATAATTATTAATCAATATATATAATATATTAAAAATTATTTTCGATTGGAAAAAATAATTTTTTATTGCTCAAACATATCTAATATCTTATATATATAAGATTAAAGTACTTCGAGATTTAAAAATAGTGAATATTTCATTAAAGATAATAAAAAATATTTATAATATTTAGAAAAATATTATATACATATATAAAAATATCTATGACCTAAAAATCAATTTACATATATTTCATTTTAAAATCTTTGGATTTTAAATAATGGTTTCATGTAGATTAATTGTTACAAATTATTTTGTGCATTGATATTTATGGGAGAAATTTATCACACATATAAATTTTTTATAATTGTAATAACATATAAATATGTAGAATAGAATATTATCTTACAAGAAATTTCCTAGGACTCATACCTTGATTAATCAGTCTCCTAGATTCTGAATTAACACAATTGTTACTAGCAATTGATGCTTCGCCACTGGATCTTATTGTATTTGATTAATTGGATGTAATAGAGTTAGAAAATGGAGGTGAGGGCTGATCGGAATTGGGGACAAAAAGGAAAAAGAAGAAGGTAAAACATAGTAAAAGAAATAGAGGTCCATGTTTGAATTTATAGGGACATCTAGAGAAGGAATCTCCATATATCTTTCATACTAATTCAAAATCAAATAGCCCACTTATTGTCCCTTCTTTGGCCGGCCATGACTTAGTCCATAATGAACCAATCACCCTTTCAACCCATTTAGTAATTTGTTTAATTTAAATCTAATTTAAATCCTAATCAATATCATATATCGATGCACACATATATAATTTTTATATATGCACCCAATAAATTACTATCAACACCCGAATAATTCTAAAGTCCATCCCATTTTACTAAACACGCCCTACACAATAAATTGAATGATAGTTAATATTTCATAAATATTAATTAACTCAATTTAAAACTATTATAAACCAACTAAATCAACGGTGTTTCGAAGACTGTTTTAATTCGGTTGTGTGATTTATAGTGTAAATTCAGTTAGCTTTTATATCTAACTATTCGAATATTAACGTTCACTTGCCACCTTAGCCAGTGGTGACAGTTTGGCCGAATTTATTGCTTACACATCTTTATTGGTAAAATCCAATGTCACACTCTAACTCAAGTGACCAAACTATTAGAGAAAGTTATACTGCCCGATAACCCAAATCAAAAGGGGACACGAGTGATTTCTTGTATACGCTATTTTGGGTCAACAAGGTTACATTATAATACCTGAAAACATCTAAAAAAAATATGAATCTTGTCTCAACACAAAACAACATATACAAGTTGTCAAGATTGAATAATACAGTATTAGATATACACACACACACATAAACAACCTATAATAACAGAATTAGAGTTGAATAAAAGATAAAAATGATATACAATCATAACTGATATCTGATCTAATATTTTATATATCTACATATCATATAGAACATAAGGTTAAAGAACTGAATACATCATACTATCATGTCTCATGCCATAGACGATCCAACAAAAATGCCATCGTCATCGGTTCCATCTCTGTGTCTTAGCCTATAATGCATATACAAGCAAAACATCAAACCTGCAAAACAATTTTTGCCTGATCTAAGGTTGTTAGATATATAACAAACCCTGAGTCAGGCTAGAAACTAGTTGTGAGTGTAACTATGCTCAAAACATAACATAATGTGTGGGTGTCGGGTATAGCTAAATATGATATGCCTTTACTCTCAAAGATGTCACACATTCGCTTGTTTAATACCTAACCTACATCTCTTCATCGTCATACGAGTTTTTATCACATATATCATGGCTCTAAATTGTATTACTCACAGCTATAGCTCTAATCAACTGTAGCCTTATTCATTTTATGAATACAGAGTTGATACTAAGGCCTTACGGTCTATTTCACCCACATCCCCTCGGTCAGTATTTACTAGACTCTATCTCGATGCCAAGATATCATGGCCTACTGTATTCGTATATCCCTTAAATAGACATTGTGGGTGCTCCCATGTGATCTATTCATTGCACCATCTTCTCTCGTTCTCATTGGCGTTCACCTCATTGATCATCATCTCATCTCCTTACATATCCATCAATGTGATTACTATTCTCCTCCTCATTCGCATTTTCACTGCGCTTGACATCATGATTATGTTCATGCAATAGATCATTTGAACAATAAGGGATGTGGGAATAGTCTTCATGATTCAGGTTGCGACCTCGAGTCTATCTACTAGGATGGATTCTAGCATTTACTAATAAACCCGTACCAATCGCATTATTCATACATTTATTAACATTAGCCTCACTTACGACGTTATCCCTAAATGTTTTTTTAATCCTATTGTGTTTATAAGGTTTTAACTCTCTTCTCACATATCATATCACCATGCATCATATATCATTCATCATATAAGACACAATGGGATAATGGACATTTGTCACCTAACATCAAATCACAACATATAGGATATACTGAGGCACAAAACCATAACTAAGAACATTCCATAACATGCATCATAAACATTAATATATCAAGCAACGTCATGCATATATATCACCAGAACATATGGGGGTAAATTAATTATGCTTCATTTTATGAATTTATAATTATTTAGCCTTTCTAATGCTATTCATTTCCACAATGGTGTTGTATCCCATATATATCATATACACTGTCATTTGTGTGGAACACATCATCTCATAGCATCAATTCATTAATAAGTAGTTATACCACATCAATTTAATAAATATTACATTTTATAGTATTATATAGGATATATATAACTTGGCAGTATCATCCAAACATGGCAACATTTTAATCCACCAAGTCATATGATTAATTCAACCATAATAATAAAATAGCCACTTACATTAACTTATATCATGGATGAGACAATTGACATGAGTATATTTATAACATAATCAAAGCAAACATTTCGATAACCTAACATGCTTCTTTTTATTCATAAGCCAAGCATCATTTAACAATGAAATTCAAGCATATTGCCTTCAACCAATATATAATTCATATCATCTCATAACCCAATATATCAATTCAAACCATGAAATTCCAATAGCTTACTCAACTAAACATGCATCAAATAAATAAAAGTATTTTCTAAATATATGTGTAATTTTCTTTAAAAATATTTCAGGCCATACTCTTTGAAAATGAACTTCAAAGCATTTTGCAAATCTTCTTCACTTTTAAAATCAAGATATGAATATAAACTGCTTTGCAAAAAATCACTATATATATTATTAAAAAAGATAATAGTCATCCAAAAATAATTTCTTACCTACTCGAGTTATTCCTAATCAATCATGAATAATAAATTCATTTTCATAAACAAAATCTCTTCATTCATTCACTTATTTTAAATTCAAACCATAGCAGATCATATAAGCTCAGTCAAAAACCAAAATTTGCATCCAATCAATATAGCGGGTATATATATAAATACAATGAAAGGTTAGCTCACATCAAATTTCCTTTGCCAACTTCTTCTTTTTGTCATCACCTCATCCTCTGCTTGTTGATTAACCAACAACACTCTCACGTTCAGTCCAACCCCAACATATTCAGACACCCAATACCCATTCACACCAATATAGCCGCAATTGTGATGCTAGAACTCATGCGTAAGCCAACACTAACGGCCTCAGCCTTCTAGCCACCAAACTCTAATTCATGTGCCTTCAAGCTTCATCACACAGCCAGCCCCCCTCTTATCATGTGCGCATTAGCATGTCCTCCTCCTTACGCCATCACCAAATCACCCTATACTTTCCTTGCACGATGTTTTTTTTCAATTTGTGTGTGTGATTTAGGGCAAAAGAGTAAAGACAGTTCGAGTCCTTTTTTAGGTAGAGGGGAGACGATTCAAAGTTGAGATAAGGATGAGAGAAGGTTAGTAATTGGGATGGGTTTGTGGTCTTTGAAAGTATTTAGGCCCAAAATAATGAAAAGAAAATGTTTTCTTTCTTTACACATGGCTATCAACCCATTTATTAACTATTTCAAATCATTATACCCTTTGCGAAAATTTTCCAAATCAATACAATAAATTTCTCAATTTTATTTTTAGACTGAAATAATTTTTTGATAGTCTAAATACCACTTTTAAACCTTAAATTAAAATATTTATTTATTCTTCAAAATCATCTCAAAGTTCATAGTATATTTTATTTCACAAATATAAATTCTAAATGTCTTCTGGATTCGAAACACAATTAAAACTTCAAATTTGAATTTTAAATCAATATTTCGCATTTAATCCAATAACTATCACTATCAAGTGAGTTATTCCATATTTATCCAGTGACTATCAGAATGTAACCCCTTGATTCCCCCGACAGTTATGAGTAATACATTACCCAACATTTGAACAGTGTTACATACTCTGGTCTCGAAGGATATATCGATCCTTTCTCAAAACAACTTGACCAGGAATATTTAAAATAATATGTTGCTTAATATTGTGATAATTTTCTCATCCTTCTTATTATTAGCACGTAATGTATCATTTAAGGAGTTACTAATATACTTTAAATTAATTACATAATTAATTGTACCATAATATAATGAAGTATATAATAGAAATTAAATATCTTTATTACGAATAAGATTGGCTATAGAGTTATATATGTAACCAATTACATAATTTCCCTTAAGACATACCCCCTAACTCTTTCAATTTTCCACGTGCACTCAAGGTCAATTATGGAATCTTATTCCTATACCTTTGGCCAGTTTCTCAAAACCGATCGAGCTAGTCCCATAATGAAATGATATGTTATATTGTCTTAACTATCTACATTGCCAATCAACTCTCTCTAATGCTGACAAATTTCCTTTATCATACGGAACTTTTTGGGGGTATGTCTCTCGACTTCTAGTGAGCTATAGTTTCTTTTGCGATATGTATTGCAGCATTGTTGTCGAATAGCAGTGTTATGTGATTCTCAACATTTGGAATCACCCCTAGCTCAACTATAAATTTATGTGTTGTTTATATATAGTTTTGTTGCGATGCTATTTAAGGTGATGTACTTAGCCTTTTTGTTGAATCAGCCACAACCATTCCTTTAGAACATTTCCAACTTAAAATTTCTAAACTAGGTTGAACATATAGCCATCGCGATGCTAGAACTCATGCGCAAGCCAACAATCACGGCCTCAGCCTACTAGCCACCAAACCCTAATTCGTGTGCCTTCAAGCTTCATTACAGTGCCAACCCCCCTCTTATGACATGCGCATCAATGCGTCTTCCACCTTACGCCATCGTCAAATCACTCCATACTTTCCTTGCATGATTTTTTTTCTCAACTTGTATGTGTGATTTAGCGCAAAAGAGTAAAGACAGTTCGGGTCCTATTTTAGGTAAAGGGGAGGCGGTTCAAAATTGAGATAAGGATGTGCAAAGGTTAGTAATTGGGATAGTTTTGTGGTATTTGAAAGTATTTAGGCCCAAAATAATGAAAATAAAATGTTTTCTTTCTTTACACATAACTATCAACCCATTTATTAACTATTTCAAATCATTATAACCCTTGTGAAATTTTCCAAATCAATACAAAAAATTTCTCAATTTTATTTTTAGCCCGAAATAATTTTTTGATAGTCAAAATACCACTTTTAAACCTTAAATTAAAATATTTATTTATTCTTTAAAATTATCTCAAAGTTTATAGTATATTTTATTTCACCAATATAAATTCTAGATGTCTTTTGGATTCGAAAAACAATTCAAACTTCAAATTGGAATTTTAAATCAATATTTCACATTTAATCCAATGACTATCACAATCGAGTGAGTCATTCCATATTTATCCAATGACTATCACAATAGAGTGAGTCATTCTATATTTATCCAATGACTATCAGAACGTAACCTCTTCGTTCCTCCAACAGCCATGAGTAATATACTGCCTAACATTTGAAGAGCGTTACATACTCTGGTCTCAAAGGATATATTGATCGTTTCTCGAAACATCTTGACCAGGAATATTTAAAATAATATGTTACTTTATATTGTGATAATTTTTTCATAATTACACTCCTTGTTATTATTAGCACGTAATGTATCATTTAAGGAGTTATTAGTATACTTTAAATTAATTACTTAATTAATTAAACCATATATAACGAAGTATATAATAAAAATTAAAAATCTTTATTACGAACAAGATCGGATATAGAGTTATATATGTAACCAATTACATAATTGCCCCTAAAGCATATCATCTAACTCTTTTATTTTCCACTTGCACTCAGGGTCAGTTATGGAATCTTATTCTTATACATTCGACCAGTTTTCTCAAAACCGATCAAGCTAGTGCCATAGTGAAATGTTATATTATATTTTCTTAACTATCTACATTGTCAATCAACTCTCTCTGATGTTGACAGATTTCCTTTATCATATGGAACTTTTTAGGGTAAGTCTCTCAACTTCTAGTGAGTTATAGTTTCTTTCGCGATATGTATTGCAGCATTGTTGTCGCATAACAATGTTATGTGATTTTCAACATTTGGAATCACCCCCAGCTCAACTATAAATTTATGCACTGTTTATATATTGTTTTGTTGCGATGCTATTTAAGGAGATGTACTTAGCCTTTTGGTTAAATCATCCACAACCATTCATTTGGAACATTTCCAACTTAAAGTTTCTAAACTAGGTTGAACATGAATTTAGGATTGTTATACTCGAAATCATTTATGAAGTTCAAGTATGAATACTCCTTCATCTGGAGTTCATCATCTCTATAAACAATTCTTTACTATCCCATAAATACATGAGAACACTATAAACTACCATTTAGTGATCTTAGTTTAGATTTAATACTTGCTTTATGTATCCAATACATAAGCAAAATGCGATATTGTAGGCAATACATCACGTATGATAATTCCTATCCCTAATACATAAGGAATCCATCTTCAATGCTCCATTTTAAACATTTTAATATGGTACCAGTGTATAACATTTGGGACATTCCTACCATTCTATTATACTGAATATAACAGATGTCATTTTCTAATCCAATATCGAGTATTACACAACCAATCTATAATGATTTGAACATGAGTACATCATTATTAATTATAAGTTTGTTGTTTACTTATAGTTTTAGAAATATTTTAGTACCTTTAATATTCCTTCTTACAAAGACAACTTTCTCTGCATTTTGCTGAAAATCAAATTATTTGATATTTTAGTCCAAATACTTGTTCAACTGATGCTTATAGAATAATACTTTCCTATCAGCTCTTGGATCATATCTAAAACCTAGAAACTCAGTATCGCTCCCATTGACTTTGAGAAACTTTGGTTGTTTAATCCAAATGGTCTATTCTAAATCATTATTTAGAATTTTCCATTTCAACATATATGTATCAAAACCAGTTATACCGCACGATAATTTATAAGTAAAATCCAATGTAACGTAAGCACATTGAATGCCATATCTGTTATGTTATTTCAATAATTGGAATTTACGACGTTATTCTTATCAACGTTGCTTACTATATTCCAACTGCATTCGTATTCGTTTTTAAAACACATTTGCGGTTAATGGATCATATCCCTTCGTCTATAACTATCAAAAACTATCAAAATCTTATTTTGGTACTGTACTTAGAATCCATTAAGGATTTACGCACCATGCCATATGGAAGAGCCAATGCTATTAATGGCTTATTTATAACATGAGCAATTTTGTTTTTAGACATCGATAAGAAAATTCATAGTTCCTCTTTATTGTGCGAGAATTCTTATTATACATTCTAATGTGTTATGCCCATTTTGGTTTGGTTAATTTTATTTCATTCTTCATAATTGATTTTATCTTTAGATCATATCCAATCTATTTTACTACCAATAATTTCTAAAGGAAATTTCTTTCTTACAAAGTTGGTGTCTCTTGAAAAACAATTGTGTCTCAGTGCAACGGAATAGGTATTCAAAAACATTTTATGTGCTGCCTTATATATATAATCAATTTGGTTTTTAATTTATGAAATTTAAATTCATAACAAAAATTGGTCATTCAATATTGATTGGTCCTAAACTCCTTTATGGTAGTCCACATAAGATCCCTCATAAAAAAATATTTCATAGAGCCTCCTGATGCACACAGCATGTCAACTCTTTGAACTATGATATGTAGGGGTTTCTTGTAAACTCTTATCTTGTATAATCTCGTAAACTATTCGTGAGATGAAATTAAGTTTAACATATATACTTACTCTTGAGTACACATCCTAATAGAAAGAAACAAACTCAACTTCATTCATCATCATTCGTTCTTTGTCCAAAAAAGTTCGATTACTCCTTATCAAAAAACCATTATGTATCATAGGGAAGAGTGAATTTTGAGATAGAATCTTATTTATTTTAGGTACATTTAAAACACTTTTCAAATATACTCACATATTTAAGAAAATTGAATCGTTTATTTTCTTTTGCACATGATGTTTTTTGCTTCCATTTTATATTCTATGAGCTTATCATAGAAATACTACTTATGTATCAAATACACACGTTCATGTCTATGATAATTCATTGGTGAATTTAATGCAGTACGTGGAACTGTTTTGGTATCATTAGAATTATGATTGCATACATCTATATGTATCAGTCTGAAGAATTTGCTAACACTTATGTCACTCCCACTGTGTGTGTGCTTTGTGCTTTTGAGATACAACTTACCGGTACCATACGATTCATAATCATATGATTGAAGAATTATTTCTCAAAATTGTAGCTAAGTCGATAATTCCAAAATAATTACAAAAATTTCGAATAATTTTGTATTTTCTAATGCATTACTTTTGTTATAAAAACAAATACGATTACTATAGTTTTAGCTTATAACGAATATTCACAATATTCATATCAAAATAAAACTATATTTATTTTCAGTCTATGCTGAAAACTGTTATCATTTCATAAATAATATTTGGTATATTTAACAGAACAATTATTCATAACTTGATGTGCAACGACCTGGAATTTTAGTCATTTGAATTTGGAATATCTAATTGGTTTTAAATATTAAAAAGTTAATTTTATAGGTTAAATAGCTTGAATTTCAAATATAGCGATTATTTGATAATTAAATTGTTGAATTTAATATTTGGAAATGTTTAAAACAATTCAATCTTGAGTTTAATAATAATGAAAATGATTCCGAAAATTTTGTTTCAATTCTATTTAAATAAGAATGAAGATAGTAAACTTTTAAATTTGAATTATAATCGATTATATTGGATTTAATAATAACTCGTGCAAGTTAACAAGTAAAAATAGCCTTCCGAACATCTGTCTTTAGACAAGATCCATGAACTTCCTCACCAATGCCGACTTGGCAACCTCAGACAAGAACCTCTGCTCAAACCTCCTCCTGAAGTCAGCCCAAGTCAACTCTTCCACCAGCACTCTGGCCGTCACACTGTTCCACCAATGATGCGCTAACCACTGCAACTGTCTAGAGGCTAGTCTTCTCTTCTCTCCATCATTCAGGCCTAAATCTGTAAAGGTCCTTTCACGGTTCAACAACCAGTTCTCAACTTCAACATCACCTTCCATCCCAACAAACGGCTTCAAACCAAGACTGGTATAGTCTCTGCCCAGCTTAGCAAAATTATATCCAACCGGAACTACAAGATTAGCTCCACCAAAATTACCAGCAGCTCCTGCTAGCAAAAGATTAGCCAACAACTGATACTCCATCCCCGCATCTACTGGCGGATTTCCAGCACCTACATTGGACTCAGCATTTTGATTAGCATTAGCCTGTCGACCTTGGTTTCTCCGAGTATTAGGTCGAGAATTTCCATTAGTAGTGGTGCTTCCTCCACCTAGATTTCCTCTTCCATTTCCTGCCTCCATATCCTCTTTCTCGTACATCTACAAACGAACCTTAGTAAGATATAGAAGAACGATCTAAGAGAGAGGGGAATACGTACTTAGATATATACCTATATATCAAACGCAAGTACGTTAATATAGTGTTAACCCAAACCCCGATCATATTTTTAAATTTATTGGATTATGTTTGAAAAATCTTTTTAAGTTTAACTATTCTTTTTAAAGTTTCACAAACATATGCTCTAATACCAACTTGTAACATCCCCCTACTTGGAGACCCAAAACAAACGGCTACGGATGCTGCAGTCATCCATAGTTATTAATCTTCGACGACCAAATACGGTAGTGCTAGATACATTGATACACAGATAACAGAAATATGGAGAAAAAAATTTACAATTCAAAAACATCTTTCCAAATTCAAATCGAAACATTTCAAGTTCATTACATAATCCCAAAATACGTTAACCACGTTCAGCAAAATATAATTATTACAATTACGTCAAGAGCGGCATATGAAGATGCCTCCTTAGTTGATCAGAGTATATAGTAAGGCTAATAAGTCTACCTTTACATCCAGATAAATAGTGGAAAAGAAAACTCTTAATAACTATTTGCCTCCTGCATGCCTCCGGAAGCTTTATTCGTCAAAGAAGAAAACCTAAGAACCTTAACTCTCAAACTACTATAAATCAGTTGAGCACCCAAGAGTTTAAGGGGAAAACAAAAACTTCGAGTCAAATATAAAGCCTGGTATGAATAATAATCTAACATCTCAATCCTTTTAGATATCTAGTGAGACCACCCCGCTTAGCGAAACGGGTTTTCCCTTTAGTAGTATCCTAAAACCTTTATAAAGCCATACACTGTGCTCCTGCATCCATAATGGTAAAAACATACAATTTCAAAATATTATAATGATATGCATACTTAAAAACAATTAGGATTTCCCATCCGTTGTCTAATATAACACCCTGTCATATCCATAGTTTTCATGGGATCACTAAGAACCTATAGGCTCCTGCCAGTTATCTTAATTAATTCATGGGTTCCCCTGAACCTATTAGTTATTTCAATAACCAATAACCTCATCCTAGTTATCATGGGACGACTAGGAACCAATGGATTTATCCAGTAACTCATTTAATATCCTAGTTTTCATGGGTTGACTAGGAACCTACTGATATTTCCATTAGCCACCGTCTTATCTAGTTTTCATGGGTTTACTAAGAACCTATTGACTGATGTCAATTCTTAATTCGAATATAGTTTTCATGGGTTCACTACAAACCAATTAGCCCCTGCTAACCGTCCTTGATTCATAGTTTTCATGGGTTGACTATAAACCTTTTCGTTTACTCCAATAACTACTTAATCATAATTTTCCATGGGTTTACTATGAACCTATTGATACACTGTGCTCTTGCATCCAAAATGCTGGCGATTTGCATGGCCTTCCATACAAAGCTTCAAAAGGTTTCATTCCTATACTAGTTTGATAACTATTATTATAGGAAAACTCAATCAAGTGTAGGCGATCTTCCCAAGGTCCACCCAAGTCCAATACACAAGCTCTCAATAAATCGTCGAGTACCTTATTGACTCTCTCTTTCTGCCCATCCATCTGTGGGTGATACGTTGTACTCATCTTGAACTTAGTACCTAATACCTCTTGTAGACTCATCCAAATTCACTAGTGAATAATGCATCTCTATTGCCGAATATGCTACTAGGAATGCTATGAAGTCTAACTATGTTCTTCATGAACAATTTAGCCAAAACATGAGCCATCTTGGTTGACTTGACCTTGGCAGCCCGTCTATAAAATCCATCGATATCGAATCCCATTTCCAAACTGGAATATCTAAAGGCTAAAGTAACCCACTTGGCTTCTAATGTTCAGCTTTCACTTTTTGATAGTTTACACACTGCCTAACCCACAAGCCAACATCCCTCTTCATGTCTTCCCAATAGAAGCTCCTCTTCATATCTTGATACATCTTGGTCCCTCCAGGATGAATCGTAAACTTCGATCAATGACATTCCTTTATAACTTCCCTCCTTAAGTTCTCTATATTAGGAACGCAGAGTCGTCCCTTCTTTCTCAACCGTCCTCTTTGGTCAAGGCTAAAATCCTTTAGGTCATCATTCTCTGATCCTTCCTCAAGCCTTCTAATCCTCTCGGCTAAAACTGGATCTTCTCTTTGCTTAGAAGTTATCCTCTCGATCAGCACTGGTCGAACTTCTAAACACGATAACATGGCGGTACCCTGACTAGAACTAGCAGTGGATCTCAACTGCACACCATAACTGGCTAAAGCTTCTAGATCCCTCCATTCTGCCAACATCGCTAACACCACATTCTGATGTTTTCCACTGAGAGCATCTGCTACCTTATTTCCTTTCCCAGGAGAATACTCTATGCCAAAATCATAACCAGCTAAAAGCTCTAGCCATCTCTGCTGCCTCATATTCAACTCCTTCTGAGAGAATAAATACTTTAATGACTTATGATCGGTATACAACTCAAATCTCTCTCCCAAAAGATAATGCCTCCAAATCTTCAAGGCAAATATCGCCGTAGCTAACTCTAAGTCATGAGTAGGATATCTAACTTCGTGCAATTTAAGCTGCCTAGATGCATAAGCAATAACCTTGCCCCTCTGCATTAATACTGCTCCCAATCTAGTGCCACATGCATCAGTGTATACTACTAACCCTTGTTTACCATCGGGAACTACTAACACTTGAGCATTGGTTAACAAATGCTTTAACTTAAGGAATGCTTCCTCACATTTGTCAGACAAAAAAAACTTCACATATTTCCTGGTCATCTTAGTCAAAGGCGCTGCTATCCACGAGAAATCCTAAATGAATCTCCAGTAATAGCCAGCAAGTCCAAGAAAACTCCTGATCTCGGTTAGCGTCTCTAGCCTTTTCCAATTATTGACAACTTCGATCTTAACTGGATCGACTGCCAATCCCTCCTCTGAAACCACATGACCAAGAAACTTAACCTCTTTCTTCCAAAAGCGACACATGGAAAACTTTGCCTTCAGCTGATTCTACCTCGGCGTCTCCAACACCACTCTAAGTTGAATATCATGCTCCCTTTCATCTCTAAAGTAAACCAAAATGTCATCTATAAATACCAACATGAACCTATCCAAGTGTTCTCGAAAAACCCGATTCATCAAATCAACAAAGAAAGCTGACGCATTCGTCAATCCAAATGGCATCACCAACCACTCATACGAACCATATCTAGTTCGAAATGCCATCAAAGGAATGCTATCCTCCACCACTCTCAACTGATGGAACCCCGTCACCAAATCTAATTGGGAAAATACTCTAGCTCCACTCAGTTGATCAAACAGATCATCTATCCTTGGAAGAGGGTACCAATTCTTGATCGTCCTTTCGTTTAACTTACGATAGTCGATGAACATTCTTAACGACCCATCTAGTTTCTTTACAAACACCGCGGTTTCTTCCCAAGGTGAATTGCTTGGTCTGATAAAATTCCTTCCCTCAAGATCCACTAGCCGCACCATCAATTCCTTTATCTCTGTCGGTGTCATTCTGTTAGGTGGTCTACTAACAGGTTCAGTTCCCGGTACAAGGTCTATCTGAAACTCTACAGCTCGTTTTGGTGGTAATCTAGCGACCGATTCAAATACATCTTCAAATTCTCTCGCTACACGAACCTGACTAAGCTCGTCTCCAACCTCCATGGCACTTAACAAAGCACAAACACTCTTACTGGAATTCTCCACTGAGAAGATGATTCAGTTATGACTATCTGGATGCCTTAATGATATTTCCCGATCCTGGAAAAATATCCAAGCCTCATACTTATCCAACCAATCCATACCCAAAATGATCCCGAAATCTACGAAATCAAAAACATAAAAACCGCATGCAAACTTATAACCTAACAAATCAAGTTCTAACTGGTCACATCTCATCCCAAGAGTTGCATACCCTCCTATTGGATTCGCAACCCTTAAGGAAGTAACAAGGTATGTGGGTTATATACATAACCTAGCAACCAAATACTATGATATGAATGAATGTGATACACCGGTTTCAAAAAGTACTGTAATTGGTATACTCCGTGTCAAAAGCATACCTTTCATCATAGTCTTTCCCTTCTCTGCTGCAGTAGGTCTAGAAGAAGAAGGTGGTCTAATAGCAAACACCTTCCTTATGTCCGCCCTAACTGGCTCTGGACACTGGTTCTTATAATGCCCAACTTGGTCACATTTGAAACATTCCACATTCTTTTTCTCCACCGGCTTCTTTCCTTTACCAGTTCTGCACCCGTGGGCATAATGGCCCTTCTTATCACACTTATAACACACCAAATCAGCATTCGCCTTCTTAGCGGCCTTCCCATTCTGGGCTTCTTTCTTCTTAAAGAATTTCCTTTTCCTTCACTCAGAACCCCAGGACTCAACTAGCTTCTCCCTAGCTGAAAAAGTAAGCATTTCCTCATGGCGGACGGTCATCGCCACCATCACATGATAAAGTTTTCTAATATGAGTCATAGCCATCCTACCTAGCTCTGGCCTCAAACCTCTAATGAATCTCTCATTCTTTCTGACACCAGTATCAACCAAACCAAAACCATATCGAGATAGCTCATCAAACTTAGCAGCAAACTCGATAACATACATCTGTCTTTGGACAAGATCCATGAACTTCCTCACCAATGCCAATTTGGCAACCTCAAACAAGAACCTCTGCACAAACCTCCTCCTGAAGTCAGCCCAAGTCAACTCTTCCTCCGGCACTCTGGCTGTCACACTGTTCCACCAATGATGCGCTAACCCCTGCAACTGTCTAGAGGATAGTCTTCCCTTCTCTCCGTCATTCTGGCCTAAATCTATAAAGATCCTTCCACAGTTCAACAACCAGATCTCAACTTCAACAGCATCTTTCGTCCTAACAAACGACTTCCCACCAAGACTAGTATAGTCTCTACTCATCTTAGCATAGTTATATCCAACTGGAACTACAGGATTAGCACCACCATACCAGCAGCTCCTGCTTGCAAAAGATTAGGCAACAACTGATACTCCATCCCCGCATCTACTGGCGGATTTCCAGCACCTGCATTGGCCTTAGCATTTTGATTAGCAGTAGTCTGTCGACCTTGGTTTCTTCGAGTATTAGGTTGAGCATTTCCATTAGTAGCGGTGCTTCCTCCACCAAGATTTCCACTTCCGTTTCCTGCCTCCATATCCTCTTTCTCTTATATCTGCAAATGAGCCTTAGTAAGATACAGAAGAACGGTCTAAGAGAGAGGGGAATACATACTTAGATATATACCTATATATCAAATGCAAGTACGTTAATACAGTGTTAACCCAAACCCCGATCATATTTTTAAATTTATTGGATTATGTTTGAAAAACCTTTTTAAGTTTAACTATTCGTTTTAAAGTTTCATAAACCTATGCTCTGATACCAACTTGTAACATCCCCCTACTTGGAGACCCAAAACAAACGGCTACGGATGCTGCAGTCATCCGTAGTTATTAATCTTCGGCGACCAAATACGGCGGTGCTAAATACATTGATACACAGATAACAAAAATATGGAAAAAAATTTACAATTCAAAAACATCTTTTCAAATTCAAATCGAAACATTTCAGTTCATTACATAATCCCGAAATATGTTAACCACATTCAGCAAAATATAATAATTACAATTACGCCAAGAGCGGCATATGAATATGCCTACTTGGTTGATCAGAGTATATAGTAAGGCTAATAAGTCTGCCTTTACATCCAAATACATAGTGGAAAAGAAAACTCTTAATAACTATCTACCTCCTGCATGCCTCCGGAAGCTTTATTCATCAAAGAAGAAAACCTGAGAACCTTAACTCTCAAACTACTCAAAATCAATTGAGCACCCAAGAGTTTAAGGGGAAAACAAAAACTTCGAGTCAAACATAAAGCCTGGTATGAATAATAATCTAACATCTCAATCCTTTTAGATATCTAGTGAGACCACGCCGCTTAGCGAAACGGGTTTTCCCCTCAATAGTATCATAAAACCTTTATAAAGCCATACACTGTGCTCCTGCATCCACAATGGTTAAAACATACAATTTCAAAATATTATAATGATATGCATACTTGAAAACAATTAGGATTTCTCATCCATCGTCTAATACGACACCCTGTCATATCCATAGTTTTCATGGGATCACTAAGAACCTATAGGCTCCTGCCAGTTATCTTAATTAATTGATGGGTTCCACTGAACCTATTAGTTATTTCAATAACCAATTACCTCATCCTAGTTTTCATGGGACGACTTGGAACCTATGGATTTATCTAGTAACTCACTTTATATCCTAGTTTTCATGGGTTGACTAGGAAACTACTGATATTTCCATTAGACACTGTCTTATCCAAGTTTTCATGGGTTTACTAGGAACCTATTGACTGATGTCAATTCTTAATCCGGAATAGTTTTCATGGGTTCACTACAAACCAATTAGCCCCTGCTAACCGTCCTTGATACACAGTTCTCATGGGTTGACTATAAACCTTCGTTTACTCCAATAACTACTTAATCATAATTTTCCATGGGTTTACTATGAACCTATTGGTTTACACTAATAACTGTAAAGTTTAGGCATCCTATATTTTTGATCACCCTAACTTCTTGGATGCAATTCTACTCGTCCAGGAGTTTAAGCAATTTATATTCACTATTGAGTTAACCTAGCTGTTTCTTCTACCCTTTTCCCCCCAAAATACAGTTATGGGGTATCATGTGAATATATTCATATTTGAAGAAGCAAACAACAATTTAACAATACCACTCCTATGGGTATAAAATCCTTGAAATACATTTCATAAAACATAGTTAACACCTTTAACTTATATCTTTATCAAGGCAATACTTCTTCAAAATCCCAAGCCTAAAGTCATTACGAAACTCCTTTATATATGCCGTGGGTTTTCCTTTAAAAATTAGAGTGTGGGTTTTTAAAACCTTTCGACAACGTCGAAAGCTGCTATTTCCAACCCCTTCGAAAGTATTAATCGTTTCTTTTAAAACAATAGGCTCCAGCCTCTTAAATACTTTGAAACACTTAGTTCAAAACCTTTTGACCTTATTAAAGTATTCATTAAATAAGAGTGGAAGCATAACTTCCAAACCACTTGAAAGTAAACCTTCTGAAAGCGTTGGAAATTAAACCTTTTGAAACCATTGAAACTCAAACCTTTCGATGCCATTGAAAAGCAAACCTTTTGAAACCATTGAAATTCAAACCTTTAGAAACATTAAAACTCAAACCTTTCGATGCCATTGAAAAGCAAACCTTTCGAAACCATTGAAACTCAAATCTTTCGATGCTATTGAAAAGCAAACTTTTCAAAACCATTGAATTTATACTTAAAAATATTACTTTGGGTCATAGGTGAAAGTATCTCTTTTTAAACCACTCTTTACTTTTATAAAATATTGGGAAAGACAATTGAACCTTTTGACGACGTCGAAAGCTTCTGCATTCGACCCCTTCGAAAGGTTTGGAAAGCGGCTTATATATACAAAAACAATTGAACCTTTCGACCCCTTCGGAAGGTTTGGGAAATGGCTTATATAAAAAAAATAGCTAAACTATTTGACAACGTCGAAAGCTTTTACTTTCAACCCCTTTGGACGGTTTGGGAAGCGGCTTATACAAAAAAACAGTTGAACCATTCGAAAACGTCGAAAGCTTCTGCTTTCGACCCCTTCGGAAGGTTTGGATAAAGTTAAAGATGGCAACTCTCTTTCAAAAACTCTTTGAAACCTTTCGAATAATAGCTTTCGACTTTGTCGGAAGCTCCTTAAAACATGAAAGTGAATTTTCTTTTTCAAACCAAAGTAACTAGGGACCATCTCCTTCGAAAGCAACCCTTCAAAAGCAACCTTTCGACATCTTACCTTTTGACTTGGTCCAATTCACTACATACCACCTGAATGATATCGTGTGCATTGCTTTCGACCTTGTTGGTCAATGAAATCGAAATGTCTCAATCGAGAGGTCTAAGTCGAAAGATTTGCCAAATAAAGCGGAACCATCCTTTCTGGGTAAAAGCTAATTTTGCCAAAATAAGTAAACTTTTTCTAACAAAGTAGCCTACTTGTAAACATCTGATTGGCTTTCACAAACTTTTAAATAATTTGGATAATATTTGCTGCATTATCTCAGATCAAAAATCAAGTTAACTTTTAACAAATAAGCCTTTCCTCTTATAAAAATAATTAAATCATTTAGGACCTCCTTTCGAAATAATTTATTTTCCATACTAAATCACTTAGTAAAAATCCCCAAAAATTCCAAAAATTCACTTTAATCATGTCGTCTAACATATTAAAATTTCAAACCCAAATTCTTAATATATTTTCTAAAATAAATTTATAAACCCAAATAACCATATTTTCCTTTGAAAATTCATAATAAATTCTCCATGGCTTGTAAAATTATAAAAATTGAAACCTCATTCCAAAATTATGTTTTCTGTAACGTATAATTTTCCCATAGAATTTAAAAATTATTAAGTCTCGGTTTTACCTTATAACCGTATATATCTCCTTTAAATGTCCTTGTTTAAATCATATAAGTCATAAATCAAGCATATCACCAATCAGTATATATCATAAAAAAGATTTATGATTAAATTCAAAAACACATGATAATAAAATCAAAATAGAGATGTAGAAATTATTATTCACCTTAGATTGGATAAGAAAATTGAAGTTTGCTTGAGATTGATTTCTTCTAGCTTGATCCTAAGCTTTTACTTTGATTTTTCTCTTCTCTTCTTCCTAATGGCCGGCCTTGCTTTCTTCTCACTGTTATAAATTTTGTTTGAGATAAAATGGACGCGTATGACTAAAGAGAATAGTATAAGGGTGGTAAATATGGGCGGCTATTTACCCTACTACCCTTATGTTAATTACTTAATCATTTATTAGTTCATTTAGATAAATAAGCACAACCACTTAATTTATTAATCAATCCTCAATCTCCTTGTCTACATTATTCTATTTAATTTATTCTAATTAAATCTCCCGAATCATGTCAATAAAATTAAGGGTGTTACATAAAAACCCATCCGTGTTTATGTGCGGTATGGTCTTATGAAATACCTTTGATTTTCAAATGGTTTTCTAGAACTTTAAGATCCAATTGGGTGTGTTTTCCCACGCTGGTTTTTCAGACTGATTCGGGTGTTATTTTATTATAATGCTCGGGTCAGACCGAGCATATTTACAGATTGCTTTGGATGCATTGGAGCTTAGGAGACGAGTTGGAGGTCTTTAAGTTATATTCACGTATATGTTTATTTTCCACTGCTTTATTGTTGAAATTCTAAACAATTTGTAAAGGCAGGTTGTTATAACTATCCAAGCTGATGATTAGGATTGTTGGTGTACTCTGATCGATGTATATAACAGTTTCTCCTTTGTAAAGATTATTGATTTTATATTATATGTTGTTCCGCTGCGAATGGAGATTCCATGATTGTTTTAGTTTCTTTCTCTTCTCTTCTCTTCCCTTCTTCTTTCTTCTTTCTTTCCCATAACTATCTATCTTTCCGTTCAATTTGGGTAGGACATGTGTGGTTTATTGTTAGCTTGAATTGTACGGATTGGCGGGTCATTACAGTTGGTATCAGAGTTTAAGTTGAGCAAACACCTAGGCTTTGGGGGGAATTTACTCATTTGAGATAAGGTAAGCTAGACCTTAAGATGAGTCTCTGTGTGTGTGTATGAGCACGTATTTGTTAGTAATATAAAAATATTTTATAATATGTTAATTTATCTATTGAGTGGCTTATGAATTTTGGTCGGTATGTGGGATGCCAATATATTGATAGGGGTTTCTAAACGCTTAAACAAGGCAAACTGACACAGTATTGTTTTGAGAATTGGTAAATGAAATAATTTTACCTAAATTATATTTTATAAATAAAGGAATAAATTTTCAGAAATTATTGTAGTTATGTATGAGGTATTTGGTTGTTGGTGAATGATAATGATTGATTGTTATCATTCGTTGTTGTCGTTCTAATAAAAAGTTGTTATTATTATAATCTAAACAAAGATGAACATGGTAAATTGAGTTATATAAGAAGGTGAATTTATAAGTATGAATTGTAGAGTATTAGTTAGGATTAAAATAATCAGCATTTGTGAAATGATATTACCTAAGGCATGGGATTATATAAATGTGATTTATAAATGTGATTTATAAATGTGATTTACAAATATAAAGGAAATGAAATTGCGTAAGTATATCTATAAACATGATTTGTAGATTAAATGGATTTAAATGCTGAGAAGTTAAGAATTTAAATACCCTTAGATTTTCAAAAATTGTTTTCAAAGGTTTGCAAAAATAATAATAGTATTATTTTGATAATATTTGGCTGGAAATATTTTGAAATAGGATTTAAAAGAGATAGAAAGCACTAAATTCACTTCAGTCGCTGGAAAATAATTCTAGTGATGACTGTAGAATCATCGGCATTCATTTTCGAGTTTCTAAGTGAAAAATTGCTACCATTGAAGTTTTGTTTTGGTAAAACAAATTTGTTTTAAGTTCCTGAAGTGTAATTTGAAATATAAAGGAGTTATGTATATATATATATATATGATTTCAAAATGATTTGAAGTAAAAACGGGTGTTTAAAATCCTGTATATTTCCATCTAAATGTTGAGAAAATATAAGATAATAAGTTTTTGAACTCATAAATTGGAAATGGTATAGATAAGAGGAGAAAGTTTGGAATTGGGATATGAAATTTAAATTTTAACTTAAGTAAATGTAAATAAAGTGAATTATATGAGATGAAATTTAACTTAATAAAGGTTAAATGAAATTGAACTTGATTTGTAATAAATTAATGAAATGGACTAATTAAATAAATTAGTGAAATTAAATATGAACTTAAGTTGTGAAGAAATATAAACATGAGTTGTGTATTGTGAAATATTTGGAATAACTTAAGTAATTGTTTTATAGGAATGGTCTATAAACGAATTTGTATGCAAAGAATTGTTGTTAACCTTAAATTGAATTTAAGGGGAATGTAAGTAGAGAAAATGAGAATAAATGAATGTTAACTAATTGGATGCAAATCAATTGAAAGTAAAGGAATTGAATGATGATAAATTGGATGTAAATAAGAATGTTAATAATTGAATGAGACTCAAGTGAATAGAATAAATGAGTGAAAGTAAATTTAATGTGAATAATTGAATTTGATTTAGATTGAATGTAGATCAAATGAGCGCAAATGGATTGAATGTTAGTAAAATAAAGGTGAATAAAGTAGAAGTGAATCAATTGCATGTTAATAATAATGAAAGTGTATAAATTAGATGTTGGCATTTGGAAATGTAAATCGAAATAGCTATGAATTATTTGGATGAACATTATTGTTGATGGTTTCTCTTGTTACATTTGCTAAAATTGCATATAGTTATGGTATATTCTATATTATATAAGGATGTTTCTTCTATATACATGTTCTTATTGGTTATTGAGTGATTAGTAGGTGCGGATGGCGTATGCTTCGCATTTGGAGCTCGTTTTCGCATTACATTGGTTGTATATGCTTGCTATTACTAAAAAAGGTACATATCTTGGATTACATACCGTATTTTTATTTTTTTCTCTACAGGATGCCTCATCCTCGAAGATGAAATGTATATTTGTGATTATATATACATTGTAAATTTTTACGATCGAGCCGCGCAAAGGAGACGCTGGCAAAAAAATTCATAAATTTAAGAGATAGAAATTTTTTGAGAATTTTGGAAAATATTTTATAACTAAAATTTGATTTTGAATTATAAACTGAAAGGATTGAATGGAAGGAAATTAGTTGTTACAGGTGGGTGAATCTAAAAGACCTAAACTTTTATAACAAAGGTTCAACTAATTTGTTTTGTAAAATTAATGGGTTTGGGCCATTTTTCTTACCTACTAATTTCGGGAATGAAATTATTTTAAGGGGAGGAGAATGTAACGACCCAGAATTTTAATCATTTGAATTTGGAATATTTAATTGGTTTTAAATATTAAAAAGTTAATTTTATAGGTTAAATAACTTGAATTTCAAATATAGCGATCATTTGATAATTAAATTGTTGAATTTAATATTTGGAATTGTTTAAAACAATTGAATCTTGAATTTAATAATAATGAAAATGATTCCGAAAATTGATTTCAATTCTATTTAAATAAGAATGAAGATAGTAAACTTTTAAATTTGAATTAAAAGTGATTAGATTGGATTTAGTAATAACTTGTTTAAGTTAATGAGCAAAAATAGCCTTCAGGGGCACTGTCTCAGAATTGGATGAAACTAGTGTCATTGGATCCGTAATAGCGAGTTATAGTACACCGTTGAATTTCATGGCGATCGGACGTATCGTTTGGTCGTGCGAGTTCAAAACGCGTAGAAATTAATTTCAGAAATTTATATAATAATTGGGTTTGAAAAAGCTATCTTCTGCATATGATCGAATTAGGTCTCTAGACTAGTTCCATTGTGTTTGAAATAGGGATATAACTTATAGAATGCCAGTCGGTATGCCTCGTTTGGAGTTCGAGATTTTCGAGTGCGACGAGTGGATATTTTTGGAAACACACACACACACACACACACACACACACATATATATATATATATATATATATTCATATTCACCATACTTCCTTGTCCCTAGCCGTACTTCCCCCTTTAATATTTAACCACGTTCATTAGAGAAATGGTTCGTCATTATTTTTAAATTTCAAAACGACCATCCAATGGTCGAGATGACTTATGTCGATCGAAGGAAAATTAGGCCAAATGTTCTAAAGGAAAGTTGAGGGGCATTAAGAAGGGAGTTGATTGATGGTGGTGGATCGCCGAACAAGGCACTATCGCATCGTGGGTCGTGGTATGAAGCAACGACAGTTTTGGGTTTTGGGTTCGCGTGCGCACACAGAGGCATGGGGAGGCGAAGCAAAGGGCACGGTGAGAATAACGGTGGTCGATGGTGGTGGCTGGTGGTCAAGCGATCGAGTTTTGAAAAAAAATATATATAATGTCGAGGTCTAGAATGTAAATCGCATATGGGAAGGAGACAGAGGGAGAAAGGTTTAAAGTTTAACTGTTAATTATTTATTTAATTATAAATTAATTTTTCTCAAATGTTCGTTAATCCATAACTTGTTCGTACGAGGTTGGTTTTGAGCGTGATAAGTTGCATTGCGATCGTATCAACAAGTGCTAGGCTATGGAGTTAGATATGATAGATTCGGAGCTAGTGGGATTTTGGGTTAAAATTGAACGTCTTTTCAATTTTAATTCAAAACTAAGAATCGGTGTGAGTTAATCTCACCTTTTTGGTTAACTAGAATATTATTTAGTCAATGAAATTCATTTATTGGATGTAAGAAATTTTTATAGTTGATTGTTGTTAACCCAAAAAATGGATCAACGCCCTGGTTTGATTCTGAAAGCACCAGCCTTGTTCTGACAGAGCAATAATACAGATAATAGGTATAGAAAAAGACAGGAAAAGAAAGTAGACAAGGAATTTTTATAGTGGTTCGGTTGTTAATGAAGCCTACGTCCACTTTATAGTTTTATTATGACTGATTGCTGTTATAAATAGTGTTTGATTACATGGCTTTGATTCCTTAAGCAGATAGAATCCCCAGAGTTGGAATCCATAGGAAAATCACAGTAAATTCCTTTGGAGATTTTTGTGAGGGAGGTAGAGAGTAAAGAATGTTTCCAGCAGAGGTTCAGCAACCAATCTGATGAAGATCCCTCGTGTTGCAGGTAGGATGGTATTTATAGGGAATGACCTAATGGGGTTTAGCTCGTGATCCGAGCCAAAACCATAGGTCGCTAGTGACCCATAGAGTTGTCTCGTATGTGAGCTAATAACCTGGCTCCTTAGCCATTACATTTCTTAGTTGACTCATTGAAGACTCGTGAAGAAACATGGGTCGCCAGCGACCCATACACTTAGCATATATTTTTTTAGCATCCTTCTTCCTTCCTTCTCTTCTTCCATGCAATAGAGTGACGCTTCATTTTGCATGGATCGCTAGCGAGATCCATACGGTATAAGTCGCTGGCGATCCAAGCACTTAGGACATATCTTGGAGTTTGGAGTTTGGGATGTTTCCATGGTCTTGTGTCATCGTTGTTTGCATTCTGATGGCAATTTACTAGCTGTTTGCGCTCGGCGGGTGATTGGGCTGAAAGAATGATGGTCTCTTGGTTTAGTCGATCTCAGTTGCTGTCTCGGTAATATAGCTTGGCTCTCATTAACTCCTTGCCTTGCCTCTCTGGTTAAGTTCTAAACCATTCTGATGTCACAGAATTGTTCTGTTCCCTGTTGGATTCTACTGGGTTAAAAACCCGAATAACATTTTCCCTCCAGAGTACGTCTTTGTTGTAAACAAAGTGTGCTCTGTAAGTTATAGCTCTTAATGTCTGTCCGCTGATTTCCAAGTGACTCGTTAGAGTTTTATGAATACGTGGCAGGTCATGTCGTTGGTCATCTAGCCTTGGTCTTGACTGCTATTGTTTGCCATAACGAATGAAATTTCTTCACGTAGTTTTCTGGTGTGCTTCGAAATAATGAATAGGTGTCAAAGGTCGAGTTCGAGAAAAGTCTCTCCCAACTTTATAGGTCGCTAGCAATCCATGTGAGATGGGTCGCTGGCGACCTGACCACTAGATGGATCGCTGGCGACCTGACCACTAGATGGGACGCTAACGATCCATGATGGATTAATGGCGACCCGATGACTTAGCATAATTTGTTTTGCTATTTCTTTCTGCCTATACCTATGACTCGAGCCTATCCTACCTTCTATTTCACACACGACCTAAACAAGATTCTTGTAATCGGAAATCCTAGGTGCCTGATTCATCTTGCTCTATTCGATCCATTGATTTCTCGAACTTTTCTTTTCCAATCTCTCGGCCTTGATTTCCAGTCATACTATCGTGCTTCATCGGTTCGTCTTGAAACCTTAGCTCGCTTCTGAATCACCTCCAACCCATCGTTCGCTCACCGCCGACCCATCATTAGATCGCCACCGACCTAAGTACTTATTACCGATTTGCCTTTGGGACTGTTGATCCAAGTCTTCGACCATTTTTACGTCTAAAACTTAATTCAAGGCGGGTTTTCTAATTAGTTTGCTAATTATAGCGTCTGTGCAATGATTTGATGGTGAGTTTGCATTTGCAATGTCGTTCATGAAAAGTTCGAGTTGATTGCGGTTTTACGGGTGCAGATAGCTAACTAAGTCTTGAGTTTTCTCCCGTAACGACGTTCGGGCTTTGGCTTAATGCTTGACGCATTTTTCTATCTTCGTCCGTTAAACTAGAATTGACTTGTGCCCAGTTTTGTAAATGTTACTGCACAACATATCACCAGTCGATCCCGATTTTTCCAAAGAATTTGGAGCTATCATGCTCGCTTGTTACACGCTCGGTGTTCCTGTAGTGAGAAGAGTTTTCTGTGTCGCTTCAGATAAAGGATCCGTTATCGATCATTGATCGATAACTGGTAAGTGTATAGGAAGTAGAAACAAAAATAAAGTGACACGGGAAATTCTTTTCTTCTTCCACTGCGAGCGAACTATCTACACGGGATTGAGTGTTTGTAGTGTTTCGGGCGTCGTGTTTATTCCATATAGATAGCACACTGCACTTCCCCCAGTTCACACTTGAAATCCAATCTGTCAATTACAAGTTAATGTTTCTTTGTAATTCAAGTGTGGTAGAGGAAGCTATTAGTTTAGGATAGATTTACCTAACCATTTCAGACACGAGTTCTGTTATTTAGAATGAAGCAACCATCCATGCATCGTAAGTCAAGCGGGGGAAGCCCGACACTCTTAGAAGCCGAGTCATCATCCATCGCTCTTTCTTCTACCACTTCGCAAGCTCAGTATGGCCAGTTGGTCACGGTTAGGCCAATCGTGGATCGAACGCCTCCCAACTTTAGAATTCTACTTAATCTGCCTGAGAGAGCTTCTTCGGTGATTTCTGCTAATGTTCTTCATAACATCTGTGTGCAACATGGAATTCCAGAAGAGGATGTGTGTCTAGCAGAGAAGGATGAGTTCACTCATATACCTCCCTCGAGGTACACCGCTTGCCACCGGTACATTGTTTGAATGGAGCCGTGCCTACCTTTAACGACTTTCTACGCGAGACTCTTTCGAACTTGGATATTGCCCCATTTCTGCTTCATCCTAATGGCTACACCATCTTGACTTGCCTATATGTTCTTTTTATGTGGATGTTCAACCGCGCTCCAAGTTTTGATGAGTTACGGTACTTTCTGGCATTCAAGAGGAGACATGACTGTCCCTCCTTGATCATAATCGAAGCCCAAAGAAACCGAAAAATCATCATGCGCTAGCAAAGCAACTTGTCGCAATTCAAGATGCAATATTTCTTTGTTAGATTCCCCGAGGTGTTCAATCATCGGTGGACGACAGGGGGTAAGTTTCTTTTTTCATTCATCGAGCTCTGATGTGTTGCAATGGAGCTTCTAACCAGCCATATATCTCTTGCAGTTATTCCAAGGCCAAATAGAGATGTGGCTCTCGATAAAGTTTGTCAAACTCTAAAGGCTATTGACGCCAAGAAGAGAAGCATTAAATTGTTACTGACCGATGAGTATTTGCATCGGTATGGATTACTGGCTCTGGGTAGATCTGCTGTTCAGGTTGAAATTCCGTCTCCTGGCCGATCCAGGGTTCGTACAAGATCTACTTCTTCCTTCCACGATTCCGGGGAAGGTGCCTCTCAGGGGAGAGAGAGAGAGAGCCCGTCCGGAGGATCAACCAATGTGGGCTGCAAGGGAAGAGACATTACTGCGACTGGATTAAGCGGCCCGGTTAGAATGCCTCTAATTCCGGAGGAGGGAGAAGAGGAGTTCAAACAAGGAGAAGGCAAGGACGAATTGGACTCGGAAAAGGAAAAAGGAGAGTTTGAGAGAAGTATCGATGAGTCTACTACAAGTGATGATCTCTATGCAGAATCTGATGACGAGGACTCGGAATATATGCTGAAACTCCGAGTATGAGCCCCACTCTTCCGAGCTCGCCTCCTTTTGATATAAGTGATAAAGGCAAAGCTCCAGAGTCTGGAAGGCATCGAGACTCTCCAAGTAAAGATGTCAGAGTGGAGTTTGGAGATTTCAGCAACGATTATGTTGACTTTGATGAGCTCATGAAAGAAGTTTTAAATTTGATACGGCACCTTTGCGCTCGAGTGACATTGCGCAAGAAGTTAGTTCGGTTCTACCCATGATGGACGGAGTTAGTCTAGTTTCACCTATGACGGTCGTTCGATCCGGTTCGTGATGACGTTTTAAGCCCACCTTAGAAACACAATATATGTCACGCTAGGATTACACTCACTTTCATTCATTTCTCTATTTTGTTGTGTTTATTCTATGCTTTTGAAACCTTTTATATATGTTTTATGACAGCTATGACGAGAGGACGAGGTTTTTACGATGACTTTGAAAAGTTTACTGACTCACATCACTATTCCAAGTGTACCTCAAGCCGTCACCAACCCCAAGAAACAGAGGAAGAATATAGATGGAGGAAAGAACAAGAAGCAAAAGCTCACCGTCAAGATGAAAGAGACAAAGGCCGGTCATATAAAGGCGGGTACGAGAAAAGGAGGACTTTTGAGGAAAGAGAAGAACCATCAAAAAGATCGAAGTTTGAACATAGTCCTCGTTCTTCAGAGCTTGCTCCAACACATCCTTCTGTAGGTCAAGAAATTCTTATTACTTCTGCCCCAATTCGGCCTGCAACTCATATTTCGTCATCTTCTATTGTTACTGCTACCCTCGGTGCCTTTCGCCTCCACCAGAGACCTGCCTATGTCCTTCCTTCGGACCCCCTAAACTTGAGGCAGTGCTTCCTGGTTGGTTCTTGAAGGGTGTTAAGTTCGACCGTGATCTGCACCTCGTTTGCAAATATTCATACATGTCGCACCTACAAGCTATTCAGAGCGGCCTAGAACACGCCGAAGGATGGGGAAACTCTGTAAATAGCTGGCGGATATGAATAGAAATAATTATCAGGAGATCCTCTCTTTCAAATCAGAGAAGTACGACTTTGAGAGTGCGTTGGCTGATCGTGATGCCAAGATTAAGCAGTTGGAGGAGGAGTAGGAAGCGGCCCTTCGTGAAAGTAGGAAGAACGCCAGCCTGATGAAGGAGAAGAAGGATGCGCATGTGAGAGTTGAGATCATCTACAGGGACGAGATTAAGATAACTCATGTAGAGGAGGCTAAGTTGAAAGAGGAAGTGGCTGTTTGTAATGCCACCATTGAGGCCCAGAGGAAAACTATCGTTGACCATATATGATTGTCGAGGGGCACAACAAGACTATCTCTGACCAGTCTGAGACAATTGCCAGGTTACAGGCCTAGGTCGTGCAGCTCAGTGCTGATAAATCCACTGTTGAAGTCGAGAAGGCTGCTGTGAGAGCAAATTTTCTGGAGCTTCAGAATGCCTTCGAAAGAAAGATGGAGAAGCTAGATGCAACCATTCTGAAATTTTATGTTAACTCTCTGTTGCGTCAAGGAAGTCTCGGCTACCTTGGTCCGAAGTTCCCACGCACTCTCGCTTTAGTTTAGGAGGAAATCTTGTCTCGTTTTACCGACATCGGCGACATCTATTCTGAGAGAGGCTTGTAAGAGGCACATCTCAACGACGAATCAAAGAAGGCGTTGCTCAAGGGCTAGGAAATTCTTCGAGTTGAAAGAGAGCAGAAGGCCACCAATGCTGCCCTGACAACTACTGCCCGAAGCGCTCACCAAGCCTTCTATTTCCGGAGTGGGCGAATTATCATAGCAGCCCCATGATCTGCCAGCAAGTTCTGGACTTGAAGCTCTCCCTTAGGTAGTGGAGCCATCAAAAGAGAGAAAAGGTGGTGAGTATGAAGTAGACATTCTCGAGCATTCCTCTAGCATAGGTAATGTTCTTGCTTCCTCCAAGTTTGGGAGCTTCCAACTTACGCCGCAAGAGAAGGAAGAATTTAACGCTTTCATTTTTAATCTTATAGGTCCATCTACCTTTCCTGTTGATATGCTAGCTTCTTCAACTCCTGGGCCTGCTGCTATCTTTACAGCCTCCGTGGTCGTCTCTGTTCCTGTTCCTATTTCTACGTCCGTGTCTGGCTCACGGCCAGGATGGGAGTCTAAGAAAATAGCCGTGCTTCATGGCCTGGATGATCCTTCTGTGTCTTTAGAAGGTGACATGACAGCGGAAGAAACTAAGGAGCAGGAAGTTCAGACCGAGCAGCCTCGCAAGACGCAGCACGAACTGGTTGCTATTAAGAAGGAAAAGGTTGAAGCAATCAAAGCCTTAAAGAGCACCTACAAATCACGAAAATGCAATGGGAAGGGAGATTCTTCTGAGAAGGTAGTAGAGGAAGAAGAGGACATCGCCACTGAAGTGTTTGCTAACATCACTGGCAGTGATAGCACTCCTGAGGCGGGACAGAAGCTGCCAACAAAGGGCAGAAAGGAAAGTAGTGGAAAGAAGCGTTGAGGAGCTTATGTGAAGACCACTTTTATTTTGGTTCTTTTTTGAGTCATTTTGTACAAGTGCAGAGTTTGCACTTAGTGTTTTTGCTGTGCAGTATATATTTTCATTTTTGTTAGCCGGTATCGTGTGGGTACAGCCCCCGCATATTGACCCTGTAAAAAGAAAATTACAAGAAATATATTAATATTTTGACTGTATTCTCATCTGTCTACTCATATATGTCCTGGGCACTTGTGCTTGTTTTATTTTATACTTATCTAGCTCTGCGATTATTTCCAAACCCTTTCGTTTGAAGTAACAGAACTTAAAAATTAGCGGAACTTAAAAATTCTTTGTTTGGAGTGACAGAACTTGTGAACTTTTGTTTTCACGTGTATATAGAGCTTGTGAATTTACTATTTTTATGTGTTTCTATCCAAGTACCATTTTATGCCCCCCCAGTTCACAGGGCTGTTTACTTCAAACAACTTTCAAATAACAGTAACTTAGGATTTAGATAATTTTCATTGGAAATTTGGCTAAGTTATAGCTTGATTCTCCTTTTTCAGAAGTTTTGCAATTTTACCACGTAATCCAAGTTTCTTATGATACCCCAACAAGTATGCGATATATGCATATTTAAGAGGTGCATATTGCATTGTTTAATTGAGGGCAGTTTTAATCATTAAGTCTCTATAGTTGAGACTTTTCAGTTGGTTTGTAACATTCCAATTTTGCTGGAGCTGTGCTCATTATTCCCGATTATAGGAGCAGTTGGTTTGGTTATGTGATGCGCAGTTTTTGGTACTCCTCGGCATTGCCTATCTTCGGGCTACGTGAGGAGCGTGTGTTTTAGTTTTCCTCAACGATGCCTATCTTCGAGCAGTGTGAGTGGTTTAAGCTTTAAGAATCAATGCGCGATTTTTCCTGCTCCTCGGATTTGCCTATCTTCGGGCAGCATGAGGAGTTAGTGATTTAGAATTCGGTGTGTGGCTTATGGTGTGCACGGCTTTTCTTTTTCCTCGGCGTTGCCTATCTTCGGGCTATGTGAGGAGTTATCGTTCTAGTGCATGGCTTATGAGGTGTGCGGCTTTTATTTTTCCTCGGTGTTGCCTATCTTCGAGCAACGTGAGGAGTTATTATTTTAGTGCGCTGCTTTTGTTTTTCCTCGGTGTTGCCTATATTCGGGCAACGTGCATAGTTATTATTTTAGTGTGTGGCTTATGAGGTGCATGGCTTTTGTTTTTCCTCGGTGTTGCCTATCTTCGGGCAATGTGAGGAGTTATTATTTTAGCGCGTGGCTTTTGACTTTTCCTCGGTGTTGCCTATCTTCGAGCAATGTGAGGATTTATTATTTTAGCCTTCTCGATGTTGCTAGAGCAACACCAGTTTTGGAAGGCAAAGACCGGGTTCTGCCGATTTAAAGGTTTGAGTCGATTTGCTTCCGTCGACCAGGCGGGTAATTATTATAAACACGATTTTGTTGGTTCAAGAAGCAAACTTTATTAAGGAAAGTAGGGCAGTTTTTGTCTATGTACAATGCCCCTGGTATCTCGGGATGGCTTATGTGCTGGAAAATAAAAAATACATAAGGTAGCATTCAGACAAAGTAACGGCGAAGCGATTCACTATTCCATGCCCTGGGAACTTGAGTTTCATCGACGGTTGTTAGCTTGGAAGTCCCGTCTCTTAGCCTTTGATTAATGACATATGGCCCCTCTTAGTTTGGTCCGAAGGCCCCCGAAATGGGGTAAACTCGTTTGACCACAAGATCTCCCACTTCGAAGGTTTGATTGTGAACTTTGGAGTTGAAGTACCGTGCAACCCATTTTTGGTTGGCAGCAATTCTCAGTTCTGCTTTTTCTCTTTTTTCATTAACCATATCTAGCGATTCGAGTAGGAGCTGCTTGTTTTGTTTTTGATTGAAATTTTGCCTTCTATGCGAGGGGACTTCTAATTCAACAGGAATCATTGCTTCTGAACCATATGCCAGGGCGAACGAAGTGTGGCCGGTTTCCGCTTTGTGGGTAGTTCTATAAGCCCATAGTGCGAGTGGAAGTTCATCAACTCAATTTCCTTTAGCTTTTGCTAGTTGCTAGTTGTTTTTTGATTATAAACTTGATGATCTTGTTTATCGCTTCCACCTACCCATTTGCTTGCGGATGAGCAACTATGGAAAAGCTCTTTTCAATTCAGAAGCGCTTATAGCAGTCTTTGAACTCGGCACTTTCGAATTGGGTTCCATTATCGGTGATGATTTTTTGTGGCACACAAAACCTGAAAATGACGTTTTTAGTAACAAACTTGATAACTTTCTATGTGGTTATAGTGGCAAGCAGATCCACTTTGGCCCATTTTGTGAAATAATCTACGGCACCTATAACATATTTGGCTCCTCCTTTTGCTATTGGTAGGATGCAAATCAAATCGATCCCCCATATTATATATGGCCATGGGTTGACCATCTGTGTTAGCTCTGTTGAAGGAGTTCTCTTAATTTTGTTGAATCATTGGCAGCGATCGCATATTCTGGCGTGATCTGCGGCGTTACGATTTATTATTGGCCAGAAGTACCCACATCGAAGGACTTTCTTCGCAAGGGTCTGCCCCCCAGTGTGGTCTCCTCATTCACCTTCATGTATCTCCTTTAAGATTCGTCGTGCTTCGTCATCGGTTACACGCCTAAGAAGGGTGGTTGAGAATCCCCTTCAATATAGTATTCCATCCTGTATGATGAACCGTGGCGCCTTTTGGAGGAGCTTCTTCCGTTGAATCCTGTCAGTTGCAAGGGTTCCTGCAAGTAGATAGTTCTTTATCGGTGTCATCCATGTATTTGGTTCGACGGTGGTTTCGAGAATCCAGTCTACGTCCATTTCGTCTATGCTTTGGTTGGCCAAAGTTTCAACTGGGACTAATACCAATGACTGAGCTTCTCCGGAACTTGCCAGCTTTGCCAGCTTTGCCAATAATATGCCTTAGTGTTTTGCTCCCGTAGGATGTGAGTTATGGTGTAGTGCTCGACGTCGCTTAGAAGTTCCTGTACTTTGGATAGGTACGGGGCGAGATTCTCACCACATGCCTGATACATCCCTTTTACTTGACAAACGACCAGTTGTGAGACACTATATATGTAAATATCTTTTATTTTGAGCTCTTTCATAACTTTCAGTCCAGCTATCAGTGCTTCATATTCTGCTTTGTTGTTTATGGCGGGGAATTCTAAGTGCAAAGCGTAGCTAATGGCTCATCCCTCGGGGGTTTCAAGCACTACTCCTGCTCCAAAACAGAAGTTGTTAGATGCGCCGTCGACAAACAGCTTCCATTGCATGTCTGTTTCTAACTGAATTTCCTCCTTGTCACCTCATATAGTAAATTTGGCGATGAAGTCGGCCAACGCTTGCCCATTGATGGATTTCATTGGGTGGTATGTGATATCATATTGACTCAACTCTATATTCCACTTGAGTAGTCGTACGGAAGTTTCTGGTCAGTATAACACTTGCTTCAGGGATTGGTCAGTCAACACTTTAATTGGATGAGCCTGAAATTATGGTCGTAACTTCCGGGATGCGATCAAGAAGCAATACGCTAGCTTTTCCAGTTTTTGGTAATTCTTCTCATCTTCGGTGAATCATTTGCTAATGTGATACATGGGTCGCTGGTTTCTCGCTTCTTCCCGCACAAGAGCGGCGCTCAATGCATACGGGGAGACTGTTAAATAAATGAATAGGTCTTCTCCATCCATCGGCTTTGATAAGATTGGGGGAGCTTCCATGTGTTGTAGCAATTCTTCGAAAGCTATTTGACAAGCTTCACTCTATTTGAAGTTTTTCTTTCCCTTCTTCAGTGCATCGAAGAACAATACGCACTTGTCTATAGCTTTTGAGATAAATCGGCTCTGTGCTGCAACTTTTCCATTCAAGCTATGAAGTTCCTTCTTATTTCTCAGGGCTTGGACTTCTCGTAGCGCCGTTATTTGTTCAGGATTTGCTTCGATGCCTTGGTCACTTACTATGAAACCCAAGAATTTCCCAAAGGCTACTTCGAAGTGACATTTTAGTAGTTTGAGCTTAATTCCATACTTCCGGAGTATTTCGAACATTTCAACGAGATTTTATAGATGGTTAGCAGAAACTCGAGATTTGACCAACATGTCATCCACATAAACTTCCATAGTCTTTCCGATTTGACGTTTATACATAGTATTTACTAGCCTTTGGTATGTTGACCCGGCATTTCTCAAACCGAATGGCATTACTCTATAGTAATCCAGTCCTAAATCGGTGATGAAGCTGGTGTTTTCTTGATCTGGCTCATGCATCAGGATTTGGTTGTAGCTCGAGTATGCATCCATAAATGACAACAATTCATGACCCGCTGTTCCATCCACAAGCTAATCGATTCTGGGGAGTGGGAAGCTATCTTTCGCGAAAGCCTTATTTAGATCCGAGAAGTTAATACAAGTTCCCCATTTTCCATTAGACTTCTTGACTAAGACTGGGTTCGATACCCATTCAGGGTAAGTTGCGTCTCGGATGAAGCCATTAGCCATCAATTTATCAACCTCCTCTCTCAATACCTTGGACCATTCAGGGCCCAAGCTACGCCTGTTTTGCTTTACCGGTGCGAATTTGGAGGCAATATTGAGCGCATGGCAGGCAATTTCGGGTGATACCCCACACATATCGGAGTGTTTAAGAAAATACGTCCAAATTGGCGCAGAGGAATTTAGTTAGTTCTGACCGCATCCTTTTTCCAACGTTCAATCCAATTTTCAGGACCCACGTTGGGTCATCCATACATACTGGGACAAACACTGTCAATTCTGCAGGTGTTGCCCGATCCTCCCTTGAGCTCTTCTTTCTAAGGTCCAAAGCCTTGTCGAATCAGATATGGTCCCTAAGCCACGAGCGGCTCTGTAGCTGCTATTCGGAGGGTTCACGGATGTCGAGGGTTTTCCCCACATCCTTTCCCTTTTCCTTTCTTCTTGACTCACACAATTCTATGATGTAGCATTCCCGGGCAGCGCTTTGATCTCCATTCATAATTCTGACTCGTGCTTTGTAAGGAACTTCATTGTAACGCACCATTGGACTAATGTTATTCTAAAGTCGACTAATGCGGGATGTCCTAAGAAGGTGTTGTATGCTGACATTTCATTTACGATCACAAAAGTCTGAATGAAGGTGATCCTTCGCTTACCCCTCTCCAAGCTCCACAAGTAGGTCAATTGTTCCCACCGGTTGTTTGGGTTCACTGGTAAACCCCTGAATCATTGTTTGGCACGCAGATACGCTTTTCATGCCAATCTTCATTTGGTCGAAAGTACGTTTGAAGAGTATATTAATGGAGCTACCACTATCAACCAACGCCCGCCGAACTACCGCAGGTCCGATTCCTACCATCACCACCATTGAATCAAGAGTTAAAGCCTCGATCCCCTTATTGTCTTGGTTTCGGAACACTATGTGGTCATTCAAAATCCTTTGCATCTTGGCAGGAGTTTCATCTTCTATAGCTAAACATGATTCCTTTGGAGCATGTTTCAATGAACTTGCATATCGCTCCATTTCTCCCTAACTTCTTTGCGCGGGATGTGGTCCCTCAGATATTGTTCCGATAATAAGCCTTTGGTCAGTTTGTTTTGACCCTTCTTTGTTGGTTCCAGCTTGATTCCTTCATCCTCTTAGGTGCTAAGGAGTCGTAGATTGATCGAAGTTTTATGGCTATCTTACGTACTGCTGAAGTTTGTTATTCTGGATCAATTCCTCAATGAGATTCTTTTGGTGGCGGCATTCGTTCTTATTATGGCCATGTGTCTTGTGGAAGCAGCAGAATTTCCTTGAGTGCTTCAGCTGCTTGGTTGCCTCCTTTCTAGGTGGCTTTTTTCATTCCTAAGTCCCTTAAATTGCATGAAAAATGTTTTCTGGTGTGTCAGTTAGGGGAGTGTAGCCTTCGGGCCTAAACCCTTTGAGCTTTTTATTGTTTCCATTACCATTCTTCTTGTTGGAGTTTTGACCTTTTCTCTTTGAATTTCCATCTTTCCGAGTGGTTCCTTCAGCAGTTCGAGAAGTGTGCGCATTTTGATTCATTGCTACATCGCTTTGCCTGACATTATTGGTTGCACATTAGTAGACTTCCTTTCCAATTCCTGCGCTTCCTCCAACCTTAGGTACTGACTTGCTTTACGATTGAAATCCTTCCTGGTGGTAGGTTGCTTCAACTTAATCCACTTTTCGAATTCAATTTTCAGGTGAATGGCAAGGACTAATGCCATAAAAACCATGTCTTTGTTGGGGTTACTTACTCCTATCACTACAATGTTAAAACTATTCATGAAAGATTTTAGTGATTCGTTACACCCTTGGAACAATCCGGATAGGGACGTGACGTCTTCTGGCTACGAAGTATGGAGTCTGAACTGATCAAGGAATCTTATCGTGAGTTGGTCAAAAGTAGATATAGATCTTGGTGGAAGCCTAGTGAACCACATTGACGCAACCCCTTCAAGAAAGATAGGAAAGCATCTGCATCGAACAGCTTCAGAGGCATTTTCTCTGTCCATATACCAACTGTATTTGTACAAGTGAGGTTTCGGGTCCTTTGTCCCATCATAGGATGGAATAGTTGGCATTGTGAATTTTTTCGGATATCTCTCATTCAAGATTTCATCGGGGAAGGGAGTCCGACTTGGCATAGATCCCCATTCATCATCTCTTTTGCTTTTACTCTCCTTCATTAATCATTTAACCATATCCGCTATCTATGCCTCTGATGTCCAGTAGTCCTGAGGGCGGCAACCAGTCACTGCGCCAAGTGTTTGGCTTTGCAAATGGTCTCGATGAGTGGGCTGAGACCTAGGCTCTCCTGTCTTCAGAAGAGCCACTCTTGTAGGGTCCTATTGGCTTGCGGTTGGTCTAGCTAGAGCAGTTTGGGTATTCCTTGCATTATCAAATGCATTGGCATTTTCTTCCAATTTGTCGTCTTGCTCCGCGTCCTCTGAGTCAGAAAGATCCATAATTATGTCTTTTACGAGGGTCTTTGCCCCTTCACTAAAATTCAGAATAGGTTGCCTTGTGGTGAACGGAGTACTTACATTTCCATCCACGTTAAGTCCTGTCGTCGTCCTTTTTTGTGGCTATTTTCCGTTTCTTCTATGTAGACCAGAAATGGAGGAATTCTCTTGTTCCATAGTAGCTGTGGGTTTGGGCATAGTCCTTGGAGCAGGATTTGACTGTAGGGTTAGGAGAGCGTTAAGCTTATCTATTAGAGCCTTTTGGCTACTTTCCATTTTTTAGTTGATCTCATCAACCATTTATTCAACTCATCCCTAGTAACAACTTCATGCTGACTGGAGGACGCTGGTGCCTGATTCCCTAAGTTAACACCATTTACTTCGGTTTGTTGGGGATTAACATCTTCTCCAACTACTACTGCTCCTATGGATCTTCCAGAGGCGGTTCTTCTTCTTCCAGGGGCTATTGATTCCAAACAGCGGATTCTTCAAGCAAAGATTGTGGATCGAACTTCTGGACCTATAGGATCCAAAGTAGATAGCTAGATCTGGATCTTGAGTTCAGTTCTCAGTGAAAGCACCAAAATATTAACCCAAAAAATGGATCAATACCCTAGTTTGATTTTGAAAGCACCAGCCTTGTTCTAACAGAGCAATAACACATATAATAGGTATTGAAAAATACATTAAAAGAAAGAAGATAAGGAATTTTTATAGTGGTTCGGTTGTTAACAAAGCATACGTCCACTTTATAGTTTTATTATGACTAATTATTGTTACAAGTAGTGTTTGATTACAAGGCTTTGATTCCTTAAGCAGATCGAATCCCCAGAGTTGGAATCCATTAGAGAATCATAGTGAATTCCTTTGGAGATTGTTGTGAGGGAGGTAAAGAGTGAAGAATGTTTCCAACAGAGCTTCAACAACCAGTTTGGCAAAGATCTCACTTGTGTTGCATATAGGTGGTATTTATAGAGATCAGAGGACTTCTAGGCTAGACCACTTCACCAACTGCTCGCGGATAGGTAGAGAATGACCTGAGGGGTTTAGCTTGCCATCCAAGCCAAAACCATGGGTCACTACCGACCTATAGAGTTGGCTCGTATGCAAGCTTATAACTTGGCTCCTTAGGCATTATATTGCTTAGTTGACTCATTGAAGACTTATGGAGAAACATGGGTCGCCAGTGACCTATGGTGTATGGGTCGCTAGCGACCCGTACACTTAGCATATATTTTTTAGCATCCTTCTTCCTTCCTTCTCTTCTTCCACGCAACAGAGAGACCCTTCGTTTTGCATGGATCACTAGCGATCCATAGGGTATGGGTCGTTGGTGATCCAAGCACTTAGGACATTTCTTGGAGTTTGGAGTTTGGGATGTTTCCATGGTCTTATGTCGTCGTTGTTTGCGTTTTGGTGACAATTTAGTAGCTGTTTGCGCTTAGCTGGTGATTGGGCTGAAAGAATACCGGTCTCTTGGTTTAGTTGATCTCAGTTGTTGTCTTATTAATATAGCTTGGCTCTCGTTAACTCCTTGCCTTTGCCTCTCTGGTTAAGGTTAAGTTCTAAACCATTCTGATGTCACGAGATTGTTTTGTATCCTGTTGGATCCTGCTGGGTTAAAAACCCGGATAATAATTGTATTGACTGTTTGGATGAATTACTAGTTTATATTGTTGGTTTGGATATATTCTCGCCTATTAGAGCGGAGGAGACCCTATTGCATTCCCATGTACGAGCGAATGACCCTTTATATACGAATCCCGCCTCGAAGCAGTTGTTTTATATTTTTATGATTATATACTATATGTGATGAAGGAGGACAGGTTTACCTCACACTATTGATTTATTTTCATATAAATTGATATATGATATGTTGGATGTTATAATTGATGACATGGACATGATTTTGTTTATTTAGTGCTTTAGTAGCACTAGGCCTTATATTTTGGTAATTTAAAATAACATAAATGGTGATTGATTATATATGGGAATTTCAAGTGATTTTTGAAATTATATATGTTTTATATAATTATTCTTGAATTATTTGAAGTAATTTATTTAAAAATCAAAGATATGATTTTTTGTGGATATTATAATTTAATAGTTTTATAAAACATTTTAAATAGAGTTTTTGAACTGTGAATAAAGATTTTTAAAATCTTAAGAAAAGTTCGCCTTTTATAATAATGGATATGGTTTGTAAAAAAAGAAAATAGAAATATTTTTATATAAATATTTGTTAACCATTTTATGCAAAGTAATATATATTTATATAGGTACGTATATTATAATGGAATTTATAAATGCGATAAGTTATAAAAGTGAGATTTTACAAAAGAAGCAAAAATTTGCAAAATCGTATTTTTGTTAGTAAAAGTATGGATTTATAAATGGTGTTTATAAATAAAAGGAAGTGGAAATTAGCCACAAGGGTCTCTTTACCAAGTGGAATTAGTTTCTAGGACACATAACTGAAATAATTACTTTCAAGGACAAAACGCAAAATAATTAGTTTCTAGGACCTAAAAACCTATGAAATTATGTCCTTGAAAGTAATTGGACTGCTGACTTTGTCTTTGAAATTAATTATTCTGCTGACTTTGGCCTTGAAAGTAATTTCTTTGAATGTGTGTCCTAGAAACTAATTAGACTGCAAAGTTTGTCCTTCTGGTGAAATGCCCTTAAAAGGAAACTATTACCATGGGATACATTAGGAAAAATAAATTAAATGGTGGAATTATTAAACGATGTGGAATGTCGTTTTAGAACATAGTTGATTCTATTTTAGAAATTGAAAGTGAGGATAAATTTTGGATTGTTAAACGATATTTTATAAATTGAAAGAAATTTAAAAATAAATTTATACCTATGGAAGCAAGGTTAAAAACGGTTGAAATTATGTTTTAACGGGACATAAAAATAAGTGAGATATATTAAAGAATGGAGTTATGAATGGGGTTCATAAATAAAGGGATGTTATGAAAGGAAGTTTCATAAAATAGAAGAGATTATAAATGTAGATTTATATATATGGAAATGATTGTGTAGAATTAAGTATGGATTCTTATCAAGGAAATATAATTTCATTTTAAAAATTACTTATCTGTATTAATATTGTTTAAAAGTTGTTTATCAATATTTTAATATTTTAAAACGTTAATTATTTAAAATATTAATATAGTTTGAAATTAAATAAAATTAATTATCAATAAAGTTTTAAAAACTAATTATCAATATTTATAAAATTGTTGAAGATAAATTATTACTATTTTATTTAAGATGTTTTGGAATTTATTAATTATTATTTTAAGTGTTTTAAAGTTAATAATTATTTGTTTATAATGTTTTACTACTATACAATAGTGTTTAAAGTAAATGATTAGAATTTATATTTTAAATATTTTCAAGATTTACAAATAGGGTTTTATAAACAGATGTAGGTTATAAGAGGAATCTTACAACATTTTTGGGAAACGTGAAGGAAGATTGGTTAAAAGATAAAAGAGTTTTATCAATGATTTTAGATATTGATTAAAGAATTTTTGAAGTAGGTTTATAGATTTATATATGGAGTTTTATAAATGGTTTTGTGGATTTATAATGGAGTTCTGAATGATTTTAGAATTTAATAAAAAGAAAATCTTCCCTAAATGTTGGTGAATATACTTATACCATTGAGATAAGTATATGGATATTTTTCCCAAGTATTGAGAAATAGGGATTTGTGGATACATACATATATATGTATGTATGTATGTATCTTTGTAAAAGTATTTTGGTATAAATATTTACAAAGTGATTTGAGTTAATGAAAGGATTTGTTAAAAGGGGCTTAGTGTTGCTTGGTACTTAACAAAAGTTGATTTTTCGGAATTAAATCCCTGATTGAATGTTTGTTATACGATAGTTAAATAACCGACTACCGAAATTGGACCATAAAGTACCTTTGAAAATATCTAGGAGAAACAGGTGAGGACGGGTTATTATAACCGTCCAAGCTGATGATTATGATTGATATTGTACTCTAATGGATGTATGTATATAATAGTTTCTCCTTTGTAAAAATTATCAATCGATTTTATATTATATGTTATTCCACTGCGATTGTGAGATTCTGTGATTATTTTAGTTTCTTTCTCTTCTTTCTTCTTTCTTTCTCATAACTATCCGTCTTTTCGTTCAATTTGGGTTGAACATGTGTGGTTTATTGTTAGCTTGAATTGTGCGGATTAGCGGGTCATTGCATGATGCGTCCACTAAGAAGTGTTATATCATATGTGCCCCTTACTTCCATCATTACTATAATAGTTTGTGAAATATGAAGCTCCATTCAACCACTAATTATGGAATTTTATTTCATACACTATAACTATTCTATAGTCGATAGTTTTAGATCAAATATCTTGAACTCAAAGAAATGACTTTCATAAAAATCAATTTTCTACATGAAAATACATTTGGAACAGAGATCACATTTCTCATTCCATATTAACTATCTTTTTAGTATTTTAGACAATTCTCGTTTCCAATGTCTTACATGAAGCAGATGTGACAATCCACTCTCTTCATCCCAACTGTGCCTTAGCTATATCCATTCTAATACATTCACTTTCCTTTCCGTATGGTCAAACTATTCAAAATAAAACCCTTACTACACGTCTATAATGAACTATTTACAAAAATGTATTTGGTCATCCTTAACACCTTAGAATATTGAATAAGTTGCACTTTACATGAACTGATGAAGCTAAGATTTCATTGATCGAATTTCTAGGTACATCTACATCTTATAGACTTAGTCTAGTGCTACATCTAACACAACTAGATCCTTATTACAATCAATCATATTGAATACACGTTCTCGTATTATGGTGTACTTGCATATTTCAAATGAACTAATTTCATCGAAGTTTCGTACATTACGAATTGTGACTGCTCACTGTATAAAATTTATATGTGATTGAATGTAGATCAAATACCAATATTCTTGTATTGTTTTATAGTTTGAAGCTCACAGAATGCAATACACAGTCCAAGACAAAAAAAACACCTAAGCAACCCATGTACAGATGTATTTAGTACTTATATAATTTGGCTCTTTCATTAGACTTGAATTGAGAACATGTGAAAGGATTTACTAGTAAGTATGTTTTATATTTATATTTCAATCTTAATTCAGTTCATTTCTATATTTTAACTAATAAATATTTTATCAATCAAATTAGTTACAAAAATTTATCTAAGTAGATTATTTTAACCTTAAATAACATAATTTTTTACAATATTATAAAGGTTAAATGTATTCATTTCATTTTTTAAGAAGGCTCCCACTAGATTTTTATGTTAATCAAAACCTAAAGAAAAACATAGAAATATTTTGATTTCTCTAGTAGATGTTAGGATTCGCTTGCCTTGGGATTTTGACCTTGAGAAATATCAACAAATCATAACATTGCAAGCAACGGATAGCATTTTATCAGTTCTATGATATATAACTCATAACCCATGGTCTTTGTCCTAGTCTCATATCGACTTTGAGAAATATCAACAAATTGAAAGAGATTATTTATTAGCACTCACCGTTTCACAACGGCCTAAGTATAATGCATGTACCTTGAGGAATATTAACAAATACGTGCATGTATCTTACCTCATCTAGTCAATATATTAATAGTACTATACATAACATCTTGGGCTTGAGGAATTCAATAACTAAATAGTATGCAAGTAATCTATTAATATATAAACGGTAGAGACCAGCAATTAAGGATTCAAATCTTTAATACACACACACACCCCACACACAGACACACACACACACACACACACACACACACACATATATATAGATTCACGAAACGATGCATTTCTTATGAAATATGCTCGTGATTTAAGTGTCGGATACATCTGCAATCATGATATACGTACAATATGGATGTACTCGTTCCTTAAACCTAAGTTAGGTTTCTTACAGTTCAACATATATTATATATTGATATTATACAAATAATTTATTTATAAACTTTTGTAATTTAATTAACCTTTATAATATTCTTATGTATATCACTAATTAAATATTATATAATTTATTTAATTTATTAATTTAATTCTCTAATTTGCTAAATTATTACAAAATTCAAAATTTTATTTTATTTATCTTAAATAATTTAAAATGAATATTGAAAACAACATTTTTAGTTTCATCTACATATATCTTTATATATATATTTATTTTATTAATTAACATTTAATTAGTTTATTTAATAATTATTTTTATTTAATTAAAATAATTTTTATTTAAATAATTTAATAAATTAGAAAATATTTATTTATAATTTATATTAAACAGATATATATATATATATATTCGATTATAAAATATATATACACATATCAATATATATGTTTACTTTAATTATTTATTTATTTAATCTGATTAATTACATTATTAAACAATTTCAAAAAATTTAATTTATTTTCAAAAAAACCGAAAAAAACCATTACAAATTTTTTTATATTTTATATTTAACTTTTAAATTAAAATTATATTTTAAAATTTTCAAACTGAATTTTAAAAATTAGCTCATGACTCAAATCAATTTGAGCCTTTATTACTAGGCCAACCTTTGGATTTACTCCATCATTGAGTCGGACTAGTAGCCGGGAAAAGGAGAATACTTGATTATCAACCTCAAGCTTGGACGGTACTATTCTAGACACCCAAATGATAGGTGTGCTTTATTAGTTTAGCCTAAAGTTGTCAATTTGGACCACTTAAACCGTTAGGGCTCTAATACCATTGTTGGAACTAGGTCCATTGGAAACGGGTGAAATAAGTAGATTTCAAAAAGAATTCCTATTTGGATCACGTTGGACCTATGAAGTCTAAAGAGTTATATTCGATCCAATCCAATTAATTTAAATAAAATCATATTTTATTTAATTAACCGATTTATTTAATTATGAATTTGATAAATTAATAATTAATATAGTTATTGAGTATATCACCATATACTCATATGGTGTATGATGTATAAGTACAACATAATAATGTTTATATGGCTAATGTCTATGTATATAGATGTTGTGATTTGAATTTATAATGTATACATACGCCGTTTATTTATGCGATGATTTTCTCAAAATATTGTTTAACATACTTATAAAATAAATAAATTTAATTAAAATTTAAAATTATTTACATAAAATAAAATGTAAAATATCTAATGTTATTTCTACTAAGCCAATAAATTTTAAATTCAAATTTTATAATTAAATTATCTAGTTGAGTATCAATGTAACATTTTTAATTCGAATTTAGATCTTAGGATTATTAATTAAAATATCTTTATTAAATTTAAATATATAATAATATTAAAATAAATATGCAGCCAAAAATAATTTTTACTAATATACATACTTACATGTATATATATGACATTTTTAAACATATAAAATAATTTAACATGTAAAAAGGAATTTATAGATATATTAATATATAATGAAATAAATTTTCAAATTCATAAAATACTCTTAAATTTTATTTGGTAAAAAAAAGTTTTTTTATTTTATATTCGAAATTGAATTTATAATTAGGGTGTTTATAATAGTTTAATAATACATTGTGAATTAAATAATAAATTAAGATAAATCTATAATAATTATATATATATCAACCTGAAAAGATTTTTTCTAATCAGCCAAAAGTATCTAAATTTTAATATATATATATATATATATATATATATATATATGCGTGTGTGTGTGTGCGCGCGCGCGCGTGTGTGTGTATTGTTTAATAATTCTAAAAGTATACATTGTATTAAATAATTCATGCATGTATGTATGTATATTGTTTAATAATTCTAAAAGTATACATTATATTAAATAAATTTTGATAAATATATATAATATATTAAAAAACCGGACAGAAAAATTGAATTTATATTATCGCTAAACCATAATGATTATATATATATATATATTAAATTAGATTAAAATATTTCAATGATTAAAAATATTTAATATCCATTTAAAAATAATAATAAAATGTTATATACATATATATAAATATCTATGGTCAAAATTAATTTTATTTAAAAAACTTTGAGTTTCAATCAATAATTTCATCAAGTTAATTGTTAAAATTATTTAATGCATTAATATTCATGAGAGACAATTATCACACATATAAAACTATTATAATGGAGTTAATCGATCTCCTAGATTGTTTAAGACCCACATCTTAATCAATTAGTCTCCTAGATTCTGAATTAACACCACTATTGCTAGCAATCAATGCTTCAACATTGGATATATTTTTATTTAATTAATTAGATGTAATATAGTTGGGAAAATGGAGGTAAGGGTTGATGGCATTTGTCGCCAAAAAGGAGAATCGAGGAAGCAAAATTTAGTAAAAAATATAGGCTCGTGTTTGAATCTATACGGAGATCTAAAGCAGGAATCTGCACATATCTCTCCTACTAATTCCTACTCAAATAGCCTCCTTGTTCCCCCTTCTTTGTTCGGTCATGACTAGGTCCATAATGGACAAAATGCCCTTTTAACCCATATAGTAATTTATTTAATTTAAATCTTTTAAATCTTTATAGATATCGTATATTGATACGCACATATATAACTTTTATATACACACCCAATAAATTACTAATAGCATTTCAAACAATTCTAAAGGCTATTATAAATATCCCATTTTATTAAACATGCCATATACAGTAAGTTGAATAATAATTAATATTTCATAGATATTAATTAATTTAATTAATTTGCAATTGTTATAAATGAATTAAATCAAGCAGTGTTTTGGAGATTAATTGGAAGGATTATGCGACTCGTAGGTGTAAATTCAGTCAGTGATTAATACCGAACTATCTGAATGTTAACGTTCACCCATCGCATTAGCTAATCGACTAACAGTTTGGTCGAATTTATTGCTTACACATCTTTATTGATAAAATCCTATTTTACAATATAAGAGGTACTTTTTAGTAATGATTGCTCATACCAACTCTTCGTCGACACTATACCACTTTAGAATTTATTGAATTTGTTTTTAGTCAAAATTCCAATATCATCTAGATTCAACTTAGTGAGTCCTTTAAAGTCCTTGGTTGAATAATAACATTTATTATTAACTATATGGCTCTGGCCAGAGACTTTGACTTTGAGTTGACTATCATTGACCGTGATACTAACCTCATATAACTTAGGAGATGAATTTTTTATTGAATAGTGTTTCACTTCCAATTCTTTAACTCAAACCAACTATAGTCGTTCGATGGACATCATGTCATGATTTAACTATAATCAAAGTAGAGTATCAACATTGAAGTTTAACAATATTCTCAATGTTAGTCCATGGGTTGATTGTTTTGATGACAACAACCTTAGAATAAGATTATAAAATATAAATACTAACAATATAGTTTAGATATATATGTATATGCAGGATTTAACCATGCAGGTACAAAGAATGAAGACTGTACAGTATAGAGATTCAAGATATCAAGATTGAAGACTCATGAGTATCAAGAATATCAAGATTATCAAGAGTTCAAGATTTCAAGATAAGTATTGAGTCTAGAATTATGTTAAAACTTCGTAATAGCACTGAAATCTTCACTCCATTTTTCTTTTGGGATGGAAACCATTTCTACCTTTTTAGTGGCTTACAAACCCACGACAAGTAGCTTACAAACCTACGACAAGTGGCTTACAAACCCATGAACATCCTAGTTTTGTACAAGTTCTCGAGTCCTGATATGATGAGATATTCTGCAGGGAGAAGCTTGCAAAACTACTTCAAAATGGTTTTCAAAACTACTTCAGAATGATTTTCAAAACTGTTTTCAAAATGTTTTAGCCTTAAAAATTATCTTTTCAAATGATTTTCAAAAAGATGTTTTAGCCTTAAAATATTCTTGTTTTTAAACTTCGTTTATTTTAAACTATCTTTTAATTATAATATATTTATACTTAGATTTAAATATAAAATTATAGTAAAATTTTATATTTGTTATTCTCTATATTGATCTATGTATTTTATCTATATTCAAGTATTTTTATAAAGTTTAAATAGTTTTTAATATAAGATAAAGGTTATTTTCAAAGAAAAACAAAACATCAAAATTTCCTTTGGGATGTCGACATTCCCTAGTACCCCATGTCGACATAGTGACAGTTAGATTCAAAATTTGAATTTCAAAAGAAGTGTCTATTCTCCATAACCTTTCACGAATGGACATGCTTGTTGTTCTTCTATAAATAGGGGTTAGTTTCAACGAATTTTTAATCAGATTTTATGGTTTTTCACTTCTCTTCTTCTTCCACATTTTCTTATTCAAAATCCTATCATTACTCTGCCGAAATCAACATTGAATCTAACTAGATAATTTTTGGTTTGATTCTCTATCACTATCTCAATAAGATCTAAGTGCTATTCAGAGTTATAGGCTTCTTTGTAAACTATCTAGCGAGAAAAGGTGTGATTGTAGCCTTGGAAATCAATCAAGCGAGAAAAGGTGTGATTGTAAAATTGGAAATCAATTGGGTGAACTTGTCGCCCGTAAACCAAGTATCTCTACCCAAAGGATTGTGATTCTGGAGGGTGTACCTCGTAGCCTTGAAACCGAGGGTTGTAATTGTTGAATTGCTTTTGAAAGGAAATCCGTACTTAGTTGTGCGAGACTGGATGTAGGGTAACTCCGAACCAGTATAAAATCCAGGTTTGTTCTTTCCTTTACTGCATTTACTTTATTTCTGCATCTGTGTTTGTTTCTATAATTATATCTGTGTCTGAATATTACATAAATTTGTGTTCAAATTAACATAAACTCAAAAAGATTTAGTAATTTCTTATAAACACTATTCACCCCCCCTCCTCTAGTGTTATTCCTAGCCTTAAGATCCATAATCCGCATTTCTCACATTTGGTATCAGAGCAAGGTTTTCAAAAGTTTCATAATCAGATTTTTGAAAAAGTTTTTTTTTTAAAAATGGCTATGTTTAAGAAATTTGTTAATACATGTTTAGAAATATTTAGATCATCATTGTCTCTTGAGTCTGCATATAATCAATATTCAAATACAAGTTATCTACTAAGATTGTTTGATGTGCAGGAATCATGCTTTATGGGAGTTGAGGAATCAATCCTGAACAAACAAACTGTGCAGATCAAAAAGAACAAAAGGATACCCAATAGTGGATGTTCTAGACACATGACTGGGAATCCAGATATGCTGAATGATATAATATACAAAGACGGAGGACTGGTTAACTTTGGAGATAATTCAAAAGGTTATGTGATCGGCATCGGCAAAGTCGGTAACTCTGAAACTCCTATTATTACTAATGTTTTGCTAGTTAAGAATCTGAAACACAATCTGCTAAGTATAAGTCAACTATGCGGTAAAGGATATAAAATTAAATTTGAAAAAGATAAGTGTCACATTGAAGATAATAATTCAACCATAATATTTGAGGGAATTAGGAAAAAGAATATCTATATTCTTAGTATGAAAATTTCAAATGATAACTTGTGTCTTTTGGAAAATGCAAGTGACCCTTGGATTTGGCATAAGAGATTTGGGCATTTGAATTTCAAACTCTTATCTAGACTGTCAAAACATGATCTAGTAAGTGGCCTCGCTAAAATGATTTTTAAAGTAGATAGTCCATGTGATGCATGCCAACTAAGAAAACTTAGAAAAAGTTCCTTTAAATTAAAAGATATGATTTCAACTTCAAAACTTCTTGAATTACTTCATCTTGATTTATTTGGTCCATCTCAAATTCAATCAATAAATCACATTAAATATGTTTTTGTAATTGTAGATGATTATTCTAGATTTACATGGACAATATTTTTGAAACATAAAAGTGATACTTTTGAATGTTTTAAGAATTTTTCAAAAAGGGTTCAAAATCAATTTTCTCAAAAAATTATAACCATTCGTAGTGATCACGGTGGTGAATTTGAAAATGAAAAGTTTGAAGAATTCTGCAATAAAAAGGGAATAATTCACAATTTTTCATTTCCAAGAACTCCACAACAAAACGGAGTAGTAGAACGTAAAAATAGGACGATTCAAGAGTGTGCGAGAACTATGCTTTTTGATAGTAATTTACCAAAGTATTTTTGGGCAGAAGCAGTTGCTACCGCCTGTTATATTTTAAATAGAATTTTAATTAGACCTTTAACTGATAAGACATCTTATGAACTTATTTACTCAAAGAAACCTAAGGTGTCTTATTTTATAATTTTTGGAAGTAAATGTTTTATTTTAAACTAAAGATAACTTAGATAAATTTGATCCTAAATCCGACAAAGGTATCTTTATCGGATACTCTAATAGAAGTAAAGCGTACAGAGTATTTAATTTAAGAACTAATACCATCGAAGAAACAATGCATGTTTCATTTGATGAAAATTTCAAAATTTTTGAAGAAATAAATGATGAAGAGGATTTAATCACTCAAAAACAAGAGTCAACTAAAACTAATAATGAATTAAATCATCCTAATAAAAGGATTAAACATTTAAAAGATCACCCTATAGAAAATATACTTGGAGATATGCAATCTGTTGTTAAAACTAGAAACCAACTAAGTCAAATGAGTAATGTAGCTTTTATATCAACTATTGAACCCAAAAATACAGAAGAAGCATCAACTGATGATTCATGGATTTTGGCTATGCAAGAAGAATTAAATCAATTCACTAGAAATGATGTTTGGGAACTTGTTCCTAGACCTGAAAATAAAACAATAATTGGAACTAAATGGGTTTATAAAAATAAAATGAATGAACAAGGAGAGGTTGTTAGAAATAAAGCTCAGTTAGTCACTCAAGGTTATTGTCAAGAAGAAGGAATAGATTTTGATGAAACCTTTGCACCCGTAGCAAGATTAGAAGCTATTAGGATTCTACTTGCTTTCGCAAATCATAATAATTTCAAATTATTTCAAATGGATGTTAAAAGTGCATTTCTAAATGGTTTTGTAAAAGAAGAAGTATTTGTTAAACAACCACCACTTTTTGAAAATGATAAATTTCCAAATCATGTTTACAAACTTAAGAAAGCTCTATATGGTCTAAAGCAAGCTCCTAGAGCCTAGTATGATAGACTAAGATCTTACTTGTTACAATCAAATTTTGAAATAGGTAAAGTAGATAATACTCTTTTTATTAAAAGAAATAAAAATGATATTCAACTAGTACAAGTCTACGTAGATGATATCATTTTTGGATCAACTAATTTTGAAATGAATAAAGAATTTTCTGAAATAATGACAAAAGAGTTTGAGATGAGTCATATGTGTGAATTAAACTTCTTTTTAGGATTACAAATAAAATAATTAGATAATAGTATCTTTATTAGTCAAGAAAAATATGCTAAAGACCTAGTTAGTAAATTTGGTTTGAATACTGCGAGTGGAAAACCCACTCCCATGACAACCAATGAGTACCTTAGTAAAGAAGATCTCTCGAAAGATGTAGATAAAAAATTATATAGAGGAATGATTGGATCATTACTCTATATCACTACGAGTAGACCTGATATCATGCATAGTGTCTGTCTCTGTGCAATGTATCAATCCCAACCTAAAGAAACTCACTTAAAAGCTATAAAATGTATTATAAGATATGTTAAACACACCTTTGATTATGGCTTATTTTATCCTAAAAATGATTCGTTTGACTTAATATCTTACTGTGATGCTGATTATGTTGGTTGTAAATCAGACCGAAAAAGTACAGGTGGAACTTGTCACTTTTTAGGGCATTCTCTGATTTCCTGGTTTAGTAAAAAGCAAAATACAGTTTCTCTATCAACAACTGAAGCAGAGTATATTTCTGCTGCTTTGGCTTGTTCTCAAGTAATATATATGCAACAAACTTTAAAAGATTTTGGTTTAAATATCTCAAAATCACCAATTTATTGTGATAATACAAGTGCAATAAATTTATCCAAAAATACTACTCAACATGCTCAAACTAAACATATTGATATCAGACACCATTTTCTCAGAGATAATATAAGTAGAGAAGTAATAACTCTCGACTATATCAATTTTGAAAATCAAATTGCTGATATTTTAACAAAACCCTTAAATGAATCTACATTTACTAAATTAAGAAGAGAATTAGGTATTTGTTCATTAACTGAAATATAAAATATAAATAACAAGTATAATTAAAAAGTAATTCAAAATAAATTAATTAGGCAAAATTTCAAGAACCATGTCGACATCCCCCCTAGACCCATGTCGACATATAACGTTTTTTTTTTAATTTTCCCACCAAAATTCAAATAAGTGGTTATAAATTTCTCCTATTTTGAAATTTTCTTCATTCTCTCTGTTCTCTTTCTATTCTATCTTCTGAAATCAATTTAACAATGGCCTCCTCTTCCAAATCAAACATAAAATCAACTTTTTCATTCCCATCGCCTACTTTTGGTCCGTTTCAACTATCAACGCTCGCTTGTGTGACAAAAATGGAGGATTCTCTGAAGGATACCCTTTAGTTAATGACTGAAATCCAAGTGATGCAACTTCGAATGGCCAAAGAACGAGAGAGGCAAGGCAAAATCCTTAGGAATTTGCAAAAATTTCTAATGGATAATCATGCTAATCCAATCTTGATTGACGAGGACTCTTCAGGAGATCATGTACAAGAGGCCAGCGAAGAAGAAGAAGAAGTAGTCCCCATGGAAGAAGCGCATGCGGAAGACAATGACAAAGTCATTTGTGTTGGCGAAGTATGTTTTGACAAGGACGGAAACTTGGTTGAACAATGTGGAAATTTCTGTTTCTATTATCCAAATTGTTCGATCCATAGATCTCCAATTGTCAAAGATACTCTGTAGTTTCTTTTCTTTTGTTTTCATCGTTTTTTATATTTGTCACGTTTTACGAAAATGTAAATTTAAACAAATATATAATTAATAAATGTTGTGTGTTCTTATATATGATTCCTATATATTATATATAAGAATTTTATAGATACTTGGTTAGGAATGTTAGTAGTTTAGGACTAATTTTTAGGTTTACAAGTAAGTATTGATTATGTATGATAACACTATCATTATAATCATATAGGATATTAGACTAAGAGTTATATAGTTTGGAGCTAGTTTGTTTTTGTTGATGACAAAGAAATATAAAATAGGATAGTTAGGCATAGATTAAGAGGGAGTTATTAGTTTTAGAGGGAGTCAATAGGATAGAAGTAATATTTTATAAACAAAGGTTGTCATCATAAAAAAAGGGAGATTGTTAGTCCATGGGTTGATGGTTTTGATGAAAACAACCTTAGAATAAGATTATAAAATATAAATACTAACAATATAGTTTAGATATATATGTATATGCAGGATTTAACCATGCAGGTACAAAGAATGAAGACTGTACATTATATAGATTCAAGATATCAAGATTGAAGATGTAACGACCCACTATTTTGGACCATTCAAGTCAACAATAAATCCACACATGTCAGACTTGAATAATTCAAAATAATAGATTTTTAATTTAAATTGGCAAAACTCAGCATATACAGTAAATAAAATAATCACAGATCACAGACACAGAGTAATATAACAATAATGCAGCGGAAACAAAAGAATAGTAGTTCATGAAGCTACTATATATATAATAGAGTTAAACAAGATACAACAGAAGTCTCGAATACAATAGTCAAATACAATATCATAATACATCGATGGAATCAACTGAATATCTGAAAGCTGGATAGATAGCTGGATCTCCAAGCGCTCCAACACCAAAGGTGAGTCTCGAATACTGGTACACTCAGTCTGACCCAAGCGTAAAGAAAACACAAAACACTCGAGTCAGGATTAACATTCTTATATCAATAAATCTAACTCAAGTGAAATAACGACTGAAATACAAGTAACTCAAAGGATATTTGGGATAACCATCCTCTAAGGGTCCATTAAACTATCTATATATATAGTAGAATACGCTAAGTAGATAATGGCTAATCAGTAAAGTACGATATCAAAATAGCGTTAAGTCATGGCCCATTCCACCCTTAACACATTTTTACCATCTCATAGTCTATACAGCACCGTAAGACCCACCGTAAACTAGTGGTTATCAGAGGGTACCCCATAGGTATAACACAAAACAAATCGTAGTGGTCGCGAATAGGATAATCAGTATGACAAGGTACATGAGGCAATACCAACTAGGATACCAGTAGTTGCATGATCCAGACTGATGTTGAGCATAGCAGCTACTACCTCAACACCGCGAAACAACACTCCCAAATCAAAGGGTGCACCCAAATCGTATCATAAAAGTAATAGATATGGTATCGAAGAAGTGTGTCTGCTAGAGGTGGCGAACCTTAATGGCTCGGCGCGGCTCCTGTTTTAGTCATGTCAGGGGTCATCCAATATCGTTCTCTTTCTTCAGTCAACGCCTTCACCAAACCATCCACTTCGTTCTGGATCAACACTCCACGTATAATAGTTATTAAAGTGGTTTCCGGTATCGACAGAGAGTATGTCCATATCCGATCCTGGTCTCTTTAATAACTACGTGTTATTACACCGATGGTCATTTAATAAACTTTCAAAATAGTTATATTCCAAAACGACATATCATTGCCAATTCAGAACCATATCAATACGATATCACTTTCACTTCAAATAAATCCATTTCCAAAATCATATCACTTCCAAAGTTATACCGCTTTCGAAATCATAAGTCTTTTAAAATCTAAACACTTTGGAAATCAAAACCTTGAAATTCATAACACTTTGAAATCATAGCTTGAAATCATAACATTTTGGAATCCTAACACTTTCTTCTTAAACAGTTTAGATATTAAAATTTTTATATATAGAAAAATAGTTTATACAATAAAAAAGTTTATAGAAAATAGTTTATATAAAATAGTTATAAGTTAAAATAGTTTATAATAAAATAATTTATATTTAAAATGATTTATATTAAAATAATTTATATTAAAATGTATAAAGTAAAATATAAATGGTTTTAGATATAGTTAAAAATACTTTATATAAAATAGCTTCCTCAAATTTCACAAATCGATTCACATAAACTCGAATTCCAAAATTAAAATTTAATCAAATATCAAATCATCAATTTCAACTCGATTCAGCTTCTCAATAAACCATTTCAAATTATCAATTTCAAATACATATTTGAACCACAAAATAAGCCATTTCAATTTCAATATATTTCAAACCTTTAAATATTCACATTTCAAAACTAAATTTGATAATTCCATTTATATCTCAATTTAATTTTATTACATTTTGTTTCTGAGATATTTCTTTAATCGGTTCACTACATCTAAATACGACTTCAATTTAAATAAACAAAATATCCCATTTAAATTTATATAAGTTTGAAATATTCATTTAAGTCACTTTTAATCAAATTCAAGTTATGAAACATATCTTTCAATTTTCAAATTTAATAAATTTCAAATCAACCTTATTTAAGTAAAATTCTTAAATAAATATAATTTCAAATCAATTTCAATTTATCTTTCCAACCTGAATCATTATAAACTCTATATTTGATTATATAAATTTACATAAATACTTAAACATTATTTTATATTGATTAAATCGACTTTATTAAATCAACTTTATTAAATCTTTAAAATCAATATTTATTACAACCATATATTTCCTTCAAACCATAGAAATCATTTTTCAAATATTTATATATATATATACCAACGGTGTTTGGATATAATTTTCTACCCTATGGTCAAGTGATACAGATATTTATCATTTCAATCCGCAATTTAAATACCTACGGGTATATATATCATTTCAACCCGTAATCCCAAATTCAATTCAATTGAAAATCGCTTGAGTTTATCATTTCAACCCATAACGATTTTCTCCTATTCTACAGATCGTTCGGGTATGTATCATTTCAACCCATAGTGAATTCTATATTAACAGGGAACTTGCAGAGTGATAATAGATATGGTAAAAATATAACAACAGTAACATGCATATATCATCAGTGATAAATAACAGATAATGCTGTCAGATGTCACAGGTGAACAGATACAGATAATGGCATATATATAGCAATATAAATAACAGATAATGGTGTCAGATGTCACAGGTGAACAGATACAGATGATGTCATATATATATATAAATTAAAGATAATGGTGTCATATGTCATAGGTGAACAAATACAGATGATGGCATATATATATATATATAGCAATGTAAATAACTAGCAGCAGCATATTTCAATTGTCATTTCAATTGAAATCTAATTTAATAAATAAAAGAACGTTAATCGTGAGGGATTTCTCACCTTTCGAGGCTAGAGATAGACGATAATAGAATGAGTTACAAAATGCAAGCACGACTTCTAAAGTAAAGCTAGACTGGCACAAATTCGACGATCGAAGCTGATAACAAGGAATCTATGAAAATAAATCAAAATCAGTTCGATATGAACGGAAAAATTCACAGATTACTATTATTATTTCCTTGAAATCAATATTTAATTTAAGGCAAATATTAAAATAATATATAAAATAAAATCATCGTTTTAAATTGAACACATATATTAAAAATATAATCCTTATATTTTAACTAATATATCATATCTATAACTTATACATAAAATCCAAATCAATATATATTCCAAGATCACTTGTTAAATTTAACACATACCTTTAATATATATTATCCTATATACATACATTTCAAAGCAAAATCAAAACACGTATATATAGGCAACAAAACAAGTAACTACAAGAATTTAAAATCAATAAATCAATACCTAGATATAAGGTCTATATTTATTTTTAAATTTAAACAATACACGTCAAAATAAATTGGTACAATTTGTCTTTAATAATCATAAACAGACCCTACATATATGTACACTACCCTAGTACCGACCTTTTATAAAGTAATATAATATAAAATAATGTTTCGAAACTCAAAATTTTAGTTTTAGTTTTTTTTTTCAAAAAGATAAATACTATGCTTTAGTCAATCAACATTATTAGGTCTGACATCTTGGTTCTCCCACTAGCATCTTTATAGCCTAAAACTCCCACTACCTGATGCATAATTCATCTCACAAGTTACTTTCATTTCATGTGATCAATTGGTTTGTGAAGCAAAATCCTATTTTAAAGTTTCCCTATGTTTCCTACGTTTTCATAAAGTTGTCTTAGTGCCAAATTTTGAATAATACAACATGGCACTGTATGCCTTATTAATATCTTTGCTATTAATTATGCAAACAGAACACAAGGACTCACTTATATTTGTTTATATATATATGTAGATTATATAAATTATATAGGTTTAGATTTAAAAGAAAATATAACTTCTGCCAATATATATGTACAACATATATACGTATATATTCTTCTTCTTTTCTTCTTCTTTTTTTTCCAAAATACATAACATAGCTATATACACTCATATAACCTAACAGTCTACACATATATCACTAATAAACTTATATAGCTATTAAAACTTACAGTTTTATATGTACCATATAGATATAACCAAATTTCATAATATAAACTATATACTAAGTATACTAATATAAGTGCTTTACTGTGAACTTCACAAAAAAAGTTTATATAAACTTTTTACACACGTATATATAAAATTATAAATAAAACCAATATATAAAAATATATAACCATATAAATATATATATAACGACATATGTACCTCTATATAAATGCATGCATTCGACCCGGGTGAAGGCGGTCGGCAAGGCAGAGGGCGGAGCACTTGGCCTTGGGAAGGTGGAGGAAGCACGTGTGGATCCATGGTGATAGGTTGAGTCAGTGAGTGGAGGTGGAAGATGGAGGGTTGGAGGAGCTTGGTGGAGATGGGTGGCAGGTCGTGTGCTCGGGTGATGGTTGTGTGGGTTCAAAATGGAGGCAGCAGGCTAAAAGGTGGATCTGGTGAGGCGCTCGGCTGAGCAAGGTGGCACATGGTCGGGGATGATGAGGTTCAAGGGATGGATTGATGGTGGTTCGGTGAAAACGAATGGTGCAGGTGGGAAGGAAGAAAGGGCAAGGAGAAGGAGTCTCGGTCGGGCTGCCATGGAAGAAGAAGATGGTCGTGGTCGAATCTGGGAAGAAGTTTCGGCAAGTGAGGTGGAAGGCGTGGCCGGTGAGGAGGTCGAGCATGAAGGGTCAAGGGAAGGATGGTTTCGGCCATTGGAAAATTAGAAATGCAAAAGTGATAGAAAGGCTGAGGAAAGAAGATGTAAATTGTGCTCAATTTTATAATACATTTTGCTTTAAAAAATATGAAACTGTTAGATACAAACAGAGAGAATAGAAAATGAACTATCTGTATGAATTGTAACCGAGGAATAGTTACAGCCAGCTATTAAATCTCGGAATTATAAAAGTATAGCATTGATTTTCTGAAAATAATAAATACCAGTGGCTGTTTTGTTTAGCCCAGAATTCAAAAATTGAAATTTCTAAACCGATACAGCTATCCGTTTCATAGTTTTCGTCGAGTAACGATCATCGAAATACGGAAACGAATATACTACACGAATCAGCACGACGAGACGATCAAAACGACATATAGATATTAGTGGTATGATTGAATTATAAAAATTCGAATTTTCTACTAGCGGAAAATGCAGCAAAAACGCAGAAAAATAAGATCGACGGAGCTAAAGAAGTCCGAATTTGGAAAAACGAAAAATGACGTCTCGCTCAGAAGATGATTTAGAATTTTTCTATTGAAAAATATTCAGGTTTAGAAAACATTTTATTATCATCAATTTTAACTGATATAAATTGGAATAAAATTACACTAGAAAATAAACTTCCAAATTATCTGATGAAAATTTACCAGTTGCTATGATTAATTATACGCATTCCAAATATCAAATTTTTATTTCAAAATTTTGTCGTTTAAAATTTCACAAAATTTCAACTAATTACGTTATTAAAACAGTTAAAATTTACGGGTCGTTACACTCTCCCCCACTCAAAACTTTTCTTCCCCGAAAAGGAAGGAGGTAGGAGAATAGAAACAACCAGAAAGAAAATAGATTGGAATACAAGTAAAACAATTAATCTAAACCATATAAATTTAAATTTAAATTAATTAATATTTAACAATTTGATTAAATCCCTTTGAGTTCACTTAAGTTAAATCAATCTATCTATTTCTAAATTCATTATCTTATTATCTAGTCATCCTCAATTAACAATTTCTAAATCATCAATTTGTATAATCATTTATTGTACTCATATTTTATTCAACAAATTTAATATTTTTATTCCAAATTATTATTAAGTTTATTCCACTTAATATATCTTATTACATATATTTAAAACATATAAATTAATTTAAACCATAAAAGTTTCGATTTAAATTAATTTATATTCACTAATTGCTTTTAAATTCAAGGTATTTCCCTAAGTTGATCAAATTCCAATTTATTAATTCTTTCAAAACAAATTTATTTGTCTCATCTATTATTCAATTAACCTATTATCCTATTTAACTCTATTAACATCTTTATAACCAAAATTTAGTGTATAACCTTTATTATAAACACTCAAATTTTATTTATAAAGACATTTTATATTGTACATTATCCAATTACATTTTAACTTCTGAATAATTTAGGTAAGTTATATTGAAATGAAATTGAGTATTATACAAATAAAATTTTACAATCCAGTTATTTCAAGTTGAATATTTATCCAAGAATTTTGACTTCAGTTTATAATTGAAATCATCTTTAAACCTAAAATTTAAGAATTTTAAATCTCTGATTTACTTCAAACAATTTAGAGATAAATATATATATTATATATATCAATTCAAATTAGATTTTAAAATAAGATACCTATATATATAAATCAAATTATACTGAAGAAATTCAAATCAAATTAATTTCTAAAACAAAATGCAGCAAAGCTACTGAATTGGTCTTTCCACTTCGAAACTCGAAAATGAATGTCGATGATGCGGCCGCCATCACCGAAATTATTTTCCAGCGACAAAGAAGAAGAGCACTGATTTCAACATTAAAATTTCTTTGAAAATCATTTATATTTGAAAATACTTTATATAATATACATTTAAAATTTTAAAACCAGAGTTTGGAATCATCGGAAATTAAATTTTCAAATTCCTGATTTAAATTTATATTTAAATTCCAAATCAATTTATAAACCATGTTTATAAATTCATTTAGAACAATAAATGATAATCAAATATTATCATTTCAAACAACCAATTAATTAACCTCTTTTTTTTATTCCAGAAAATTTTACTTATATATTTATAATATAATCATACAAAATTATTTCATTTACCAAATTTGAAATCAATATTGTGTCAGTTTGCCTTGTTCAAGTGTTTTGGAAATCCTATTGATAGCGTTGATCAGACGAATCGATCGAAAACCTAAATCAACATCAACAACTCAAACAACACAATGTATAAAACATTTTTAATATTAATTTACAAATACACTTCCTCGCTCGACGATACAAGAATGGATTTCAAAGCAAGGATAGAGATTCAAATTTGAGGAACTCAAATCAAAGAGAATTTTTGATTCGAAGATAGGTTCCAAACAAAGATAAGATGATTAAATAACAAGATAGGGCGATGGATATAAATCGCGGGCAACCTTAACCGGGTCAACCGTGACTTAAAGAATAAGATCGATGTGGATTTCTGGGGTAAATCAACATTCGATCTCAAGAGATAGAATTTGGGATAATAAGAGATACTAGCATCTAAACCGAGGATATAAAATCTTTGGTGAATCAATGTTGTTGTAAAGGAGTTTCACCCCTTTACAAATCAATTTGAGATTGGCGAGACCGCCGACCCATTATAAAGATCATTCGAAGTGGAGTTATGGGATACTCCAGAATCGATAGAAGATGAATAGTGAGGGACACGAATGGATTTTTGGAAGCGTAGGGAACATTCCAAAATTCAAAGGAAACGAGTCAAAAAGAAAGAGATTAAAACTCAAATGAAAGTGTCTCTGCAAATACATTTACCCTATATGCTAAGTTTTGCCTAGAGCTACCAAAGCTCTGATGCCAACGGTAACGACCCACTATTTTGGACCATTCAAGTCGACAATAAATCCACACATGTCAGACTTGAATAATTCAAAATAATAGATTGTTAATTTAAATTGGCAAAACTCAGCATATACAGTAAATAAAATAATCACAGATCACAGACACAAAGTAATATAACAATAATTCAGCGGAAACAAAAGAATAGTAGTTCATGAAGCTACTATATATATAACAGAGTTAAACAAGATACAACAAAAGTCTCGAATACAATAGTCAAATACAATATCAGAATACATCACTAGAATCAACTAAATATCCGAAGGCTGGATAGATAGTTGGATCTCCAAGCGAAGCTCCAACTCCAAAGGTGAGTCGAATACTGGTACACTCAGTCTGACCCGAGCGTAAAGAAAACACAAAACACTCGAGTCAGGATTAACATTCTTATATCAATAAATCCAACTCAAGTGAAATAATGACTGAAATACAAGTAACTGAAAGGATGTTTGGGATAACCATCCTCTAAGGATCCATTAAACTATCTATATATATATATAGTAGAATACGCTAAGTAGATAATGTCTAATCAGTAAAGTACGATATCAAAATAGCGTTAAGTCATGGCCCATTCCACCCTTAACACATTTTTACCATCTCATAGTCTATACAGCACCGTAAGCCCCACCGTAAACTAGTTGTTATCAGAGGGTACCCCATAGGTATAGCACAAAACAAATCGTAGTGGTCGCGAATAGGATAATCAGTATGACAAGGTACATGAGGCGATACCAACTAGGATACTAGTAGTTGCGTGATCCAGACTGATGTTGAGCATAGCAGCTACTACCTCAACACCGCGAAACAACACTCCCAAATCAAAGGGTGCACCCAAATCGAATCATAAAAGTAATAGATATGGTATCGAAGAAGTGTGTCCGCTAGAGGTGGTGAACCTTAATGGCTCGGCGCGGCTCCTGTTTTAGTCATGTCAGGGGTCATCCAATATCGTTCTCTTTCTTCAGTCAACGCCTTCACCAAACCATCCACTTCGTTCTGGATCAACACTCCGCGTATAATAGTTATTAAAGTGGTTTTTGGTATCGACAGAGAGTATGTCCATATCCGATCCTGGTCTCTTTAATAACTACGTGTTATTACACCGATGGTCATTTAATAAACTTTCAAAATAGTTATATTTCAAAACCGACATATCATTGCCATTTCAGAACCATATCAATACGATATCACTTTCACTTCAAATAAACCCATTTCCAAAATCATATCACTTCCAAAGTTATACCGCTTTCGAAATCATAAGTCTTTTAAAATCAAAACACTTTGGAAATCAAAACCTTGAAATTCATAACACTTTGAAATCATAGCTTGAAATCATAACATTTTGGAATCCTAACACTTTCCTCTTAAACAATTTAGATATTAAAATTTTTATATATAGAAAAATAGTTTATACAATAAAAAAGTTTATAGAAAATAGTTTATATAAAATAGTTATAAGTTAAAATAGTTTATAATAAAATAATTTATATTGAAAATGATTTATATTAAAATAATTTATATTAAAATGTATAAAGTAAAATATAAATGGTTTTAGATATAGTTAAAAATACTTTATATAAAATAGCTTCCTCAAATTTCACAAATCGATTCACATAAACTCGATTTCCAAAATTAAAATTTAATCGAATATCAAATCATCAATTTCAACTCGATTCAGCTTCTCAATAAACAATTTCAAATTATCAATTTCAAATACATATTTGAACCACAAAATAAGCCATTTCAATTTCAATATATTTCCAAGCTTTAAATATTCACATTTCAAAACTAAATTTGATAATTCCATTTATATCTCAATTTAATTTTATTACATTTTGTTTCTGAGATATTTCTTTAATCATTTCACTACATCTAAATACGACTTCAATTTAAATAAACAAAATATCCCATTTAAATTTATATAAGTTTGAAATATTCATTTAAGTCACTTTTAATCAAATTCAAGTTATGAAACATATCTTTCAATTTTCAAATTTAATAAATTTCAAATCAACCTTATTTAAGTAAAATTCTTAAATAAATATAATTTCAAATCAATTTCAATTTATCTTTCCAACCTGAATCATTATAAACTATATATTTGAAAATATAAATTTACATAAATACTTAAACATTATTTTATATTGATTAAATCGACTTTATTAAATCAACTTTATTAAATCTTTAAAATCAATATTTATTACAACCATATATTTCCTTCAAACCATAGAAATCATTTTTCAAATATTTATATATATATATATATATATATATATATATATATATATACACCAACGGTGTTTGGATATAATTTTCTACCCTATGGTCAAGTGATATAGATATTTATCATTTCAATCCGCAATTTAAATACCTACGGGTATATATATCATTTCAACCCGTAATCCCAAATTCAATTCAATTGAAAATCGCTTGGGTTTATCATTTCAACCCATAACGATTTTCTCCTATTCTACGGATCGTTCGGGTATGTATCATTTCAACCCATAGTGAATTCTATATTAACAGGGAACTTGCAGAGTGATAATAGATATGGTAAAAATATAACAACAGTAACATGCATATATCATCAGTGATAAATAACAGATAATGCTGTCAGATGTCACAGGTGAACAGATACAGATAATGGCATATATATAGCAATATAAATAACAGATAATGGTGTCAGATGTCACAGGTGAACAGATACAGATGATGTCATATATATATATATATAAATTAAAGATAATGGTGTCATATGTCATAGGTGAACAAATAAAGATGATGGCATATATATATATAGCAATGTAAATAACTAGCAGCAGCATATTTCAATTGTCGTTTCAATTGAAATCAAATTTAATAAATAAAAGAACGTTAATCGTGAGGGATTTCTCACCTTTCGAGGCTAGAGATAGACGATAATAGAATGAGTTACAAAATGCAAGCACGACTTCTAAAGTAAAGCTAGACTGGCACAAATTCGACGATCGAAGCTGATAACAAGGAATCTATGAAAATAAATCAGAATCAGTTCGATATGAACGGAAAAATTCACAGATTACTATTATTATTTCCTTGAAATCAATATTTAATTTAAGGCAAATATTAAAATAATATATAAAATAAAATCATCGTTTTAAATTGAACACATATATTAAAAATATAATCCTTATATTTTAACTAATATATCATATCTATAACTTATACATAAAATCCAAATCAATATATATTCCAAGATCACTTGTTAAATTTAACACATACCTTTAATATATATTATCCTATATACATACATTTCAAAGAAAAATCAAAACACGTATATATAGGCAACAAAACAAGTAACTACAAGAATTTAAAATCAATAAATCAATACCTAGATATAAGGTCTATATTTATTTTTAAATTTAAACAATACACGTCAAAATAAATTGGTACAATTTGTCTTTAATAATCATAAACAGACCCTACATATATGTACACTACCCTAGTACCGACCTTTTATAAAGTAATATAATATAAAATAATGTTTCGAAACTCAAAATTTTAGTTTTAGTTTTTTTTCAAAAAGATAAATACTATGCTTTAGTCAATCAACATTATTAGGTCTGACATCTTGGTTCTCCCACTAGCATCTTTATAGCCTAAAACTCCCACTACCTGATGCATAATTCATCTCACAAGTTACTTTCATTTCATGTGATCAATTGGTTTGTGAAGCAAAATCCTATTTTAAAGTTTCCCTATGTTTCCTACGTTTTCATAAAGTTGTCTTAGTGCTAAATTTTGAATAATACAACATGGCACTGTATGCCTTATTAATATCTTTGCTATTAATTATGCAAACAGAACACAAGGACTCACTTATATTTGTTTATATATATGTAGATTATATAAATTATATAGGTTTAGATTTAAAAGAAAATATAACTTCTGCCAATATATATGTACAACATATATACGTATGTATTCTTCTTCTTTTCTTCTTCTTTTTTTTCCAAAATACATAACATAGCTATATACACTCATATAACCTAACAGTCTACACATATATCACTAATAAACTTATATGTAGCTATTAAAACTTACAGTTTTATATGTACCATATAGATATAACCAAATTTCATAATATAAACTATATACTAAGTATACTAATATAAGTGCTTTACTGTGAACTTAAAAAAAAAGTTTATATAAACTTTTAACACACGTATATATAAAATTATAAATAAAACCAATATATAACAAATATATAACCATATAAATATATATAACGACATATGTACCTCTATATAAACGCATGCATTCGACCCGGGTGAAGGCGGTCGGCAAGGCAGTGGGTGGAGCACTTGGCCTTGGAAAGGTGGAGGAAGAACGGGTGGATCCATGGTGATATGTTGAGGTGGACAGGGAGGAGGGGATGCGTCAGTGAGTGGAGGTGGAAGATGGCGGGTTGGAGGAGCTTGGTGGAGATGGGTGGCAGGTCGTGTGCTCAGGTGATGGTTGCGTGGGTTCAAAATGGAGGCAGCAGGCTAAAAGGTGAATCTGGTGAGGCGCTCGGCTGAGCAAGGTGGCGCATGGTCAGGGATGATGAGGTTCAGGGGATGGATTGATGGTGGTTCGGTGAAAACGAATGGTGCAGGTGGGAAGGAAGAAAGGGCAAGGAGAAGGAGTCTCGGTCGGGCTGCCATGGAAGAAGAAGATGGCCGTGGTCGAATCTGGGAAGAAGTTTCGGCAAGTGAGGTGGAAGGCGTGGCTGGTGAGGAGGTCGAGCGTGAAGGGTCAAGGGAAGGATGGTTTCGGCCATTGGAAAATTAGAAATGCAAAGTGATAGAAAGGCTGAGGAAAGAAGATGTAACTTGTGCTCAATATTATAATACATTTTGCTTTAAAAAATATGAAACTGTTAGATACAAACAGAGAGAATAGAAAATGAACTAGTTGTATGAATTGTAACCGAGGAATAGTGAAAGCCAGCTATTAAATCTCGGAATTATAAAAGTCTAGCATTGATTTTCTGAATATAATAAATACCAGTGGCTGTTGGGTTTAGCCCAGAATTCAAAAATTGAAATTTCTAAACCGATACAGCTATCCGTTTTATAGTTTTCGTCGAGTAACGATCACCGAAATACGGAAATGAATATACTACGTGAATCAGCACGACGAGACGATCAAAACGATATATAGATATCAGTGGTATGATTGAATTATAAAAATTCGAATTTTCTACTAGCGGAAAATGCAGCAAAAACGCAGAAAAATAAGATCGACGGAGCAAAAGAAGTCCGAATTTGGAAAAACGAAAAATGACGCCTCGCTCAGAAGATGATTTAGAATTTTTCTATTGAAAAATATTCAGGTTTAGAAAACATTTTATTATCATCAATTTTAACTGATATAAATTGGAATAAAATTACACTAGAAAATAAACTTCCAAATTATCTGATGAAAATTTACTAGTTGCTATGATTAATTATACGCATTCCAAATACCAAATTTTTATTTCAAAATTTTATTGTTTAAAATTTCATAAAATCTCAACTAATTACGTTATTAAAACAATTAAAATTTACGGGTCGTTACAGAAGACTCATGAGTATCAAGAATATCAAGACTATCAAGAGTTCAAGATTTCAAGATAAGTATTGAGTCTAGAATTATGTTAAAACTTCATAATAGCACTGAAATCTTGACTCCATTTTTCTTTTGGGATGGAACCCATTTCTACCTTTTTAGTGGCTTACAAACCCACGACAAGTAGCTTACAAACCTATGACAAGTGGCTTACAAATCCACGAACATCCCGGTTTTGTACAAGTTCTCGAGTCCTGATATGATGAGATATTCTGCAGGAAGAAGCTTGCAAAACTACTTCAAAATGGTTTTCAAAACTACTTCAGAATGATTTTCAAAACTGTTTTCGAAATGTTTTAGCCTTAAATATTATCTTTTCAAATGATTTTCAAAAAGATGTTTTAGCCTTAAAATATTCTTGTTTTTAAACTTCGTTTATTTTAAACTATCTTTTAATTATAATATATTTATACTTAGATTTAAATATAAAATTATAGTAAAATTTTATATTTGTTATTCTCTATATTGATCTATGTATTTTATCTATATTCAAGTATTTTTATAAAGTTTAAATAGTTTTTAATATAAGATCAAGGTTATTTTCGAAGAAAAACAAAACATCAAAATTTCCTTTGGGATGTCGACATGCCCTAGTACCCCATATCGACATAGTGACAGTTAGATTCAAAATTTGAATTTCTAAAGAAGTGTCTATTCGCCATAACCTTTCATGAATGGACATGACTGTTGTTCTTCTATAAATAGGGGTTAGTTTCAACGAATTTTTAAGCATATTTTCTGGTTTTTCACTTCTCTTCTTCTTCCACATTTTCTTATTCAAAATCCTATCATTACTATGCCGAAATCAACATTGAATCTAACTAGATAATTTCTGGTTTGATTCTCTATCACTATCTCAACAAGATCTAAGTGCTATTCAGAGTTATAGGCTTCTTTGTAATCTATCTAGCGAGAAAAGGTGTGATTGTAGCCTTGGAAATCAATCAAGCGAGAAAAGGTGTGATTGTAGCCTTGGAAATCAATTGGGTGAACTTGTCGCCCGTAAATCAAGTATCTCTACCCAGAGGATTGTGATTCTGGAGGGTGTACCTCGTAGCCTTGAAACCGAGGGTTGTAATTGTTGAATTGCTTTTGAAAGGAAATCTGTACTTAGTTGTGCGGGACTGGATGTAGGGTAACTCCGAACCAGTATAAAATCCGGTGTGTTCTTTCCTTTACTGCATTTACTTTATTTTTGCATCTGTGTTTGTTTCTGTGATTATATCTGTGTCTGAATATTACATACATTTGTGTTCAAATTAACATAAACTCAAAAAGATTTAGTAATTTCTTATAAACACTATTTACCCCCCCCTCTAGTGTTATTCCTAGCCTTAAGATCCATAATCTGCATTCCTCATACTCAAGTCGAGAGAACTCTGTAATATCGTCACTTTGATATTTCCTTTATGACCTTGATTATAATTAACCAATAATAAAATATCAACTGAGTTATTCCATAGTTATCTAATAGCTATCAATCCCTTTGTGCACCCAGCACCATGGGATACACTGCCCAATATTTGAAGAGCATTGCGTAAGGTTTCAACAAATGTATCAGTATACTTTCTCTAAACAACTTCACCGACAATATTAAAATAACGTGTTATTTAATATTGTAATAATTTTCACTTGATTACAACTCCTTGTAATTATTATCACATAACATACCATTTAAGAATTTTCTAATTATTTAAATTTAATTAATTACTTAATTAATTATATCACAGTATAACAAAGTATATAATAGAAAATAAATACCTTTATTACAAACAAGATTGGTTATAGAGTTAGATATATGTAACAAATTACATAATTTCCCCTAGGTCATACCCCTAACTCTTTCATATCACATATCCTTGTATCTCTCACTCAAGTGTCATTAGATATATGATAACTTATATGACCTACATAAATGGTCAACGACTATTGAAATCACATATACACAGTGCTCGAATGCAAGCCCACTTAGACGATCAAGAACTAGGCACACACAGACGTCTAAAGGTATAGGTACACACAAACTACTCTCACCAAGCATCCTCACCGACTCCTACTTTATGAGCACACATCACAACCTCCGAGTTATTTGACGATCCATTGGCACACGTATCAATAATAGAACTACCACTTATTCAATTCTAGAGGTTATCATCTGTAACGACCCATATTTTTAACGATAAGGTATTTAAATCTTGATTTAAATATTGAATTGTTAATCTATTTGAAGGTCCCAAAAATGTGATTTTTTTGCATACAATCGAATTAGGAATCAAGACCACTTCCATTGAGTCAAATTGACGTTGTGAATTAAAATGAGTATAGGCAACAGTATATTTGGAGATCGGATGATCCGATGACCGAACGATCTAGAAATGCATGAAATTATCATCCCAAACGACTATCTCGATAGCGACCAAATTTATACCATCGGGATAGAAAAAATAAGGTGATGTACGTAGACAAGTTTCATCACGAACGGAAATGCCATGTAATCGTGCGAGCTCGAAACGTATGATGCTTATTTGAGAATTCAAATAAATTTAAAATATTAATAAAATAAAACCCTAACTAATCTAACCCTCTCTCATCATTTTCACTGTTCAATTCATTTTCAGCAAATAAATGGCCTCCACTCCTATTACTATTCAAAAATTTAAATCGAGATATACTCCACTCAAAATCATGAAATCAAATTTGTTGGTCTCATACGAGGAAGGGCTTCGAATCGGCATAGGCATCGGAGGGTGTGACGAAGCTTGGTCAAGCGTGACTATTCCATGACCGAGCTAGGGTTTCGATTAGGCGAGGCTAGAGGCAATGATAGGCAAAATAGAGCATGGCATTGGATTTCTGATGCAAAGGGGAATAGGTTGTGACGAAATGGGGATGTGCGACAAATTGAGATGAAATGCGACATGTCTCTTGTCGCCACATTACCTACCATGTCGCGATGCAGAGCAGGGAGTCGAGCCTTACATTTTTGGGTTCGAGGCGATGAGATCGCGTAATGAAATGCATTGGTGAAGATGGTTCATGATTTCACCGAGTAAAGGAAGGGAATTGAGGAGAGAGAAGGTGCATGTGAAGGGTGCATGTGCACAGCGTGTACAAGTTGGGGATTTTTTAAATTATGAAAGAAGGATTATATAGGTAATTTGGTAATTAATTATTTAATTAATCTCGTTTCTTATACTACCCGTATCTTTTGCATATGGGGTCTGTTTTGGATGTGGTTTCTTTTATTGCACTCATGATGGAGAGCTTTACGACTTGACGATGGTTTAGTTAGCTTTTATCGAAGTGAGTGATATTCTCTGTCACCGTTCTATGATTGTTAGTTGTATTAAAATAACGTTTTGAGTTGATTTCTAACTTTAAAACATGATTTTTAATTTAAAAGTGTTTTAAAATGGTTTAAATTAAATAGCACATTTTTGCCGTTAATGCACCATTTTGATGATATTGCTAGATTTAGGCTATTTTGATATTAACCCCACATTAGTTGATTTAGATGCATTGTATGCATGTTATTATAGTTGTATGCAAGCCATCATAGATGTTTGAATGCTTTTGGTTACATGTGTGCTTGTTTGCTTAGTTTGGTTGAAAACGTTGTTCGTAGGCGATATAGTATTAGAAAATATCCCATATAATAGGATTCTTTGCATATAGTTTCATGCATTCTAATTGATCTAAAGACGAAAGATGGACATAGAGATGTGCTTCGAATTTCAGGATAGATGTCAAAGCTTTCCATTTGTTTTGTACTTAGCCATTTTTGGCTAAGTACGCGACCAAAGTGGTCGTTATTGACTATTCTAGAGTGGTCGATATCTACCACTATTGATGATGGCCAATTTGGCCAATTTTGACATAGACGATGGAGAGACTTCGAGGAGCATGATGCGATGGTTTGTTCGTTCATTCGACGTTCGATTTTGATGTTATGGCTCTTCGACAAGTGGTATTAGTGGTGAAGCGAAGACGTGACGCTTCGATGCGATCACTTCACGATTCGACGACGATGATTCCGTAATGGGAATTTATGGCTTCGATGTTGAATGGCTACACTTTAGGATGCAAAGTAGTTGGATTGAAGGGACTGAGTAGGAAGGTTATGGGATGCACGCTGACATTCTAGGACTAACGATGACTGTCTAGAATAGTTCCCGACCAGGATGACTTCAGATAGGAGTTGTAAGGACAGTTCCAGGATATGCTCTGCTAGTGATGATATATGGAAAGGGACTAATGATACTCGAGATTATGGGGTACACTTGTGAGATTAGGGTATATGAGGATGTGATCAAAGTCCTTTGACGTTAGGACCTGATGTGCCTAGACCCTAGAGTCCCTTGGCGTTAGGACCTGGGTAGGATTATAACTATAGTCTGTTGATGTGAGGACATAGTGACGATATGGTAGGGTTCATTGACATTAGAACCTATTTGTACCCTGGTGGATTGAGCGGCTGAGGATGTTGAGTAGCCTTTGATAAGGAGATGGAGGATATGAGTATCATATATCCAATGCACTAAGTAAGTGGATGTGAGAATAGGTGATGGATGATATGATTGCTTGATTGTTTATTACCTTAGGGATGTCACATGATGCTGATATTATTGATGTATATAACTAGACACCCTTAGTACCTTGATGTATAGTACACCCATGATGACTATGATAGAGTAGAATATATCATTTGTTATGTGCCAACACTTTGGATGCAAAGACTTGTCAGGTATGATTCTTCATACCCTGTGTTCCATATATCATACATAGTATTTTGAGATTATTTATCGTTCATACCAGACTGTTGTCCGCCTCGAGGTTTTATGCTTTGCTTCTTATTACTTTGGGTACTCTTAAATGAGTATATTGGAAAGCAGGCGTAATCGATACATGGAGTTCTATAGATGGACTAGCAAGAGGAGATGATTTCTCATACTTATATTTGGACTTGTTATTGCATATTCTATTGTGTGACACTATGGCGCCTTGACAGTGTTGACATACTATAATTAGACATAGTTTATCATTTGAGTTTATTTCTCAGTTTTATAAATTCTATTACAGTTTTAAATAAATGTATGAGCCTATGTACCGTGATTCTATGGTTCATGTATTTATAACTATCTCGCATGTTTATATCTGTAATGACTATTATATTTTATTTGATGCGCTATGAGATATATGACAGGTTATGTGATTGTTCGATGTTTTCTTTCTCTTCTCTTCTGTTTCCTTTCTTTTCTTCTTTTAGTTTTTCCCTTGATAATCGTCCTACATCAACCGGATGCTTTAGTAGCGCACTATTCGGTTATATGAGCATCGGCGTTGTAGGGTGGTCATCTCATTTGGTATTAGAGCTTAGGTTACGTGATTAACCTGAGTTGATACCATGATCTAATAGAGATTGGGTAGGAGTTGTCACTATAGACTGGATCTAGAGTATAAACTTATACGAGAGAGTGTGTATTTATTATATACTTTGGTTTTCAAAACTATATAGTACTATATATAGTATATAAGTTGTATTGCACACACAAGTACTATTGATGCAGCTTTTGTTTACGAAAGACTGATCATCCTTATTATAGATTAGGAATGATCTGGCATACGAGCAATGCTGTTATTGGCTCCATCTTTGGAGTAAAGGAGTGGGTAGGATCAGGGACCATACGCCTAATTGAAAGAATAGTTGGGTAAAATGGTGAAAAACATTATTCTGGAATGCCTAAGCTTCTCCAAATGATTATGGTGCTCAAGTGAAAATGCCTAAAGTCGATTTATTCGAGTTGTATAAAGACTGCGTGAGTCTAAGAGGCAGACCGTTCTGAGGAACAGAGTCATTTATTGAGTTGCAAGATGATATGGATACTTGTGAAAGGATCTTCGATGACTTGAAGTTATATGATGCAATGTGGTAGAAGTTGACCCCTAGACTCCAGTGATGAGCTTGAACTGGTGCAGTGCCCTTATAGCTTTGACTCTCGAGGATTATTTTACTTGGAATTGGTTCATAGTTTGCATCAGAGAGAAATTTATCTCGACTTTCCAAAAGTTTGTGTTGTTTAGGAAGTTCACCGACTTGAAGTAAAGCGATATGTCTTTATTGGAATATATGGCCGAATTCGATGTTTTGTCAAAGTACGGTCTATCTTCCATTGATACTCCACTCTGAAAGAATGAAGAATTTATCATTGGGTTGAGTTATCATCTTGGGAAGCAATTGATTGGTCATATTGACGAGAGCTTCGAGAAGTTGATCGAGAAGGCTTTACGATGTGAGAGCCTGTACTCAGTATAGAAGGATTGCCCCGAATAAGCTGAGTAGGGACAAACTGTGGAGGCATATGCATTGACTGCTGTTTCGATTTCATTAAGTGCTCCATCGATGAAAGAGAAGGGAAATGACATTACTATTTGAGGTATGCTTTCCACTTATGGTATTTTCATATGTATTTTATTCGACATCGAGGTTTCACATTCCTCCATATCTAGTGATTTGATAGATAGATTGGGATTGAGACGTAAGATGGTTAACTGACCTTTAATTGTGACGAACCTTGTTGGGGCCTCAGCTAGCCTGTACATAGTTTTGTCTAGACTTAGCCTTTTCGAGTCATGGATGTTTGTTTGTTATCGATTTGTTTCGGGTTTAAATAGATTCAGTATTATAGTTTGGGAATTGACTGGCTGGAGGGGTATGGAATTATGGTGGATTATGAGAGGCCGCTGCTGACTTTAGGGACTGACGATGAGCAGAAGGTAGTGTTCGGCTGCCCACCCGATGATGAGGTGATGGTTAGCTTTCTATATTCGCTCGATATCTCATACGACGAGTTGTCATCTGTGCCTGTAGCAGAAAATTGTCCGGATGCATTCGATGAGGTGGTCGAATTACCACAATAAAGTGGTTGAGTTCTGTATCGATCTGGTTAGAGGTGCTAGACCAATAATTATGCCTTTAAGGCATATGACGCCCAAAGAGCAGAGGAAACTAGAGGTGTGTGCGAATGACCCATTGAGGTGAGGGTTTGTTCGTAGGAGCATATTCGAGTGGGATGCACCTATAGGGTTCGCCACTAAGGCAGATAGTTTTTGTGGTTTCCTCTTCTGTGGACGCACCTCCGCCTCACTATGACTTGAGAAGAGAATTTTTGGGCTTGCATTGAGGTTTTATGTTGATTACCATGAGTTGAATGAGATAACGAACAAGTATCCAATCCTACTTATTAATGGCTTGTTCGTAGCTCTATAGCATGAAGGTGTTCTCTCAGTTGGACCTTGCGATGGGGTTTCATCTACAGAGAGATCTAGAGAGAGTGTGTCGAACATAGCGTTTCATACCCTATTTTGATTTTGATTGATTGGTTATGCCGCTCGGGCTAACCAACGCATCGACGTGCTTTATTGATATTATGAACCATGTTTCGAGGGATCACTTGAGTGAGTTCATGCTTGTGTTTGTTGATGATACTTTCGTCTACCTATGGATGAAAGAGGAGCACAAGACATGATAGATGATTGTGTTGAAGGTGTTAAGAAAACACCGATTGATGATAAAGTCTTCAAATTATTACTTCTGGAGGAGGAAATTGAGATGCTTGGGTCACATTGTTCGGAGTAGGACATCGTTGTAGATCCTACGGAGGTTACGACGGTCCAAGATTTGAATAGACCCAAGAGTGCTACAGATTAGAAGTTTCCTTTGATTTGCGAGATGTTATATATGCTTTACCAAGGACTTCTCAATGGCAGCAGCATAGTTAACCGATTTAACGAGGGTGGATCATACTTTTTATTTGGTACGCGATGTGCAGACAAGCATTGTTAAGTCTAAAAGAGAGGTTGACGAGTGCATTGTTGTTACTCATTCCGAGTGGGAATAAGCAGTCAATAGTATACACATGCTTATGGTACATAACTAGGTGCAGTATTGATGTAGTAAGGTAAGGTTATTGCATATGCTAGTCGATAACTGAAACCGCATGAGTGGAAGTATCCAACTCATGATTTAGAGTTGGCAGCTATAGTATTTGCTTTGGGGATTTGGAGGTATTATCTGTTAGGAAGGGTTCAAGTTGTTCGTTGATCCTACATCATTGAAGTATCTCTTCTCCGAGAAGGATCTCAACCTTCGCCAGCAGTGTTGGTTAGAGTTCATAACCTCCTACGACTTTGACTTTTCCTATACGCTTGTAAGGGAAATGCATTTGTTGATACTTTAAGTGGAAGGCATACCAGTTTGGGAGCAATGTTCCTAGTGTGGGTACAAGTCGAGTTTATTGATGGTTATGACTTCAAAACTCGATATGAGTTAGTGCTAAAGAAGATGGCCAGTTTGATTATTAGACCTACTTGGATTTAGGGGATCAATAATAGTCAAGAGGCATGAAGCTAGACCGACGGAGATTATGGGTAAATTAGAGGAACATAGTGTATATAGCGGTGATGCAGTGCGAAGTTGACCAAGACGGTTGGCTCCATAAGAATATGTTCCTGATGTCGATGGGTTAAGGGATGAGGCACCACGAGAGTGCTCTCATTTGAGATCGATTAGTTATCCTTATGACAATATAATGCACCACAATATGAGATAGATATTTTGTTAGGAAGGGATGAAGAAGGGCATTGGGGCATTCATTTAGAGATGAATGAATTATCAGCTAGTAAATGCTAAAAAAAAGAAGTCAAGTGGTTACTACAACCGCTAAAGATTCTTAAGTGGAAATGGGAATGGATATCAATGGACCTCATTAATGGACTACCAAGGACTAGAAGAGAATATGATAGCATTTGAATCACAGTCGATAAATTGACAAAGAGTGCTAGATTTGTATTCGCTAAGTCCAGTAAAATGACATTCAAATTAGTCGATTTATATGTGAAGTGTAATGTTCCATTCCACGGTGTGTTAAAGAGCATTATAAGTGGCTGAAACCTATTGTCCACTAGTTGGTTTTGGGAGAACTTACAAGAGGCATTGGGAAATTTAGCACTGAATCCACTAGGTGATATCTAGACTGAACTAGGAACTTCAAGACCTCGTAGGCATATTCGTACTGATAGATTTTATATGAAATAGGTTAGGAGGAAGACGACGGAGTAGTAAAGGTTCATTAGAATGAATGCTAAGGCGATAACATATGAGAGACTGAGAAAAGCATGAGAACTGCTTATCCAGAGCTCTTCACTTGGTGAGATTTCATTTTTCGCTAGCTTTTATATTGGAAATCATATTTAATGTCCTATGCTAGATAGTTTAGTATCCTTCATGCTAGGATATGAATTGATGTTATTTTTTGATGTTCGATCTTATATATGCCTATTTGATGTTTGATAGTTGGCATTTGATATGATAGCTTATCCTTATATAGTTGTTAGGCATGTGGGATAGCTATGATTTGGTATAACATATTTATTTGAGGCGATTGCTATATATATATGGTTTAGTATGCTTATATACATGTGATACTGCTATTGTGTTTAATCCCCTTTCTTGATTACATATTCAGGTACATGGAAGCAAGTGTTGGCTATTTGGATGCTTATTCGCTTTTATTCGCATCTAAATGGTATGGTCTTGCTTTAAAAGAGGTATGTAACATTTATAGTGTAGATTTGGGTATATATGCTTGGTTATCCTTAGAAACGAGATGCCTCAGGTATGATATGCCTTAGATATGAGATGTATACATATCAATGTTGTATCGGGATTTTTCCAGACCTAGCCGCGCAAAGGAGGTGCTGTCGAAATTTTCTGTGACATAAGCTAAAATTGAGAGAAAAATCAATGTATGGGATATTAGGCTTGTCGATAGTTTAGAGAGTTGGTAATGTATGATATTTAGTTGACTTGCCTTTCGATTAGTGAGTTGGTGCTTTTGTTTTCCATTATCTGTTTCTTTGGAAATAAGTGCGTAACCCAGGCATTTGGTTTACCCACATTGATTTTGGATTTTGTAGTGATTGTACTTAGGGATGAGGATGATGGCTCCAAGCTAATTTCGAGTCTATTTCCTTTGTTGTAATCGCATTCGGTGATTGTCGTCATGAGTTGATAAGTGATGATTTTTCGTATGTCGTTGCTTATTTGAAGGTGTTGGTTGTGTTGCTTCGTCCTTGGGATTTTGAGGATGAAATCCTTTTAAGAAGGAGAGAATGTTACGACCGTATTTTTAACAGCAAGATATGGAAATGATTGATTTAAATATTGAATCATTAATCTATTCGAAGGTCATTAAATGTGATTTTTTACATATAGTCGAATCAAGTCTCGAGACCAGTACAATTGAGTTTGGATCGACGTTGCGAATTAAAATGAGTATATGCATCACTATATTTGGAGAGTGGATGATCCAATGACCGAAACGATCTCAAAATGTGCAAAATTATCATCCCAGAGCGTTATCTCGGATAGCGATGAAATTTATACCATTGGGATCCAAAAAATGAGGTGATGTACACATACGAGTTTCATCACGATTGGATGCGCCGTATGATCATGTGAGCTCGAAACATACGATGATATATTTGAGAATTCAAATAAATTGTATAAAATATTAAAAAATAAAACCCTAATTAATCCAACCCTCTCTCGTCATTTTCATTGTTCCATTCATTCCCAGAAAATAAATGGCGGCCATTTCCATTACCATTCAAAAATCTAAATCAAAAAATTTACTCCATCGAAAATCATGAAATTAGATTCATTGGTCTCATACGAGGAAGAGCTTCGAATCAACATAGGTGTTGGAGGGTGCGACGAAGCTTGGTCAAGCGCGACTATTCCATGGCCAAGCTTGGGTTTCAATTAGGCGAGGCTAGTGGTGATAATAGATAGAATCAAGCATGGCGTTGGATTTCTCATGCGAAGGGGAGTAGGTTGTGATGAAATGAGGATGTGTGACACGTTAAGACGAATGCGACATGTCTCTTGTTGCCACGTGACCCACCAGGTCACAATACAAAGCAAGGAGTTGAGCCTTGCATTTTTGGGTCTGAGGTGATGAGATCGCGTAATGTAACACGTTGAGGAAGAAAGTTCGTGATTTCGTCAAGTAACAAGGGGAATGGAGGAGAGAGAAAGTGCGTGTGAAGGGTGTATTTGCACGGTGTATACAAGTTAGGATTTTTTAAATTGAGGAAGAATGATTATATAGGTAATTAGTTAATTTGGTAATCAATTAAGTTAATTAATTATTTAATTAATCTCATTCCTTATATAAATGTATCTTTTGCAGACGAGATCCGCTTTGGATGTGGTTTCTTACATTGCGCTCGTGATGAAGAGGTCTATGACTTGACAGTGTGATGTGCACGTAAATGTGCATATTTTTACCACCATATTAGTCTATTTAAATTAAATAAATGATCATAATGGGTGGTTTTAACTTATTTTAACCAAATCCATATTAACTCCAAATTATCGCATATACATCTTCATATAGGGGCAAAATAGTCATTTGTGTGCATATATTTCTTTGAGAAAAATTAATTGGAAATTTATATATATTTGTGTAGGAATTTGATCTCAAATAGGAGTGGTTTCATGAAGACATATGCATGCAAAAAATGAATACAAAGGAATGAAGATGGAATAATTCAAAGTGAAGAACATGGAGGACCCCACCTACCCACATACCTTAATGTACAAATTAGAGGCTAATGCACATGCTTATGGAATTAATGGCTTCATGTACACTTAAATGATGATTAGTAGAAGCTAATGATTACTTGGCCTCCACACTTTCTCAAGGGTAGTTTGGTCATTGCCCAAATTATGGATTAGGGTTTCATGCTTGTTTTAATAACTCATTATGTTCATGTAACCTCTTCTACCCTCTTTAAGCCCTTTTATGGAGGCACTCTCTTCTCTTAGCTTTAGTTGAGAATAATTGTCTTTTCTTTCTTTTCATGGCCACTTAGCCATTTGTTTTTATTTTCAGGTAACTTTCTTTTTCTTATGCAATTTAATTACTTGTTCATTTTACTTTTCTTGTTCATTTACTTTAATGTTGGTAGTGTAGATTTACATTCATGCAAAGTAGATTAGTTTTAATTCTTGTTAATTAGCTTCTCTTTTTCATTAGCTTTCATTTTCCTTTCTTTTCAGTTTTATGTTGCAAGCTACATTTGTTAATCAAATGACAAATATGAGAGGCTAAACCCCTTCAATTTAGGGTAATGAAGCTCTCTAATTATGTAGCTTTAACTAGTTGTTAATTCATGCTCTCTTTTTATGCTTAGTAAGAATGATTAAAGTGGTTTAATTGTTGTTTTTGCTTTGAATTTGATAGCATATATTGTTGATACCAAATAGGCTATGCTTAAACAATCACTAACACTAATTGCCTCTTCATCAAAATATGATTATGGCAAATGAAAGTGGTTTGAAATTAAAATTTGATGGTCTATATTTCTAATCAATAATTAATAGACCATACTTAAAATAGATTTCATTTTCATTTTCATTGTCAAGTTTCATGAAAGTTAGTAAGTGGTTTAAGGGGTGTGTTATAGTTTGATAGCTTATGTTGGTTAATCAATAGCACAAATATGTCATCCTTATGATAAGCACATAAATTAAAGCACTAACGACCATAAAAGAGAGATCATGATTTCATATGTGTTGAACTACATGATCTAGAGAGTGGATTTATTCTCTAAATTGTCACATAACTCTTATATTTTCTTCTCTTTTCTTTTAGTTAGTTAGTTAATTCTCTAATTCTCTAGCTTAACTTTCACTTGAAATTGGTATAATTTGACTGAATTGAATTTTTAAAATCATCAATTCCCTGCGGATCGACCCGTATTCGCCACGTACTACAAGTGTACACCATGCGCTTGCGGTATTTTTAATTTGAAATTTCTCGACTATTTTCTAAATCGATAGAAAATTAGCCGATTAACACGGTGGTTGCGCCGTTGCTGGGGAATTTTTTTTGATTTTAGTTTCCTATTCTTCGAATTATTTTTCGTTTGATTTTATTGTGTGTTTGTTTTGTGTGTTATTTGCAATTAAAAAAAATCCATGTGTTGTGTGATATTTTTGTTTCCATTTTGATTTGTGTGACTCTAGTTTTCAATGTGCATTTGCAATTGCCTATATTAAAAAAAATTACACAAATTTCAATCTAAAAAACACTTTTATTTCCATTTTCATTTTCATTTACAATTTCTTTTAACAATCTCATTTTCTCTTTTTATAATTTTTACATTTACATTTGCATGTGCATTGTAAATACACATTCTCTGCCCTTTCACTGATCTACAAACTGTGCATATTTCCTGTGCACATCCTCTGTTCTCTTCCCCAAACCACTGTTTCATTACTTCTTGACCATCCACAGCCTTCAACATACCACATTTACAATTCCAACTCCAACAGCACTTTCAACTTCACATCATCTACTGGCCATCACTGCTCAACCTCCCCCCATCAACAGCAGCCATCATCTACAAACAACACACAACCCACCCTCTACCACTTCACTTCATTACCCTGACATTACCCTCCAATCCCATTCTCACTTCCACTTTGATCATTACCCCCTGCAACAGCAACAACAAAACAATCTCCTTCAACTAACACATCAAACAACTTCTGCCATACCAACCCACATACCCCTGTCATCTGATAACTTCCTCCTCTAGTTACCCCTGTCATCACAACACATCCACATCTAGATACAACTATGCTTCACACTGCCATCCAGATCAACAACATCATCATCTAACTATGCATGTCTACTGAGCATAAACCCCTATGCACACAACCATAGCATAGTGCACCATCAAAACATACATCATTTCCACTGGCCATAACTCAACAGCACCATCTCCAACCACTTACTTCGCTGCTACTTCATCAACTAATAACTCCCTCTGACATCAATACTTTCAACTCCACTGTGCTACCTCTTAGACCACAGTTTAAACCTCCTCTGCCTCTATCTCGACTTCATACCACTATACCACTACATCCGCCATATCACACTAGACAATCCTTCCACCGAAACGCCTACAATTCAACTGCATTTCTCCTTCACTCACCTATATCCACTGCATATTAGTTCTAACCATACTTCTAACCACCGACTTCTTCATAGTCTGCCAATTTTCATCTCTGATTTTCACCGACCATTGCTTTATTTCATAGTCTGTTCAATCATCACCATTTCATTCATAGCAGTATTCCCCCCCTTTTCTCACTCCCCTATTTCATTCCAACATTTACCTGATTCAAATCAGGATTCCTGTGCATATCACTTTTCACTACATACAGACATAACATAAGTGCACACTGACAAGCCTAGTTTCATAACCAAACCCACTCCTCAACCTGACCATTTCCTCTTATTCAAACTTGTTGTCACAAATCCAATCTACAGCATCACCTTCTCACCATCATTCACCAAATTCTACAAACACTTCTAAACAGTCACAACTTATCAGCCTGCCACATACAATCCTCATCCCCCTCTAAATACGACTGTGCCAATCACTGTGTAACTACATTGCTCAAACATTCTACAACCACAGTGTGACTACACCCAAACATCCACTGACAAAATCGACTACCATCCCTGATCAACAGCAGCAACTCCGGCTGCCACCACTAGCAACTCTTTCATAACCAGTTACTTCACACTTGCACTGCACATTTACAATCGAAATACTCCACCATCCCAAACTACACCACATAACAGACTACCTCCTGCTATAACTCCCTTCACGGGCTCCTGAACTACTGCTGCTACTGACACTCAACAATCACCTAAAGTTCAACAAATAACCGAACTCTTAAACAATAAAAAAGAGATGCAGAACATCATCAGCGCCCAAAGACCCACGCAAACTCACAAACAAGTTTCTCCTGCCTTCGAACCAATTGCCTCGCCGCTACATCAAACTTACCCAATACCGCCTCCCTCAATCACAACTCGAAATCACGACCAACGAAACCAAAATTCGAACAGCTACAGTCTTATAATCGTGACCACCCTCTACAATCCACAACCCGAATATCCAAATCGAATCAATTCGCCCCGCCGACTTCCAAAATCACCACGACTTGCCTTCTGTCATCACCACAAATCACAAGATAACCATACCCAAACCCGATTCCAACCGCCGATACGAACTTCTCCAATTTTCGATTCCAACAAACGATTTCGATTTTGGGGGTGGCGTTTGATTTTAATTTCTGAGAATTTCAAATTCTGTTCAATGAAATGAGATATAGAAAGAAAATGAAAAGAATGGCGTGTAATTGAGTTTGGGTCCGTGGATTTTAATCGGGCTGGAGTTGATTTGCTTGTTCTTTTTCTTTTTCTTTTTTTTTGTTTTGTTGAGTTTAATTTGTTTAAGTTTTTTTTATTTTGTTTAGTTACTTTTCTTTATAAAAAACAGAACAAGTTGTTTTTATTTTCATTTGTGTTGTTTACACTTGTTTTCAATTTGTTTTTGTTTTCATTTGCAAATGATTTACAAAAAAGGGGAAAAAACAAAAACAAATTTCATTTGTAGTTGCATTGTTAACACACGTTTAATTTCAGTTTTTCATTTCATCATAGAATTTTGATTAATAATAACAGTTAGACATCGATAACACTTAATTGTATATTGACAAATTGTCTTCTTTGAACAATTTACTTTCCTGGTGTCTAGGCTACGGCAGAGCAATAATCAGTTATAAATATTACGGTGATTCGTAAATATTATACTGATTGTTTCTTTGAAGGTACTTAAACCTTCGGCTGAATTGCTACGGTGATTCGTGGTGCACCGATAAATCTTGTCCGTTACCTGGCTAAGAACTATCTTATTGATTTAAGATAGAGTGTGATTATACAATTTTGGGTTAACTTAGGATAAATCATTTGTAATTAAAACCCTTGAATTCATTTAATTGCATTAGTTCATGCATATTTAAAAAAATTCCAAAATCAAAAACAAACAAAAATTTGTAAAGATTCCTTTGAAATTCTTAAATCCTTTTCCTTTGAATTTTTTAATCAAAAATCAAAAAATAATAATTTAAAACCTTTTTAAAAAAAAAGAAAAAATTTGAAAAACAAAAAAAACAAAAAAAACAAAAAAAAATCAATTTCTCTTTTGGAAAATAAATTCTATTTGTAAATATTTTTCCTTTATACAAAAAAACAAAAACATTCTTGAAAATGCCCGAGTTACCCCACTCACTTGAATTTTACAATAGTTGTGAAAATCAATATAATCCATATGATTTCACTCCAATTTCGTATGGATATTTTAGCGACAACTATTCTTTAAACAATTCGAATTTTGAACAACAAAGTTTTCAAAACGATGACCAACCTTCGAATCTCGAAAATAGCATTTCATCTCTACTTGAAATCTCTACACAACAAAATCAAATGATAAATGATTTATGTAATTCATATTTGTGTAACAACTCGAGTCAAGGATTTCAAAATTTGAATTCAATTCAAAATTCAAACGATTTAGATTATAACCCATGCCAATTCAATTTCGAATTCCAAAATGAATTTCAAACTCAAAATGAAAATGGAAACAACTTTTCAAACGAATTTGGCAATGGGAATAATCTTAACCACATTACAATTGAATATTTTTCTTCTCAACAAATCTAAATCAAAAATTCTCAAGTTAATAACTATAAATTGGATTTTGTTGAACAAATGGATGGAATCTACAATGTGCACACAGATTCGTTGTTTGAAATGTATATCAAACAACGTGATAAACAAAATCAAATCCCAACGTGTGATAAGTCAAACGATAATCCATCTTTTACCCAAATCACTGATTTACAAATAACAACTTTTGAAATTGAAAATAACGATCTTAATAAAGTTGTTGAGAACACGGTAATTGAGTTGGATTTCAATTCTTTTGAGGGTGTGGAACCAAATTTAAAATTTGACCTTCCTTTTCTTGATTCCAAAAATTTGAATACAACAACTTTGGATTTTGAACCTAATTTATGCGATGAAGTTGGTGATAATCCAAATAAGGAAGACGAATTCACTAAACACGATTTCTTTGGACTTTTCGAAAACGAGTTGTTGAATTTTGATGGGGAAGATTTAAATCACCATTTTGATTTTGAAATCAATAATTCTGAAGAATTTTTCAATGAACAGCTTGAATTTCAATTTGGTGAAAATAAACTTGAACTTCAATCAATTATTTTATCAACCCCGAAAATTATCGAAAATAAAACAACTCGAACGATTTTTACGAAAACGACATTCGATTTTCCAAATCCACATTCAACTTCGAAATCTTTTACGATTTGGTTTTTCGAGCTTAAGCTGTGTCTCGCATACTTGACGAGACAAATGAATCGGTCGTCGGAAGACCGTTTCATTTACTTTTTGACGATATACTTTCTGATCTCGTGTAAATACCTTTCATTTTCATATAAATAAAGGCTATTTTTATTTTTATCCTTTCACTTAGGTTGACTGTGGGGACACAATCAAAATAAAGTGTGGGGGAGTCCCATCATCTTTTTGATTTTTCATTTTCTTTTCAAAACCCAAAAAAGAAAAAAGGAAAAAAAATATTTTTTAAGCATTTTGATTTATTTTTAAAGAAACACTATAGGATAAATATATGGTTTCGGTTTATTAAATTGAAATTTATGAAAATTTATTCGTCTTAACAAAAATAAAAATGAAGTTTGATTACAAATAACAATGGTTTAACTAGTATATAGGAAGATTCATACGTGTGAATTATGAAATACATCCTAATTGAAAATCTTTGTTTTAAAAAAGTGGTTGATTTAAAGTAAAGATATAACATTTTTTTGTCTTCTAAGTTAAATGGTGCTAAGATGATAGTGCGAAACTCTCTCTTCAAAAAAAAACAAAAAATATTTCTTGTATATATGTATATTTTTTTAATAAATACCTAGAGTCATGTGTTCACACTCGTGTCTTCACTCGCCATGCTTTGTATCTTTCTCACGTAAGCCCGAAAGGCAGTGCACGATCGGTATATCCGGCCTCAGTTTATCTGAGTTAGGTATATGTATATAAAAATTCTTTTTAATAACGCCTACAGTCGATAAGTTTTCACACTTGTGTGTTCACTCGCCATGCTCTGTATTCCCCTCACATCAGTCCGCAAGGTAGTGCATGGGTAATATATCTAGCCTCAGTTTATCTGAGTTAGGCATATGTAAATATTGTAAATATCAATAAAATATTCAAAAAGAAAAACTATATAGAGGGAGTAAGCAAATGAAATCCAAGCACTATTGTAACTTATTTGATTTGATTTGTTATTGAAAAGAAATGAAAACACTACTTTGAAAAACTTTGATAATTAACTAAGGATCTGTTTCATAGTTACACTGTGCTACCGAAACAACGAGTTAAACTATAGTCTATTTGTTATGATAACTTCATTTTTGTTGGAAATTTTGACAAGTAAATGACTTAAATTTTCAAGATAATAACCAAATCTATATTTAACTTATTTGTGTCAATTTAAAAGTAAATCATTCATTGTAAATATTTTCAAAAACTCGCATTCATCTCTTTGTAAATAAATCTTGCATTTTGTAAATATTTTCATTCTACATTTGGATTTTGTGTGTAGTATCCGCTGAAAACCCACACGAGACAACACTCATCCTACTGGGGATACCCTGAGGTTTAACGGCTTGTTGCATACGCTCAATGCAATCGTGCTCCCTACAAAAATGGATTTATCTTAGTTTTTCTTTATTCGAGGACGAATAAAAAGATAAGTGTGGGGATATTTGATGTGCACGTAAATGTGCATATTTTTACCACCATATTTAATCTATTTAAATTAAATAAATGATCATATCGGGTATTTTAACTTGTTTTAACCAAAATCCATACTAACTCCAAATTGTCGCATATCCATCTTCATATAGGGGTAAAACGGTCATTTGTGTGCATATATTTCTTTGAGAAAAATTAATTGGGAATTTATATATATTTGTGTAGGAATTTGATCTCAAATAGGAGTGGTTTCATGAAGACACATGCATGCACAAAATGAGTACAAAGGAATGAAGATGGAAATAATTCAAAGTGAAGAACATGGAGGACCCCACCTACCCACCTACCTTAATGTACAAATTAGAGGCTAATGCATATGCATATGGAATTAATGGCTTCATGTACACTTAAATGATGATTAGTAGAATCTAATGATTACTTAGCCTCCACACTTTCTCAAGCGTAGTTTGGTCATTCCCCAAATTATGGATTAGGGTTTCATGCTTGTATAAATAACACATTATGTTCATGTAACCTCTTCTACCCTCTTTAAGCCCTCTTATGGAGGCACTCTCTCTTAGCTTTGGTTGAGAATAATTGTCTTTTCTTTCTTTTCATGGCCACTTAGCCATTTGTTTTTATTTTCATGTAACTTTCGTTTTCTTATGCAATTTAATTACTTGTTCATTTTACTTTCCTTGTTCATTTACTTTAATGTTGGTAGTGTAGATTTACATTCATGCAAAGTAGATTAGTTTTAATTCTTGTTAATTAGCTTCTCTTTTCCATTAGCTTTCATTTTCCTTTCTTTTTAGTTTCATGTTGCAAGCAACATTTGTTAATCAAATGACAAATATAAGAGGCTAAACCCCTTTAATTTAAGGGTAATGAATCCCTCTAATTATGTAGCTTCAACTAGTTGTTAATTCATGCTCTCCTTTTGTGCTTAGTAAGAATGATTAAAGTGGTTTATTGGTTGTTTTTGCTTTGAATTTGATAGCCTATATTGTTGACACCAAATAGGCTATGCTTAAACAATCACTAACACTAATTGCCTCTTCATCAAAATATGATTATGGCAAAAGAAAGTGATTTGAAATTAAAATTTGATGGTCTATATTTCTAATCAATAGTTATTAGGCCATACTTAAAATAGATTTCATTTTCATTTTCATTGTCAAGTTTCATGAAATTTAGTAAGTGGTTTAAGGGGTGTGTTATAGTTTGATGGCTTATGTTGGCTAATCAAAAGCACAAATATGCCATACTTATGATAAGCACATCAATTAAAGCACTAATGACCATAAAAGAGAGATCATGATTTCATATGTGTTGAACTACATGATCTAGAGAGTGGATTTATTCTCTAAATTGTCAGTTAACTCTTATATTTGCTTCTCTTTTCTTTTAGTTAGTTAGTTAATTCTCTAATTCTCTAGCTTAACTTTCACTTGAAACTGGTATAATTTGACTGAATTGAATTTTTAATATCATCAATTCCCTACGGATCGACCCGTATTCGCAAACGTACTACAAGTGTACGTCGTGCGCTTGCGGTATTTTTAGTTTGAAATTTCTCGACTATTTTCTAAACCGATAGAAAATTAGCCGATTAACACGGTGGTTTGGTCAACTTTTGTTAAGGTGGGTGATATTTTCTCTCACCGTACTATGATTGTTAGTATAGTATTAAAATGATGTTTGGGATGATTTTTAACTTTAAAACGTGATTTTTATTATTTTCAAACCGACATATTATTTTATAAAAGAATTTAAAAGTGTTTTAAAATGATTTAAATTAAAATCACAATTTTTCCATTAACGCACCATTTTGACGATATTGCTAGATGTAGGCTATTTTGATATTAACCCACATTGGTTGCTTTAGATATATTGTATGCATTGTATGCATGTTATTATATATGTATGTAGGTCATTATAGATGTTCGCATCCTTTTGGTTGCATGTGCTTGTTTACTTAGTTAGTTGAAAATGCCATTTGTGGGTGTATAGTGTAAGAAAGTATCCCATCGATAGGATTCCGTGAACAGAGTTTCGTGCATGCTGATCAATCTGAAGATGAAAGACAGACTTAAGGATGTGCTTTGGATTTTGGGATAGATGTTAGACATTTTCTATTGGTTTGTACTTAACCTTTTTTAGGTAAGTACACGACCAAAGTGGTCGTTATCGACTACTCTGGAGTGGTCGATATCTACCACTATTGATGATGACCGATTTGGCCAATTTTGATGCAGACGATGAAGAGCCTTCGAAGAGCATGATGCGATAGTTCGTTTGTTCGTTCAATGTTTGATTTTGATGTTATGGCTCTTCAACGAGTGATTTTGGCAGTGAACCGAAGGTTTGATGCTTCGACGCGACAACTTCACGTTTTGACGAAGATGATTTCATGGTGGGAAGTGATGGCTTCGATGATGGATGGCTACACTTTGTGTGACGACTGCTCTACACCTCCGACACTCAAATAACCTATACAGTGCGCTGTAGCGGTGCTCGGTCGATGCGGGGCGATCATCCGTACTATAAATAAACAACACAGATCTGTCGTATATCTCAAAGTGCATCGAATAAAATATAATAGCAAACATCTCAGATATAAAACAGACGGGCCGGTAAATAACGAATGAATCACAGCATCGAAGTATATAGATCCATACAGTAAATAGCATAAGTGATAGAGTTATACATCAAATAATGACTCATAAATAACTGTCTCTAAATAGTAAGGCACTAACAAGCTCCATAGTGCCATGTAGTGGAGTAGCAAATGAGTATATATAAAAATACGAGAATAGCCTCCTACTCGCCACATGTCCAGCATCACGTGCTCACCAGACCTAATATCCCTTATTCACTCATTTAAGAGTACCTAGAGTAATAGGAAGCAAAGCATAAAACTCCAGGTCAGACAACAGTCTAGTGTGAGCAATAGAAATCTCAAATACTATAAAGGCAATAAACTAGGACAAATGGTACGAAAAATCATACCTGACATATCCCTGCATCCACAGAGTTAGCACATATAAAGAATATATGCTACTCTAAGACAGTTATCATGGGTGTACTACATGACAAAGTACTAAGGGTGTCTAGATATCAGCATCAGTAATATCTACATCGTGTGACATCCCTAAGGTAATAAAATAATCTAATAAATATAACATCCATCATCCATCCGTACATTCACTCACTCAGTATAATGGATATATGACTATCAGGACCCGCAAATCCGTACTCCTTGCATAAACACTAATCTCCATTGATTAACTCAAGAGGCATGAAAATACGAACCCTGAGGGTTTAAGAAAGAAGAAAAGAGTAGAAGAAGAAGAAAGAAGAACAACAGAACAACATCAGAAACAGAAAACAATATCAGAATCTCACATTCGCAGCGGAACAACATATAATAGATAAATGAATAATCTTTTAAATCAAAGAACTATATCATTTTATACATTACATCATCATCAGAGTTTACAACAACAATACAACACTGGACAGTTATATAAACTTGTCCTCATACAGAATACACAGCGGAATAAATAATATCATATACAAGTGGTACGTCTCGCCATCCAGCTCGCCACTAAGCTTCACAGCATCCCGAATCCAGAATGACCTGATAACCTGACTCTAGACTGCCCGTAGAAATTGGTGGGCATCCAGAGTTTAGGAAGGAAACAATAAACTCCAGGTCAGTCATGGTGACTGGTGTGAGAACTTAAAACAGTTTATCTTTAAACAAATAGCATAAAGATTTTAAAGTCAATTTCGCAATGCTTTTGGAAAATGAGACTACCATAAGGCCTCCCACACACACACACAATGCAAACGCAGAATCGGAGGAGATTTCTCCTTATGATAGTCAAAGATGCTTGATACGCAAGAACAAATAATTTGATTTGATATTATTACTAGTGCATAGTGTAGAAAACATTTCGAAAGTATAATATAAATCTTAGCCAGCATAGGCATTCCGCACTTATGCCTACTATAGCTACCATGTTCAATAGCAGGTTACCCCGCGTTCCGAACACAATGGAACAAGTTTCGAAAGCTAATTCGGTCGTATGTGTGAGATATGACAATAAACGATCAATTTAAATTAAACCGATTTAAATCGATTTCGAGGCGTTTTGGCTTGCCCCGGACAACCGGTACATCCAATTGACACGAAATTTGAAACCATACAATAATATCACATTATGGATCCGATGAAACTGGTTTCGTCGAAATCCGAGACTTTTTGAAAAATGACTATTTTAACTCGCCGAATTAAAATTAAAAACAATTCCAATGCGTTTCGAGTTGCCACGGTCAGACGACAACTCCGTTTGCTACGAAAATTGAAATCCAGTAATAACTAACTATTATGGATCCAATGGAACTGGTCTCGTCCAATTCTGAGACTGTTCGAAAATTGGCTATTTTTCAGTCGATAATTAAATATTAAAATATTCAATTTTCACAGATTAACTCTAAATTCAATTTTAAAAGTTATAAAACATTACTATAACTCCAGTATGATTAAACAAAATTTTCCAAATTAATTTTAATCATTTTAAACCCAATTCTAAATTATTTCTGGAATTTAACTATTAAATTATCGATTTAATTGTCAAATTAAATCCAATATTCGAAAAATAAATTATTCGACTTATTAATTCCACTTATTAATATTTAAAATCAATTAAATATTCAAATTTAAATTAATATAAATTCTGGGTCGTTACAATGATACTCGTATGACCACATTTCAATAGTCAAGGACAAGTCAACATCCCTGGTTTCTCGATAATCAAATCCATGCCACTCAGAAAGCCAGGAACTAGACTGCCATCGCAGTCAGTCCAGGGTAAATAGATCGAAACACCGTGTGAGCCAGGGCAACATCGTAAGCCCAAGTGAGCATCCTCACATACCCATGCTTTACGAGTACACATCGAAACACTACAAATATCAATGATCCCTTTGCACATATCATCCATAGCAGAGGTCATCCCGAGACTGTCCTCACAGCTCCCATCTAAAGTCGTCGCAGTTGGAAACAACCCTAGACAACCATCGTAAGTCATAGAGTGTCATCGTGCATTCCATAACCTGCTCTAACAGTCCCCTCATTTCGACTCGTCATCGCCTACTCTGCCTCTCAAAGTGTAGCTATCCCTTATCAAATGACCATAACTCGAGCATATGAACTCTAAATTACCTGAAACTTGGAATGTAGTCTTATGGAGCCTTCCTTATCACCTCATATCGATAACACCAAGTTTGGAATAAAATTCTTGGATCATCACCGACCCATGACCACTGAACTATCCCCACCGACAAATGGCCACCGAACGATCACAACCCTCATACTTCACCTATGAATTATTGCACATCTCCCAAGGCTCCCCTATGGGTCGCACTCCAACTAGATCAAAACCCAAGGGTTGGTACCGACTCATGGGACTTGACCAATTGTTTAGAGAACCATGGGTTGTCACCGACCCATGGGACTTAGCCAAATTTATACGGTTTGGCTCCACCGATCCATGTTGTTCAATCTCCCATCGAACCATAGAGTATGGGTCTCCACCAAACCATAGAGTATGAACCTTCATCGAACCATCAAGTTTTGAGCTAATATCGAACCATCCATGACGAACGGTCACTGGCGAATGATCCCTACCGAACCATACTTCAAATAACCATAACTCGATAATACCAACTCCAAACGACCCGAAACTCGGTTTGCAACTTTATGAGGCCTTCCTTATCGCCCCATATCAATCGCACCCCAATTGGAAAAATTTGGATATATGGGTCGTCGATGAACCATGAATCCAATCCAAAGTCTAAATCGCCAAATGTTATCCGACATTTTGACCCGGCTATATCCGAACTGACTAGACAAGTTAGACTAGACTGTCATCAAGGCCAGTACCCAAAGCGATGATGTGGGTTCCAAAATTAAGCATAGATGATAATATAAAGCACAAGCATGAAATCTCACTGCTCTCCAAAGATGGATCGGGTACGATCCATATTTAGCACCATGGATCGTATCGTATCGATTCCACAACTCAATTTTGCAGCGATGATCAGTCAATAACTCAAAATCTACACATGTTATCAGCATGAAACTTGGAGTACAAGCTTACTACAACATGTAGAACACCCTCTAAGGATCTCATTCCAGTTGGAGGAAGTTGGAAGGATCGGCATAACTCCCTTTGGAGGGACCGGCAGAAATCAAAATTCAAGGAACACTACTTCATGGAAAATGCGATATCTCATAAACCGTACGTTGGAATTGCACGAAATTTGGGGCGCAAGTAGCTAACATCACGGGACACTCCTCATACGGATCACAATCCATTTGGACACACTAATAGGGATTGGTACCGATCCTTATTATGGGCCCTAATGGGCCTGGAAATTTTTGGATGCCCTCGTCTTGGTCTCCCAAACCTTCTGCCAAAATTTCAGTCCGATCTATGTACGTCTTCCACTATAAATACAGCAGGCATGGCATGAGAATATGGATCTGTAACAACCCGCATGTTTGACGATTTTATATTTAAATATTTCATCGTTCGTCGGATTTTAGTCCGAAAAGCTACTTTTTGCAAACAGTCGAATTAGGACTCGAGACCACTTCCATTGAGTCCAAAATGGCGTTTGCGATCTTTTTGAGTATAATCTTTGATATGTTTGGAGTAAGTCGAATTTTGCTACTTTTTCTATTGGGTTTTGGGTTTGGGTTCAGCCCACTAGCTTAACTAATACCCTAGCTCAGCCCATCTCCTTCCATTCACTCATTTTCATTCCTCAAACACAAGTCAAAAACTGAAAATGGTGGAAGGGAAGAGGAAATAGAAACTCCAAGCCCTAGTTCCTCCTTCAATCTCAAATTCTTGCTCCATAATCAAAGAGAACCCATTGGTAAGCATCTCCTTCTTCTACTCCAACTCTTTCTCATTCCAATTTCAGAAATTCCTAAACCTAACTTTGGGAATGTTCTTCTTTTAAGCTTTGATTCAAGCTTGTTGTGTTGGAATTGAAGAGTAATTGTTCTTGCCATTGCTCCAAAGCTTCTTCTTCATTTGTTTGGGTTCAAAGGTGAGATTTTTATCTCACATCTATGACTATAACTATCTTTGATGTTAGGTATGAATTCCTAACACTATTTCATGTTCAATTGCTTTTGGTTTGAATTGATTTGGCGAACATTTCAATTTTTGGTGTTTTGAAGTCAAAACTTTGAAAATCCGTTCTTTGATTTGTGAACATGTTTTTGGTTGTGAATCGGAGAGCCTATAGGGCCGTATTATCGATTGACAAAAGCCCCAAATTCCATTGCTCGATCGGGTGAAAGTGTGGGAGATTTCTCTCCCACTAGGCTGAGAAACGATTTCAGCTCGACACCAGACGTCTTCAGGTAGGCTCAGACATCTGGAGTCTGTTTCAGGAAGTTCCCGAAACTTGCTGCAGACGTCTGAGCATTTACCCCAGACGTTTGGAGCCTGTGACCTGCTCTATTTTGCATGTTTTTGCCTATTTAGCTCGGGATTTCAATTTCTATCGGATCAAGGTTATCTGATTCGTCGTTATCATTTATTTTCTTCATTGATGACTTCTTCTCGGGATTTTTTTGAGAATGTCGCTCGCCTCTCTTAGGTCGCTCGCTTCTGCTAACTCGCGAGCACCTCTAGGTCGCTTGTCTTCACTAGGTCGAACACCGTGGCAGGGGCGTTGCCCCCGCACCCCTACCTAAGGGGTTGCCACCCCCCTGGACCCCCCTCCGTAGGGAATCTTATCTGAAAAACATTGAACGGAACTTCCACTTTGATGTATTTTGAACTGATTTTCCTTGGATTTCCTTCACGTCTTCGAATGTGAATTTTTATGATTGATTGTTTCTACAATCACTTCTATGATTTGTCACTTTAAAATTATAAAGGTTTTCTATACTAGTAGTAAATATCAAAACCCTTTCATCAAAACGATTTCAACACTATTTTATTACAAACTCGTTTATAAAACCGTTTTCCAACCTATTAGTATATACAAACCTTTACTTCATTCGTATGAGAAAATCTAATTAAATGGCTTAGCAAAACAAGTGGTATGAAATGCTTGCGTTTACTTCGTCGGTTAATTTATGAACTTGTTCGATTGATACTCTTGTGACAATTTTCGAGTGGAGATCTACAATTTGTTCGCAAATATTTAAGTTAAGCTAGTGGTTATGGGACATGAAGCTAAACTCATATATTTACTAGCTTATTGTAATTGACACTTCTTGATGATCGATGACGATCATCTTATGGTTTAGACTAGCAGTGTGCGATGTCTCTTTGTCCATATGAAGGACTGTACCTCATTTTATGAGCTTCGTCTCATTTATCGCATGGGTCGTATCTTTCTAGATACGTCGATGTTTACTTCACGTATGGGTCGTACCTATTTAGGTGCGTCGATGTCTGTATACTTCGTGGAGCAATCGGCTCAATAAGTCGGGACATGGGGCGTATCTTTCTAGGTGCGTTGATGTTCGTCTATGCATGAGTCGTACCTATCTAGGTGCGTCGATGTTCGACTTTGCATGGGGTGTATCTTTCTAGGTGCATCGATGTTAGACATTACATGGGGTGTATCTTTCTAGGTGCATCGATGTTTATTTATGCATGAGGCGTATCTTTCTAGATGCGTCGATGCTAGAGCATGGGGCGTATCTTTCTAGGTGCGTCGATGTTCGACGTTGCATGGGGTGCATCTTTCTAGGTGTATCGATGCTAGACTTTACATGGGGCGTATCTTTCTAGGTGTGTCGATGTTCAGTTTTACGGGATTGGCCATCCTCTTTTCTTGTGATTTCTGGATTTCTCGTTGTGATTTCTGGAATTTATGTTTCACCACCTTTTTCAGTTGGCATTGATATGTATGTCATTTATTGTGGCTTGGTGAATTAAATAAAGAATATGACATTCTTTTTATGCTATGAGATTCGTGAGATATTTGTATGATTTTCCTTTGTTGATTTACTAATGTATACTTGTCGAGGTATGACATTTTTGGTCATCATACGTTTTTATTATATCTTTTCTTATATCTCATTTTATCTGATAATTATAGTTAGACTGATCCGTTTATTATTTTCTTATTAAATAATACTCGGGTCAGACTGAGATTTTACAGGTGCTTCCTCTTGACTTCCTATCTGGAACCATCATCGGACTTGGAAGGCCGTCATGACCGATCACTCCTTCTTGGAGTCTAGCACCGATCCCTTCATGACCAACCCCTAAATACATATACATGCTCAATACCGATCCCTCCAAAAACATTAATACCAATCCCTCCGAAACAGCTATACTGATCCCTTCAACATATATGTATACCGATCCCTCCAGTATATATACCGATCCCTCTATAAGGTGTATATACCGATCCCTCTATAGGGTGTATATACCGATCCCTTTACAAGGTATATATATCGATCCCTCTCCAAGGTGTATATATCGATCCCTCTGCAAGATGTATATACCGATCCCTTTGCAAGGTATATATCAATCCCTCTATAAGGTCTATATACCCATCCCTATACCACTGATCCCTCCTTAGCACTGCAATCGATCGCATTCCAACAACCGTCTTCATGAACGGCCCCTTCTATCGATCGCTTATAGCATATCCCTACATTCATTATTGATCCCTCTATACTCTGTATGACCGATCCCTCTCATAAAACATTCAATATCGATCCCTATCCCGCGTTCGTCCAAAACCAAACCCTTGTTCAACCGATCCCTGCACCACACTCAACTTCAACCAATCCCTCTAGCATATCCCTTTCACATTCAAAAAAGGAACATAACCGAACCCTCCTTTCTAGAGGCAAAAAGGTATTGGGACTGATCCGTCCTTCTTGTCGCACATAAAAAATATGGATCGGGTACGATCCATTTTAAAAAAAATATGAACCCATGCTGCAGCGTAGTGCCCCCGCGTTCTGGATTCGAAACTCAACTTAAAAATGGTGCATTCTATCTGCTTCCCTTACATCATGTGACTGACCGGGGCATAGGGGATCAAGCGGCAACTGCTGAATTGTAGCTAATGAATGGACAAGGAACTTTTATTTAAACGGTACACCCAAAGGCTAGAGAACCAAAATGATATGACACAAACTGTGATCGGTTATTGGATCAGACTTCTCTTAATTGACCCGCTTCCAAACGCCTAACTTGCCAGCTATGATACGATGGCTTGTGTAAGGACCGCCTTACATCGCTTGTTATGCCATCTCAAAGTATAGCTATCCATCATCAAAGTCGAACCTGAAGTAGTCACCTATTTGACTCGAAGCAAACCCAGAAAGTTCTGGCCCAATGTCAAACTCGGGTTAAACCAAGATTTTCTCCAAGAAAACACCAGTATGACTCCAAGCACCATTCGACACCAACCTAGCAATACAAATTCAGTGACTCTAAGTGAACCAGGGGCTAACTCCAAGCAAATAGCAAATTTTCTCAGGTCGGACTCCAAGTAAATTATCACCAATCCGTCACACATTGGACAATAATGCATACAACATTCATAAGTATTACAAACAGCCATAACTTGAAAACAGGCCGGACTAACAACGACTAGAGCATTTCCCCCAGTCGAAACTCATTCCTTGAAGCCATTCAATATGCAGAATATCCCAAGAGATTCACTATGCCAACTATGCCCACATATTCTGGAAACACAAACCCCAGGAGCATCTCATGAAATATGAAGGGCACATGAATTCCGCCAGAGCGATGAACGCAATTAAATCATGATTTCTTCTCATATTCCTCGGGGGAGCAGCGATCTATCATGTGATTTACGCGATCACAACCTAGGTCCATCTCCTAGTTTAATCAACTGGCTAAGGGGTTCACCAAGCAATTCAAAATGCATGTGACTCGCCCTAAGGATGCGGTGTTGTTATCCCCAACTTATCCCAAGCGTCAGGCGAACCGCTCAAAGATTTTCGACAAAGATTTAACACCGTTGTCACTGAAGTGAGAAATCCTAGCGAGAATATCATACTGATGGCATTGATAAGGGGGAATCGACCCCAAGACACACTTTGGCAATTGGTTACCTAGAGAGCCTCATATGACCTTGAATCATGTATGTTACAAAGTGAACCAAAACCTAAGCAAGGAGGAGGTAGAGCAGACTAGGAGAAAGAACAATACAGGCCCGTTGACTGAAGGAAGGACAACATTGAGGCCTTTGATGAGGATTCAGATTGTAGAAGACGATCTGAAATGCCAAATTCTGACTCATATACTACTTTGAATGATTCAATCAAAAACATCTACTTGGAGATTCATGACTCGAAGAAGTACTGGAAACCAGCCTCAAGAGTGTCCATCGAAACCCAAAAGAAATCCAAGAAATGTTGTATATTTCAAGATACACACGGTCATAACACCAACAATTGTAGACAGCTCCAAGATGTGATTGGAAAGTAGATTCAGAAAGGAAAGCTTCAACAATATGTACAAGCCCCACAGAATGGCGGGCAGGGAACATCCGACCCTTACTAATAATGACCTTTGATTATCAATTGGACCACATACAGTTGACTTCTAGTTGAGGAGAGCTGGGGCAAAGTGGAATAGCGAGCATTCGACTCTGGTTCACTTATCAAAAAGTTTTATTTCATTTTCAATTATGTTGCAAACTATGACCAACTTGAACTAAACTACTTCCAAATGATGTAGGTGACCAAGTAATTAGATTTGGGTGCCAACCAACCTCCACGGACCATGATCGGACCTTTGGAGGATCATCAAGACGAGCGTAATTCAACCGCTCATCCGCTACCATATGCCTCTAACTTGGGGGCAAGGACTCGAAATGGAAAGTGGGTGTGACTCGACCATCCACTTCCTACTCTGTGCTTCAATTCTGATAGAACATCCAAAGTGAACACGATTGACCATCCACTCATCAACCTCCACGCTTGACTTGAAGATCGGAGAAACACTTCGAGTGGATACAACCTGACCATCCACTCCCAGCTCATACTTAAAGTTCGCCAAAATACTTATTCCTCTCTTGAAGCTTAGCACGACCAAGGTCTAACTAAAGTGTACGTGATTTGACATTCACACATTAACTCCTACCCTGGAAATAGGTATCGGTCTGGAAGCTCGACTTAAATTAGGCGTGACTAACTGCCTACTCATCAACCACCGCCCTCAACACGTGGACACAACTGCAGCTTGAGGTGGATGTGACTTGATCGTCCACCCGAAAACTCTCTCCCTCTACTTGCTGGGAGGAGTAATTAAGCAAATTGGACGAGACCTGACCGTCCAACATAAGCATGGATGTGATCTAGCCATCCATCACTTACTTCCTTACTCGACTTGATTGGAGGAGCTACAATCTCCAAGTGGATGTAAATCAACTGTCCATTTGTCAAGTTTTGTCCTTGATGTTGGGGGTAGAATTCCATTCCATGGATAAATGTGGTTCGACAGTTCATTCGACAACTCTTACCTTGACTTGACAACTAGAGTATAAATAAAAAATGGGTGTGACTGACCATCCATTTACTAACTTTAGTTTCCAGAATGTGGATTGGAGTATAAACACCAAAAAATTAAACGTGGTATGACCATCCATCGATCAACTCTGGTCCCCAAAGCGTGGACTAGAGTATAAACACCAGATGGGTGTGATTGACCACCCATCAACCAACTCTGGTTCCCAAAGTGTAGATTAGAGTATAAACATCAAATGGATGTGACTGACTACCCATTATTAAAATCTGGTCCCCGGAGCGTGGACTGAAGTATAAATAGAAAAAGATGGATGCACGTCGATTGATTAACTTAGGTCCCTTAGGGCGGTCTGGAGTATAAATACCATAAAAAGTGGACGTGGTTCGACCATCCTCTCCTCAACTCTTGCTCTTGACTTTGGGGAAAACAATCGACTCAAAGTGGATGCGATCTGACCATCTCCTATGCTGCTTGAGCTTGAAGTTCTTCAGAACACTCATCTTACTCCTAAGGCTCGACAGAAACATGATCCAAATGGAAGTGGACGTGGTACGACCATCCATGCATCGGCTCCTCCCATGGATGCAGGGGTAGTTTGAGAGCCCAAGCCTAAACTGGACGTGGTTCAACCGTCCAATCCAAAATGGATGTGATACATCCATCCATGACCTTATTTGCGTCTGAGGTACGGTGAACTATCCAAGCCTTACCCTAACATTGGCAAGCCTAAAATCCAAACCAAGACATGGATACGGTTTGACCCTCCAGCAAATAACTCTAGTCCCCCTATGCAGATTGCAATATAAACAAAAATTGGGTGCGGTTCGACCACTCATCAACAAACTCTTATCCCCAGAGTGCAGATATGAGTATAAACAAATAGATGATTGCAGTTCGACCACTTAGTATTCCATAAACTCCAACCTGAACTCGAAAGGAGGAGTATAAACTTACTACGGATGGAATTCGACCGTCCACAAACTAATTCTGCTAACCCAAGAATGGGAATGAGAGTACAAACTACTACAAGCTGAGTTGACATCTTACTATAGCTCCGGCTAGGTGATCTTTACAACTTAAGGCAACGACTGCAAGGAGGCCTCAATGCAAAACCAATCGGAACGACATCCGAAGTTACGGGTGACCGACTATATCGTACCATCGGATCGAGGGTCAATATCGATCCACACTATCTACAAATGGATTTGACCCAAACATCCATCGAATAACTCCGGCCACCAGAGCGTGGATAGGAGAATAAACCATGAATGAATGCAACTTAATCATTAATTCTCTAGAACCCTCATTCGATTCGTTAGGAGGAGTATGAAACCGGATGAGCATGACCCGACCACACCTGAGCCAACTCTAACCCTAGATCTGGCGAGAGAATATGGATCAAAATGGACGCGATTGGCCATCCAACTTCGAATGAATGCGACCGACCATTCATTCGTTGACTCTTACCGAATAGAAGAGCAATACGAAATGGACGTGGCTCGATCGTCCGCACACTGATCCTTGCCCTTGGTCCGGCAGAAAGAGCATCATCACTAATTGGACATGACTTGCCTTTCTACTTATCGACGTGTGCCCCAGACTGGGGGGGGGGCACGAGCGAGAAACAAGATGAATGCGAATCGACAATTATTCGATCAACTCTAAGTCTTTATAGCTTAAGTGGGAGTATTAACATGACTAGGACGAGACTCGACCGTCCATGCAGTACATTTATCAACCTGAGATCGGGGGTGGAAGTGTGATCGTCCAAAGACCAACTGCGATAGCTCAATACTGTGATTCATACCTAGTGTTTACAACGACTCGAGGCTAGGACCAAAAGGATGCCTAGAGATAGAATCATCGAATCAATGCCCAAACTCATGGGCAACTGATCATCACTCCAACTCGAACGACGAGTAACAGATCATAAGTATGTTGAATGGAAAGCGCATTACTTGAATATACAAGCAGGTTCAAAATCAAAGCAAGAGCCAACTATGAAGTTGCGCGCAACACGAGGTTGAACCCTACTCGACATTTGATTCAACGTGCTTCTAAGCATGGTCTTTGGCCATTTGCAGATAATCACTCAAAGCATTTAGAGCTTTTCACTATCAAACTCAATAACCCATGACAAGACTCCGGGACTCGACCGGAGTAACCGTCATCATTGATCATCCGAGCCGGATTTCACGTTGATTGTTGTGTGAAATAGTTACGTTTGAACTCAAGGAATCCAAGGCTGCACGCACTAAGATGACAATCGACATTACAATCAGCCATGGCGACCCATCACGGGTACTAAAGATTAGATCACAACTCAGTGCAACAATGATGAAGGAATTAGCTAGCTTTCTCCGAATGAATCTTGATGTGTTCGCTTAGACCCATTTTGACATGCGTGTGATCTCATCAAGTATCGCGAGCCATGCTTTGAATATCGAACCAAGGCATGGATCCATAGGGATTTGCTGCACTTAAAGAGGAAGTGGATAAACTTAAAAACAATAGGTTTACCCGTGATGCCCTCTACCTGAAATGGGTGTCCAATCCAGTTCTTGTGAGAAAATTTAATGGAAAGTAGCGGTCATGCATCGACTACTCAGGCCTGAATAAGGCATGCCTGAAAGACGGCTTTCCACTTCTATGGATCGACCAACTGGTAGACTTAAACACTGGATATGAACTGCTTTCATTTATGGATGTATACTCTAGATACAACCAGATCCCGATGCACGTCCCTAACCAGAAGCACACTAGCTTTATTACCGATCTAGGGCTATATTGTTATGTTGTGATGCCATTTGAACTAAATAATGCTAAAACTACTTACCAAAGACTGGTCAATGGGATGTTCAAAGACCAGATCGGGCGATCGACGGAAGTATATGTGGATGATATGCTCATGATCCCACAAGCCTCCAAAGTCTAGTATGAAAGCATGTAAGAGATCCTCTAGGATATATTCACTCCTTCAGTTTAGCCATCAGTTTGAGGGTGATAAGCTATGCTGGCAGCTCTACACCCAATGCCTCATGTAAGCTCTTCCAAAACAGTAACATCCCCTATCTAGAGGCCCAAAGCAAAGCGCTGCAGATGCTGCAACCATCCATAGTTTTAACTTCTGGCGACTAAATACGGCTGTGTTAATGGTATCTATAATATCAGAAGCACTTGAATATGAAACATATCATAGATTTCAAACCAACATTTTTCCATTACATTTCAAAATAGATGTTCCATATTCAGATTACATAATCCCAAACGTTTCCCAAGCAATGATAAAATATATTTATTACAAAATACACCAAGAGCGACATATGAAGATGCCTCCTTGGATGATCAAAGTCATATCAGCGGAAATAAATAACAAACCAAAGAACTGCAACCCCTAAATAGCTATCTGTTAGCCTCCTGCTCGTCTCCGGTAGCTTTATTCGTCATCCTACTAAAACCTAAAAGAACCTCAACCCTTAGCATACTCAAATCAATTCTGAGCACCCGAGAGTTTAAGTGGAAAACATAAAGTTCGAGTCAGACATAAAGCCTAGTGTGAATAATACTATACATCCCGGTTATTAATGTTAAGTGAGACCATGCCGCTTAGCGGAACGGGTTTCCCCTCACTAACATTCTTTTTAAAACATAGCCTTTGCAAATCTTTTCCTGCAACCAAAACTGGTTAAATACTATAAAGCATCATCATGTAAGCATCATTAGGTAATAAAAAAACTATCTATTCAAACACTTTAGTTTTGTTTGGCTGACTATTAACCTTTGGCTGACTTGGGCCTACCAGACAATGTAAACAAAATAATCTAACATCTGTTAGACACAACTCTTCTGGATGGTCTGTCCTTAACTATCTATTAAATACTTCTCTTCTAGACGGTCTATCCCTAACCTAACATTTCCCAGGGTCACCTGATCCTAATAGTTTTGCAGGCTCACCAATAACCTATATATACAAATATATATTCCCTTCTGTTTCGAAAGACCCCTTTCGAAAGCTCTGTTTCGAAAGGTAGAAGGCGACATTAAAGGCTTCGACATAGTTGGAAGCTATTATTTAAAAACAAAGGTGGAACTATTTCAAAACCAACCTTTAAAACCATTGACTTAGTCAAAAGATATTTCTGAGAACAAAGGCGCAACCCTAAAACCTTTCTTTAAATCAATAGACCTAATCGGAAGCCAACTAAGTCGAAAGCTAGTTGGTCAAAAGCAAGCAGCGCTTTTCTCATTTAAAACAAAAAGGCGCTTCGACCCTTTCGAAACCCCTTTGTTTCGACTCATACCTTCCGCCCTTTGTCTAATTCATTGTGTACTAAGACGTTGATACTATGTGCATTGGTTTGTGGAAGGAGGCAGAGGGTCTTAGTTGAAAGCTATCTGGGCGAAACCAGAAGAGGCGAAACATGCGTTTAACATGAATTTATGATTTTAAACCTTTTTAGTAAACTTTTTAACTAACCTACCTTGTTTTTCAAACTCTTATTTGTTGTTAATTTTTCATTTCTAAAAGTACTGCCATAATTTCAGAATTAATTAATTTAAATCATTTGAAAAATACCCATTCTCCTTAATTAAATATATAAAACATTTAAGTCTCATACCATAAATAATTTTATATATTCATCAAAACATTTTGGAAAATTCTACAAAAATTCCAGAAAATCCTTTTTAATATGTTTTCTAACATATAAAAGTTTTAGACCCAAATTAATTATAATTTACCCGTAAATTATTTATAATCCAATAAATCATTTTCTTTACTAGAAAATTAATTTAAAGTACACATTAATTCAGAAATTATGAAAATTGAAACCCCTCTCTAAATTATCAAATCTGATCTACATTTAAATTTTCAAGGCATTTGGATGTCATTTAATAGGATTTTCATATCAAACATATCATGAAAACTAATATGAACATTTATAAATCATCAACAAGCATATATAAACTTTCAATCATCCAAAACATGGCATTATCACGCAAAATCATTTCGGGTTATCCTTAAATCCGAAAACTATAAGAAAAATGAGATGTATAATTGTTCACCTTAGCTTTGTGATTAAAGATGTGAGATTTGATGTTGAATAAGTTGATTTACTTCTTTGTTTTGAAAATCCTAGCTTTATCTTCACTTGAGATTGAAAATGGTAGCCGACCTCTCTTAATTTTAATTTTTGCAAATGAGTGAGTGAGATTCACGGCTATGGTTTAGGGTATTGAAATGCCCATTTTCCTATTTTACCCCTTACTTATTTCCTAACACTTATCCCCATCTTTTTTTCTTAGTTCATTATACATATAGGGACGGCTACCCTTAGTTAAATCAAATCTCAATCATCTTACATTATTTTATTTTATTTAGATAATTAAATATTCTAAATAATGTTACTAAAAATATGGGCTGTTACAATCTCCCCTCCTTAAAGAATTTCATCCTCAAAAGTACGACATGAATACAACAAAACAATCAAAAGTAAAACATACCATCAAACAAATCAAGATAAGTGTCTCTAATCCTGCTCTCGCTCTCCCAAGTACAGTCTCTAGCATTGTCACTCCACTGGACCTTCACTAATCTGACTGTCTTGTTCCTCAACTTCTTCTCATCTCTCTCGACTATCCGGATAGGCTTCCTAACTATAGTCATATTTGGTTCCACTACTAAATCTTCTAACATAGTCGGTGCTATAGTAGTGTCTGGATCCCTAACACACTTCCTCGGATGAGATACATGGAAAACATTGTGGGCTCCTGTCAAACTGCTCGGTAACTCTACTCTATATGCGAGTTTCCCGATCCTTCCTAAAATAGGAAATGGTCCTACAAACCTTGGTGCTAACTTCCCCATCTTCTCGAACCTAATAACACCTTTCATCGGTGTTACTTTGACGAAAACATGAGCCCCAACAGAGAACTCTAAATCTTTTCGTCTTTTATCTGCATAACTTTTCTGCCTAGACTGAGCTTCCTTCATTCTCGCCCTTATCAGCTTAATCTTTTCTGCCGCTTCTCTTACCAAATTAGGACCAAGAACTAATCTATCTCCGGTCTCTAACCAACATGAAGGGGATTTGCATGGTCTTCCATACGAAGCCTCAAACGGTGCTATCCCTATACTAGTCTGGTAACTATTGTTATACGAAAACTCGACTAAATGTAGATGGTCTTCCCGTGATCCCCCAAAATCCAATACATAAACTCTTAACAAGTCCTCCAAGATCTTGTTAACTCTTTATGTTTGCCCATCAGTCTATGGATGATAAGCAGTACTCATCTTGAGCTTGGTTCCTAAAACTTCATGTAGACTCTTCTAGTACTCACTAGTAAACAAAGAATCTCTATCACTAACAATACTACTAGGAATTCTGTGCAGTCTAGCCACATTCTTCATAAACAACTTTGCCAAAATAGGTGTCGTCCTAGTTGACTTAACCAGAATGAAATGGGCACTCTTGGTCAATCTATCCACTATGACCCATATGCTTTCATTTCCCGTATCTTGGTAACCCATCAATAAAATCCATAGAAATAAAATCCCACTTCAATATGGGAATATCCAATGGCTGAAGCAATCCTCTCGGCCTTTGATGTTCGGCTTTTACCTACTGACAGTTCAAACGCTGTTCCACCCACAAGCCAACATCCCTTTTCATGCCTTCCCAGAAGAAACTTCTCTTCATATCTTGATACATCTCGTTCCTCCTGGATGAATAATGAACTTTGAACAATGGCACTCCTCCAAAACTTCCTTTCTTATGTCTCTCATATTGGGAACACATAATCTACCCTTCTTTCTCAACCACCCATTCTGATCAAGACTGAAATCCTTCAAGTCATCGCTCACCGTTCCTTCTCTTAAATTCCTAATCCGTTCGGTTAACACTGGATCCTCCTCCTATTTAGAAGCAATCTTCTCAATCAATACCGGTCGGACTTCTAAACAAGACAACCTAGCAAATCCTCCACTAGACTCAGCCTCGGATCTCTACTGCACTCTACAAGCTGTCAAGGCTTCCAATTCTTTCCATTCTGCTATCATAGTTAACACTGCATTCTGATGCTTCCTACTAAGTGCATCTGCAGCCTTATTGCCTTTTCCTGTGTGTACTCTATTCCAAAATCATAAGCGGCTAAAAAATCCAACCACCTCTGTTGTCTCATGTTCAGCCCTTCTGAGAGAACAAGTACTTCAACGAATTATGATCTGTATATAGCTCGAACCTCTCTCCCAAAAGGTAACGACTCTATACCTTCAAGGCAAATATTACTGTAGCTAACTCCAAGTCATGCGCTGGATACCTAACCTCATGCGGTCTAAGCCGTTGAGATGCATAGGCAATCACTTTACCCCTCTGCATTAGCATGCGAACACTCATCGTTTACGGCATGGACTACCAAGGTATCTAATCTTGTTTGCTCCCCATGCTTTTGCACCCCATCGTCGGTAGGGACCCAGAGAGCTGCCTTCACTTTTGGCGTCTTCCAATCCTGTTCCACATGCATCAGTACAAACAACTAAATCTTGATTCCCCTCCGGAACCACCAACACCAATGCATGGGCCAATAAGTGTTTCAAGCTCTGGAAACACTTATCGGTCCATACAACTTCACATCCTTTCGCGTTAGCTTAGTCATCGGTGCAACTATCCGTGAAAAATCCTTTATAAACCTTCGATAATATCCGACCAATCCAAGGAAACTACTTATCTCCGTTACTGTTTCTTGTCTCTTCCAATTATTAACGGCTTTGATCTTTTCTAGATCGACTGACAATCCTTTCTCCGAAACCACATGACCAAGAAACTTCACTTCCTTCTTCCAAAAATGACACTTCAAAAACTTTGCTTTTAGCTGATGCTGCCTCGGCGTCTTCAGCGCAACTCTAAGATAAACTTCATGCTCCTTCTCATCCTTAGAGTATACCAAAATATCATCTATAAAGACTAACACGAACCTATCCAAATGCTCTCGAAGAATATGGTTCATCAAATCCACAAAGAATGCCAGCGCATTAGTTAGTCCTAACGGCATAACTAACCATTCGTACGACCCATACCTCATTCTAAATGCCATCAAAGGTATACTATCTTCTACCACTCTAAGATGATGAAATCCTATTGCCAAATCTAACTAAGAGAATATCTTAGCTCCACTCAACTGATCGAACAAATCATCGATTCTTGGTAATGGATATCGATTCTTTATCATTGTGACGACCCAGAATTTTGGATATTTGAAATAGGAATATTTAATTGACTTTAAATATTTAAAAGGTTAATTATTAACTTAAATTTCAAATATCGTTGTTTATTGAGTAATTTAATTATTAAATTAAATTATTTGAAGTTGGATAAAATAGTAAATCTGGTATTCTAAGCTAATTAAAAATATTTTGGAAGCTCGAAAATTTCATATTAAAAGTGTTTTGTCCGGTTTTAAAAATATAACGTTTAAATTGAATTTAAAAATAGCCTTTCGAGGCACAGTCTCGGAATTCGATGAAACCAGTTTCATTGGATCCGTAAGATTGAATTATTATTGGATTTCAAATTTCGTATTGATCGGAGTTGGTGTGTGAGCGTACAATAGGTAAACGCGTTGAAATCTATATCGAATTCAATTTAAATTTATTTTTATATTGGTCAACATCAGCCTACATTCTTTCCCATCACAACTTTTCCCTTTCACATTCGAAGTACTACAGCCTTCTATAGCACGCTACTTTCCCCTTTTCTCTCAACAATTCACGAAATCAAATATGCCCTTCTTTCGTTCAATATGAGCAGATCGAAATCAAAAAAAAGAGAAAACATGGCCGCTCCCTTCCTATTTAAATCCAAATAAATTGCGTTTCCTTTTCATGTATCCATTCTCGAAATAGATTTCGTGATCAAACCCTCCAAAATCGCGAAACAACCCCGTCCTTTTCGTCATCTCTAACCGAAATCAAATTCGATTATCACTGAATGCGTGGGACACGAGAGCAGGCGGCATCCATGTGAGGGGTGTCTCGAGCACGGCGACCTAATCAATGTAGGGAGAAAGTCGCACAACTTGGCGATGCGGGTCAATCGATTCGGGGCGTAGGGAAGTTCGAGCAGGTTGGTACGGCGTCAAATCGATGAAGCCATGGTTTTTAGTAGGGAGGCAAGTCGATGGGAGGTTGATGTCGTAATCAGGCGCGCGCGTATGGGAACAAGTGAGTGCATCTCGAGTTGACTTCGAGGTCGCGTACGCGGAAAGAGGTGGTGGGTTCGTCTCTGGGGTTGCTGCAAGGTGTCAGGGAAGGCTCGCGTATGGGGTCGTTCTCGAGTGAGGTAAGTTTGAGCAGTTTTAATAAAATTTTTTTGTTAACTTTAATTTAGTTTAAACCAGAAATTATGTATATATGTAAAAGAAAAATATTTTCAGTAAAGTAAATCTTATTTTTACTGTTACAGAAAAGTAATACAAGTATGAATAAATATATAAATACACTTACGTGATTAATATACTTAGATAAATGGAAAATTTTATATAGATAAGTTTTTGGCAAGAAAATAGTAATTTTAAATATTGAAGAGTTGTGTAAAAAAAATTAGATTTTTGATTTTAAATATAGATTATGAACCTACTGTTTAATTTTTAACGTATATTAAAGCGAATAAATTATTTAATTGACTTTTATAACTATTTTGGTTATTTCAAAAATAGTGTATTGGAAAGGTTAACTAAATTAATTAAATTTAGTAAATAGAAATTAGTCATTCGATTTGTTCAAATATTTATAAATCATATAAATTGTTTATACAAGGTCAAGAACGGTGAAGGAGACAAGCTGTAATGGAAATGGGTTACAAACAAAGCAAAGGTGAGTTAATCTCACTCGTCTGGCTAATTTAAATTTAAATAGTTAAATTTAAATCTTTGGTGAATGATTGGATTGATTTGATATGATAGTATATATAGTAGTATATATAGCAATATATACATATTGGCATATGTATATATTGGAGTTGTTGATATTCCCGCATTATATAGCGGATGAGACCCGATGCGCCGCATAATAGCGGATGATATTTTATAAACCCCTATACCGCGATATTCCACCTCGAAGTGGAATTGGTATTGTGCTAACATCTGTGGATGCAGGGAAACAGGTTGGAGGGATCCAACTGGATTCCTCAAAATATTTAATTTTGTTTAAATATTCTGTGATATGATTGTTGATATCCTGTGATGATTTATATTGGATAATCTGGTTGGATTGAATTTCTCAGTATAATGAGTTATCAAAAGCAATTGAATTGGATTTTTGGAAAGAAATAAAAGAGTAAATTTTTAAGTTAAATAATTCTAGTGAATTTGAATAAATTAAATAATGAATTGTAAAAGAAATAAAGCAATTTCTAAATCCGGATAAATATGGAAAAAGGGGATTTTGAATTAACATGAGAATAATAAATTTTAAACTAAAGTGATATTATTGGAAAAAATAAAGAAATTATTTTTAAAGTTTAAGGATTAAATTTAATTAAAGGATAAGAAGGAATTTTGGAAGTTTAAAATTGGTATTTTCAGTTAAAAGGGTTTTAACTCATAATTAAGAAATAAAATATGAAAGATAATGTATTTTGAAATAAATGAAGTAAATAAGGAAATTTATTTCAAAGTGAAGGAAAATTGGGAAAATCAATTGGAAATTGATTTAGTTGGTTAAAATTGGAATTTTAAAGGAGAAGTGAGATTTTGGAATTTATAAACTGGGTTTATAAAGTAAATTAAAATGTCAGTGGATATTTGAAAATATAAATTCAAGGTGGGAATTTATAAAAGAATATGGATTGGTTTAAAAATAAATGTTGATTTATTTAAAGGATGTGAAGAGAAGTGTATTTCCTTGGATTGCCAAGTACGTTTTTCAAAGCAAATTTTAAATATAAGTTAAAAGTTCTAATTGGTTTTAAAAAGCATGTTTTAGGAAATTGATTATTTCTAAAGGTTAATTTCCAAAGTAAGTATTTTCAAAATCTATCATTGTAGTAATTATATAAAAGTGATTTGGTATTATATTTTAAAAAGGAGAAATTTAGTTTATATTTATAAAGTGGTTTTATTTTAAATATTCTTAAAGTATATATATATTTTTAATAAAGTATTAAAGTAGTTTTAAGATTTCAAAGTTATAAAGAATATTTATAGTAAAGTGTTTTTAAATTATTTTTAAATCTAAAAGTATTTTGTACTTGGTGTTTCAGAGGAAATAAATATTTGGAGAATGTATTCCGTAAGCGGAAACTGTTTGAAATTGTTTCAAATGGGTTCGAAATTTGGAAATATATCTTGAAAGGATATTTGAGATAAATAGATAATTTGGAAAAATTATTTATTGTTTGATGGATGTTTGTGAATGTTAATTGATAGTTAAATAACCGACTATCAATATTGGCCAAATGCGCTGATCGTTTCGAAGAGACCGGGATCGAGATTAATTTCTCGAAAACCACTTCGATCCGGTTTGTACGTTTCGTGGAAACGATTTCGGAGTCGAAGATGGAGCAGTGAAGTGCAAGGGCTAGTCGCTACTAATCCTGAGGATATTTACAAAATGGATGTAGTAGGAGTAGTGCCTTCGGTTCCGTTCGAACCCGGGACGGACTTGTATGGACGAATGCTTGCGAAAACATCGTCAGCGGACGATGGGCATTCTAATGGATATGTTCTGAAAGGTATCGTTTAGCCTCGAACCTCATCAACCGGGAATGACTGAAAATCAGGGGTTATGCAGCAAGGCTTTGTGGGTAGCCCCCACTTGAGAGTAAGGTCATCCCTGTCTAGATGTCCCTTTTATTTCGGCTTAGTGTTGCGGTTGCTGATCCCAACCGTGGGGTGATTTTATTCGGAATTGTCTAGTAAGGGATGATTTCGGCCTTGTGTTGTAGGGGAGCGGGCGTACTCCTCGGTACTGTGATCTAGGCCACGTACTGTGTCAGGTGGTACCCCAGTGCCTAGTCATTAGTTGGAAATCCATTCTCCCTACGTGCCTTGTACGGTATTTGTTTGTATACCTAGTATGCTGGAATTTAATCATGTAACAATTTCAGCTATTTGAATAAGTATTTGTATATAGACACTACTATAATATCAGAGGATTTTGGATAAGAAAGTGTTTTAGCTATCGTAAGGTAAAAACCCGACATGTTTATTTGTGGCGTGGTCTTACGAGATGCTTTTGAATTCAAAGGATTTTTGAAACTTTAATAATAAAGTGAGTGTGATTTTCTCACGCTGGTTTTCCAGACTGACTCGGGTGTTGTTTTAAATGATGCTCGGGTCAGACCGAGATAAACAGGTTCAGGTTATGCTGTGGAGCTCAGGAGACGAGCTGGACGGTGATACGTACTCCCGTATTTGTTTATATATGTATATTCCGCTGTTGATTGTTGTATTATGTTGTATTGAGGACATGACTTGATTATGGTCCAGTTGTATGTTATGTGTTCTCTGATGTATACTCTGATGATATATTGTATAAAATAGATATAGTTTTGATTTGTGTAAAGATCTGTTGATATATATTATATTTTATTCTGCTGCGATGGTTAGATTCTGATGTTGTTTTCTATTTTTCTTCTTCTACCTCTTCTTCTTAAACTAAAATGGTTCGATTTTTCTTGTATGAAAAATCGGGGCTGTTACAGTGGTATCAGAGCAAAGGTTGGCGATAACCTTGGCTCTAGTGGGAATTTTGAGAGTATTGATAGATATGAGCACTTATTTGTTAGTGAATATAAAATGGTTTTATATTGTGTTGATTGGTTTATTTAGTAGTTTATGGATTCTGGTCGATGTGTGGGACGCCACAACATTGATAGGGATCTCTAAACACTTGAATAGAACAATTCGACACAGTATTGTTTTAAAGTAGGGTAAATGAAATAATTTTACCCAAATTATTTTTGTATATAAAGAAAAGTTTTGTAAATTATTCTAGTTAATATATATGGTTGTTTGGATATTAGAAGTGATAATATGGAATTATTATCATCATTATATGGAACTTAACTAGAAATTGAAATTATAACCAAAGTGAAGAATAAAATTTTATAACAAAATGAAATTTGAAAATAGAGATTACAAATGTAATTTATAAAATTGAAATAAACTTCATACACAAATGGGATTGTAATTTGAAACAGAATTCCAGAGTGATGTTTGAATCTGAATTGGATGGATTGGGAATTTGGAATCTTTGGGAAAGGATTTAAAATTCGTATGGATTTGAAATGGTTTTCAAAGGTTTTGGAGAAATAATAGTGGTATTATTTGAGAAATATTTTTGAGTTGGATTTGAACTCTGGCGAGTTTGGAATTTTTGAAAGGATTTTAGAAAGAGAATTAAAGCATTGAACTCTTTTGGTCGCTTGAAAATAACTTCGATGATGACTGCAGCATCATCGATGTTCATTTTCGAGTTTCCAGAAGGGAAATTGCTACCAAATTGTTTTGAATTGAAATTGTTTGCAAACGATAGATTTGGTTTTAGAAATGCAAGGAAGTTTGGATATATGAGATTTCAAATGAAATTTTGAAATGTTAAACTTAAGTTTGGGAAACATTAGTCAGGGTGTATTAAATAGACAAATTTTAAGATTTCAATTTACAAGTAACTGATTAGTTACTATGGTATGCAAATGAAATGAAATTCAGTATTGGATGATGTTTGATTTAAAATTGTATAAAAACAAGTGCAGAATTAGTTCAAACGGACTAAGATAATGAATGTGTGGAAATAAAATTTATTGGTTGAAAATGAATTAGAGAATGAACAAATGAATTTATAATTGTAAGTGGATGAAAGTGAAGAAAATATATTTGAATTTAACTTGAGATAAGTTAAATAAAAATTGAAAATTTAAATTGAATTAAATTGGATATAAATTGAAAAGTAAAATGATTATAATTGTGAAATGAAAATTTATACCTTAAGTTAGTAAGCTTTTAAGTAAATAAATAAGTTTTGAACTCATATATTGAGAAATAAATTTGGATTGAAATAAATTCAGCTGAGTATAGATAATATTGAATGGAATAAAATTCTACTTAAACAAATAAATGTAAAAATCCAAACTTGGGATATAAAATAAGATTTAACTCAAGGAAATCAAATAAAATGAATTTCAAGTTAAATGAAAAGAAGATGAAATCGAAGTTTTGAATGGAAGTTGTTGAATAAAATAAACTTAAGTTATTGGGTGGAATTGTTTGAAGAAAATAAATAACTTAAGTAAATTATGTGATGGTTATTTGATATGCTGGTTGCTGAGTTTAATAAAAAGGTTTGGAATCAAACTCTTTGGATATGGAAGAAATGCAATGAAAGTTGTGAATAAATTTAAAATGGAATGGGTTAAATGTAAATTAAGTTGGATTTAACCTAAATGGTTCTAAAGTTGGAATAATCATTTATTCACATCAATATTGTCGAATTGCATTAGAAAATGGGTCGTTGATGTAAACGAGATTAAATAAAATTCTATGGATGGATAGAAGTGAAATAGAACTGATTTTTTTTGAAATCAATTGAAGTAAATGTGAGTTGTTGGGTTAAATATGAATTGAATGCAAGCAATTAAGTTGCAAATCACTTAAATTGAACGAAGTGTATATGAATTGGTTGGAAACAATAAAAATAAATATTGGAACCCTATAAGTGGCTTATAAATATTGTTAACCCGCATTGACTATACAAACTTATTTGTTGCTAGTTTAATATGTTAAATATTGTTAAATTTCATGATTTTGGCACTTATACGTTTAAATTGAGTTAGTACAGGTTCAGGGAAGCCGTTTAGCTGGATTTGACTGCGCTAAATGCTAAAATAAATAGCCACTTTGCTTTAAAATGCTAAAATAAGGTACGCTTACGCAAAAATTCAAAATAGGAGATATGAACTGCTTATATTGATATATATTGTGATTTCCAGCCTGAGGCCGATGTATATATATATTTGTGCATCCTGCGATATCGTAGAAGTCCCTTCGTACAAGGGAGACTCTGCCAAATTTTTCCGTAAATTTTGGGAGTTGGAAAATTTTTGAAATTTTTGAAAATTTTCATTAACGATAAATGATTTAAATTTGCTAAGCAAATAAAATTGAAACTGGATATTGAAATCTAATTCAATGTGAATGTAAAGTGAAGTGAAATCGAAGGAACTAAAGAATTAAAGTTTGCAAATAAACTGTTAATTGAAATTTAAATTAATTAGCAAGTGCAACTAATTCAATATTCAAAATGGAATTGTAAAGGCAAAAGTGATTAGAATTTAATATGAACTTCAATAGTGAAGTGGAAATAAATATAAGAAGTATGTAAACTATTTATATTGAACTTAAGAAGTATGGTGAGATTCTTAAGTAAATTTGGTATTGAGAAAATTATTCCTAGTGAATAATTGAATAGAAAATTTAACTGAAATTGTGAAATGGGATAGTTGTGAATAAGTGAATAACAATCAAAATGAATGTGAATAAAAAGGAAATTGATAAAATTGATAATTCAATTGGGCTAATTACGTAAGGTGTACATATATTATTTTATTCACATAGCTATTTAATCCAGATGTCGAACACAGAATTTCGAGATAGTTTTATCGATCCGAATTAGGATTTTTCACTCGATTTTCGACGGCGAACCTGGATATGGATTGTTGATTGGATCTGGATATTCTCTATCATAGTTGTGACTATGCAAGGAGAATGACGGTTTCTGATCAAGAAACCAGATCTGAGTCCGCACTAGGAAGTCGGGTGGATGATACTAGTTCGGAAGTAAAATTGTGTGATCAAGTGAGCGATCGAATTTGGTATTGCGTACGGATGATATATATACATCGTATGGGCTTAAGTAAAGCAAATATTGAAAATTTGTAAAGAAAAGTATAAAATGACTTTGAAACTGTAATTGAATATTATTGCTTAATAGGATATACAGGTGTATTCAAAGCAATGGATAAATTGGGATTTTTGATTTTTGAAGATAAAATTTAATGGCCCGACAAAAAGGTATGTATTTGAATTTCTATATGAAATTTGATTGGGTTTTTGATCCAGCCACTTGGCTTTTTGTTTTCTTTTTGAGATTGGGAGGCCGTAGAGCCATTTTGTAGTTGTACCGAGCTAGCCGCGCAAAGGAGACGCTGGCAAAAATTTTCGGGAATTTAAGAAGTTAGAAAAATTTTGAGAAATTTTGATAATTTAAAATTTGAATTCAAATTTAAATTTGAATTGATAAGTAGGTAATATGGGTTGAACTTATGAATAAGTTTGGGAAGTTAAAAGATGATTAGTGTATCATTATTAAAAGATTGTTTTGGGTATTGTTAAAACTGTTTGATTTTGAGAAATAGCTAACGGGATATGGGACATTCTTCCCAACTAGTAATTTCGGGGACGAATGTAACGACCCGACTTTCTTTGCCCAGAAAGACGCATCGTTATGAAGAAAGAAAGGGATAGAAGAAGAAAAGAAAAGAAAAGAGAACAACAATACATCAGAAATCTCACAGCGGAACGAGAAATATATTATCACATAAGATATTACATAGTATCATATACATCAGAGTACACAATTTATACATCACAGAATAGACAGTTATAAACTTCTGTCTATTATACAACACAAATATACCAGTACAATACAGACTAATACAAACACAGCGGAAACTCTATATATCTACTCGCTGAAGCCTCCTGCTCCTCAGCTCCTCCAGTATTCGTCAAGATTAACCTGAATCCCTCGACTACTCAATACAATATTGAGTACCCAAGAGTTTAATAAAACAGAAAATAAACACTTGGGTCAGACATGGGTCTGGTGTGAGTAAACGTGTTAAAATTGTTTAACTTCAAAATCTTTTGAAAACAAAGGTATCACGTAAGACTTCCCACACATAAACATGGAAAAGTTTTTACCTTACGCTAACCAAATCATTTGATAGGAAATCCAGTTATATTATAATAGGGTCTAGGGTTTTCAAGTAAAATACAGAAATAGCTGAAATGCTTACATCTCACATTCCAACATAGTTGGGCACAACTAATACGTACGACACTTATTGGAGTTTGGATTCCATACAATGGCCGGGCTACTGGGGTACCGCCCGTCACAGTACGTGGCCTAGATCACCGTACCGAGGAGTACGCCCGCTCCCCTGCAACACAAAGCCGGAACCATCCCTTACTGGATAATCCCGAACAAGACAACCCCGTAGTTGGCTGCAGTTCCAACTACCCACTAAGCCGAAATATAGAAAGGGACCTCTAGACAGGGATCTATCTTGCTCTCAGTGGGCGCTACCCACGAAGCCTTGCTGCACCTCCCCTGTTTTAGCCATTCCCGGTTGATGAGGCTTGAGGTTACGATTACCTTTAATCAGAACATATCACTTAGAATACTCATCGTCCGCCTGACGATGTGCTGAAAGTATTCAATCCATACAAGTTCGTTCCGGGTTCGAACGAAACCGAAGGCATTATCTCGTTACACTCGTTTTGGAATCACCCTCAGAGTTAACGACAATAACCCTTGCACTCTAAATCTTCATCTTCACTTGAGATTCACGACCTATCGTTAATTTGGATCGATGTGGTATTCGGGTCTCCAGACCTGGAATACCGGTATACGGAAACCCGATCCCGGTCTCATCGAAATCCAAAACGTATCTTTTAAGGCCAAGTTGTTTAAAGGTTTAAACAATTTAACTTATCTATACAGATAGATAATTCACAAGTCACAATTGATAATCACATTATCATTTAAACAGATGATTCATAACCAAATAGGTAATCCATATCAACATCACAATAGTTAATCTATATTACCATCATAATGCAACCAAGCATTCATACCACATATCATCTTATCTCATTACTGAGATTACATCCATTCAAGACAAATCAATGTCATCCATTCTTATATAAGAAATGATTTACTTAATCATAACATAATTAATTTAAAATGAATTAAATTAACTATCCCTATCTTTAATTAATTTAAAGTGAATTAAATTAATTACTTCATCTCTTAATTAATTTAAAGTAAATTAAATTAATTACTTCATTATAAATCTTACTTATATAATCATTAATTAATTACAAATAAATTAATTAATCTTTCTCTAATTATCCACTTTAATTAATCACCTTGATTAATTATACTTTAATTACATTTAAGTAATTATCTTAATTAATTTCACAAATTAATTATCCTTAACCAAATACAGTAATTAACCTTTAATTACTTCATTAATTAATTAATTTTAATTAATTACTTTAATCCTTAATTAATTACAATTAATCACTTATCATTTGATTAATTAATCCTAATTAATCAACTCTCAATTACATCATTAATTATAAACTAATGATCCCTAATCACACCTTTAATTATTTATTAATTACATTAAGTAATTAACCTTTAATTAAACCATGATTTATTAATCACCTTTGATTAAACTTAACCAGTAATTAACTCTAATTAATTATCTTCCTTAATTAATTACTTTTAATTAATTACCTTAACCAATAATTAATTACATTATTAATTACCCTTAATTAAACCACAATTATTAATCATCTTTGATTAATATAATCCTTTAATTAATTAATTTAATAAATTATTAAATTAATAATAAATGATTAACTCTTAATCACTTTTATTTAATAAAATAATTATCCTCTAATTACTTTATTAAATATCTTATCTTTCTTAATTATATTCAGTAATTATTCCTTAATTACTTCAACAAGTAATTATACTTAATTAATTTATAAATGATTATCTCTAATTAATCACTAATTAATTACTTAGTTAATTATTTAACTAATTATTTAAATTAAATTAAATAATTTCTTAACTTCTTATATTTAAAAGATCTTAATTAAGAAAACAATTACCTTAATTTAATAAATTAAATTGACCAGCAATTTAATTATCTTCACATCCTAATTATCTTTAATTTATCAAACTCTTAATTACTTAAGATAAACTCTTATTTTAATTTATTACCCAATCTAAATCTTTAAACTTTATTTAGAATAAAATACTTTAGAAAATCAATTATAACTAAACAATTCAAACATTCTAATTTAACCTTTAAAATCTTAAATAAACTTTCCAAAGTTATTTAATAAATTTTAAACAAACCTCATTTATTAATACCCACTTATTCAACCTTTTTAAAAACTTATTTACTTAATATAAAAACTTATTTAAACTTATATTATTTTTTTTTTTTTTTGAAAAACAATTTAGTTAAAAAATTAAAATCTTTGTTTACCTTGATTTTAAAACACGGAAACATTTCAATTACAAAATCCTTTTGTTTTAAAACTTAAAATCATTTCCTTTAAAACTTTAAGGCTGTTCCCACTCAAACCCGAGTAAAATCATCAAAAACTCGAAGCAACTCTTGAGTCATTCCCATTCCAACCCACTTCGAGTAAAACTCGAGAATACTCGAACGAAAACCCGAGAAAACTATTTCTTCTCCAAACCCATATACCCAGATGCACGCGATCGTGCTTGTGCACGTGCACATCTTCCGTGATCGACGACGAACATCGCCTTGGCTTCCGGCAACTCGAGTTCAACCACGACACCACGATCGACCATCCAGACTTCCACGATTCGAACGAGATTCAAATTCGAGCATTCGAACCATCACCTGGGAACACAACCTCACTGGAAAACCCATTCGCCTCCGATGATCTCTGATTCGAGAAGCCTCACCATCCTCACCATATCTCACACTCGTCTTCCAGCTCCCATAGCACGCCACGCGATCGCCTCCGATAACACTTCGACGTCGCGATCCCCTCTGAAAACTCGACGACACAAACAAGCATGAAAACCCTACTTCGATCCAATTCGAAGAATGTATTCATCAGAAAAATTCTTATGCATTTTTCCTATGATCTCTCCCTTCCCTTCCACCTTCGAGTTCAACCACGGCACCCAGATCATCTTCGTTCGCCACCGATTGACCAAAATGCCCAAAAACATAAATCCCAAAATTCTCTTCAATTACCAAACTATAAATCATGATATATATATTAAAATTCATGATTTGCTAAATTGGATTCAACTACATAATTAAAACTTAAAATTGAACCAATATATTTTTGACCAAATTTACAATTTTTACTGTTATTTATAAAATTTGAGATAAATGCTTTATATAAATTCCAGAACTCATTTTTATTAGTTGTGTTACATAATTTCCATCATCTTCCATTTATACATCAAAGGCTAATTATGATTATAAGATGAGATATAGATTTTTAAAAAGAAAACAAAAACTGTCATCACTTTACAAAGACTAAGTTATCATCATACAGGTATTCAAATATACTATACAGGCATTTCAACACTTATATACAACATGCATACATTTTCATCAACATTTCAGATAAAACATCACATATAAAAGTTTAACTCTGTTTTTAAAATAAGATTTACTCACCTGTCATATAAAACAGAGAAGCAGATTCTTATTTTTCTTCCAGGCTGAAATTTGATTTCTCTTTTTGCTTTGTTGATTTTTAAACTTGTTGATCTTTGGGTTGTTGTTTTATTTCTTTTTCTGATCTTCAGGTTGCATATGAAGATTTGAACTGCTGTTAAATTTGCCTTATCTGATTGCATGACTTCAGATTGACATTGGAGATCTGAAGCTGTTATTCAATTTTGCCTTTAATCTTCTTTTTGCTTTGCATTTGATTTCCAGACTTACAGTTTTACTCCCTCAATTTTTGATCTATTTTTGTACGTTCAGTTAAGAAGAAGAAAGATTTTTTTTCTGAAAAATAAAACCCTTCTTTTTATTTACAATTGAATTTTAAACTTAATTATTAAGGGAAAGACATTTGTCCCATAGATGTTTTAGTTAACTTACACATATGCTCCTAAGTTTACACTTGTCTTTAACATAAATTGATATGTTTACAAGTGTTTTATAAGTATTATTTGATTTACAAGTGTTATTAAAGATTTAATTAATGTTTATTTATTATTTACAAATGTTATTATCTTATTTAAACTTATTAAAACTATAAGCATGTAATATGCATATGTATGTAATGTTTACATGGTTATAAAAATGTTTTTATTTTATATTAATAAGCTTTTAGATTTCATATGAACACTTACTTAAAATTTTGATCAAATCAAATGTTTATAAATTTGAGAAATTTAGTTTCAACTTCTTATACAAAATTTTAAATCCATTTATCTTATGATAAAAATTAAAAATGAAAGACCATTAAACAAATGAACTTTTGATTCTAAATCTCAAATATCATTTTAAAAAAAATATTAAACCAAATTAACATTTCAAATTACAAATTATATATTAAAGTTTTGAAAATACTTATTAAATTCAAATCAATACTTCTTCATTTCAATATATACAAATATATTATTCTAAGTGGAAAATAATAACATTAGCTTTTTAAAATGAATAAACTTGTCAATTTATAAAATAAATCAACAAATCAATTTAATTATTAATAAAGATTATTAAATTGATATTGCCAAATTTCCGGGATATCACATTCCTCCCCCCTTAAAATAATTTCGTCCCCGAAATTTAAAAGCAAAGATAATTTAATAACCCAGCAAAAGTTTTTAATTTTAAACAACAATCACACAATCAATCATACACTATCAATCATAGCAACCATTTAATCTAATCAAACAATTTTAACTATCCAGACAAAATTCTAGATAGAATTTCCTCGAGTTTCCCCAAGTGTATATATATACCGGGATACTCGCTCTACAAACAATCAAAACTACTAAGCTATAAAGCTTCTACTCATCTAGATCTACAGAACTAAACAAGATATCAGACTACAGACGAGTCTGACTCAACAACCAAATCCTCCAGAACTGCTGGTTCCACAACCAGAGATAGATCAAATACGTACTCTCTCAGAGATACGTGAAACAAAATGAATTCCAGTTATCCAAACTGACAATTCAATCCAGTAGATCAAAACACTTATCCAAATCAGCATACAGAAGAGATCCAAAATAACTCGGAGCTGACTTCCCAGACTTACCCAATCTTATAGTTCCCTTTTTATCAGAGAAACTTCAACAACAACGAAGTCTCCAACTTCGAATTCAAAATTCCTCCGTCTCTTATCCACAAAAATCTTCAGACGATCCTGGGCTGTCTACAGATCCTTCCTGATCAGCTTAACCCTTGCTGATGCTTCTTGAAATAATCTAGACCAACATCAAACCAATTTCCGGATCCTACTCAACAAAATGGTTTCCAAAAATACGCCAAAATCCAGAACACAACTCTACTCCACAATCATTAGAGCACTTCGAACTACTTCTCCTATCTGAAATAGCCAAACAGTTGCACTTGACAACTTTACCTCCAAATCCTGAAAAATCCTTCATACTTAGAGATATACTTGAATTTCCTATAGAAATCCTTTACTCCAAGAAAATTACAACTTCTGGTTGCTTCCACTCTAGAATAGCTGCTATCTTGCTTCCGCTGCACAACTCTGATCTTGAATAGATGAGAATGCTGTCAAAGAAACTCGAGCACAAACTTGATCATCCACAGTTCACCATACCATAAAATCTTAGTGAACCACTCCACTTGGTCAAAACATAGAAGAATTCCCTCCAGAAAATTAGGACTGATCAATCCCTCTCAAAAAAATCCTAAGCTGCTTCACCAAATTCTTCTCTAGAAGACATCCTTCTACTAAGCTGAACTTCCGGTAACTCCACTAATCAAGTTGATACGGAATCTCAATCTCCAATAACCCATGAGAACACTCGAACAATCGCAAGTCTCTTTTGCGATCAACTCGACCTAACTTCCACAGATACTGTTCTCTCTTCACAAATTAGAACAGCTCATACTTAACTATCCAATTCATCGAAGAAATGGATCCACTCTGCTGCTTTTGGATTCCTCCTCTAGAAAAACTGCTCAGCTAGAAAACTTCCTGCCAACACAGAACACTTCCGAGTTGCACCGCTGACACTGACGCCAAAGACTTCCTAATCCAAAACTCTTCGAGAAACTCGGACCTCAAATCAAACATAAACACCCCGCTGGACCCAGCCACAACACCGAAGCAGATATACTTCCTAAAACTTGCTCCAAAAGAAACATCTTCGGAAACATCCATAGTCACTGCGTCTCACCACACAGCTACTTCTTCCAGAAGTTACCAAGATACCATCATTCGCTTTTGCTCATCCAATTTCAAAGATAAACTCCGAACCTTAACAGGTTTCCTTCAGAGATCGATGAAATCTTTACACCACAACAAAGCTCACTCGAGACAGTATTAGGTCTACAGTCTCGACAGATACACTTCCAACCTCAACACTCAGACTCTAACTATTGGTAATTGTGTTACACACACTACCATCTTATCTACCTTTATAACTCATATTGGAAAACCCGAACAGGTAACCCAATAAATAGGTAGAATAAATATATATATAGTTATATAAAAATTACAAATACGCGCTCTCAAGATAGACACCACTCCAGAGCCTAGGTATTCACTCAACCTACCGCTCTGATACCAAATGTAACGACCCGACTTTCTTTGCCCAGAAAGACGCATCGTTATGAAGAAAGAAAGGGATAGAAGAAGAAAAGAAAAGAAAAGAGAACAACAATACATCAGAAATCTCACAGCGGAACGAGAAATATATTATCACATAAGATATTACATAGTATCATATACATCAGAGTACACAATTTATACATCACAGAATAGACAGTTATAAACTTCTGTCTATTATACAACACAAATATACCAGTACAATACAGACTAATACAAACACAGCGGAAACTCTATATATCTACTCGCTGAAGCCTCCTGCTCCTCAGCTCCTCCAGTATTCGTCAAGATTAACCTGAATCCCTCGACTACTCAATACAATATTGAGTACCCAAGAGTTTAATAAAACAGAAAATAAACACTTGGGTCAGACATGGGTCTGGTGTGAGTAAACGTGTTAAAATTGTTTAACTTCAAAATCTTTTGAAAACAAAGGTATCACGTAAGACTTCCCACACATAAACATGGAAAAGTTTTTACCTTACGCTAACCAAATCATTTGATAGGAAATCCAGTTATATTATAATAGGGTCTAGGGTTTTCAAGTAAAATACAGAAATAGCTGAAATGCTTACATCTCACATTCCAACATAGTTGGGCACAACTAATACGTACGGCACTTATTGGAGTTTGGATTCCATACAATGGCCGGGCTACTGGGGTACCGCCCGTCACAGTACGTGGCCTAGATCACCGTACCGAGGAGTACGCCCGCTCCCCTGCAACACAAAGCCGGAACCATCCCTTACTGGATAATCCCGAACAAGACAACCCCGTAGTTGGCTGCAGTTCCAACTACCCACTAAGCCGAAATATAGAAAGGGACCTCTAGACAGGGATCTATCTTGCTCTCAGTGGGCGCTACCCACGAAGCCTTGCTGCACCTCCCCTGTTTTAGCCATTCCCGGTTGATGAGGCTTGAGGTTACGATTACCTTTAATCAGAACATATCACTTAGAATACTCATCGTCCGCCTGACGATGTGCTGAAAGTATTCAATCCATACAAGTTCGTTCCGGGTTCGAACGAAACCGAAGGCATTATCTCGTTACACTCGTTTTGGAATCACCCTCAGAGTTAACGACAATAACCCTTGCACTCTAAATCTTCATCTTCACTTGAGATTCACGACCTATCGTTAATTTGGATCGATGTGGTATTCGGGTCTCCAGACCTGGAATACCGGTATACGGAAACCCGATCCCGGTCTCATCGAAATCCAAAACGTATCTTTTAAGGCCAAGTTGTTTAAAGGTTTAAACAATTTAACTTATCTATACAGATAGATAATTCACAAGTCACAATTGATAATCACATTATCATTTAAACAGATGATTCATAACCAAATAGGTAATCCATATCAACATCACAATAGTTAATCTATATTACCATCATAATGCAACCAAGCATTCATACCACATATCATCTTATCTCATTACTGAGATTACATCCATTCAAGACAAATCAATGTCATCCATTCTTATATAAGAAATGATTTACTTAATCATAACATAATTAATTTAAAATGAATTAAATTAACTATCCCTATCTTTAATTAATTTAAAGTGAATTAAATTAATTACTTCATCTCTTAATTAATTTAAAGTAAATTAAATTAATTACTTCATTATAAATCTTACTTATATAATCATTAATTAATTACAAATAAATTAATTAATCTTTCTCTAATTATCCACTTTAATTAATCACCTTGATTAATTATACTTTAATTACATTTAAGTAATTATCTTAATTAATTTCACAAATTAATTATCCTTAACCAAATACAGTAATTAACCTTTAATTACTTCATTAATTAATTAATTTTAATTAATTACTTTAATCCTTAATTAATTACAATTAATCACTTATCATTTGATTAATTAATCCTAATTAATCAACTCTCAATTACATCATTAATTATAAACTAATGATCCCTAATCACACCTTTAATTATTTATTAATTACATTAAGTAATTAACCTTTAATTAAACCATGATTTATTAATCACCTTTGATTAAACTTAACCAGTAATTAACTCTAATTAATTATCTTCCTTAATTAATTACTTTTAATTAATTACCTTAACCAATAATTAATTACATTATTAATTACCCTTAATTAAACCACAATTATTAATCATCTTTGATTAATATAATCCTTTAATTAATTAATTTAATAAATTATTAAATTAATAATAAATGATTAACTCTTAATCACTTTTATTTAATAAAATAATTATCCTCTAATTACTTTATTAAATATCTTATCTTTCTTAATTATATTCAGTAATTATTCCTTAATTACTTCAACAAGTAATTATACTTAATTAATTTATAAATGATTATCTCTAATTAATCACTAATTAATTACTTAGTTAATTATTTAACTAATTATTTAAATTAAATTAAATAATTTCTTAACTTCTTATATTTAAAAGATCTTAATTAAGAAAACAATTACCTTAATTTAATAAATTAAATTGACCAGCAATTTAATTATCTTCACATCCTAATTATCTTTAATTTATCAAACTCTTAATTACTTAAGATAAACTCTTATTTTAATTTATTACCCAATCTAAATCTTTAAACTTTATTTAGAATAAAATACTTTAGAAAATCAATTATAACTAAACAATTCAAACATTCTAATTTAACCTTTAAAATCTTAAATAAACTTTCCAAAGTTATTTAATAAATTTTAAACAAACCTCATTTATTAATACCCACTTATTCAACCTTTTTAAAAACTTATTTACTTAATATAAAAACTTATTTAAACTTATATTATTTTTTTTTTTTTTTGAAAAACAATTTAGTTAAAAAATTAAAATCTTTGTTTACCTTGATTTTAAAACACGGAAACATTTCAATTACAAAATCCTTTTGTTTTAAAACTTAAAATCATTTCCTTTAAAACTTTAAGGCTGTTCCCACTCAAACCCGAGTAAAATCATCAAAAACTCGAAGCAACTCTTGAGTCATTCCCATTCCAACCCACTTCGAGTAAAACTCGAGAATACTCGAACGAAAACCCGAGAAAACTATTTCTTCTCCAAACCCATATACCCAGATGCACGCGATCGTGCTTGTGCACGTGCACATCTTCCGTGATCGACGACGAACATCGCCTTGGCTTCCGGCAACTCGAGTTCAACCACGACACCACGATCGACCATCCAGACTTCCACGATTCGAACGAGATTCAAATTCGAGCATTCGAACCATCACCTGGGAACACAACCTCACTGGAAAACCCATTCGCCTCCGATGATCTCTGATTCGAGAAGCCTCACCATCCTCACCATATCTCACACTCGTCTTCCAGCTCCCATAGCACGCCACGCGATCGCCTCCGATAACACTTCGACGTCGCGATCCCCTCTGAAAACTCGACGACACAAACAAGCATGAAAACCCTACTTCGATCCAATTCGAAGAATGTATTCATCAGAAAAATTCTTATGCATTTTTCCTATGATCTCTCCCTTCCCTTCCACCTTCGAGTTCAACCACGGCACCCAGATCATCTTCGTTCGCCACCGATTGACCAAAATGCCCAAAAACATAAATCCCAAAATTCTCTTCAATTACCAAACTATAAATCATGATATATATATTAAAATTCATGATTTGCTAAATTGGATTCAACTACATAATTAAAACTTAAAATTGAACCAATATATTTTTGACCAAATTTACAATTTTTACTGTTATTTATAAAATTTGAGATAAATGCTTTATATAAATTCCAGAACTCATTTTTATTAGTTGTGTTACATAATTTCCATCATCTTCCATTTATACATCAAAGGCTAATTATGATTATAAGATGAGATATAGATTTTTAAAAAGAAAACAAAAACTGTCATCACTTTACAAAGACTAAGTTATCATCATACAGGTATTCAAATATACTATACAGGCATTTCAACACTTATATACAACATGCATACATTTTCATCAACATTTCAGATAAAACATCACATATAAAAGTTTAACTCTGTTTTTAAAATAAGATTTACTCACCTGTCATATAAAACAGAGAAGCAGATTCTTATTTTTCTTCCAGGCTGAAATTTGATTTCTCTTTTTGCTTTGTTGATTTTTAAACTTGTTGATCTTTGGGTTGTTGTTTTATTTCTTTTTCTGATCTTCAGGTTGCATATGAAGATTTGAACTGCTGTTAAATTTGCCTTATCTGATTGCATGACTTCAGATTGACATTGGAGATCTGAAGCTGTTATTCAATTTTGCCTTTAATCTTCTTTTTGCTTTGCATTTGATTTCCAGACTTACAGTTTTACTCCCTCAATTTTTGATCTATTTTTGTACGTTCAGTTAAGAAGAAGAAAGATTTTTTTTCTGAAAAATAAAACCCTTCTTTTTATTTACAATTGAATTTTAAACTTAATTATTAAGGGAAAGACATTTGTCCCATAGATGTTTTAGTTAACTTACACATATGCTCCTAAGTTTACACTTGTCTTTAACATAAATTGATATGTTTACAAGTGTTTTATAAGTATTATTTGATTTACAAGTGTTATTAAAGATTTAATTAATGTTTATTTATTATTTACAAATGTTATTATCTTATTTAAACTTATTAAAACTATAAGCATGTAATATGCATATGTATGTAATGTTTACATGGTTATAAAAATGTTTTTATTTTATATTAATAAGCTTTTAGATTTCATATGAACACTTACTTAAAATTTTGATCAAATCAAATGTTTATAAATTTGAGAAATTTAGTTTCAACTTCTTATACAAAATTTTAAATCCATTTATCTTATGATAAAAATTAAAAATGAAAGACCATTAAACAAATGAACTTTTGATTCTAAATCTCAAATATCATTTTAAAAAAAATATTAAACCAAATTAACATTTCAAATTACAAATTATATATTAAAGTTTTGAAAATACTTATTAAATTCAAATCAATACTTCTTCATTTCAATATATACAAATATATTATTCTAAGTGGAAAATAATAACATTAGCTTTTTAAAATGAATAAACTTGTCAATTTATAAAATAAATCAACAAATCAATTTAATTATTAATAAAGATTATTAAATTGATATTGCCAAATTTCCGGGATATCACAACGAAATTCATTTAAGGGGGAGGGAATGTGACGACCCGGAATTTTGGATATTTGAAATTGGAATATTTAATTGACTTTAAATATTTAAAAGGTTAATTATTAACTTAAATTTCAAATATCGCTGTTTATTGAGTAATTTAATTATTAAATTAAATTATTTGAAGTTGGATAAAATAGTAAATCTGGTATTCTAAGCTAATTAAAAATATTTTGGAAGCTCGAAAAATTCATATTAAAAGTGTTTTGTCCGGTTTTAAAAATATAACGTTTAAATTGAATTTAAAAATAGCCTTTCGAGGCACAGTTTCAGAATTCGATGAAACCAGTTTCATTGGATCCGTAAGATTGAATTATTATCGGATTTCAAATTTCGTATTAATCGGAGTTGGTGTGTGAGCGTACAATAGGTAAACGCGTTGAAATCTATATCGAATTCAATTTAAATTTATTTTTATATTGGTCAACATCAGCCTACATTCTTTCCCATCACAACTTTTCCCTTTCACATTCGAAGTACTACAGCCTTCTATAGCACGCTACTTTCCCCATTTCTCTCAACAATTCAGGAAATCAAATATGCCCTTCTTTCGTTCAATACGAGCAGATCGAAATCAAAAAAAAAGAGAAAACATGGCCGCTCCCTTCCTATTTAAATCCAAATAAATTGCGTTTCCTTTTCATGTATCCATTCTCGAAATCAATTTCGAGATCAAACCCTCCATGTAACGACCCACTATTTTGGACCATTCAAATCGACAATAATCCACACATGTCTGACTTGAATAATTCAAAATAATAGATTGTAAATAAATTTGGAGCAAATGAAATCAAATACACAGAATCACAGACACAGAACATATCAGAATAACTCACAGCGGAAATAAAATACCATAGTAGTTCATGAAGCTACTATATACAAACTCTCAAAACATAATACATAATATCATTCTGAAAACATATACAATAGAAATCCCAAATACATAGAAGTTTATAAATACCAGAACTAGAATAGAACAACTGAACTGAAAGGAACAGATAACTAGACAAGCAGAATCTCCAGCGATTCCTAGCTCCAGAATGAGATCCAAAGCTAAGCTGTAAATACTCAGGCTGACCCGAGCGTAAAGTAAAACACAAAACACTCGAGTCAGGACAATATATACTTATATAATGTAAACCAACTCAAGTGAACTGTAGTAGAAATGCACAATAACTCAAAGGATGCTTGGGATCGCCCATCCTTCAAGGATCAGTTAAACTATAAATTAAATACACCCCGTGGTTAAAATTTCAAAATGGTATTTTATACTTCGAAATCAAATATCATTTCAAAATTCAATATCCTTCAAAAATCCATTTCAAAATATCAAAATATCATATTTCAAAATAGTTTATATTTCGAAACAAATTACTTTATTTTAAATCATAAAAATAAAGTTATTATTAATAATTAAATTATTAAATTTCCAAAATTTTAATCTTTCATTCGTTCACTTAAATTAATTAAAACAATGAAAATTCAACTTTTGCAGCATTAAGAAAATGCTACGGAAAGTCACATTTAAAACAGTTCAATTTAACAAAACACAACATTTAAAATGCTGTAATAGGGTTACATTAGTTTCAAATAAACTTAGTTAAATTCAACCATTATAACATTACAAAAATGCTATAATAGCCTTTAATTAAATTTAGCCATTTGGTTCATTATTATCAACTACAGCATTTACAAATGTTGTATTATCATTTACATTAGAATTAATAGCATTTCAGAGATGCAGTTAATTAACTTCAAATATTCAGTATAATTTCACAAACAATTATATTTTTATATAAATCATTTTTAACTTATAAAATCATGTATAATCATTCAAATACCCTTATATTCATGATTTTATAAAGTTAAACCTCCATTCAAAAATCAAAATTTAATAATAATTCATTTATTAAATTCAAATTTTAAATTATAAATTCATTAAATTAAATTAACTTAACACTTACTTTTAAATTTTCAAATATAACTTAATTCCATTTTTATTTACTTAACTTAAAATTCACTCTTAAGCCAAATTCACAAATTTCCAATTTTAGTTATATTTCAAAATTTCAACTTAAATATTCATTCATTTCACATTTTAACTTTATTCAAAATCATTAATATAATATAAAAAAATCATTTAAATTCACTTTAATCCAAATTATCATGAAGTTATCACATTTCATATTTAATTTAAATTCCAATTATCACCCAATTAAAATTTCCCAAAATAACTTACATTTCAAATTTTCTAGTTTTACCAATAATTTATTTCACTTATAAATTTTCAAAAAATCAATAATGCTTACATAAATCATTTTTTTATTTAGTTTAAATCAAATATTATAATATTTACATTTCAAAAATATTTTTAAGAATTTTATAAAAACATATTTTAACAACGGGTCTGTATTTCATTTCTAGTCTAGGTAAAGTGATACGGGTAATATATCATTTCAACCCGTAATTTACAAAGAAAACCCGGGTTTGATCATTCCAAACCCGCAATCCCAAGGAAATGAAAAATAATTGAAAATCATTCAGGCCTATCATTTCAGCCCATAATGATTTTCTCCTATTCTAAAGTCCGTTCGGGTATGTATCATTTCAACCCATAGTGATTCTAATCTAAAGGGAACTTGCAGTGTGATAAACTGATAAAAATAATAGAACAGCATAATATAACAGTAACATATAATATAATAGGTGTTTAAGCATGGGTGAACATCATAAAATCATAACATAGCAAGTGTAACATGATAATGCATTTTACAGATTCAAAAGGGGTCAATTCACTAGTTATATATGTACATATTGTCTGGTGAGAATAACTCACCTGTTAAGCTGGAGATTTGCCAACAAAGCTCACAACACAAAGATTATGAAGGCACGACAAATCTAATACAATTTGAGTGTGGAGAGAAAATCCAATGATATAGATCTTGTGTTACAACCCAAACAAAATTCAAAGCAAACCATAAATTTCAATACACTAGAAATGACATAACTTTTAAATAAAAAGAGATACGAATGCCAAATCTTTTGCCTTGCTTTCTCTATTCTTTTGTCATGGCCTAGGGATGTTTTTGGCTCTAGTTTGAACAAGTTTGGCTCAGGTTTGGTCATGTGTATGCATGGCCTAGTTAGTAGAATATGAGGAGAAAGTTTATACAAAGGAATATGAAGAGTTTAAGGCAAAATTGGCGGGTTTTGTTCACAAAAATGGCTTGGCCATGGGCTTGTGTGGTCAGGTCAGAGAGGTATGGATCAGGTCAGTGGAAGGAAAGGTGTGTGGTGGTTTGGCCAGAGGTGGTGGAGGCGGCCTAAGGTGGTGGTGGTGGTGGAAAATGAAGTGGTGAACAAATAGTGGTCAAACAACATGTTTTTATGGCTTGTGTTGCAATTTTTGTGGAGTTTTGGCATCATGGTGGCTCGGCCTTGGTCAAGACTAGAGGAGTAGCTGGTGGTGATGGCAGGGAAGAGATGTAGGGGGTGGTGGCCGTGGATATGGAGTGGAGGCCATTCAAAGAAGCAAAGAAAACAAGGCAAAATACATGAAAAATGAGAAGAAAAATGTAAAAAAAGTAGCCATTACCCATAGATTTTCTTGAAGCCATGAATGAATGAGAAGGTAAAATGTTTTTGGGTGAATGGAGGCTGAAAAATCACGGCTACAAACCAAAAATGCACAGCCAAGATAGTAATTGAGGAGTTATGGCAAATGAAAGGACAAAGGAGATGAAAGGACTTAAGGTAAATAAGCTTTTAAAACCCTTCATATTTCTTTTTCTTTAAATTCAAATAAAACAAAAATAAAATCAGTAAATTGACTTTAAAACCGAAACAAAGTAATATAAAATAAAAATAATTAATTAATTTTAAAAAAAATGGAAAAAGAATATAAGAAATTGCTTAAAAAATGAAAACAGGGTCCAGAAATTACAAATAAATCACGATTGTCTTTGGAAAATTATCTACTTCATTTTAAAAATATTCTAAAGAAAAATTTTGAAATAAAATAATTTCTAAAGTATTTTTAAAGTGAAATAAATAATTTAATTTAGAAAAAAATAGAAAAAACTAAAGAAAAATGTTTAAAAATTGGAAATAAGACATAAAAATTACAAATAAGTATCACTAGCCTTATAAAATTTCTATTTCACTTTAAACAAATAAAAGGTCAAATAAATAAAATAAATGAGGAACAAAATAAAGTGGGAATGAGAATAAAATAAGATTTTAAGAAAAAAATAGAAAAACAAATAAAGAATTACTTTAATTAATTGAAACTGGAAATTAGGATTTTAAACAAAATACAGCTAACACTGGAAAATGCCAATTATATCTTTAAAATGTTTTAAAACCAAAGTATATACATAACATGTTATTTTACCCATATAAATATAAATTATAATATTACATGACCAAATAAATTTTTTTTTTTTATAATTTAAAATAAATAATTTTGTTAAATACAACAAATTACATACAATATTTAAAAGGGTATAACTTTCACATTATAAATCAGATTTCAACGAAACGAAAAGCATTATTCTTAAAATTTTATTTACTTTCATAATAAAAGATAAAATTCAAATTTTCAAACTTTCAAATTTCTAAATTAAAAGTCAAAGTTTGACTATATTGACCAAAATTCACTTTTCTGGAAAATATTCTTTTTAGTCATGTTTGGAATTCTAATTCACATCAAAATCAAAATTTATATTTAAAATAACAAAATTTATTCATTTTAATAAATAAAATAAATTTTTTTATTCAGGAAATTAAATTAAAGAAATTAATATATATAATTAAAATAATCACAAAATACAGGGTTGTTACACTCTCCCCCACTCAAATCTTTTCGTCCTCGAAAAGGAGAAAATTTCGGAGACACAACTAGGCAGAACAATAGGTTGGAAGACATCCCCGAAAAGAAGGTAGGGGAATAGGGATATCTAGGAGGGAAAATGGGTTGAAAGACAAGGATGAGCCATTAATTAAAATTGTTGGTTAAAGAGGTAAAATATTTAAAACACTTTAAAATCCTTTAGGAAGGAAAATAACTGATCAAAATATCCTTTATATAATATTTTATCAAAATACTTTTATAACTCGATGTTTCAACAAGTTTATCCTTGTTCCTGTAGACTCTGGTAGTGCGTTGATCAGGCGCAAAACTAGAATTCTCCAGGTACTTAGTAGACTTGTTTCAACACCCAGTGAAAATACTGGGAAAACCTTTAAAAACAGATATGGAAAGTACAATCCAAACAAAAAATGAATCAAATCATGGATCGCAGATACACAATGGTTACGCCTGGATCCCCCAGGAAACATCCGTACCTTTTAAGCATTCACTGCCTTGCGAATTTCGCCATGCAACAAACCGGTGGACCGCAGGATACATAAAAATGGTTACGCCTGGATCCCCCAGGAAACATCCATACCCCTTAAGCAATCTCTGCCTTGCGGATTACGCCACTAACACGACCATAGATCGCAGATACACAATGGTTACGCCTGGATCCCCCAGGAAACATCCGTACCTTTTAAGCAATCACTGCCTTACGAATTACGCTATGCAGTCGAGTTCGTAAGACCATGGGTAACGCCATGGAATTCGAAGGACACTCGAGTATCATATCCGGAAAACCAAAAATCAGAGAGAATAATATCGATAGAATGAATCCAAGATGTGGCCACAAATCGGATATCAAGCAGAAGGCACTTTCCATATCTTTACTTCGAAAATATGTATCATATAGTACCTTTTCAAATCACTTTCAAATATCGTACTTATATAATATCCATTATATATAAGATTTCACTTTCAAATTGAGTACCTTTTCAAATCTATAGTTTTCGTATCAATTTCATACTCATACAAATCAATTTTATATAAGTTCGACAACTTCCAAATCAAGTGTTTAGTAACATAAGGTTCTCAAATTTCAATTTGTTTCAATATCAGTTCAATTTCAAAATCATATACAATTTCACCGAATTATTTCTTCTCAAATTAATTATCTTTAGTTTCAACGTTTCCAGAATAATAGATTTAGAAAATAAATCCAAATTTCCAAATCAATAATTTAAGTCAACCAATTCATTTCCAAAATCAAATGTTTTCAATATCATCTTATACTTATGTAAGGTCCATCTTATATAAAGATTAAATTTTTCAAAATAAATTTCGCTGTATGAAGAGCCATATGGGATTTGAATATCTTTGCTTTTATGGGTTATATATCTTTGTAATTTAAATTGGAATTTTCTTTTAGTAAGCAAAGATATTCTAACTCGACAGCTTTCAATTTCAGCGTCAAAATATATAAATGATATTAGGATATAAGATGTACATACGTCATCATTTCACAAAACTACATTTGATCGCTCGCTTGATCACACAAGTTCGCTTTCGAACTAGTATTGTCCATTCGACTTCCCTGATGCGGATTTCGATATGGTTTCTTGACTAGAAGCCATCAGTCTCCTTGCATAGCCATATACTACGATAGAGAATTCTAGAATCAAGCCCAAAATCCATATCAAATATTCGCCATCAAGAATCGAATGAAAATCCTAACACGAAATGGTGTAATCCACCTCGAACTTGTGTACTCAAACTTGGATCAAATTAATTATGCGAATAAAACACCATACGTACAACTTATATATTTATTCCAACTTGTTAAATATATAGTTTCATAAAGATGTTACTAAGTTAAAACATTTAAACTAAATTTTATTCAAAATATTTTGAAGACCAAATTCTTTTCAAAGCATTTCGAATCTAAATTTCATATTAAATTTTTTTAAAAATTGCTTTATTCATTTACTTAACCAAACAGTTTCAACTTATTTAAATCATATTACTTCATACTTAAACATTCAAAACAAACTTATATACTTTATCAAATTACTTTTCAAAATTTCTTAGCTTTGAAAAGTTAACCTTGATTTGGAAGTGCTCGAACCTTTAAAATAGTTGAAGAAATCAGATTTCAATCCAAGAGTTGGAAATCACAATTAAATCAGTAAATCCATTCCAAAAATAGGGTTATATCAAATCAAATCCAAAACTCAAGGACTGAACACCGGCTCATTTCAAATTTTACAAATATATATACATATATCTTTCGAATATCACATCACACTTCGGAATTTGAAATCTAAATTGGTTTCACAAATCAATCGCATAGCAATGCTACCGAAGTGGCCTCTCCCTCACTCAGAAACTCGAAAATCAATGTCGATGATGCGTGCACTCATCACCGAAATTATTTTCCAACGACATAAGTGAGTTCTGGACTTCCATTTACTTTGAAAACTTCTTTGAAATTCCTTCAAAATCATTAAAACCCATTAAAATCATTGAAACATTACTTATTCGGAAAAAATAATTTCAATCATATTATTTATTATTTCAAAATCTTAAAACCAGTTCCAAAATGCCGGAGTTCAATCACTTAAATTCAGATTCAAAACCTTCAGTTATAAATCATTTTATATGAAACCATTTCTTATAAAATTTTCACAATTTCAAATCCTTTCAAAACTTCAAATTCTCATTTTTTTTAAAAGGTACATAATCCTTATCAAAAACATTTCATTTTTATATAAAAATATGGCCATCCTTATCAAAATAAAAACTACGATGAATACACAATTTTCAAAAGACAATCAACCACAAACTTTCCAAGGGACGATTCAAGGATGGATTTCAAAGCAAAACAAAGATTCAAATTTAGAAGGACTCTAATCAAATAGAATTCTAATTCAAAGATAGGCTCAAACGAAGATAAGATAATTAAATTACCAAATAGAAGATGGATTAGCCTATATGAATCGCGGGCGACCTTAACTGGTCAACCGTGACTTCAGGAATATAATCGATGCGAAAATCTAAGGCAAATCGACCTTCGATTGCCAGAGATAGAATCTAAATATAGCAGAAGATAGAAAACATCGTAAACCGAGGATACAGAAATCTCCGATGAATCAATGCCAATTATAATCATTCAAAGATTGGCGGAATCGCCACCCTATAAAGGTCATACAAAGTGGAGTGATGCAATGCTCCAAAATCAAAAGAATACAATTAGGGGAGACAGGAGTGGATTTCAGAACAAGTGGGAGCGTTCCAAAATTCAAAGGAATCTTATTCGATAAGAATCCAAACGAAGATTAGAGATATATAACCTATATCGATACAGAAAAATTCCCATAAAAATTTGGAAAGACTCGAATTCATAACATACGAAAACAGAAGCATAAATTTCTTTAGTTGGACAACTTTAGCTAAGCAAAAGATACAACAGAGTTTACTCAAAACAACTTAACAAACTACTGATTTTGCCATACTCAAAATAGATTCCTATCAACAATGGATCTAGATCAATCAAGAGAGAAGTTCAAAATTTTAGAGGATCCTAATCAAAGAAATTACTAACAAGGTGGATACGAAAGGAATGAAGTTTAAGAAATATTTTACTTTCAAAGCAAGGAAATTTATATCAAAATAATCTTTGAAAATTCTTTAAAAATCATTTGAAAATCATTTTATACTTCGAAAATACGTTCTCTCACAAAGAAATGATTCTGAGATTGATTTCACTTATTCTAGGGTATTTCTACCCTATCTCTAATGAGTTTTTGCTCGGCAGGCTAAGGTTTGCCTAAAACCAAAGCTCTGATACCAACTGTAACGACCCACTATTTTGGACCATTCAAATCGACAATAATCCACACATGTCTGACTTGAATAATTCAAAATAACAGATTGTAAATAAATTTGGAGCAAATGAAATCAAATACACAGAATCACAGACACAGAACATATCAGAATAACTCACAGCGGAAATAAAATACCATAGTAGTTCATGAAGCTACTATATACAAACTCTCAAAACATAATACATAATATCATTCTGAAAACATATACAATAGAAATCCCAAATACATAGAAGTTTATAAATACCAGAACTAGAATAGAACAACTGAACTGAAAGGAACAGATAACTAGACAAGTAGAATCTCCAACGATTCCTAGCTCCAGAATGAGATCCAAAGCTAAGCTGTAAATACTCAGGCTGACCCGAGCGTAAAGTAAAACACAAAACACTCGAGTCAGGACAATATATACTTATATAATGTAAACCAACTCAAGTGAACTGTAGTAGAAATGCACAATAACTCAAAGGATGCTTGGGATCGCCCATCCTTCAAGGATCAGTTAAACTATAAATTAAATACACCCCGTGGTTAAAATTTCAAAATGGTATTTTATACTTCAAAATCAAATATCATTTCAAAATTCAATATCCTTCAAAAATCCATTTCAAAATATCAAAATATCATATTTCAAAATAGTTTATATTTTGAAACAAATTACTTTATTTTAAATCATAAAAATAAAGTTATTATTAATAATTAAATTATTAAATTTCCAAAATTTTAATCTTTCATTCGTTCACTTAAATTAATTAAAACAATGAAAATTCAACTTTTGCAGCATTAAGAAAATGCTACGGAAAGTCACATTTAAAACAGTTCAATTTAACAAAACACAACATTTAAAATGCTGTAATAGGGTTACATTAGTTTCAAATAAACTTAGTTAAATTCAACCATTATAACATTACAAAAATGCTATAATAGCCTTTAATTAAATTTAGCCATTTGGTTCATTATTATCAACTACAGCATTTACAAATGTTGTATTATCATTTACATTAGAATTAATAGCATTTCAGAGATGCAGTTAATTAACTTCAAATATTCAGTATAATTTCACAAACAATTATATTTTTATATAAATCATTTTTAACTTATAAAATCATATATAATCATTCAAATACCCTTATATTCATGATTTTATAAAGTTAAACCTCCATTCAAAAATCAAAATTTAATAATAATTCATTTATTAAATTCAAATTTTAAATTATAAATTCATTAAATTAAATTAACTTAACACTTACTTTTAAATTTTCAAATATAACTTAATTCCATTTTTATTTACTTAACTTAAAATTCACTCTTAAGCCAAATTCACAAATTTCCAATTTTAGTTATATTTCAAAATTTCAACTTAAATATTCATTCATTTCACATTTTAACTTTATTCAAAATCATTAATATAATATAAAAAATCATTTAAATTCACTTTAATCCAAATTATCATGAAGTTATCACATTTCATATTTAATTTAAATTCCAATTATCACCCAATTAAAATTTCCCAAAATAACTTACATTTCAAATTTTCTAGTTTTACCAATAATTTATTTCACTTATAAATTTTCAAAAAATCAATAATGCTTACATAAATCATTTTTTTATTTAGTTTAAATCAAATATTATAATATTTACATTTCAAAAATATTTTTAAGAATTTTATAAAAACATATTTTAACAACGGGTCTGTATTTCATTTCTAGTCTAGGTAAAGTGATACGGGTAATATATCATTTCAACCCGTAATTTACAAAGAAAACCCGGGTTTGATCATTCCAAACCCGCAATCCCAAGGAAATGAAAAATAATTGAAAATCATTCAGGCCTATCATTTCAGCCCATAATGATTTTCTCCTATTCTAAAGTCCGTTCGGGTATGTATCATTTCAACCCATAGTGATTCTAATCTAAAGGGAACTTGCAGTGTGATAAACTGATAAAAATAATAGAACAGCATAATATAACAGTAACATATAATATAATAGGTGTTTAAGCATGGGTGAACATCATAAAATCATAACATAGCAAGTGTAACATGATAATGCATTTTACAGATTCAAAAGGGGTCAATTCACTAGTTATATATGTACATATTGTCTGGTGAGAATAACTCACCTGTTAAGCTGGAGATTTGCCAACAAAGCTCACAACACAAAGATTATGAAGGCACGACAAATCTAATACAATTTGAGTGTGGAGAGAAAATCCAATGATATAAATCTTGTGTTACAACCCAAACAAAATTCAAAGCAAACCATAAATTTCAATACATTAGAAATGACATAACTTTTAAATAAAAAGAGATACGAATGCCAAATCTTTTGCCTTGCTTTCTCTATTCTTTTGTCATGGCCTAGGGATGTTTTTGGCTCTGGTTTGAACAAGTTTGGCTCAGGTTTGGTCATGTGTATGCATGGCCTAGTTAGTAGAATATGAGGAGAAAGTTTATACAAAGGAATATGAAGAGTTTAAGGCAAAATTGGCGGGTTTTGTTCACAAAAATGGCTTGGCCATGAGCTTGTGTGGTCAGGTCAGAGAGGTATGGATCAGGTCAGTGGAAGGAAAGGTGTGTGGTGGTTTGGCCAGAGGTGGTGGAGGCGGCCTAAGGTGGTGGTGGTGGTGGAAAATGAAGTGGTGAACAAATAGTGGTCAAACAACATGTTTTTATGGCTTGTGTTGCAATTTTTGTGGAGTTTTGGCATCATGGTGGCTCGGCCTTGGTCAAGACTAGAGGAGTAGCTGGTGGTGATGGCAGGGAAGAGATGTAGGGGGTGGTGGCCGTGGATATGGAGTGGAGGCCATTCAAAGAAGCAAAGAAAACAAGGCAAAATACATGAAAAATGAGAAGAAAAATGTAAAAAAAGTAGCCATTACCCATAGATTTTCTTGAAGCCATGAATGAATGAGAAGGTAAAATGTTTTTGGGTGAATGGAGGCTGAAAAATCACGGCTACAAACCAAAAATGCACAGCCAAGATAGTAATTGAGGAGTTATGGCAAATGAAAGGACAAAGGAGATGAAAGGACTTAAGGTAAATAAGCTTTTAAAACCCTTCATATTTCTTTTTCTTTAAATTCAAATAAAACAAAAATAAAATCAGTAAATTGACTTTAAAACCGAAACAAAGTAATATAAAATAAAAATAATTAATTAATTTTAAAAAAAATGGAAAAAGAATATAAGAAATTGCTTAAAAAATGAAAACAGGGTCCAGAAATTACAAATAAATCACGATTGTCTTTGGAAAATTATCTACTTCATTTTAAAAATATTCTAAAGAAAAATTTTGAAATAAAATAATTTCTAAAGTATTTTTAAAGTGAAATAAATAATTTAATTTAGAAAAAAATAGAAAAAACTAAAGAAAAATGTTTAAAAATTGGAAATAAGACATAAAAATTACAAATAAGTATCACTAGCCTTATAAAATTTCTATTTCACTTTAAACAAATAAAAGGTCAAATAAATAAAATAAATGAGGAACAAAATAAAGTGGAAATGAGAATAAAATAAGATTTTAAGAAAAAAATAGAAAAACAAATAAAGAATTACTTTAATTAATTGAAACTGGAAATTAGAATTTTAAACAAAATACAGCTAACACTGGAAAATGCCAATTATATCTTTAAAATGTTTTAAAACCAAAGTATATACATAACATGTTATTTTACCCATATAAATATAAATTATAATATTACATGACCAAATAAATTTTTTTTTTTATAATTTAAAATAAATAATTTTGTTAAATACAACAAATTACATACAATATTTAAAAGGGTATAACTTTCACATTATAAATCAGATTTCAACGAAACGAAAAGCATTATTCTTAAAATTTTATTTACTTTCATAATAAAAGATAAAATTCAAATTTTCAAACTTTCAAATTTCTAAATTAAAAGTCAAAGTTTGACTATATTGACCAAAATTCACTTTTCTGGAAAATATTCTTTTTAGTCATGTTTGGAATTCTAATTCACATCAAAATCAAAATTTATATTTAAAATAACAAAATTTATTCATTTTAATAAATAAAATAAATTTTTTTATTCAGGAAATTAAATTAAAGAAATTAATATATATAATTAAAATAATCACAAAATACAGGGTTGTTACACTCCAAAATCGCGAAACAACCCCGTCCTTTTCGTCATCTCTAACCGAAATCAAATTCGATTTCGACTATCACTGAATGCGTGGGACGCGAGAGCAGGCTGCATCCATGTGAGGGGTGTCTCGAGCACGGCGACCTAATCAACGTAGGGAGAAAGTCGCGCAACTTGGCGATGCGGGTCGATCGATTCGGGGCGTAGGGAAGTTCGAGCAGGTTGGTGCGGCGTCAAATCGGTGAAGCCATGGTTTTTAGTACGGAGGCAAGTCGATGGGAGGTTGATGTCGTAATCAGGCGCGCGTGTATGGGAACGAGTGAGTGCATCTCGAGTTGACTTCGAGGTCGCGTATGCGGAGAGAGGTGGTGGGTTCGTCTCTGGGGTTGCTGCGAGGTGTCAGGGAAGGCTCGCGTATGGGGTCGTTCTCGAGTGAGGTAAGTTTGAGCAGTTTTAATAAAAAAAAATTAGTTAACTTTAATTTAGTTTAAACCAGAAATTATGTATATATGTAAAAGAAAAATATTTTCAGTAAAGTAAATCTTATTTTTACTATTACAGAAAAGTAATACAAGTATGAATAAATATATAAATACACTTACGTGTTTAATATACTTAGATAAATGGAAAATTTTATACAAATAAGATTTTGGCAAGAAAATAGGAATTTTAAATATTGAAGAGTTCTGTAAAAAAAATTAGATTTTTGATTTTAAATATAGATTATGAACCTACTGTTTAATTTTTAACGTATATTAAAGCGATTAAATTATTTAATTGACTTTTATAACTATTTTGGTTATTTCAAAAATAGTGTATTGGAAAGGTTAACTAAATTAATTAAATTTAGTAAATAGAAATTAGTCATTCGATTGGTTAAAATATTTATAAATCATATAAATTGTTTATACAAGGTCAAGAACGGTGAAGGAAACAAGCTGTAATGGAAATGGGTTACAAACAAAGCAAAGGTGAGTTAATCTCACTCATCTGGCTAATTTAAATTTAAATAGTTAAATTTAAATATTTGGTGAATGATTGGATTGATTTGATATGATAGTATATATAGTAGTATATATAGCAATATATACATATTGGCATATGTATATATTGGAGTTGTTGATATTCCCGCATTATTTAGCGGAAGAGATCCGATGTGCCGCATAATAGCGGATGATATTTTATAAACCCCTATACCGCGATATTCCACCTCGAAGTGGAATTGGTATTGTGCTAACATCTGTGGATGCAGGGAAACAGGTTGGAGGGATCCAACTGGATTCCTCAAAATATTTAATTTTGTTTAAATATTCTGTGATATGATTGTTGATATCCTGTGATGATTTATATTGGATAATCTGGTTGGATTGAATTTCTCAATATAATGAGTTATCAAAAGCAATTGAATTGGATTTTTGGAAAGAAATAAAAGAGTAAATTTTTAAGTTAAATAATTCTAGTGAATTTGAATAAATTAAATAATGAATTGTAAAAGAAATAAAGCAATTTCTAAATCCGGATAAATATGGAAAAAGGGGATTTTGAATTAACATGAGAATAATAAATTTTAAACTAAAGTGATATTATTGGAAAGAATAAAGAAATTATTTTTAAAGTTTAAGGATTAAATTTAATTAAAGGATAAGAAGGAATTTTGGAAGTTTAAAATTGGTATTTTCAGTTAAAAGGGTTTTAACTCATAATTAAGAAATAAAATCTGAAAGATAATGTATTTTGAAATAAATGAAGTAAATAAGGAAATTTATTTCAAAGTGAAGAAAAATTGGGAAAATCAATTGGAAATTGATTTAGTTGGTTAAAATTGGAATTTTAAAGGAGAAGTGAGATTTTGGAATTTATAAACTGGGTTTATAAAGTAAATTAAAATGTCAGTGGATATTTGAAAATATAAATTCAAGGTGGGAATTTATAGAAGAATATGGATTGGTTTAAAAATAAATGTTGATTTATTTTAAAGGATGTGAAGAGAAGTGTATTTCCTTGGATTGCCAAGTACGTTTTCCAAAGCAAATTTTAAATATAAGTTAAAAGTTCTAATTGGTTTTAAAAAGCATGTTTTAGGAAATTGATTATTTCTAAAGGTTAATTTCCAAAGTAAGTATTTTCAAAATCTATCATTGTAGTAATTATATAAAAGTGATTTGGTATTATATTTTAAAAAGGAGAAATTTAGTTTATATTTATAAAGTGGTTTTATTTTAAATATTCTTAAAGTATATATTTTTTTAATAAAGTATTAAAGTAGTTTTAAGATTTCAAAGTTATAAAGTATATTTATAGTAAAGTGTTTTTAAATTATTTTTAAATCTAAAAGTATTTTGTACTTGGTGTTTCAGAGGAAATAAATATTTGGAGAATGTATTCCGTATGCGGAAACTGTTTGAGATTGTTTCAAATGGGTTTGAAATTTGGATATATATCTTGAAAGGATATTTGAGATAAATAGATAATTTGGGAGAATTATTTATTGTTTGATGGATGTTTGTGAATGTTAATTGATAGTTAAATAACCGACTATCAATATTGGCCAAATGCGCTGATCATTTCGAAGAGACCGGGATCGAGATTAATTTCTCGAAAACCACTTCGATCCGGTTTGTACGTTTCGTGGAAACGATTTCGGAGTCGAAGATGGAGCAGTGAAGTGCAAGGGCTAGTCGCTACTAATCCTGAGGATATTTCCAAAATGGATGTAGTAGGAGTAGTGCCCTCGGTTCCGTTCGAACCCGGGACGGACTTGTATGGACGAATGCTTGCGAAAACATCGTCAGCGGACGATGGGCATTCTAAGGGATATGTTCTGAAAGGTATCGTTTAGCCTCGAACCTCATCAACCGGGAATGACTGAAAATCAGGGGTTATGCAGCAAGGCTTCGTGGGTAGCCCCCACTTGAGAGTAAGGTCATCCCTGTCTAGATGTCCCTTTTATTTCGGCTTAGTGTTGCGGTTGCTGATCCCAACCGTGGGGTGATTTTATTCGGAATTGTCCAGTAAGGGATGATTCCGGCCTTGTGTTGTAGGGGAGCGGGCGTACTCCTCGGTACTGTGATCTAGGCCATGTACTGTGTCAGGTGGTACCCCAGTGCCTAGTCATTAGTTGGAAATCCATTCTCCCTACGTGCCTTGTACGGTATTTGTTTGTATACCTAGTATGCTGGAATTTAATCATGTAACAATTTCAGCTATTTTAATAAGTATTTGTATATAGACACTACTATAATATCCGAGGATTTTGGATAAGAAAGTGTTTTAGCTATCGTAAGGTAAAACCCGACATGTTTATTTGTGGCGTGGTCTTACGAGATGCTTTTGATTTCAAAGGATTTTTGAAACTTTAATAATAAAGTGAGTGTGATTTTCTCATGCTGGTTTTCCAGACTGACTCGGGTGTTGTTTTAAATGATGCTCGGGTCAGACCGAGATAAACAGGTTCAGGTTATGCTGTGGAGCTCAGGAGACGAGCTGGACGGAGATACGTACTCCCGTATTTGTTTATATATGTATATTCCGCTGTTGATTGTTGTATTATGTTGTATTGAGGACATGACTTGATTATGGTCCAGTTGTATGTTATGTGTTCTCTGATGTATACTCTGATGATATATTGTATAAAACATATATAGTTTTGATTTGTGTAAAGATCTGTAAAATATATATTATATTTTATTCCGCTGCGATGGTTAGATTCTGATGTTGTTTTCTATTTTTCTTCTTCTACCTCTTCTTCTTAAACTAAAATGGTTCGATTTTTCTTGTATGAAAAATCGGGGCTGTTACAATCATCTTCTCATTCAACTTACGATAATCGATAAATAGCCTTTACGATCCATCCGGCTTCTTAGAAAATACTGATGTTGCTCCCTAAGGCGAACTACTTAGTCTAATAAAACTCTTGCCTTCTAAATCCACCAACTACACCTTCAGTTCCTTCATCTCTGTAGGTGTCATCCTGCTTGGCAGCCTACTCATCGGTTCTACTCTAGGTACAAAATCTATCCGAAACTCAATGGCTCGTTTCGGCAGCAATCCAACTATAGGTTCAAATACATCCGTGAATTCTCTAACTATAATAATGCGATTCAACCCATCTTCTAACTCCATAACACCCAACAAAGCATTCACTTTGCAACTAGGGTTTTCTACGGTATAAACTATCCGATCACTACAATCCGGGTGTCTAAGTGATATTTTCCTATCCTGGCAAAATATCCTAGCATCATGTTCACTTAACCAATTCATACCCAATATAATTCCGAACCCAACAAAGTCAAATACATGCAAACTGCAAACAAAGGTGTAACCTAGCAAGTCAAACTCTACATGGTCATACTTCATCCCAAATGTCGCATACCCTCCAATCGGATTTGCAACTCTTAAGGAAGTAACTAAATATGTGGGTTCTAGGTTAAGTTTACCTACCAAGCATCGAGATATAAAAGAATGAGATGCACCAGTATTAAACAAAATGCTAACAGACATACCGTGAATCATAAACGTACCTCCTAACACAGCCTTTCCATTTTCCTACACTGTCGGCTTCGAAGTAGCAAGCTCCCGTGCAAATACTTGGCTTTTTTCTCCTTTAGCTGGCTCTTCGCACTGGTTCTTATAGTGCCCAACTTGATCATAATTAAAGCATCTAACTTTTTTCTTCTCAACAGCCTTCTTTTCTTTGCATGTCCAGCACTCACGAGCATAATGGCCTTTCTTATCACACTTGTAACAGACCACTTATGACTTCCCTTTCTTTGCTGCTCCTCCTTTCTTAGCATTCTTCTTATGAAAAAACTTTCTCTTTTGGCCCTGCCCAACCTGGACCTCATTCTCTTTCTTCTTCTCTAAATAAGCTAACATCTCCTCATGTTTCAATGCCATTTCCACCATTACATCACAGGGATCTCTGATGTGCGGTAAAGTAGCCCTAGCCAGCTCCGGCTTCAAACCTCTAATAAACTTTTCATTCCTTTTCAACACCGTGTCAACATTGGCATACCCATATCGGGCTAACTCTTTGAACACTACAAGAAAACACACATTCGATGGCAATATAGTACAACGCGCTAATGTTTCGTGCTGTCTTTGACGGCTAAGGTTTAATAAAATAGCATTTACATGAGGGAACCCTCTCCCCGACAACAAAACAGAAAACAAAATGCGGTAGAAAATTTCCTTCCCTCTCGTTTCCCTTTACTACGTTTCACTCCCAAAATCAATTTTCCCCCTTCGCCCTGGAAACCCTAACAATAACAAATCTTCTCCGATCCAGCCTCCAAATCATCGATTGGGCTTGATCAAGAAACCCTAATATCTCCTTTTTCCATCGAAGGAAACTCTAGCCAAGGTAAACTATTTTCTCATTCTTGTTTTGCCTAATTCAATATGTTCAATTGGTCGGTTTTGCATTATTTTATCATTTTGATCTATTAATTTAACCTATTCGATTTTATTAGTTCATTTAATTATTTTATCGGTTTGATTTTGCATGGTTTTTTCAATTAAATTATTGAATAAACATTGTTAGGAAAATTTCAGCTGAATATATGAATTTGAATAAATGTTGCGGTTACATTAATGAAATGATATTGGTGTTTCAAAGCAATTGTTTTAAAATTCAATTATTTTTGGATATTTGGTTTAAGTATGGTAATTTACAATTATTTATTGTACAATGCATAAATTATAAACTAGCATGTAACAAAGATTGCACCATGATGTAAGAAATGCGGATTACAGATCTTAAGGCTAGAATTAACACTAGAGGGGGGTGAATAGTGTTTTAAGGAATTACTAATTCTTTTTGAGTTTATCTTAATTTGAACACAAATGTATGCAATCTTCAGACACAGATATGATCACAGAATCGAACACAGATGCAGATATAAAGTAAAAGCAATAAAGGAAAGAACACACCGGATTTTATACTGGTTCGGAGTTACCCTACATACAGTCCCGTAACACAAGTACGGATTTCCTTTCAAAACCAATTCTTACAATTACACCCTCGATTTCAAGGCCACGAGGTACACCGCTCCAGATTCACAATCCTATGGGTAGAGATACTTGATTTTATGGGCAACGAGTTCACCTGATTGATTTACTAGGCTAAAATCACACATTTTCTCGCTCGATTGAATACAAAGAAGTCTATAACTCTGAATAGCACTGGGATCTTGTTGAGATAGTGATAGAGAATCAAACCAGAGATGATCTAGTTAGATTCAATGGTGATTTCAATAGAGTAATGGTAAAAATGTATATAAAGAAATGTGGAAGAAGAAGAGGAGTGAAATCAGAGAAAAATAATAATTGTAAATTCGTTTAAAACAGCCCATATTTATAGTAGAACAACAGCCATGTCCATTCGTGAAAGGATATGACGAATAGACACTTCCTTTGAAATTCAAACTTTTGAAATAAACTGTCACCTTGTCGACAAGGGGTCCTTGGGGTTGTCAACAAGCCTAAGTTATTTTTGGTAATTTGTTTTTCTTTGAAAATAACTTCTATCTTATATCAAAACTATTTTAAACTTTTTAAATATACTTAACTATAGTTAAAATACATAAATAAGTTTAGAGAATAATATTTTGGTTTATATAAAATTTTACTATAATTTTATATTTAAATCTAAGTATAAATATTAAAAGTTAAATATATTATAATTAAAAGATAGTTTAAAACCAAGGATAATTTGATATTGAAAATAAAGATTATTTTGAGGCTAAAAGTATTTTAAAACCAGGATAGATGTTTTTGATTTAAAAAGGAAGATTTTGAAATCATTTTGAAAACAGGATATAATTTTGTAAAACATTTGAATAAAATTTAGTGGATACAAAACAATGTTCCACTAGATTTTTCGTAGGTTCCATCCTACTTAGGGTTCCATCCCTTTAACGGGCTCGAAGTGGATTCCATTCCACGAATAAAATGGATTTTAAGATGTCAGTGCTTTTCTAGGAGTTTTAACAAAATTCCTAACTAAATTACTTATCTTGAAATCTTGAACTCTTGATAATCTTGATACTCATGAGTCTTGAATCTTGATATCTTCAATCTTGAGTTCATCAGTTCTTGAATCTCTATACTGTACAGTCTTCATTCTTTGGTACCTATATATATATATATCCTGCATATACATATATATCTAAACAATAATGTTAGTATTTATATTTTATAATCTTATTCTAAGGTTGTTGTCATCAAAACCAACTTCTCAGGGACTAACAATCTCCCCCTTTTTAATGATGACAACCTTTGTTTATAAAATATTACTTCTATCCTAATAACTCCCCCTAAAACTAATAACTCCCCCTTAATCTATACCTAACTATCCTATTTTATACTTCTCCCCCTTTGTCATCAACAAAACTAACTCCAAACTATATAACTCCCCCTTATTCTTGTACTAAAGTACCTGCATTAATAAAATATATAATGGAGTATATAATAGATAGATTAAGAGATAATTATACTGATAGACATGATAACTAATCAAAGATCATATAAATATCAATGTGTATTTATACATATTATGTTTTGCACACCAATTATCAATCCACACAAAACCAAATCAAATCAAATCAATCCAAGCAATCAATTCAAGTCAAACAAAGCAATCAAATAAAATCAAACATTACGAGGAACTTCCACCCATCCTTCTTCTCCAAATATAGGGTCTGCTTTAATGACATCCCAATTTTCATTTTCATTGGTGAGAGAGACTGGAGGATGTGCTTCATTATCATCTTTGTGCAGGGAGGAGATCATCCATCGAATCGTTAAAATGTTTTTCTTTCTCCTTGATCATCTGCATTTGACTCAACTCTAAGTGTCGCTGATTACGGAGAATGAAAGAAAAAATATTCTTGAAAGAATTAAAGGTTTCTTCAAGATTCTTGGTCAAACTATGAATTGGATCGGCCATATTTGAGTTTGTGAAAAGAAATATAGATAGAGTAGATAAGAAATGATTTTTAGTAATGAATTCTAAAAGAAATATGTATTTATAGGTGTAGAAATTCGTTTGAAATGAATAGACACAAGGTAGGTATTCAAATTTCAAATTTAAAATGAAAAGTCATTTCTGACCAGTACTTGTCGACAGGGTCTCTGGGGGTTGTCGACAGGGGTCAGTTAATTTTGATGACTCATTTTGATTTTGTGAATAATTGTATATATATATATTTATATAATATACTAACATTTATTCTAAAGATAAGATAAGCTAGATAATAGAAAAGTAATTCAATTTCATTTCATAATAGAACGATACAATGATTAAACATTAAGAACTACACGAACATTCAAATCAAAACAAACAAAAACCAATCATGACATGAAAAGGTAGAACTAGTTAGAGGATGACGAAGATGAAGATAATCCAAGCTTCTTGCTGACTTTGGAGAAAAACTTGTTCATCTTGGATGACATTTTATCCAATTTCTTACTAATGGACCGTTTAAGAGTCCGTTGATTCTCAACAATGGTCTTTTGATTTTTGAGTAAGGTTTTGTTGGTTGGATTAGAGGGATAGTCAATACTTTCCAAGGATGTTTCACCTTCTTCTTATTCTTCTATTTCCATTTCACCCCCTTCTTCTTCTTCTTCCTCCTCTTCCATCTCCTCATGAGCCAAACGCTCTTCCTTTTCGGCAGGAGTCTCATATGGTTGAAAAACATATGGAATTTTCATAAGAGAAATGTTTGAGTGATTAAATACTTTTCTTGAAACAAATTCTTCTCCTTTGAAATCCACCCCAAAATAATTAAAAATCCGAGTGAGATAGATTCCATGATACAAAGTGTTTTCACCCACTTCAAAATTTTTGGGACGAAGTTCATCCAAAATAACTTGCGCCCAATTAATATCATAATTTCCAAAAATAGCAAAAAGTGCTTTGCAAACTTTTGAAATTGGATTGTTAAAACTCCCCGATCTTGGGGTCAAAGTATGTAGTAAAAGAAGATTAACAATTCCTGCTTTTGGTCGAAAGTTTCGATTTATGAATTCAAAGTTATCATCTCCTTCGAAAATGAAATGTCTCATGATCATTTTCATTGATATTAAAACTAGAAAGATCCATTCCCGTGCTCTTGCAATTGAGAATGGTACCCAAAACATCACAATTTAAAATGATTCTAGTGCCTTTGACACTACTCCAAATTTCATCATCATTTCCACTATAAAATCCATGGTTGAGATTTGCATACAAAATTTTAACAAGATTTGGATAACAAACAAAGTCATTTTGTGAAGCATCAACAAGACTAAGAACTTGGTTGTTTGCAAAAAGAGAATCGATTTCATAAGTAGAGAAATCTTGAAATAAAGCAAACTTTTCGGGATGGACTTTTCCATTAGCATAGTTGATATATGCTTTTATAGCCTTCGGATTATTGAAAAGTTGCTCTTTTATATTTCTGGAAAGTCTCATTGTGGAAGGGTTGCTTGAAGAAGCCATTAGAGTAGAGAGTAGAGAGCTTGATATTTTGAAATAAGAGTTTGAATTTGAAAATGAAAGTGAAAAGTTGTGATAAGAGATAGTAAATAAATAGATTCTCAAGGGATAGGTTCTCTGGTCAAAAGGTGACTTTTCAGAGACTTGGATGAAGTGAAAAGATGGAGAGAAATTCAAACATTTGAATTCAAATTTCTGTACTCTTGTCAACAACGTGGGGGGCCTTGTCGACAGGTGTCTCTGAATTTTCATGATTTATTTCTCTTACGTATTATATATATATATTATTTTTAATGTCTATATATTATCTGGAATATTACTAGAATTATAGTATATTCCATAAAATATTATGATACTATTTAAAAATAAAAAAATCATAGTAAAAATAAAATAATAAAAAAAATTTAAAATTCAAACGACACACCAATCCAAATCAACCAATCAAACATCCATAAAATATTATGAATGCAACAACGTGTACCTTTTTCTGAGTCCGTTTCTCTGAATTCATCGGAGTCGTGAACTGCCATGAAACACATATTTGAATTATCTGTCTTTTGATCATCATCGCTTGAGGACGAGTCTGAGTCATCTAGAGTAGCGGTAAATGTACGTTTTTGTTCCTTTGCGGAATCATTGTTTATAGGAAGATTTTGCTTATCTGGATGCGGATAGTCTCTTTTGATATGGCCTGGTTCGTCACAGTTGAAACATTTGATATAGTTTGGCACTACATTCTAATTACCAGAGTTCTTATAGTTGTTTCTCTTGAGATTATTCATCTTTCTGTATTTCAGGAATTTCCGAAAGTTCTTGGTCATAAAGGTTATCTCTTCATCATTATTGTTGTTTGAGTCTGATCCATCGGTCAATGCATTGAATGCAATTGATTTCTTTTTAGATGCTTTGCTTTCTCTTCTCCCAAGCACTTGGACTTCAAACGACATTAGATTTCCAATTAATTCTTCTATCTTTAAGGTACTGATGTCATTTGCCTCTTCGATCGCAAGTGTCTTTTGATCCCATTCTGGAGTAAGAGAATTTAAGAATTTTCTGACTTGATCTTCTTTCGAAAATACCTTTCCCAAGGATATTAGAGAATGCACAATATCCTAAAATCTACTATACATATCTGGAATAGACTCATTAGGATTCATTTTAAATAATTGAAACTGATTTGTGAGCATGGAAATTTTGGTCTGTTTAACTTTGCTTTTTCCTTTGTGAGTAACTTGCAAAGTTTTCCAGATTTTATATGCAGATTTACAACTGCCACTCTATTAAATTCATTCCTATCAAGTGAACAAAACAGAATATTCATAGCTTTAGAGTTATTTTGTGCGACGGTCTTTTGCTCAGCAGTCCACTGTGCAAAAACAGTTGTGGGTTCAAAATATTCAGTCTGTGTGATATTCCAAGTGTCTAGTCCTACAGATTGTAAATATATTTTCATCCTACATGCCCAATATGCATAGTTACTGCCATTAAAAAGTGGTGACCTGACAGTAGACTGACCTTCTACAAATGAACTAGTGACAGAGGTAATAGAACTAGTGTTGGTAGTAGTAACAGTACCAGTGTTGGTAGCCATTTTGAAATTTTTCAAAATTCAGATTATGAAACTTTGAAAACCTTGCTCTGATACCAAATGTGAGAAATGCGGATTATGGATCTTAAGGCTAGAATTAACACTAGAGAGGGGGTGAATAGTGTTTTAAGGGATTACTAATTTTTTTTGAGTTTATCTTAATTTGAACACAAATGTATGCAATATTCAGACACAGGTATGATCACAGAATCGAACATAGATGTAGATATAAAGTAAAAGCAATAAAGGAAAGAACACACCGGACTGGTTCGGAGTTACCCTACATCCAGTCCCGCAACACAAGTACAGATTTCCTTTCAAAATCAATTCTTACAATTACACCCTCGATTTCAAGGCCACAGGTACACCGCTCCAGATTCACAATCCTCTGGGTAGAGATACTTGATTTTATGGGCAACAAGTTCACCTGATTAATTTTCCAGGCTACAATCACACCTTTTCTCGCTCGATTGAATACAAAGAAGTCTATAACTCTAAATAGCACTGGGATCTTGTTGAGATAGTGATAGAGAATCAAACCAGAGATGATCTAGTTAGATTCAATGGTGATTTCGGCAGAGTAATGGTAAAAATGTATATAAAGAAATTAGGAAGAAGAAGAGGAGTGAAATCAGAGAAAAAAAATTGTAAATTCATTTAAAACAGACCCTATTTATAGTAGAACAACAGCCATGTCCATTCGTGAAAGGATATGACGAATAGACACTTCCGTTGAAATTCAAACTTTTGAAATAAACTGTCACCTTGTCGACAAGGGGTCCTTGGGGTTGTCAACAAGCCTAAGTTATTTTTGGTAATTTGTTTTTCTTTGAAAATAACTTCTATCTTGTATTAAAACTATTTTAAACTTTATAAATATACTTAACTATAGTTAAAATACATAAATAAGTATAGAGAATAATATTTTGGTATATATAAAATTTTACTATAATTTTATATTTAAATATAAGTATAAATATTAAAAGTTAAATATATTATAATTAAAAGATAGTTTAAAACCAAGGATAATTTGATGTTGAAAATAAAGATTATATTGAGGCTAAAAGTATTTTAAAACCAGGATAGATGTTTTTGATTTAAAAAGGAAGATTTTGAAAACAAGATATAATTTTGTAAAACATTTGAATAAAAGTTAGTGGATACAAAACAATGTTCCACTAGATTTTTCTTAGGTTCCATCCTACTTAGGGTTCCATCCCTTTAACGGGCTCGAAGTGGATTCCATTCCATGAATAAAATGGATTTTAAGATGTCAGTGATATTCTAGGAGTTTTAACAAAATTCCCAACTAAATTACTTATCTTGAAATCTTGAACTCTTGATAATCTTGATACTCATGAGTCTTGAATCTTGCTATCTTCGATCTTGAGTTCATCAATTCTTGAATCTCTATACTATAAAGTCTTCATTATCCTGCATATATATATATATATATATATATCTAAACAATAATGTTAGTATTTATATTTTATAATCTTATTCTAAGGTTGTTGTCATCAAAACCAACTTCTCAAGGACTAACACATGAGATTTTACAGGCTGGCTTATTAATATTATTTACTCAATATCAGTTACATTTAGTGTAAATGAAGTACATATATAATTTTATATGGTCAACTCCATTAAGTACCCCTCACATATCTGTTGAATAATGTCACTTTTTTGTTAACCATCATTTGCGAGCTTAAATTTTAATGTTTTTGTAGGTATAGTAGCATGTAGTTTGTTTTTTTCTTAATTCTTTCTCTTAATATGCAATATATTTATGATTTGTAGTTGATTTGTTTTCTTTCATCCTATTTTTTAACTAATTTTCTTGCATAAAAATTTAGATGATTTCTAAAATCTTCTTGTAACAAACAACTGTATTTCTGTTAAAATTTTATTCGTAAAAAACTATATGTATTTCCATAGGAAGGCTGTATTCCAAACATTAACCATTTTGATCAAACATCAATGACAAATGGTAAAATTTTCTCTTTGTTGTATGAGTTATTAATTGCTATTGCTTATTTTAATAAAATTAAAGTTTCACTTTGTTTTCAATGCCAAATATAAAGATGCTACTTATATGATCAAAATTTACATTATAATTAACTATCGTGATGGGTACAAAGATATAGGAATGCCTACCACTTTGGATACAAAAGCCATCCCTCTGTAAATGTTTAACTGATATACATGAGACTCTGAATACAAATACAAATTATTTAGTTTCCTCTACTACAACATTTCAAATTTTGTTTTAACTGTAAACTGAGTTACAAAAAAAACCGATCTTGCATTATTTAGCATGCTCACACTTATTTATATTTTTTTACAGATTTGTAGCTTGGAATATAATACAAAAATAATTTGATATAATTCCTGAAACCATTCAAAATTTGTTTTGTTCACATTAAATTCAATCTTATATTCTTTTCGACATTCATTTATAGTGTTTGTATTGGTTCATTGATATTATTATTAAATTTTCAAAATATTCTTAAATATTTATTTAATTGTTAAATAAATCAACCCAATTCATGTATCAAATTTAATGAAGACGAATTTTTTTCAGTGGAGCTCTTTACTGTGCTTTTGAGTAGAGTTAGTTGGATGGTTCAACCTATAAACACTAGTTCAAGTAAAAGACTATTTGATGTTGATCACTATGAAGTTTTTTTGATGTATTTGTTTTGGATAGAGTCGCCAAAAAATACCGTAGGTCCACTGAACACTTTGCATTGCCAACTGCAGGATCACCTGAAGCTTGCTATTACTAAGTTTCTTTGCTATATCCAAAGCTTTTTATTATAACATGTAACGTTTTAACCGAATTCGTACATTTTATATCACTTTTAATAATGTCAAAGTAAGATGAAACAGTTTGAAATGGTTTGATAATAGAAGTGGAGGATAATAGATAATTGATATGGATATGCCATGGATTGTTTTTCAGTTGAATGGTTAGTTCTACAGGTCACTAATAAACTGACGAATCTATTTCTCACGTGTGTTAATAATATGAACTGATTCTTGTGTTAAACGCGTGTTCTCTTTTACTATTTTTTCACTAATGCTCGGTGCTTTATGTGTATTAAGAATATGTAGTTAAAGAGTATCAAGTAAATAATTATAATTTTTTTTGAATATACTCTAGGACAATTGGCGTAATAAGTAAAATAAACAAGGCGGTTGGAGACCAGAAGATACTTTATGTTGTTCAGGCTCTTCTTTTAAATCAGGGACCACCTAGTACGTTTGATATTCCATGGGTTGCTCTTATGGGCAATTTGTTTCTATAGCTTCAGCACAAGCAGGATCAGTTGGTGGAAATTCACTGGAAACTGCTTGGAAAGCTGAAACTGAAAGTCTTAAAAGTATATAGACTAGGGCTCCATAAAGTAAGCTTAGTAGAATAGCATTGGTAGACTCTCTTGCCAAGCAGATTCGTAGAAGAATAAAAATCAAGCTACTTAATCTATTGTCTGGACTGCAAAGTAAGTCTTAGGTGGTAGGAAGTGAGTTAGCAAGACTTGGCAAACAGTAGGTACAAAGTGTAGAAGAAACCAGAGCAATTGATTTGGAGCTTTGCCGAGAATTTGAAGACATGTTCCTTTAACATATTGCCACCGGTAAAGGTGGAGGATGGAAAGTCGTTGCAAGTTTTGAGGGAAATTTTCCGAATAGAACAATTGTCATCTATAGTATTAACTTTCGGTAACTAAATACAGTTATGTTAATGGTATCTATAATATCAGAAGCACTTGAATATGAAACAAAACACAGATTTCAAACCAACGTTTTTCCATTACATTTCAAAACAGATGTTCCATATTCAAATTACATAATCCCAAACATTTCCCAAGCAATGATAAAATATACTTATTACAAAATACGCCAAGAGCGACATATTAAGATGCCCCCTTGATGATCGGAGTCATATAGTCATAATTGACTTAATACATATACAACAGAAATAAATAACAAAACAAAGAACCGCACCTCCTAAATAGCTATCAGTTAGCAACCTGCTCGTCTCCGGTAGCTTTATTCGTCATCCTACTAAGACCTGAAAGAACCTCAAACCTCAGCCTACTCAAATCAATTTTGACCACCTCAGAGTTTAAGGGGAAAACATAAACTTCGAGTGAGACATAAAGCTTGGAATGAATAGTACTATACATCCTGGTTATTAATGTTAAGTGAGACCACGCCGCTTAGTGGAACGGGTTTCCCCTCACCAACATTCTTTTTAAAACATAGCCTTTGCAAATCTTTTCCTGCAACAGAAACCGGTTAAATACTATTAAGCATCATTATGTAAACATACATATTAGGTAATAAAAGAACTATCTTTTCAAACACTTCAGTTTTGTTTGGCTGACTATTAACCTTTGGTTGACTCTGGCTTACCAGACAATATAAAAATATAATCTAACATCTGTTAGACACACCTCTTCTTGACGGTCTGTCCTTGACTATTTGTTAAATACTTCTCTTCTAGATTGTTTGTCCCTAACTTAACATCTCTCGAGGTCACCTGATCCTAATGGTTTTGCTGGCTCACCAATAACCTATTTGTATACAAATATATATTCCCTTCTGTGTAATCATAATTTTAGTCTTACCTATGATAAACCACTACACAATGGAATTTTAAACTAAATTAGCTGGGGCCAATAGCTAATGTATAGGGCGTGACCTTATACCAGTCTCTATGGTATTCTAATACTTGAGTCATTTTTACTTAGGGATACCTTCCCATAATATTCCTTGAAAACCTTTTCATCTAAAGTTGATTTAAAACCTTTTAAACCAAACTTAAACAAGGAAAACATTTATACTCTATGCTTTACTCAAAATCACCTTGCTATGCTATATATATTTTACTCAAATCTTTGTTGATGAAAACCCTTAAACATTTGAAAGTACCCCTTTCGATCCTATTGAAAGTAGCCCTTTCGAAACCATGTAAAACCCCTTCTTTCATTTAGGCCGAAAGGCCAAATCTTCCTTTCGAAACCATTCATATAAACCTTTCGAAACTATAGAAATTTCTTTTCCTTTAAAAGATAAAAACCTTAGAAATCCCTCTTTAAAAACATTAAACATTGCCTTTCGAAACCATAGGCAAAACCCTTTCCTTTAAACTTATTCAAAACCATTGGAAAAACCTTTCATTTAGATCTTTTGAAACCATAGGGAAACCACCCCTTCGAAACCTTATTTAAAACCTTGCGAAGGTATTTAAAACCTCAAACCCTTCGAAAGCATTTGGGTGCAGTTTAAAACATATGGAAAACACCTTTTGAAATCATTCAACACTAACTAGTCAAAGCCTTTGGGTTATTCTTTTAAAAATCACTAAAGGTCGCGAGTAATAGGGTCGAAAGCTATAATTGAGTTGAGAAGTGATGGTGTAGATACCACCCCTTCCGAAAGCATTGGAGAAGCGGCACGGTTTTTTATAAAACAAAACAATCCCTGTTCGCGCCAAAATTGGTCACAAACACCCAATAGCCGTTGAAAGCACCATTTCGCAATCACAGATCTCAAATATCAAATGTGTAGAAAAATAAGTATGCAAATAACTCAGGAAACTCAATAAAAACAGTAAATGACACAGGATTTATAGTGGTTCGGCGATCTTGCCTACGTCCACTCTGAATTTGATGACTTTATTGCTTGATACTTAAAGATCTCAATTTCTTATAATGTAGTACAACAGATTTTATGATCTAAGTCTGAATCTAAGGCAGTAGTGGTGATTTGGAGTAAATCTGGCAGAGTCTGGGCGCTCTTTTGCTCCTAAAGTTGTACCAACCCCTTTTCTGAATGACCAGGGGCTCTATTTATAGGTGTAGGAGGCAGATATTTCGCCTAAATTTCGGGAGACCACTTCTGGCACCTGAGGGTGCCCACGAGCCCGCCTTCAGGAAATCTGGGCCCACTTTGGGTTCGATTCGAAGTCCATTCGAATCGATCAAGAAAACGTCCAATCGAGCTGAAATTTGGTGTGGACATTCTTTAACATATGCGCAAGCTTTTGTGAAAATTTCATAGCATTTGGACCAGTGGTTTGGGAGATATCATCGATACGAGCTGGTGATCTTCTGAATGCTGTCTGGTTCTAACCCATGGTTTCGAATCGATCTCTTCGAATCGATCCTCTTACGTGGCTTTGTGATGACGCGGCACGCACTCCTCGCTTCGATCCTCCTTTTGCGCCGAGTTGATTGAGTCACTCCGGATATTTTGTCGCGTTCGTATCCAAGGTTTAACACATCATCTCTGGCTCGTTTGATTCGAAAGTATAGACATACATAGATTCGAACATTGGGTCTCGTTTGTATCGATCGTATGTACTCCAGTCGATCGATACGAAAATGTCATAGCAAGATGGATTCGAAGCAGCATCCCTTGATGGATACGAATGATGATGGTCCAATCGATACGAAGACTGGCTAACTGATGGATGCGGGTTGAGGTAATTCGATGGATACGAAGGTCAGGTATTTGATGGATACGAATGGTCGTCTTCTGATGGATTCGAATAGAGGCTCCGCCTATGGATTCAAACAAGGGTTACGGATACGGAAACAAGGCTATTCTCTTCCAACTTGCATCGATCATAACTTGAGCATACGAACTCAGATTGACTCGAAATTTGAAACCTTGGCTTTCATGAATTTGCTGGACGTATCTTGTCAATTGTAGACCGATACGGACTCGGACAAAATTCATCGATATCCATGGTGAAACAGTGTATAACGAACTTTTACGACGAACTGTCTTTAGTTTTCCAGCCAACATTTTGGTGTCACGGCCTTGCCAAAAGGCGGGATAACATTTGCCCCCCAAAACATGCCTTGCGATAGGGAGGTGTGTTTTGTAGTTCCATAAGCTGGATGTTCATATCCTATCATCAACATGTAAAGAACTTGATAGTCTTTCCTGACCACGAATGACGATCGTTCGCGACCGTATGTCATCTGAGGTAATATGGGACCTTTCGAGGTCGGATGCCGTTCGCGGCAAATAACGAAATGGGACCGTTCGTGGTCGGATGCCGTTCGCGGCAAATAAAGAAATGGGACCGTTCGCGGTCGGATGCCGTTCGCGGCAAATAAAGAAATGGGACCATTCGCGGTCGGATGCCGTTCGCGGCAAATAAAGAAATGGGACCATTCGCGGTCGGATGTCATTCTAGACGAGTTGTGACCGTTCGCGGCTGGGTGCCGTCTGAGGCGAATTATGATCGTTCGCGATCAAGTGTGATTCTAGACATATTACGACTGTTCGAAGTCGGATGTCGTTCTAGACGGATTGTGATTGTTCGAAGTCGGATGTCGTTCTAGACGGATTGTGACTGTTCGAAGTCGGATGTCGTTCTAGACGGATTGTGACTGTTCGAAGTCGAATGTCGTTCTAGACGGATTGTGACTGTTCGAAGTCAGATGTCGTTCTAGACGGATTGTGATTATTCGCGATCGAGTGTCGTACGAGGGAAAATTTGATCGTTCGCGATCGGTTGCCGCACGAGGCAAAATGTGATCGTTCGCGATCGAATGTTATATTAGATGAAGTGTGACCGTTCGCGGTCGAGTGCCATACGAGGCAAATAGTGACCGTTCGTGGTCGGGTGCCGTTCGAGGATGATTGTGACCGTTCGAGGTCGGGTGCCGTTCAAGGATGATTGTGACCGTTCGAGGTCGGGTGCCGTTCGAGGCAAATGAGTGTGCCCGGGGTGGGACTTAGTATTATCGATGTCAGGTTCACGTTCGGGTGAATTTCTGAATCAACGATCGTGGTGGTTCATCGCTATACAAGGTGTGCTTGTGGACCGTTCGCGATCCAAAGCATACGCGAGTAACTTCTTCTACATAGTTGCAAATATCATATTAACGTTCACATGAATCCCATAACAGAAATGTCCAAACAAACTAAGTTCAAACGTTCGAATCAAAACAAAACAAAAGCAAAGCAAGGATGTCAAAGTGTAAATTCTCATTGCGATATGGTCAATGGTCATTCAGAGCATGTCTGTGGATCGTTTGCGATCTCCCACATGTGTAAATGATTTAACCATGTTAGTGAGAAGTTTACGACTTGTTCATCATTTATTTAAATCAATTGATAACCATACGGTGCCCCGGCTCGGGGTTACCCCTAGCTGATGTAGACGGTGGTCGCTCTGGTTCCACCATTGGAGCTCGCCTCCTCACATATTGAAGTAGCCTACCGTTCCTGATATGCCCTTCTACCTCATCCTTCAGGTGTCTACAGTCATTTTTGCTATGACCGTTCAGCTCGTGGAATAAGCAATATTTGTCTGACTTTCTCTCGTCGGTAGTCGGATCCCGTCGCATTGGTCTACGATAGGCAACTTGCTCTCGGGTGTCTTGGTAGATTCGCTCCAAACCCTCGTTCAGTTCTGAATAGGTGGTAAATCGTGGCTCCCTCCGTTGCCGTTTTGACTTGTCATCATTTTCTTCAGCCTTTCGCTTCCCTTTACCAGTCTCTGCACCTTTTCCAGGTGAATTACTGCCTCTAACTATGTAGACATCGATTTCTTATTCTCTTTTTGTACGAGCATCCTCTAATCGCAAAAACTTTTCGGCTTCATGATAAAACTCTCCTAGGTCCGTAGGTGGATCCTTAGTTAGTGAATTCTTGAACTCTGTGCCATCAGATATTCCAGATACACCTGCCATCATGACCATAGATGGATCTGGTCGATCTACTGATGCTGCTGCCGCATTGAATCGCGTTAGAAAACTCCTCAAAGATTCCCCGGCCTTTTGTTTTAGATTCGCCAAACTCATCACGTTCTTGGGTCTCGAAATATAAACCCTGAATTGTCTCATAAACCTTTCTGTCAAATCTGTCCAAGTCCCAATGGAGCCACTCTCCAGTTGTCTAAACCATAGCGCTGCAATGTCCGTCAAATACAATGGAAAGCACTGGGCCATGACTTCTTGTGATGCCCCCAGCACTTCCATGTGCCTCATATACTTCGTTAGATGGACCGCTGGATCCGTTCGCCCATCATACATTTCCACTGATGGTAGCTTGAAGTCTGGTGGATTCCTGGCCTGTTTGATCATAGGAGTAAAGGGACTCCTATGTACATCCTCCGGATCTCTATTGACTAGTCCGCCTCTCATGGCCCGTCTGACCATCTCTGCCAACCTGTCGTTGTCGTCAGGCCGTGATCTTTGAGTGTCACCTTCGTTCTGCCCCCCTGGCTGAGCGTTCATCCCTCTATTGCCACCAGGTTGCTCGGATGTCCCAGAATCTCTTCCCGGGATCGGATCAATATGCTTTAAGTGTGTGCTCCCCAGCTCTGGCACTGCGCCAGATGATCCTGCTCCGTTCTGGATTCTGGTTGCTCCTTGATTTTGCGCTCCAAGTTGTCCAATCTGTTGAAGCAAATTCTGGATCATTTCTTCCTGTCTCTTCATCATTGTCTCCATCTCATCCCTAGTAATGAAGATTGATGCTTGGTTTGCCCCTAAGGAAGCCTCTTGACTCCCTTTATGCTGACTTTGCTCTGGCCTTTGTCTTTTACTAGTTTGTCTAGTCATATCTTCTCAGATCTGAACTCTTAAGTCTTCAAATTCAACTTCTAAATGATAGAACTCCTGAATTAGCCTTCTCAGTGAAAGCACCAAAATGTTCGCGCCAAAATTGGTCATAAACACCCAATAGCCGTTGAAAGCACCAGTTCGCAATCACAGATCTCAAATATCAAACGTGTAGAGAAATAAGTATGCAAATCACTCAGGAAACTCAATAAAAACAGTAAATGACACAGGATTTATAGTGGTTCGGCGATCTTGCCTACGTCCACTCTGAAGTTGATGACTTTATTGCTTGATACTTAAAGACCACAATTTCTTATAATGTAGTACAACAGATTTTATGATCAAAGTCTGAATCTAAGGCAGTAGTGGTGATTTGGAGTAAATCTGGCAGAGTCTGGGCGCTCTTTTGCTCCTAAAGTTGTACCGACCCCTTTTCTGAATGACCAGGGGCTCTATTTATAGGTGTAGGAGGCAGATATTTCACCTTAATTTCGGGAGACCACTTCTGGCACATGAGGGGGCCCACGAGCCCGCCTTCAGGAAATCTGGGCCCACTTTGGGATCGATTCGAAGTCCATTCGAATCGATCAAGAAAACATCCAATCGAGCTGAAATTTGGTGTGGACATTCTTCAACATATGCGCAATCTTCTGTGAAAATTTCATAGCATTTGGACCAGTGGTTTGGGAGATATCGTCTATACAAGCTGGTGATCTTCGGAATGCTGTCTGGTTCGAATCCATGGTTTCGAATCGATCTCTTTGAATCGATCCTCTTACGTGGCTTTGTGATGACGCAGCGCGCACTCCTCGCTTCGATCCTCCTTTTGCGCCGAGTTGATTGAGTCACTCTGGATATTTTGCCACATTCGTATCCAAGGTTTAACACATCATCTCTGGCTCGTTTGATTTGAAAGTATAGACATACATGGATTCGAACATTGGGTCTCATTCGTATCGATCGTATGTACTCCAGTCGATCGATACGAAAGTGTCATAGCAAGATGGATTCGAAGCAGCATGCCTTGATGGATACGAATGATGATGGTCCAATCGATACGAAGACTGGCTAACTGATGGATGTAGGTTGACGTAATTCGATGGATACGAAGGTCAGGTATTTAATGGATACGAAGGGTCGTCTTCTGATGGATTCGAATAGAGGCTCCGCCTATGGATTCGAACAAGGGTTACAGATACGAAAACAAGGCTATTCTCTTCCAACTTGCATCGATCATAACTTGAGCATACGAACTCAGATTGACTCGAAATTTGAAACCTTGGCTTTCATGAATTTGCTGGACGTATCTTATCAATTGTAGCCCAATCCGGGCTCGGACAAAATTCATCGATATCCATGGTGAAACAGTTTATAACGAACTTTTACGACGAACTGTCTTTAGTTTTCCAGCCAACTTTTTGGTGTCATGGCCTTGCCAAAAGGCGGGATAACAATCCCTTTCAAAAGCTCTGTTACGAAAGGTAAAAGGCGGCAATAAAGGCTTCAACATAGCTGGAAGCTATTATTTAAAAACAAAGGTGCAACTATTTCGAAACCAACCTTTAAAACCGTTGACTTAGTCAAAAGCTATTTCTAAGAACAAAGGCGCAACCTTAAAACCTTTCTTTAAATCAATTGACCTAGTCGGAAGCCAACTAAGTCGAAAGCTACTTGGTCGAAAGCAAGCAGGAGCTTTTCTCATTTAAAACAAAAAGGCACTTCAACCCTTTCGGAACCCCTTGGTTTCGACTCTTACCTTCCGCCCTTTGTCCAATTCACTGTGTACCAAGATGTTGATACTATGTGCATTGGTTCGTGGAAGGAGGCAAATGGTCTTAGTCGAAAGCTACCCGGGTGAAACCAAATGAGGCGAAACATGCTTTTAACATGAGTTTATGATTTTAAACCTTTTTAAGTAAACTTTATAAATAACCTGCTTTGTTTGTCAAACTCTTATTTGTTGCTAATTTTTCTTTTCTAAAAGTACTTCCATAATTTCAGAAATAATTAATTTAAATCATTTGCAAAATACCCCTTCTCCTTAATTAATTATATAAAACATTTAAGTCTCATACCTTAAATAATTTTATATATTCATCAAAACACTTTGGAAAATTCTTTCCAAAAATCCTTTTTAGTATGTTTTCTAACATATAAAAATTTCAGACCCAAATTTATTATAATTTACCCATAAATTATTTATAACCCAATAAATCATTTTCTTTACTAGAAAATTAATATAATATCCACATTATTTAAGAAAATTATGAAATTTGAAACTCATCTCTAAAATATCATTTCTGATCTACATTTATATTTTGAAGACATTTGGATGTTATTTAATAGGGTTTTCATATCAAACATATCATAAAAATAAACATAGACAAGTATAAACCATAAACAAGCATATATAAACTTTCAATCATCCAAAACATGGCATTACCATGTAAAATCATTTCGAGTTATCCTTAAATTCAAAAACTATAAGAAAAATAGGATGTAGTAATCATTCACCTTAGCTTTGTGATTAAAGATATGAGATTTGATGTTGAATAAGTTGATTTACTTCTTCATTTTGAAAATCCTAGCTTTACTTCACTTGAGTTTGATAATGATGGCCGACCTCTCTTAATTTTATTTTTTGCAAATGAGTGAAAGTGAGGATTCACGGCTATGGTTTAAGGTATTAACATGCCCATTTTCCTATTTTACCCCTTCCTTATTTCTGAACACTTATCCCCATCTTTTTTTCCTAGTTCATTACACATATAGGCACGGCTACCCTTGGTTAAATCAAATCTCAACCCATTAATCATCACTACAACAAACAGGACCTTTAACAACGTTTTAAAAATGCTTTAAAAGCTATTAATTAACAGCGTTTTTACATACGTTGTATATCGACATGCAATTATATGTCAGAGATATACAATGACAAGAAATAAACGCTGTTAAATGTCCTTTTTAATAGAGTTTCCCTGGTGTCATAAAATCATTTAACAGCGTTTGGTTGGGTGTAGTTAGAGATCTTTCTTAGCGTTTGTTTCGTGCTAAGATAAGATTTTATAGCATTTTTTCAATGCTGTGATATTTATTTACAACGTTTCCTTGTTGCAATAAATCATGCTTTATGTTTTTAGATACAATTTAACGACATTTTTAAAACGCTGTTAAAACTTTCGACGACGTTTTAAAAACGCTGTGGAATGTTTTAACAGCGTTTTAAAAACGCTGTGGAATGTTTTAATTGCATTTCAGTAAACATCCGCCACAATGTGTGTAAATATCACATTTCAAAATTAGCATATTATATCAATATCACAGTTCAAAATCAACATATTGTATCAATACCACATTTTGGACACATTTGATAACCAACGTATGAAATTTCATAATCAAAATACACAATATTCTTACACCAAACATAAATAGTTTGTCATCAATAGTTCAAAAACAAAATATAGAACAAGTAGCAATAGCAAAACAAAAGCAAGTAGTACATACGTTAAAACCAAAAAGTAGTTCTAGCAACAAAATAACTTCGATCCATAACTCGTTGCAACCTTTTTTTACATCACAGTCATCTATCTACATGTAAAGCAAAAGTAATGCTTGAGAATCAATTCATCAAAAAAGTGTACAAAAAGTTAAATCGGGTTCATAATGCAAACACTAAATATTCAACACACTAATTCAGTAGGCGATTGACTAATACAAAGTATACAACATGCTATAAAATTTAAAACAAAAAAAACTTAAATGAAGGTCAATAATAGTAAATGAAAGGTCACTGTAACGTGAAAGGACCATATGCCCAATTGGACAAATGCAAATACGATTCTATGTTGCTTTGGAACATGTTATAAGCCGTCGGTTTAACCTGAACTTATATGTATGACTTGTTGCAATGACAGTCACTTGTTTATGTCGAGTGAAAAATGAATATATGTCATTTTATACGCTCGAATTATGTTAACTAGTTACGATCATAGACACTACATTGGTGGCGTGAAATATTACTACAATAGTTGAGCAACGTACATCAAAGAAAAGGCAATCACTTAAATTATATTTTATTTATACGGTAAGGATGAATGACATCTCATGCTTTTCGGATGACCAGAAAATAGTCATTGCCTTTGGGCAGCTGACATCGTCACAAATAGTTGAGGGCTCAACTCATCTTGACCTACATGATTGCACCACTCATTCATTCTGAATGCAAATCTAGATAGTTGCTCATAAAAATACTCACTGTCAGTTTCTATGAATGAAAAGAAGATTAAGTAGACTAATTGTACAAGTTAAAACTTAAAACACCTGTCTTTTTAAGGATATTTCCTCAATTCAGATCATATTTCGATAATTCTAATAAAATCAAACTTTTTTCAAATATCTCACACACACTGCAGCTACTGAGACACAAAATCCGACCCAACAAACTTAACTATTGGAATTTTTTTGTCTTTGCATGCAACAAACTTAACTATTATAAGGATGCAAATGGATGGTGGGAAGGAAATGTGTGATATATATCGCAGTTTTTACATAGAAAACGATACGAGTGGACGCATTTATTTTGTCCCATTGCCTGTTTCCTTGTGGCGATTGATGAATCGTACAAGGAGGATGAATGCTTTAAATCATGTTAGTACATGAAAACTTCTTAGCTTTCCTGTTACCAATGTCATATATTATGGTAAACTGATTGGTTTGTACATGTTATGACCATGTTAGTATAGGTTTGTAATGGTATACTGTATATAGGTGAATTTATATATTTTGTGTGTAAATATGATCAGATGTACGGTTTCAATCCTGCTTACTTAACTCTTAAGATCATATATGCATTAGCAACAGAGTCTTAATAATATACATATGTTCACTTAAAGTTGTTAATTTATACAGTTTAAATTAATTATGTACTTTGGTTTGTTAGTTCATTTGGGATATAATGATAGAAAACATGAGTTTCTCTTTTCTGAAAACATAACTGATATTTATGTGCATTTATCTGTGATAGATGCCCGATATTTATGCGTTGATTATAGATAAAATACTCAATTATCTTTATATAAAAGATGCTAGATGCATTAAACTAGTTTGGTCGATGTACAGAAGATGCATTTTATGCTAATGTCACTGCAGAAGGTGTTAAAAGTGGATTAGAATGGTGCTTTATTGTTCACTTTAAGAATTACCATAATTAGTGCCAGAAAGAATAATCATGTGATATGTGAAGGCATTTTCTTTAACGTTGAGCAAGTGAGTTTTACTAGTAATGTCGCTCCAAGTCCTTTGATGAAAAATCTTTACATGTAATGTCGCTCCAAGAATAATCATGTAGTGAGTTTTACTAGTAATGTTGCTCAAATTCATATTTACATGTAAACCAAAAAAAGTGAAAAATCTTTGATGAAGACAATCATGTGGAATTTTCTTCATCTTTTTAACTAAATTGTAAAGATGCTCCTCTCTAGTGCAACTAGTACTCACTTTCATCCATACAGCTAATAGCAAAATCCCAATTGTTTCAAAAGTTTCAACTTTCAACCACATCTAAACAAAATGGAAAAACCGTTCTCCAACCGATAGATAAGTGAATTCTGATATAGAGAAGAAGAGAAGGAAAAGTGAACTATGGTAGGGGCAAATTCTGGTATTATCCAACTTTCATCTAACTTATGGCACTAGAGAGCACATATACTGGTATCATATAACTACATTCCTAATAAACCATTCAAAAAATAAATGTATATAAAAACCAAAGGTTACGTACAATCTTCAATGTCTTTCAATTGGCAGTAGTGAGGAGCAATTTCAACAAGCCACTCGGGTTTTAGTTCAGTAACCTGCATGGCGACAAATAAACATTAACTATATATGATATGTCATATATGTTTATTTTCTATCTTGTATATACAACACTGTTTGAGGTTCAAAGGTTACACACACGCACAAGATAAGTTAAAAAGAACACAGGAGCATTTTTATTGATATGACATATTAAGTAAACAATTGTACAACAGTAAACCAACAATACAAATACAGAAAATGAATTTTTTTTTGCTTATGACATAGAACACTGACAAAAACTGAACTACAAATGCCTGATAAGTATGATGACCATGAAAATTGAGCATGTTCTCATTGGTATTCAGGACCAATAGTGATTCGGCTAGCATGGATGATCACAATAGGTCAACTTACAAGGGGACTTTAACTAAGCTCGGTAATATTTAAACCTTTTATACATCCACCAATCTAAAATATCATTGAATTTAAATTGCCAAATATTTCTACCACTTGGTATTGAATTCATGAATCTTATGTCGATAAGACTAGAATAGATAACTGCACAAATTTCAAATAAAATTCAATTTAAACTTTCATCTGAATCCCCTAAATATACTACACCTAGGGCCAGCTCAACTGGTATTCCTCACAAATAATATGTAAAATAACACACATTTTCTTACTGATATCTATCACGAAGTATATCCAAATACATGTCAAACTAAAAAAAGATGATGAATTATAAGATAAGTGTAGAAGTGGTATTTCAATATTGTCCACTTCAATTTTTCTTTATTATTGTTGAATTAGAAATTAGAGGAAGGTTAGAACAACAAAAGAGTTGTAGAGTTACCTGTCGCATGCACTCTTTTGTCGTTAAAACAAGCTCATGATAGATGGACCACCTTGGAAGCTCCTATGAGAGAACAAAATGCATCCATTAGCTTACTTTGAATTAATTGAACTTCATTTGGGCATAAAAAATCCTACTCGCTTACGGTTATTTAAAAATATAGTAAGCTTCTACCAAATAATTGTAAACAATGGGGAGGTAATATGATACCTTCGCTAGACCAGAACTTGGATGTTTGTGAACTGTTTGAGGATTCTTTACAGTTCCATATGCACCACCCTTCTGTAATCTTGCTGTATGGTGGAAAAACCCAGCAGTAATTGCCTTTTTTACTTCATCCAAATCACTGGCATTTGATGTCATTTTAATCTCAACTCTTTCTAGAAGCCCATCCAATTGGTCCCTGATATATCTAGCATGTTTCATGCTCCTCACCTGACATATAAGTGGGAAAAGGATCAAATTGGATCATCAATTAATTCTTCATATCAGATATTAGGCAACAAATTATCAACATTTTTTCTCTACTACCAAATATTTCTCTACCTAATTGGCCTGTAAAAAAATACACAGCCATCAAATCCTCTTCTCCATCCCACACATCCGCTTCATTTGATCTATCAATTTCAAATTTTTCCAGAACCCATAAATGCCACCACTTACTGTGTATTAACCAAAATAGTTTGCCACCTCCTATTAACAATAGTCCTTAATTTCTACAACACAAGCTTTTTCTCCCTAACTTTTCATCTTACCTGATAAGCTATTATACCTCTAAAATTCCATATTATAGTTGAGCCATACGATGAAACCATTTCAGAAAGTCGGCATGCACAAAGATAAACAGTGGTGCGTTTAATATTATGCTACCCGATAATTTACAAGACCTTACTAACATGTTGTCCGTTGATTCTTAACATATCTTTGGATCTCTTGAATCCAACTTTTCATCGTCGTCGACTACAACGTACATGTACACGTTACCATGCCATGACAAAAAGTGTGAAGGTTTTTTAAACTTATGAACATCACATACAAATTATATGCTTCTTTCATTAGAACATTATTCAAATAGTGGACACTATTATGTACCAGGTGGAAGAACAAATTATACCAACTACTGATAAAATGATGGGACAGAGTGCACATGGAAATATTTTATGTGACTATTCAGCTGAGCGGTTGCAATATCAACCGAATGATTCACTCTTTAGCGTTACGTCAAGCCAATGCATAATGCCAACATATTTGTTTGAACACTTCTTAGGTTGCCAAACTCAACAGGAAAATTTCTGCTAAATTCATTTCTACCTCAGGTACTCCAATTTAGGTAGTGTTTGGTTTGAAAATTTAGTAAAAATCATAACTAGAAGAAACAACTCAGTAAAACTAGTTTATTTTGATTGCAAGTTTGCAGGCCAACTTGTTTTGTTGTTTAGTACTCTAAAGTGGCTTATTTAATTATTATTATTATAAAACAGTCAAACTAGTTCATTTTTATTAGAAGAAATAAACTAGTTTAATTATTATTAAAGTGGCTTATTTAATTATTTAATTAGAAGAAATAACTCGGTAAAACTAGTTTATTTTGATTGCAAGTTTGACGACCAACTTGTTTTGTTGTCTAGTACTCTAAACTGGTAAAAAACAGTTGGCTTATTTAATTACTATAAAACTTAATTAACTTAGTTACTTATTATAAACTTAGTTAATTTTTTATTGTTGTTGTTATATATTATTATATTATCAATATTATTATATTATTTTATTACTAGTATTATTATTATATTATAATTATTCTTCTAAATTTAGTTAATTTTGATAAACTTAATTAAATTTTATAAAACTTAGTTAACTTAGTTAATTTTTATAAAAATTAGATAATTTTTGTAAAACTTAGTCAATTTTTATAAAACTAATTTTTATAAAACTTGGTTAAATTTTTATAAACTTATCTAACTTTAAAAAAAAGTTAGCTTATTTAATTATTATAAAACTTAATTAACTTAGTTACTTATTTTAAACTTAGTAAATTTATTATTATTATATTATTATTATAATATTATTTTATTACTACTACTATTATTATTATATCATATTCTTCTTCTAAATTTAGTTAATTTTTGTAAACTTGATTAATTTTGATAAAACTTAGTTAACTTAGTTAATTTTTATAAAACTTAGTCAATTTTTATAACAATTTAACAAAGATTTCAAATTAGAGAACGCGACTTTTATCAAACTAAATTAATTTTCATAAACTTTAGTTAATTTAATTTTAACTTAATTTTGTCTTCAGAGAAAATATATTTATACTTTCCTATTTAACCTACCCGCTTGAATAAAGCATCTGTAAAATTAGATGAAAACATAGAATACAAAAGTACTTGAAGGTCTCTTCGACGGTGATGGTTCTAGGCTTGCTAGATAATCCGAATACTTGAGAATTAACCTAGACTTACTATTTATTTTCTCAGCTTTCCCTTGTGTAGATTTATAGGGCTGATAGAACCAAGGCATGTTTCATATCTCATATTTGAAATAATGACAGACCATGTGAGCCTTAGTGATTATATGGTTGTTAATAATGGAGTTCTATATCATCCAGATCCTATATCAAAAAAAACTGAGATAAAGTTTATATACCACTTGGAAGATTCCTTAGGCTCGTAGCTGGTCATAATCAACAGGTACTTGACCATCTCGAGGTACCAATAGTGCATTAAGATCACAATAGCTATTGATTCCAAGCCTAAGCTTCCCTCAAACCCCCCACTATAGCAACGTATCATATTAGAATTCATATATGCATGGAATATGATGAGTACATAAATGCAAATATGCAAACATGATTAGTACATAAACGTAAAATGTGACGACCCGACTTTTTCTCCACAAAAAGTCGTATCATCTTGAAGAAAGAAAGAGATAGAAAAGAGAAAAGATAGAGAAGAAAGAAAGAAACACATCAGAATCTAAACAGCGGAACGAATAAATTACATTAATCAAATAAGATATTACATTGTATCATATACATCAGAGATACACAGCTTTATACAACACATACTAGACAGTTATAAACACCTATCTAGTTAATACAACTCAACAAATGACTCAGAGAAATTAACACAGCGGAACACTATATCTATGAACGCTGAAGCCTCCTGCTCCATTGCTCCTCCAGATAACTCGTCAAAGCTAACATGAATCCCTTGGCTACTCGTAAAAATTTGAGTACCCAAGAGTTTATAAAACAGAAATAAACACTTGGGTCAGACATGGGTCTGGTGTGAGTAAACGGGTTAAAGTTGCTTAACTTCAAAACCTTTTTGAAAACAAAGGTATCACGTAAGACTCCCCACAAATAAACATGGGTAAGTTTTTACCTTACGCTAACCAAAACATTTGATAGGAAATCCAGTTATATTATAATAGGGTCTAGGGTTTTCAAGTAAAATACAGAAATAGCTGGAATGCTTACATCTCACGTTCCAACATAGTTGGGCACAACTAATACGTACGGCACTTATTGGATTTTGGATTCCATACAATGGCAGGGCTACCGGGGTACCGCCCGTCACAGTACGTGGCCTAGATCACCGTACCGAGGATCACTCCCAATCCCTTGCAACACAAGGCCGGAACATCCCTTACTGGATAATTCCCGCACAAGATACCTCACGGTTGGGATCAGCAACCGCACACACTAAGCCGAAATAAAAAGGGACATCTAGACAGAGGTAATCTTGTCCTACTTGGGTGCTACCCACTAACCTTGCTGCACCTCCCCTGTTTTAGCCATTCCCGGTTTGTGAGGCTTGAGGTCACGATTACCTTAGAAAAGAACACATCACTTAGAATGCTCATCGTCCACCTGACGATGTTCTGAAAGCATTCAATCCATATAAGTTCGTTCCGGGTTCGAACGAAACCGAAGGCATTATCTCGTTACACTCGTTTTGGAATCACCCTCAGAGTTAACGATAATAACCCTTGCACTCTGAATCTTCATCTTCACTTGATTCACGACCTATCGTTAATTTGGATCGATGTGGTATTCGGGTCTCCAGACCTGGAAATCCGGTATACGGAAACCCGATCCCGGTCTCATCGAAATCCAAAACGTATCTTTTAAGGGCCAAGTTGTTTTAAGGTTAAAACAATTCAATTCTTATCTATATACACAAAGATAGATAATTCAATAGATAATCTACATTATCATCCCAAACAGATAATTCACATTATCATTATAATTCAACCAAACATCCATATCATATATCAATCATATCTCATCAGAGATATCAAACAATGAAATATATTCAATATTATCATCCATCCATAGGTAATGATTTATATCATCTCTAATTAATTTAAAGTGAATTAAATTAATTACTTCATTCTATAAATCCTGCTTACTTAACCATAAATTAATTACAATTTAATTAATTATCCTTTAATAATTCATTTCAATTAATCATCTTTGATTAATTACCTTTTAATTACATTCAAGTAATTTATTCTCAATTAATTACTTAAATTAATTATCCTTAACCACTTATTATAATTAACCTTTAATTACTTCATAAATTAATTTACTAAAATTAATTAACTTAATCAACTATAATTAATTACATTAATCCTTAATTAATTACATAGATTAATTACTTCATTTATTAATTATTACTTAATTAATCAATTCTTAATTACATCATTAATTATATTAATGATCCTTAATTATAAATTAATTATTAATTACTCAATTAAATTAATTACATTAAGTAATTAACCTTTAATTAAACAACATTTATTAATCACCCTTGATTAATCTTCAATCAGTAATTAATTGCCCTTAATTACTTTAACTAAATTAATTACTCCTTAATTAATTTCTTAATTAATCCCTTGATTAATTACAAAAAGTAATTAAACTCAAATTACTTCCATTCATAAATCATTTACCATTAATTACTTCCAGTAATTATCATTAATTACTTAACTAAGTAATTACAGTCCATTAATTAATCACATTAATTAATTAGTCTTAATTAATCTTATTTATTAATTAATTTTAATTAATCACATTAATTAATTAACTATTTAATTAACCCTTAATTACCTTTCATTAATTTCTTCCATAAGTAATTATTTTAAAATAATTAAACCAATTAATTACCTTAATTAGTTATTCCTAACCACTAGTTAATGATCTCATCATTAACTACCCATTGACTTCCCATTAATTGATTACCATAAGTAATTTTAATTAATCTCATCATTTATTTATTAAGTGATTAATCTTTTAATTAATCTTACTAATTAGTTACCCTTAATTAATCACAACTTAAATTAAATTTAAAGATAAATTCTTTATCTTTATTAAATTCTTAATTACATCATTAAATTTCCATTTGAAAATATTGTTGAAAACTTATTTTATAATTAAAAGATTTGAAAACATTTTATAAATCAATTATATAATTGAAATTATATAATTTTCTTTAACCCAAAACAATTTAAACATTAAATTTTAAAACTAAAAAAAACATTCATTTAAAAACATTTTCACTTTAAATTTACTTTAAAATTTAGTTAAACATTTTCTTTACTAACAATGCTTGATTTTCTTTTAAAATTTAAACCTGGTAACTAAAATTCTCTTCACATCTTAAAATTAGTTAATATTAAAAAAAAACCGAGCCACCCAAACAAAAACCCCGAGCAGCACTCACACAAACACCGAGCAGCCCACGAACATACTCAACTTCGAGAAAATCGCCTTCAAACCCGAGCCTGACCCGAGTATTTCCCTTCTTCCCCAAACTCCCCTAACAACCCCAGATAACACGAACACACGTACACACGTGCACGTGCACGTTGAACTACTCAACTCCGACCAACGCCGCTAGCTTCCCTAAGTCGACAACCATCCCTCTGACCCACCTGGCCACCCATATCACCGATATCATCATCGAATCAAAATCGAACCCATCGTTCAAAAAAACAGGAACCCACCACCATCGGAATTCCACCGATCATCAACGAACTCGTCCCCACGAACCCACGCCGACTTCACCAAAGCATCGCCACACTCCGATGAACCATTTCCCCCTATCGCGATCGTCTCTAGTGCGCCCACGTTGACGCAGTTACCTCGACTACAATCTCAATCCAAAACTGGCATTAAACCCTAAATTGTTGTCGTCCGGTCATCACAGAAGTTTGAAACCCCAGCGAGCATTTTTGCCAGAGACCCTGATACTCGAGCAAGCCTCAGCCACAATCCCTACCAGCTACGTTGCTCCGATCGCCAGAAAATGTCAGAGAACCCAATTCCGTTCAACCACGAATTCCTCACTCCATACTATACTAAAAACCCTGAATTTATTTTTAAAAATCATGTTTTTCGAAGTCAAACCAGATGATGTAAGTGCAACCTTTAATCATGACACTTGAATTTGCCATGCTTTTAAGTTTCCACTGTAAATTTTAAATTTCCAAATAATCTTAAACTAAGTGTTCTTAGAAATATTTTTAAAACTCAAATCATATTAATTCAAACACTTTTTGTTTAAATACTAAGACCTATTAGAGAATGGGTGAGGAGATTTTCGATTTTTTGAATTTGGTTAAACTCTGTGTACCTGGAACAGAGCCTTATGTTCTTAAATCCAGACATGCACATATCATTTACATTTAATTCTACTTAAAACATACATGCAAACCATAATACAACATTTCTATACAAATGCATCTATATAATCATAGATTAAAACTGCTACTCACTATAAAATGTTGAACAGAGGAACAACATATACACCTGCATATCTATTTCTACAGTCTCATCTATAAATATATGCATGCATTCATATCTAACCATATAACATTTGAACTAAATTACTACTACATTTATTACTGACAATAATTATAGAATCATGTTAAGAACTGTTTTTAAATTAAAATTTACTCACAGGAAAATAACAGAGAGCATGCATACATACTGATTTTTAGAACATGCATTTTATTATACCAGCATCCATTCACAGATAAATCATATGCAAACCAAATTACTATAACATTCATCACAACATTTTAAATTTATTCTCAGATTTTAAAACTGTTTTAAAAATAAAGGTTTACTCACCAGATTAAAAAGGCAGAGGCTTGAGATTTGAAACAGGAAACTTTGAATTGCTTTAAAACTTTGATTTCTTCAAAACTGGAATCTTTGAATTTGGAGAAGAAAGTACTTCGAAACTGAAATGCTTTGATTTGAAACTGGAAATCCTTTTGTTGACTGAGATGATTCAAAACTTTTGAAAACTGAATACTATGACGATCTTTGAAAGCTTGTTACTGGGAAACTTGATCTTTGAAAACTGAGATGTTCTTGGTTTCAGCTTGAATTGGTTTACAGGATTTAAATGTTTACAGGGTTTTGAATATTTGGTTTAAGAAATGTTTACAGGCTTTGAAAAATGCTTTACAGGGTTTAGATTTGGATTGATTTCTGGTTTTTCTTGAGGAAGTGTTTGCAGATTTGAAAATGAATATAGTTTGTAGGCTTTTGATTTTCAGATTTGTTTTTGAGTTTCACTTAGCTTTTGATTTAGAAAGATAGAAAAAGAGAATGAAGGAAGGAAAAATGGTTATATATAGGCTGAAATGATTTAAAAATAAAAATAAAAGAAAAACTAAAATTAAATGACACTTGTCTCTTACCTTGTCTAAATACTTAACACATATGTTTATATGGTTTAATATGTTAACACTTGTAATTTTTCATGCATAAATAAATTTTAAATGATTTTTAAAGCTTTTAAATTACATTTTCTAAATAGATAAATACATATCTTATTAAAAAATGCTTTTCTCAATTTATAAAAATAAAACCTTTAAAAGAAAATAAAATAAAAACCAATCATATCTTAAATAAAATTATATATAGTATATTTAGTCCATTTTTAAATAATAATATAAAACTTTTGTATTTATTACTATTTAATAAACACTATCTTAATTTATATAAATAAAACTCTTTAAGGAAAATAATATAAGACAAATCTTATTTTAAATAAAAACTTATTTATATATTTAAATCCAAACTATGTTATTATTTTTATTTTAAGATATATATATTTCTTTAAATTCAATTCTTAAATCCAAATTCAAAGTCAATTTAAAAATCCAAATTAAAAATCAATTCAAATAAATATATATATATATATATTAAACTTTAACAAGCACATTATTAATACTAAATAATTATTCTATCTAAAATCAATTTAAATACACATATATATACATATATTTTTAACAACACTTATTAAATTTGAAAATAATAAGTCTATTTAAAATCTATTTATATTTATATTTAAAAACAACTCATTATTTAATTGTTTGAAAATAACAATTTTACCAATTTTAAATAATTAACTTACAAGATTATCACATTTTAAATTCCCTGAAATCCCGGGATATCACATAAAATATTTTAGTCCACAAACATGTATTTATTTCATTACGTGCAGCATACTCTGAAAGTGTGAAGATGTGTCCATGTGTGAGGATTATTGTAATGATAAAAATTTGATATAGTGGTATCATTTAGAACAAACAGTTGTTTGCAAAAACTGTAAGGTTGCTGAAAAAATGATGAGAACCCTTTAGCTTTCGACTGTGAAAAAAAGATATTACCTAAGAGACTACCTGTTATTAGATAATGCAACAATGCAGGCCAACTTTTCAGCCTCATGATATACCTGAGCTTTAAATTTTGTGCAAGTACACCTGCGTACTACATTTTTGAGCAGCAATGGTATGAAATTGAAAAATTAAATAAGAAAAGAGTCACACAAATAGCGGGACAAAATATCTTGATAACAGTTAGTGAGTTACTGGTTAAGCTATTCATATGTTCACAACTGTAGCTGCAAACAGAATGCAAATTATGATACAAACCTTCTCACTAACCTGTGATGAAAGAACAAGAGCAGGGCCTCACAATTGACCTGCTTGTGCACATTGTAGTGCCTGTTTCCTTTTACCAGAAAGGAGGAAATTTTGCACGTTAATAGCAGTTTCCTGAAAGGAAAAAAAGGCATCACGTTTCATAATTAAGATATATTATTCACATCCAAGAGCTAAATCAGTTATTGGTACCTCTATGGAACAACATGTCAAACATAAGTATAATATTACTGCCACAACATATCTATGGAACCAAAAAGTAACTGAAAAACATACTCGCTTTGTTTCTCATTTACGTGTACAACCAACCACTATAACCAAATAACAGAGTCCAGAGTAAGTCATTTATGCATTTTATACATACATAAGTTTTATAGTATCAAGTAGAAAATAAACATACTGGTAAAGATATGCATTCTGTGGTGATATAATAGTGCAACAACTAAAGTGGTGAAGATGATCAGCCTACAAGTTTAAACTTTAAAGCTAGTCTACATCAGGGTGAAACTTGAACTCTGCAGCAATGAAACAGGGTACAACGTAACTAATATTTGGCAGGTATTTTTAAGAAGGCTACCAAAAACAAACTGTGCATAAGTAAACTTCAACCCCCACGCCATTTTTTCACTTTAAAATAAAAAAAATAAGGACCCTTACATCAAGTGATGAATTCCCACCAAAAGAAGACTGAAGTTTTCCATAATGCTGACAAGAGATCTTCAACAATGATAGAAGTAACTTCATTTGTCCTCTCTTTCTCATATCAACATTCAAGGATTCATGAGATTGGATCTTATCATAAATGCATTTATATACCTATAAAATGGTCAAAGTTCAAACATGGACCAAAATCAAACATGGAGATATACATAAAATCAATTATCCATAGGCGGAGCAAAATCAAACATGAGATTGAATCAGAAACGGACAAGTATTGGGGACCTAGGGTCGGAGAAAAATCAATTATCCATAGGCGGAGCAAAATCAAACATGGAGATATACGTAAAAGTTGAAAAATATATACCTAAGAAATGGTCAAAGTTCACGGCGGTTGAGGAATCGAAGCACTACGTAGTGAAGTCGAGGGATCGTAGTAGCGGTGAGGTCGACGGATCGGAGCAGTGGCGAGGTCGAGGGAACGTAGCAGCGGCGAGTTTGAGGGATCGGAGCAGCGGCGAATTTGAGGGATGACGAGCAGCGAAGTTGAGGAACGGCGAGATTAATTTAGGGATTTGGATATTGGCTGTATATAATGAAATATGACCGGGAGAGTGAAAATAGAGGCGCCAGATTTTTCTTTTTATTCCACGGCGTGTGAGTGGGTTATAATTTTAGTATCAACAAATACCAAATAGCTAACGATGGCAAGTCATGCAACAGTGCCATCCTTTCGTGCTATCAATAAACCATTTTCTTGTAGTGCATCTTACATTATTTTATTTAGCTAATTAAATATTCTAAATAATATTACTAAAAATATGGGGTGTTACAAAAACCCACTAGTGAACAACGGAACTCGGTCACTAACAATGCTTTTTGGCACATCGTGGAATCGTACTATTCATTTCACATACAGTTTGCCTGTTGTTCTACTTGACTTGACGGGTATAAATCTAGCTCTCTTGCTCAAACAATCGACTATGGCTTAAATGTTGTCGTACCCTGCTCGAGTCCTCGACGGTCCATTAATGAAATCCATCAATACTTTTTCCCATTTCAATTCGTGAACTTCTAGCGGTTGCATCAGACCACTAGGCTTCTTATGCTCTGTCTTAATCAACTGGAAGTTCATGCATTTCGAGATGAATGTCCTGATATCTTTCTTCATCCCTTCCCAATAGTAGGTCTGCTTCATATTACAGTACATTTTATTATCGCTCGGAAGAATCGTCAATCTCGAATGATGGCACTCTCTGAGCACCTCATCCCTCAACCCATTGACATCAGGAACAAACAATCTCCCATCTTTACGGAGCCAACCATCTCAGTCGAGTCCATACTATCTCAGATCCTCAGACTCTACTCCCGCTTCAATCTTAGAAATGTTCTCGGCTAATCTGGTATTGCGCTTCTGACTAGTTCCGATTCGCTCAATAAGAATAGGTCAGATAGTCAAGCTCGCCAACATCTCTGGCTTTAACTCGCATTTTGGTCGGAAATAATAACCATCAATATATTCTAACTGTGTCCACACTAGGAACATAGCTCCAGAGCTAGCATGTCTCCTACTCAAGGCATCAGCAACTGCATTACCTCTACCCGGCGTATATGCAATATCAAAATCATAGGAGGCCGGGAACTCTAACCATCACTACTGGTGAAGGTTAAGATCCTCTTATGAAAAGAGGTACTTCAATTTTATAGTCGGTTAACAGCTCGAACCTCTCTTCTAAAAGATAGTGTCTCTAATCTTCAGCGCAAACACTATTGTCGCTAACTCTAAATCGTGGGTCAGGTATTTCTTCCCATATGGCTTCAGCTGTCGACTGGCATACGCAACAACCTTGCCTCTTTGCATCAATACCGCACCCAATCCGGTACCACAAGCATTAGTGTATACCATCATCTCCTCATTCCCACTCGGAAGTCAATACTGTTGCACTCGTCAACTTTTCCTTTAGACTCAAAAATGCATGTTCACATCTCGCATCCCAAGTAAAAGTCGGACTGTTTTTCGTCAAGTGAGTTAACAGTGCTGCTACCTTAGAGAAGTCCTGGATGAATCGTATATAATATCCAGCTAACCTAAAGAAACTTTTCACATCTGTAGCGTTTTTGGGTCTAGGCTAGTCTTGGACCGCTGCAACTATTGCAGGATCAGCGGAAATGCCATGCTCAGAAACAACATGACCCAAGAGTCGCACTTCCCTCCTCCAGAAGTGACATTAAAAAAACTTTGCCTTCAGTTGGTGTTTTCTCAACGCCTCCAATACAATCCTCAAATGTGTCTTGTGTTCTTCCTCTATCCACGAATAGACATGCAACAACCGTACCTTAATAAACCTAAATTTCGACAAAAATCAAAACCTAAGTCCATCAAAGCACAGACTGTTGGATTTAGTACCTACAAATAAGTATGAACACTATCAAAGATCGATAGAAATTTAAATCACAACAGAAATAATAATAAGATAAGAATACTGAATGTGACTACTACCCTGGAATTAATGGTATTCCTTGGATAGCAGATTGTCACATCAGCATTAAGCATAAGAGAAAAGAAGGCTTCTCTAATAACTAAACATGCCTAGCTCCAGTGACATGTTCCTCTAAATCTATCAAGTGGGTTGTTATGAGGAGGGATTAAAACAACGTTCTGATGACTGGAAAATCTATAAACTGTCCATAACATAAATTTATACGGATTGGTTTCCATTTAATTGTTATGTTTATTAAGGTTAGCAAATCTAATCTAACCTTGCATTGCACACATGATTACTTACCTACCCATTCCTAAGGTACGAAATACTGACGAAGCCTTATCAACCACCTAATACTTCCAAGTCCATTAGCCACTTGATACTTCAAAATATAAAGCAGGCTTCTACTATCACGACATAATACTTTTAAAAGAGAAATAGGAAGACTTTGTCATTTAAGACCTCAATCGAGGTAAGACCTATTCCCATTGTGGACTTCTAGCATCGTCATTATTGGTCTATTGGTCATAACTATAGAGACATTTGACCACTATATATGGCCTTATAATTTATAATAGCCATACCACTAGCGTATCTATCGTTATTCAAGTCTTAACAGTAGGAAAGACTGTACCCAAGCCACCTAATACCTCATTAATAAAGGCTAGATAGGCCTCTAACCATTTAACAACTATTTATAGGTAGGCCTTTGCCATTTAATACCAAACCCCAAGGCGGACTCCCTGCTGATACTATCTTGCAGATATTGCTTGGAAATCTCATTGGGTTACTAAATACTTATTTTATAGGAAAGTGGCGGACCTTACAGCCACTTAATACCTCAAACCCGAAGCGAACCTCTCCCGAGATATCCGGTATCACTCTTATAAATATGGAATCTCATTAAATTACTTCTTTCGATGGGAGGCGGGCCCTAAGATAGCCACTTAATACCTCAACACTGAAGTAAACCTTTTTAGAGAGATCCCTCATCACTTCTAATTCCAAATTTTGACCATTTAATACTTTCCCATTAAGAAAGCAAGTCCAATCTCTTATGTCGTCATGGGTCCTGAGATTAGTGATATCTCACATAAGTAGTAGGTGCACCCGACTTTTGGCAGCCTCAAAGTGAAGGGCAATCTTTCGTCGAGTGAATCTACCGACCTCGCATTACTAACGTACTAAGTCCGATTAACTATCCTAAGTCTTTAATCATATTATCTTAAGTTGACATCGGACTTATCTTACTAATTCCCTTTTTATTTAACGTAATAGTATTTACCAAAAATACTTATCCACCTATAAATCCCCTTTTAATGCTCATAAATGTCGAAATGTTCATAAAATCCCAATGGACATTTCCTAAGATATTTATGTGTGATTACTAATTTTAAATTAGTAGCCTTTTTATATCTATTTCATTTTTATCAGTCTCATTAATCCATTTGTATCTATTAATTGTAACCCTTAATTTAATACCATTAATTATTTCTCATTAGTTGCCCATTAATTTAGGTTACAATCTTTCATTTGCTATTAATTTATTAATAAGAATTCATAATTTATTTTCTATTAATATGTAGTACTACATTTTCTAATTCTACCTATTCGTTTTCCTGAATATAATAATAACTAGCGAACGTTACACATAAATAACGCATGAATAAACGTCGTTCTTCTTTATTAATGCACTAAGTATGTATAAACTGCCTAATAAAACTACCTATTCATAACTAAATATATTCTAGCCATAAATATGTAACTAGAATATGCTTTCCATATTTAATTTGCTAGAATTAAATTCCTTAGGAAGATTTTATGCTATGATTTTCATAAATTGGTTTAACACAAAAAGAAAAGATTGACCCCGTTTGAAATTATAAGAAATGGATAATTTCTTTTTAATTGGAATAGATAGTGTAAACTACGGAGAATAAATCTGTACTTTACATATCTCTTCGCTTTTTGTTTGTGGGTATTTCTTGTTAAATCAAATGTCACTCTTTTGAATGAAAAGTGGAAAGTAAACAAATTTATAAAAACCAAAAGGATGTTATTCATACAAACTAAACCATGGAAAATCTACAACATAACACAAATTTGGCAGTAATCCAAAAATCTTATTTTACACCTAAGTACAAATATGAAATAAAAATATACAACATTCAAATTCTAAAATCTTTGGGACTGATTTTCAAATCTAGGTGTGAACATATTTAAAATTAGATCTAAAACAAGAATACGTAGGCAATAGTTTTTACGCTAATTTAAGCCTACAATTCACAAACAAAATTCATTTAGGCATAAAAATAAAATATGTGCCAATGGAATAGATTTAAAATCATAAAAAATATATAAAATTTCCCACTCACTTTTTAAAAGCAATCCAAATCTCCAGATCTGAAATAGAACCTTAAATTCATCTCTAAATCCTTTTTACTCCAAGAAATTATAAATAGGTATATACATACATTAGAATTATAGATCTGAGAAGAGATTTAGGATTGAAAGAGAAAATAGATATAAATATATAAATTACCTAATATACGCGTATAGTTGATTCTCTTCTCTTCTCCTTTTCATTTGATTTCTATTCTTCTCCAATTTGTATGAATATAAATACAAATATCTTATTTGTATAATTCAGAAAGAAAGTAAAGAAGAAGAAATGGCATAGCTTCATTGTTCTAGTTAGAAAAATATGAAAAGAGAAGGGAGGATTAGGCCTAAATTTATAGGCGCTAGATCAACCAGAACCGCACGATTTAAAATATTCAATCTGGGATGTATATGGCCTAGGGTTACTGGAGCAGCCACATAGAGGCAAGTGGCCGCCCCCACCTAAAGGTCGATCACCCCCAGTCGACCACTTATACATGCAGTCGACCTATGGGCCCAGGCAATTTTAGTTAATTTTCTTATTTTAATTATTTTTGTTTTGAATTCATTTTTCATCCATAACTTCTTTATTTGGACTCTGATTGCAAAACTCCAAATATGAAAATTTCTTAAAAATTTTCCATGAACGCAACGGCTTAAGTTTCGTGATCAAATTCCATCGTTTGCACAAATTTCATTTTTGGATCTAAAGTAATTAATTAACTAATTAAATAACTAGCGCCAAATTATGGAGTATTACAAGATAAGAATATCATCGATGAAGACAAGCACAAATTTGTTTTACTGACCCTTGAAGACGCAGTTCATGAGATCAACAAAGTATGTCGGTGCATTGGTTAGCCTGAATGGCATAGCCAACCACTCATAGAAACCAGACGGCGTACAGAACACTATAATCGGCACACTCTCCTTCGCTACTCTCAGTTAGTGAAATCCCATCGCAAGATTTAACTAAGAAAATACTCTAGCACCATGAAGCTGGTCGAACTTATCAATACGTGGGAGTGGATACTTGTTCTTCTTCGTCACTTTATTCGGCTCGTGGTAATCAACACATAATCTAAGGGAGTCGTCCGCCTTCATGGAGAATACTACTGGCGCATCCCACTCAGATATACTTCTGCAAATGAACCCCTTTTGCAAAAGGTCATTCACTTGCACCTTAAGCTCTCTCCGCTCTCTAGGTGCCATCCTCCTCAACAGCATCACTATCGGTCTGGCATCTTTAGCTAAATCAATACGGAACTCGATCTCTTTATGTGGTGGAAGTCCGATCACCTCCTCAAATATATCCGGATACACCCTAGCAACCAGTACTGTTGACAACTCATCGTGCGAAATATCGAGCAAACATAGAAAGCTGACCATCACCTCATTTCCCAATAGGCATCCAAACACTATCTTCCACCTGTCATCTATCCCTATCGTCACCAACGACCTCTTGCAATCCATCGTCGCTATATATCTATGAAGCCAGTCCATCCCCATAATGATACCAAACCCAACAAAATCCAAAACAAAACAATCACAATTAAAAGAGCATCCATGACTCGATAAGACCAAACCACGACAAGCCATAGACATGCTAGTGGACTCTAACTGGGTTAGTCACAATCAAAGGTTGGTCGACTATTTCAGGTTCCAATCCAAATCTATCTACCAAGTCACTAGATATGAAGGAATGTAAAGCTCCAATATCAAATAAAACTCGTATAAGAACATTATGAATGGAAAGCATACCTTGAATAATGATGCCTTTCCCTTTCTCTTTGGCCCATGGAGCATTCGATGAAGTTGGGACAGCATTTATAGCATACTATTTCACGTCGTGCTTCTGCTTAGGCAACTTAGGAAAGTCTTTCTTAATGTACCCAAACTTGTTGTAAACAAAACACTTTTTCCCTCAGCTTTGCAATCCCTACTGTAATGACCTTCTCTAAGTAGTTATAGCAATTGGCCCGCTTCTGATCTTCTTCTTCTGGCCATCCTTTTTTATAAACTGCTTCCTCTCGTTATTTCATTTCTTCTTGCCTCCCACGCGCAATTGCGGCTTTGGCTTCCCTTTAGGAATGCTAGCTTTCTGTTTCGGATACAGACTTTCATGCCTCGGGGCCTTTTTGACTATCATCTCAAAAGTCTCGTTAACATGGCCCATGAGTTGCTCCTCTAAGTAGTTGTCCAAGCCAATGGTAAATTTCTCATTCTTCTTTAATGGAGAGTTGATGAAGGACATCCCATATTTCGATAGAGTATCGAACTCGGCAACATACTCGGAGATAGTCATATCCTCCTACTTCAGATCCATGAACTCATGGAACAGAACTGACCTCTAAGCTGCAGAAATAAATTTCTCCTCAAATCTAGCTTTAAATTGGTCGACAGTGAACTGATCCTCGGTAGTGGCAGCCCTTACTACATTCCACCAGTTCATTGCTCGCCCTTGAAGCTGTCGGGAAGCCAATCGCCTTTACATAGCAACATCCAACTCTAAGTCCTCAAAAATCCTTTCGTAGGTATCAAGCGAACCTTGCACTTCCATTGCCAACTCTGTTCCTTGGGATAGTTTGCCACCAAGACTAGCAAAGTCCTTGTTTAGCTTAGTGAAATCGGCTTTTGACGCCTGCACTGGAGCACCACCATCAGCAACATTTGTAGTGGCTACTTGAGCATTTTGTAGCATATTCCTCATCATGGTCTACAAATCAGGATTAGAAGCTCCCGAGCTAGCTCCTTCGTCGACTTCAGAGATGGATTTCCAAGTAGCATTCCTTGTTTGGCAACTCATCATTCAGTCTGTAATAAGGACGATCGGTCTCTCTATAAGGAATTCTAATTAAGTAGTACTTGTGTGCGCAGTGCGGCTTACATACTATATATACTACTATATAGTTTCGGAAACTAAAATATATAATAAGTACACACTCTCGTATATACACACACTGTCGATCTAGTCTAAAGTGAGACTCTTACCCTATCTCTACTAGATCACGGTATCCCTTAGGTTAAACAATGCAACCTAAGCTCTATTACCAAATGTGATGACCACTCTATACCTCTGATACCTAAATAACTAGTATAATGCACTGTAGTAGTGATCGATCCATGCGGGGGAATCATCAGTAAAATAAATAAACACAAAGAACCAGTCGTATATCTCACGGCGCATCTAACAAAATATAATAGTAAACATCTCGGATATAAATAGGCGAGATGGTAAATAACTGAATAAATCACAGCACTAGAATATATAGATCCATATAGTAAATAGCATAAGTGATAAAGTTATACATTAGATAATAACTCAGAAATAATTGTCTCTAAATAGCAAGGCAATAGCAAGCTCCATAGTGCTGTGTAGAGGAGTAGCAAATAAGTACATATAACAGTACATGAATAGCCTCCTACTCGCCACCTTTCCATCTCCATGTGCTCACCAGACCTGATATCCATAATCTACTCATTTAAGACTACCCAGAGTAATAAGAAGTAAAGCATAAAAATTTAGGGCAGATAATGGTCTTGTGTGAGAGATAGAAGTCCCAAATACTATAAAGGCAATAAACAAGGACAAATGGTGTGGAAAATTATATCTGACCTATCCCAGCATCCACAGAGTTAGCACATATAGAGAATATATGCTACTCTATGATAGTCATTATGGGTGTACTATATGTCAAAGTACTAAGGGTGTTTAGAAATCTACATCGGTAATACCTAGATCATGTAACATCTCTAAGGTGATATGATACTTGTATGACCCCATAGCATCCTCACATTCACTCACTCAGTGCGTTGGATATATGATACTCGTATTACCCCATCGAAATAGTCAGGGACTGTTAAACATCCTCAGCTTCTTGGTACTCGAACCCATTCCACTCAAAAGGCTAGGACTAGATTGCCATTGCACTCAATCCAGGGTAAACAGATCAAAACATCATGTGATCTGGGGCAACATCACAAACCCAAGTAAGCGTCCTCATATACCCCTGCTTTACGAGTATACATCGAAACACTATGAATATCAATGATCCCTTTGCACATGTCATCCATAACACAGCTCATCCCGAAACTATCCTCACAACTCTCGTCTAAAATCATCGCGGTTGGGAACTACCCTAGACAACCATCGTAAGTCAGAGAGTGTCATCGTGCACCTCATAAACCGCCTCCAACAGTCCCCTCCATCCGACTTGTCGTCGCCTACTTTGCCTCTCGGAGTGTAGCTATCCCTCATCAAATGATCATAACTCGAGCATACGAACTCCAAATGACTTAAACTTTAAATTTAGTCTTATGGGGCCTTTCTTGTCACCCCATGTTAATAGCACCAAGTTTGGAATAAAATTCATGGATCATTACCGACCCATAACCACCGACCCATGGCCACCGAATGATCACTACCGACCGCACACTTCACCTATGGGTTCTTGCATATCTCCCAAGGCTCCAACATGGGTTGCGCTCCAATTGGATCAAATCCCATGGGTCGGTACCGACCCATGGGACTTGACTAATGTTTTAGAGAACACCCATGGGTCGTCACTGACCCATGGGACTTAGCCAAATTTAAACAATTTGGCTATATCTATCTAAGTTGTTCAATCTCCCACCGAACTATAAAGTATGCATCTCAATCGAACCATAGAGCATGAACCTCTTCGAACCATCAAGTTTTGAACTAATATTAAGCCATCTATGAGGAACGATCCCCATCGAATGATACTTCAAACGACCATAACTCGATCATGCCAAGTCTAAATGACCTAAAACTTGGTTTGCAACCTAATGAGGCCTTCCTTGTTGCCTTATATCAATCGCACCTCAATTGGACAACTTTGGATTTATGGGTCATCGACGAACCATGAATCCAATCTTAAGTCCAAATCGCCATTCGATCGGCGTTTTCAACCATCGAAACATTATACAAGCAAAATGACATCATGTAGAAGTCAAAGCAACAGCCAAATGTCCAACATATCAATTTATAAGAAATCTAAGTTTAAGGTAAAAGTTGGAAGACCCATAAGAACAAGTTAAGAACCCATAAAAACACGTTTTTGCAAATTAGATCCAAATCATCTAAAATTCACATATATGGCTTATTATGGTCTAAAAACATTTTTAGGATTTTTATATAATTTTTAAAGCATCATTTAGGGTTTTTAATAACCTAATTAGTAAGTGAGAGATCAAATCACTCACCTTAACCCCAATCAAAGCCCAAATCTTTAAATGAATAGTGATAGGCATGAATCCTAAGGCTCTTCCAATAGCAAATATCTAATTCCAAATGCTAATCATGCTAATCTTCTCTTAATGGTGTAATCTGGATAATTGAAGTATATTTTAGGGTTGCTTTTTGGTCAAAGGAAGTTTAATGGAGGTTCTAACTATTTTTGGGAGTTGTGAAATGATGGGGATGAGGTCCCATCAACCTCCACATGCTCTAAACCTGAAATGGGTTATGGACCTCAAGGTTAATGACCCTTCAACTTAAGCTGCTCAAAATCAAAGAAAACTTCAAATGGCTAAAACTCTCAAATGGTAAGTCTGTTTTCCTTATATGAGCACTCGATGGAAAGGAAAACCATAAAAAATCTAATGGAAATGGTCTTAGATCCTAACACGGCTTCTATCAAAAGTTATAGTCCATACAAGATTTAAAGGGTTAAAATTGTCACATAGGAATTCATCAAAAATTATGGATGTGGGAATGTCCCTACAAGTCATTTCCCAAAATATTTGAAACATACGACCTCATACGAAAATAATATGAATATTCTATGATCCTCCGATGTGTAGAATACAGCGTCGTTACGCTTCAGGATGCAGAGTAGTCGAATTGAAGGGACTATAGAGGAAGGTTATAGGATGCATGATGACATTATTTGACTAACGACGACGGCCTAGTATAGTTCCCAACTACGACGACTTCAGATGGGAGTTGTAAAGATAGTTCCAGGATGTGCTCTACTTGTGATGATATATGCAAAGGGATTGATACTTATGATGATAGGGCACACTCATAAGATAAGGGTATGTGAGGGTGTGATCAGATTCCGTTAATGTTAGGACCTGATCTGCCCGAACCCCAAAGTCCCTTGACGTTAGGACCTGGGTAGGGTTATATACTATAGTCCACCGATGTGAGGACATAGTGCGATATGGCAGACTTCGTTGAGGTTAGAACCTATCTATACCTTGATGGATTGAGTGGTTGAGGATGTTGAGTAGTCCTTAATGATGAGATGGAGTATATGAGTATCATATATCTAACGCATAGAATGAGTGGATGGGTGATGGATGTCATGTTTGCTTAATTATTTATCACCTTAGGGATGTCACATAATGCCGATATTATTGATGTATATATCTAGACACCCTTGTACCTTGATGTATAGTACACCCATGATGACTATGATAGTGTAGCATATATCTTATGTTATGTGGTAACTCTTTGGATGCAAGGACAGGTTAGGTATGATTCTCCATACCCTATGTTCCATATACTATATCGACTTTTATAGTGTTTTGAGATTATTTATCACTCACGTTAGATTATTTTCTACCTCGAGGTTTTATACTTTGCTTCTTATTACTTTGGGTACTCTTAAATGAGTAGATTGGAAAGCAGGCGTAATCGATACATGGAGTTCTGCAGATGGACTAGCAGAAGGCGGTGCTTTCTCATACTTATATTTGGACTTATTATTGCATATTCCTCTGTGTGACACTATGGAGCCTTAATAGTGTTGACTTACTACTATTAGACACTGTTTATCAGTTGAGTTTATTTATTAGTTGTATAAACTTTATTACTATTTTGTATAACTGTATAAGCTGTATACTCTAATTATATGGTTCATGAAGTTATTACCATCTCGTCTATTTTATATCTATGATGACAATTAAATTTATCCGATGTGTTGTGAGATATACGACAGGTTATGTGATTGTGCAATATTTTCTTTCTCTTCTCTTCTATTTCCCTTTTTTTTCTTTTCTTTCCATGACAATCGTCCTACATCGACCGCATGTTCCAATAGCGCACAATTCAGTTATACGAGAATCGGTTATGTAGAGCGATCGTCTCATCATCACTTTGAACTTGCCTGCTTAGTGGATCACTAGAAGTTATAGTCACTTCCCATTTGAAGTACTCAATTCCAATCATATAAATCATCAAGTCATCGAAGTTCCATCACTTCTTGGGTTGCTCTTACCTATCCTGAAGTCACTCTATACCATGCCCGAAGTCTCCACAGCATTTGCCTTGCGTAAATTTCCTTAGGTCACCACCAATTGATCGCCATGCTTCACCCATGTGCTAATCCCTATGCCATCGATCATGATGCTTGCTTCGAGTCTCCCCTTCACTTTCCCCATGAGTTGCATCATTCGATATTAATCCATATGGATTGGTACCGATCCATTATGGCTAGTACTTAGCCATTTTTCTGAGTTTTTGAAGTTTAGCACCCCTTCATCTTACGATCGATCTCGCCCATGTTTTCCCCGAAGTCCTTGTCATGTATTAGGTCATCTGCCTTAAAGTAGCATTGTCTTCAACCTTCCTTAAGCATCACTTTGGTCCATCTTCATAAAAACATGATTCCAACACGATGAATCGATTAGTATGATTCATGTTGATCAACACTTAGCCAAATTCTGAAGCCATTTCTGCTCAAATCCATCTTTATTTTCACTACTTTGATCTATGTGCAATCGCAATTGCATAGACCTGACTTTAAACACTCAAGAGTTTACCACTGAAGCTCATTCCATTGCCTGGATCTTCCATCCTTTGTGTAATCAAATACGACAACAAACAAATAACTACCTATGTACACGAAGATCCTTGTGCATATCACAATCTATTCCAAATTTCACTTCGATAAGTGTTTCATCTAATACAAATATGCAATCATAACATATAAACAAGCACCATATAATATCATAGCAATCAATATAATATCTGTATCTTATCTAGCATTCATATGATCAACCTTGATGCAAAAACATATGTTAAATTTAAATCATTAAATTTTGTTCATAATTCATTTTCAAATCCAATAGTCCAAAATCCCATTTTTAGTTTAAAAGTGGATCTAAAATTTGATTTAAATGTATACATATGTTGTAAAATGATAAGTCACTCACCTATCGATATAAATCTCCAAAATTAATGCCAATCCAAGATGAACGGCAATGGGTATGAATTTCTCAATCCAAAAATGATAATCTAAGAGTCTCTTGTTAATCCCTTGCTAATCTAACATTAATTATTAGATTCGACTATAATTAGTATGAATTAATGACGGTATTGAGTGGAGATATGTTTAATGAAGGACTAGATATGGTTTTACAAAGAAGAAGAGCGATTAGTACTTGCCCTTAATGTTGTAGTTAGCTCCAATCCTAAATGGGTTAGTGGGACTAATTATGGGCTTAGGCTAGTTACCATTAAATTTGCCTAAAAACTATCTTAATTAAAACTGCGATATCTCCTAAAATGCTAAGAAAAAGTCCATTAAAATCACTTTACGAAAAAGTAAATCATCATATCTTTCATCTAGAATAAGTTTTAGGACCTAATTCGGCTTCTATCAAAAGTTATAGCCATCACAAGATTATAGGTTCAAAACAGTCTATAATTAATTCTAAGGGTCAAAAATGTCAAAACACAGCACTAACCGAAGTTTTATTCTAGTCTAAGATCACTTGATTATGAAAATAATATTTTTACGAACCGAAGATATGTAAAAATATGGGTCATTACATTCTTCTTCCCTTTAAGAATTTCGCCCTCGAAATTCCACCAAAGTTAAACAATCATGACCAAATCATGCATAAGCAATCAAACATGCACAAGAAACAAGCATAATAGCTAACCAAAATACACTAACAACCTATTAAAATACTAAACACAAAAGTAAATGCTATAAATGGAATCTCACTCAGTGAAGAGCTTAGATAAGTGGTCCTTATGCTCTCCTCGATCTCCTAAGTATTATCGTCTTCGCTTTCACTCCATTTGATCGACTCAGTGAAGAGCTCAGATAACAGCTTTACCGTCTTCCTCCTCGGCCGCTTTGTACTCTGATCGACTATGCAAATAGACTTATGAAGTCTCAATGCTTCAAGTCCAAATTCAATATCGTCCAGTTGATCTGATGCCACTATCACGATCGAGTCATGCACAAACTTCCAAATATGTGAAACATGGATTACGTTGTGCACACCTTCCATCTTCTAAGTAATTCAACCCTATATGAAAGCTTCCCAATCCTCTTGAGTATCGAAATAGGTCTGAAAAATCTCGGTGCTAACTTTCCCTTACTGATGAATTGAAATTTATTCTTCAACTAAGAAACCTCGACAACTACCATATTGCCAATAGAGAACTCAAACGATGTCTCTTATCGGCGTAACTCTTTTTTCTATGTTGTGCAGCTTTCATTCATGCCGAATGATCTCTATCTTCTATGATGCCTCTTTAATCATATATGGCATAAGTATCAGTTCCTCCCTTGTCTCCCACCAACAAAAAGGGTATCACATTGTCAACCATATAAAGCTTCGAATGGTGTCATACTAATGCTCGATTGATAACTAATATTGTATGTGAACTCTACTAGATGCAAGTGATCATCCCACGAGCCACCAAAGTCAAGTATGCAAACTTGTAAAAGATCCTCTAATACACAATTCACTCTCTCGGTCTAACCACCAGACTATGGGTGATAAGTTGTACTCAAATGCAGCTCTGTCCTCGATGCCTCTTATAATCTCTTCCAAATCCACTCATGAATAATGGATCTCTATCGCACACAGTGCTCTTTGGTACATCATGGAATTGTATTGTCTAAAACACATATAACTCAGCTGATGGAGTTAAGGGTATACCATATGGGAAATTATGTAATTTGTTACATATATCTAACTTTATGACCAATCTTATTCAAAGTTTTCTATTATACACTTTGTTATATGGTGACATAATTAATTAAGTAATTAATCTAAAGTACATAACTAGAAAATGCTTAATTGATATGATGTGACAGTAATTACAATATGTTGTAACCATGAGAAATTTATCTCCTTAAAATAACATATAATTTTAAATATTCCTAGTCAAGATGTTTAGAGAAAGGATATAGATTCATCCATTGAGACTAGAGTATGTAATGCTATCCAAATGTTAGACAGTGTAATACTCATGGCTTCTAGGGGGTACCAAGGGGTTATGAACTGATAATCATTGGTGAACTATGGAATGACTCACTCTAGAGTCGTCAATTGGTTAATATAACTAAGGTAAAATAGATAATCTCAAAGCAATGATATTAAATAGTTCTCTTGACCTGAGAATACCATTGAATTTCAAGGTGAACACCCACTTTGATTATAGTTAAATCGTGGTATGACATTCATCAAATGACTATAGTTGGGTCTAAGTTGAAGCATTCGAAGTGAAACACTATTCAATAGAGAATTCATCTCCTCGGTTATATAAGGTTAGTATTGTAGGATCGATTTCACCCTAGAGGGGGGGGGGGTGAATAGGGTGATACTAATAATAATAAAAATTAATACGGAAATATATATAATAATTGCAGCTCAGATAATAGCAGAATAATAAAAGCAGAAATAGAACAGCACAGATTTACCCAGCTTCGGCAAAACCCTGCCTATGTGCTGCCCCCAAGGTTTCTACTAGAAATTAAGTAGTTAGATGCTTACACACGTAAACTTGCAACATCCGGTATCGACTAACCTAACTCTACGCTCAAAACCCTACCACAACTCAGCCACTGAGTTGCGAATTCTCGAACTACACCACCGTAGTTCGTCACCTAGTCACACGACTAGAATTTTACAATAGTTTAAAAGAAAATTACAAAATGAAAATAAACACTAAAAAACAAAGCCCTTTATAAGTTTAAGCCAAAATAACAAACAACAGCCGGCCCATAAAAAATAAATATGAAGATAACTCCCTTTCTTTTCTTCGGTCGATTCTCTTCTTTGTAAATTCTGCTTCGTTCCTCTCTGGAAAAGAATTAGGGCTACTTCAAATTGAGGCGCCGCTTAGAAATTGATCGATTGAGTTGAGGGATTTGCGTTGCGTTGCTTTGTCAATCAACTTCTGGCTGTGATATGCTTTTGGTCGCTCAAATTGTATCGAGTTCGAATTACACGAAATTGGTATGTGATTTACGCTTTTTGTTTTACTGGTTAATTTGCTTAAACTCGATTCGATTCGAGTTATAAAATCGTTTTCGATTTAAGAGTATACTCTGGATTTTTTTCTTGAACTCGAATGCTTAACTGCCAATGATGAATTTGGGTATTTATAGGGATTAAATCCCTAAATATACGTTCGTATAATTTTCTTTGAATTCTTCATGAATTTATCCCTTGCGTTGCTTTATGCTTGGATGATGTTGATTTACTCTGTCTGGTTCAATTCGAATATTATTTTGTTATATTTGCTTGGTCACTATGGCTTGCGTTTGGTTTTTAGGATCTGTGATGCTTGTTCATCATGCTCATGACTCTTGTTGAATTTGTTCATCTCAGCCTTGACTTGGTTTGAAACTGCTACGTTAATATTGATATAATTCACGGCTTTTATCTTTAACTGGTACTTCTAATAATCGGACTTGGTAGCCTTGCATTCCATTCTGTGTAGAACTGCTGTCCACCTTGATTTTTTGTTGCCTCTGGTTGTGATTTACTCGAGTATGATCTTGTAACATGTCTGGTGTTTTTCCACTTGCATGCTGTCATTGAGTTCATGCTGTATTCATTTTCGTTGATGATGACTGGTATCATTTGAATGCTTGTATACTTCATATACTCTGGTGTGAAGTCTAGTCTAGTTTCCACTGCATATATATATATACACACACACATGTGTATTCATGTATATATGTATGTTGAGACTTTTCTATTTTCATGATCTGGTTGCCTTTGATTTTGTTTCAGAGCTTTACTGCATTGTGTAGTCTATTGCACATGCTTCGAGCTTCATCTATTTTCTCTATTGTCATGCTGTATATGTTTCTTTTCATCTAGATAGTTGCATTCATGTTGACTTTGATTGGCACTTCATATTGCATTGTGTTGTAAGTTGTGGTCTGCACTTCAGTATGCAGTCTTGTTTAATAGGCTTGTACTGTTTGTTGAGCTGGTGTGTACATGTTCATATGACTTGGTTGCATTTCACTATTCACTGTCTTGTGCCATTGTGTCCCTCTGGTCTGGATTTTTTGTTTGACTTGGAGTCTCTTGCATTTGCCTTGTACTAGTTGTCATATGTATTCTCTGGTTTACTTGAACTTATGCTAATATGTGTATGTATATTTGTGAGGTCTGATTGATACTTATCTGGTCCATCATTCTCTAGAGTCTGGTGCACCTTTCTCTGGTTCATGTTGTTATTGATTTGATCGAGACTTTGTGCACATGAGTTGAATCTAGCTTATGGCTCGGGTTTGACCTTGTGCTCACCTGTCCCTGCAATTTTATCAAGTGTATATTAGTGTGCATGGCCTTGTGGCATGTACAGTGATACACTGTGCATTTCACAAGTTGTTCGTGTAGATGAATTCAAAATAAATAATGACTAACAACCCAAATAATTGAGGCAAATAACATTTTCAAAACACACACACTTTAATTTGCACTGCAAAATATTTTCTTTTTCAATTTTACTACGTTAGTGTTTATTTTGCAGATAGTTCAGATGCTGGATACAAACTAGAATAGAGTTAAAGAAAAAATACGAGTGAATGAGTGATATGTAGTGAGGTGAACATTGTATAGTGAAATTTGTTATGTAATCGAAATTGTATTGTAATTGAAAATGTATATATGTAGTGAGAGCTCAAATTTGTACTATTCAAAATTGTAATAAAATATTTGTTTGAATATGAATTCTGTGTTATTTATTTTATTCATCAAATAAAAAAAATAGTACAATAAAAAATACATTTAAATGAATATATATATATATATATATATATATATGTTTATTATCATCAAACAAAAATCATATACTTACATATTCAACAGTCTCTCCCTTTTGATGATAACAAACATATATTAAGATTTTGAATGTATTAAATGTATTTGGTCATTGATGAACTCTATTTGCTCCCCCTATTTGAATGCTCCCTCTCTACAACAAAGCTCCCCCTTCATATATGCATGAAAATAAATAAAAATATGCCAATGAACCTAGATGGAAAAAATAAAATATTTGAATTTTATTTGCCGAAATCTTAACTTTTCTCTCCCGCTTTTGTTATCAGCAAAAGAGTAATAGTGTTAGAAAAATAGAGATAAAGTGATAGACATTAATAAAACATCAATACCCAATCGAGTATAAATATTAAATTTAAATAAAAAATTAAACAAAAATCATTAATACTCTGTTAGGCGCATATTCCACTTTAGAATGATAAGGGTGATGTCGGTATATAAAACCATATAGTTGTGTCTATTTTTATATCAGGAATTTGAATATCTACTAACCATGCATAACCATTAGGACTTTTAAATGAGATTAGTAGTATTCCTAATTTTTTGATAAAAAAATGAATTTCAAGCATCTTCTAACCACGCATAACCGTGAGGACTTTTAAATGGGATCAGAATCAACTCGTCTATTTAATAATCAATTTCGATATGTGTTCCATACATGCATAACTGTAAGGACTTTTAAATGGGCATGAAAGCACATAAACAAATATTCCAAGTGATTCACCCATGCATAACAGTGAGGACTTTTAAATGAGAGTGAATACTTTGGATGTTTTTATTGCTAAAAAAAATAAAAACGAATAATTTCCCGTTTAAAATACCACATTTTGACATACGATATTGGATTTTAATGTGTGATTGTCATTAGAAATATGATAGAAATAGAGATGGTCGTGGAATTTTTACCAACAATAGTTATTAAAAATCTTGTTTAAATTTTTAAAGAAATTTACTAAATATACTGTCTCAAGTCATAATATATGATTAATATCAACACTCATCACTTTTTCAATCACTATTTATCTTTCAGATTAGTTAATGTAGTCATTTAAGATCAAATCCAAAAATAAATATAAAATCAAATTTCTAGAATGTCTAATCTGAAATGAAGTCAACAAATACTATTTTTTAGAAGGGGTTTTATAAAAAAAATGTCTGCTATTGAAAATCAGTTGAAATGAAAAATATGTAGATATTTTCTTTGAAAATGATGCAACTAATAAAACACGTTTCACTAGTACTTTTTTTATCGGCTAGGCTACCCGTGTAATTTGCATCTGAATTTCCCTTTGATCAAGGTTATCATTAGATAGATATCGTAGACCAAATCGTGGAGTGTGCAACAAATACCTTAAAATCCTTTTTACAGCTTTTAAATGAAATTCTGTTGGAATAGAATTGAAACCGTGCAAATAAACAAACAGTGAACATAATGATAGGTCTAGAATAAACAAATATATCCACGAGTATCTTGAGTAATCGTCAATCAATACAAAACAAGATTTCTTACTACCTAAACTTGTAATATCGTTAGTCCAAACAAATTTATATGAACTAGTTTAAAGATGAAAAGATGATTAGTCAAAATTTTTGCATAAATCAAAATCAACATTTATTTCCATATCACATAACTGGCTGAATTAAATCAGATTATGGTGCAGATTTTCAGATTTAATATATCGTTCAAGGTAAATGTACCGTTACCTATTTTACCTTTGCCGATAATTTTTCATTGTTGTCCATTGTGATTCTGCCATCTTTGTACTAGGCTAAGGAACTTTGATTTGTCACCCGTCGTGTGCCTAGAACGGCCAGAATCCAAGTAACACTATTGTTGTTCTTTAGCCGGTCACCATACCTGTCAAGACCCGATTCTTCGACTTCCAAAAATCGACATTAATACGTCCACTGTATCAACTGCCGAATAATCAAATGCCGGAAAACCGAACCCTGAGGGTTTAAAAAGAAGAGGTAGAAGAAGACAGAAGAAAAAGAAAGAAAAAGAAGCAGAAACAATAACAGAATCTCACATTCGTAGCAGAATAACATATAATAGATCAATAAATAATCTTTAAATCAAGAACTATATCAGTTTATACATTACATCACATCAGAGTCAATATTCAACACAATACATCAATGGACATTTATAAAATTGTCCTCATACAGAAAACACAGCGGAATAAATAGTATCATATACAAGTGATACGTCTCGGCATCCAGCTCGCCACTTGAGCTCCACAACATCTCCTGAATCCACAATGACCTGAAAACCTAATTCTATGTTGCCCGTGTGGAAAATGATGGGCACCCAGAGTTTAGAAAGAGAACAATAAACTCCAGGTCAGTCATGGGACTGGTGTGAGAACTTAAAATAGTTATTATCTTTAAAACAACAATAAAGGAATAAAAGACATCCGCAATGCTTTTTGGAAAATGAAACTACCATAAGACCTCCTGCCACACACACAATGCAAACGCAGAATTGGAGGAGATTACTTCTTATGATAGTCAAACATGCTTACTACGCAAACAAAACTCTTTTGATATTATGACTAGTGCATAGTGAAGGAAACATTTCAAAAATATAACATTAATCTTAGCCAGCATAGGCATTCCGCACTTATGCCTACTATAGCTACTATGTTCAATAGCAGGTTACTGCCACATTCCATAGCAGGTAATACAACTAAAACCGTACAAGGCTCGTATTGTTTCTTTGGATTTTCCAACAAATGGTCAGGCTAAGGAACTTCCTACTGCCACATGGGTACGCCTCTGGATGGACGTCCCGAGAACTAACTAGCTCTCTGCCAACACAAGGCCGGGTTACCTCTTACACTAGGTAACTACTACACCAATATGCCACCCCCGGTCCTTTGGGACCTTTATCCGGGGCGCCTCAACAAAACAACAATCACACAGTAAATGAGATTGGAGTAACCACATAGGTTAAATACCAGGGCTCCATACCTGATACCACCCTTTTCCAGAAGGGAATGACATACCCTAAAGGGAGCAACCCTCATAACCTTACCGCATCATTCCTGTTTCGACCATTTCCGGGGTGTGAGGTCTGACGAAGTCTCGTCCACAAAGCTACACTTTTTCCACAAAGTCATGCTTTGATCACAATTTTCAATAAATGGTCAACACACAACAGCACTCAGCATGTCACATTACCAAATTGGGAGTATATCGCTGATAATCTTCAACTACATAACCTCTGAGCTCATACGTCTCAGAGAAAGGTGATAAGCTAAGAGAATAAATTCTCCACCACCAACAGAAATGTATTTGAAAGAAATCTGCTTTATATCTCAAAGTGTAATGTCAGACATGTAGCCATACAAGTCTGTTCCGGGTTCGAACAGAACCGAAGGCACTTCCAAAGAAGCCCTTGCAATCTGGGTAATCACAATCCTGATCTAACTTCCCATCACAAAGGAAATCTTTATACCGTAGCTAACGGTGCAGAGACAATCGATAGGTCATCCTATCTTTTTCACAAATACCCGGTCTTCACCACCGGTCTTCAAATGTTATCCATATCGTCATATCACTTATTCAGAATGGGTTATATGACACAAAGGTCCTTTCCCGGCTAAACCGAATAGTGAGCACAATATTTAAAACATATGGATATAGGGATTTCAATTAAGTCACAACTTATTACCCAAACCCTTTCATACAAATGGTTTAAACAAATTACCATTTCAAATCTTAAAAAAAAAAGATTTACTTCACAAAGTTTACCCAGTTTCACAAAGATTCATTCACAGATTCCCAAATCATTTCCCATTTCAATTGGATTAACCCATTAAATCTTTAAATCAAGATTTAACTTATAGCTTTCAAACTATTCACAATTCAAGTCTTTTATAATATAAAAGATACACCTTTTAAAATCTTCTTTGATTTCAAGATAAAGCTTAATCATCTTCACAAAGGTTAATTCATAGTTTTTCCAAACTATTAACAATTTCATTTCAACTTGAAATGTTTCGATACAATTTGGAAATCTTTTCAGTTTATGAAAGCTATTATTATTTAAAAACAAATAGTTTTCTTTTTGGGAAAAACTGGTTATAATTACACAGGTTAAAGGCATCCAAGTATAAAACTTGGATTTAAATTTAAATTTCCAAAACCATATTTTTAAATGGTTAAAAACCCGTATAAACACCTTTTATAACTTGTACAATCTTTTAAACCAAAATTCCCAAATCATTGAATTCAAAATTTAAATCAAATGATTTAAATTCCAATTTTTATTAAGTTATTTAAAATAACTCTTATTTTTGAATCTCATTTTCAAAAACTTTCAATTCCAATTCCACAACTATTTTTGACTCAAAAATTCAATCTTTAGAATTGTTAAAAATCTGTGACTTAACTGATTTCCACGTGAAATCCACATTTGTGTGTGTATTGTGTAGTCCAAGGGTTCAACACAATAGTGCAACAACATTCAACCATCACAGACTAAATATAACAATATAATTGATAAGCGGTATAAACTATAACGCTTATCTTTCTTTCACAGATCACAGATATATACATCACAGATAAACAAATTACAGATCACAACACAAATCAGGATATATCACAAAGCATCACATATCAGAGATATCAAACAATTCAACATCCAATATAATCCAAACATCCATAAGTAGGATTAATTTAATTATCTGACTAATTTAAATCAGGTAAATTTCTATGAATAAATTTTACTAGTTATGGTAAATTAATAATCAATTAATTACCAAAACATTTAATAAATTATTCTTTAATTGATCATAAATTAACCCTTAATTAATAACTAATACTTAATTAATTATCCTTGATTAATTACCAAAACCGATAAAATTTCCTTATAAATTTCCAAAGTTATTTCCTTTTTTAAAATAAATTTCTTTATCTCTTCAAATGTATTTAAAAATCCAACTTTCAAATAAATTCTTCAACTTATAATAATATTAATCGAAATCCATTTATTAAGCCTTTTCCCCGTAATTTGAAATTTTATTCAATATGGTTCAAAAATAACATTATATTTTTAAAACTCCTTTTCAATTTATCGAATTCTCAAAAATAAATTTTAAAATAACTTTCAACTTGAATTTTAAAAATCCAATTTTTTATTTATTTTCGGTATCCAACGGTACCAAAAATATATTCGGCTAACCTATAGCCTTCAACAATTTCAATCACAAAGATAATCACACAGAGATTATAAATAATCAACACACAACATATGAAATAATTTCAAATGTTTGAGGAATCCAGTTGAATCCCTCCAACCTGTTTCCCTGCATCCACAGATGTTAGCACAACACCAATTCCACTTCGAGGTGGAATATCGCGGTATATGGGATTTATAAAATATTATCCGCTATTATGCGGCGCAATAGGGTCTCATCCGCTATATAATGCGGGAAATCAACTCCAATTACATATATAATACCAATTCCACTTCAAGGTGGAATATCGCGGTATATGTTTTTAATATGATAACCTCCGCTTAATATGTAGTTTCAAGTCAATATATACAACAATCATCATTCAAGCACATAATCACACAAACACCCAATTTTAAATTTAACTATTTAAAATTTATATCGAAACAAATTCGATTGAGTGAGAAGTTCTCACCTTGAGTTTCCGATAACAGTTGCAGTGTTTTGTTTCGAATAAAATTAAACGAATGTTTAATTTTACCCGAAATTATCACTGGCTCCAATCAATCCCAAACCAGCTCCATTGCATAGTGTTCGTCGATACGGTTCCAATGCAATTTGTTTCGTCAATTCTCGACCTCGTATGAAAAGGTTACAATGTTTTAAAGATTGAACGAATTTATATATAAATAAATTTACATTTCTTTTAATTTTCTAACCCTAAAATCAATCACGGCCGTAGATTCTAGCATCAAAAGATCTGGGCCGCGTGACTATGCTTCTTCCTCCCCAGGCTATTAACGAACGCGAGAACCCATGGCCGCCGTTTCACCCCTAATTATCGCTCGACCATCGTTTATCGATAGGACGATCAAGGACCAACGTTTCGAAGCTCGTGACGTGCCGCACCCTCACCCATAACCCGGTCCAACTCGGTCACCTCTTGGGCACACAAATCGAGAGAGAACGGTATGGATTTGAATGAAAATTGCCGTTGATTCATTCTCCATTCGCGATCATATCCGTTGAGAATGTCGATCTCATTGTCCTCTACTAGTTTGCAGTTGAACACTTCTTCTAATTGTTAGTGGATTGAGAGAGATTGAGGGAAGAAGATCAACCATTTTCGGCCATTGTGTTTTATGCGGCGGCTAGGGCTGAAGAAGATAGGGTTTCGGCCTATTATCACGTATATATATATACATCTAACGTATTATTTTAATGTTATATCCATTTTAAAACGACTTTTCAAACGATCTCCAAATCACACATGCCGCCTGGTGTTCTAAGGTTTTACCCGCATTCCGAACACAATGGAACGTGTTTCGGAGGCTAATTCGGTCATATGTGCGAGTTACGGAAATAAACGATCAAATTTAAATTAAATCGGTTAAACTAATCTCTATGCGTTTTGGCTTGCCCCAGACAAACCGTAAGTCCGATTGACACGAAATTTGAAATCTTACAGAAATTTAACATTACGAATCTGATGAAACTAGTTTCGTCGAAATCCGAGACTGTTTGAAAAATGGTCATTTTTACTCGTCAATTAAATATTAAAATATTCAATTTCTACAAATTAACTTTTTAAATCAATTTTAAAGGTTCTATAACATCATTCTAACTCCAATATGATTTATTATAACTTTATAAATCATTTTTATACACATTTAATTCGGATTTCTATTATTACTGGAATTTCAAATATTAAATTATCAATTTAATTATCCAATTAAATCTCTATATTCGAATTATAATGTATTCAGCTTATAAAACTTACTTGTTAATATTTAAAATCAATTAAATATCTGAATTTCAAATGACAGAAATTCTGGGTCGTTACAATCTTCCCCCCTTAAAAGAATTTCGTCCTCGAAATTACAAAGTAAGAAAAATGCCCCAAATCCATTAATTTTTCAAAAAAAAATCCACTTAGTGAAAATTTTATATTCACCTTTTTTCAAAACCTTTAACTTCAACCAAAATAATGGTTTCCATTTTTCTAGTTCAATTCCTACGTTTTATTACAATTTGGGAAAACGCCTTTCCGTTAACAAAAATTTTCCAAAAGTTCAAAAATTTTCTAACTCCCTAAATTTACGGAAAATTTTGGCAGAGTCTCCTTTGTACGGAGGAGCTCTTGCAATATCATAATAGATATAAATATATATACATCGACCCACACGGTCGGAAAACAGAAAAACGGTTCATATTTCCTATTTTTATTGCGTAGGCGTACCTTTTTAGCATTTTTAAGCAAAGTAGTTATTTATTAAGCATTTTAGCGCGACCCAACCAGCCGAACGGCAGCCCATGTACCTGTACTTACTTAATTTACACATGTAAGTGGCATATATAGGAAATTCATTTACATTTCATTAATTTTCAATAACAAACACAAAGTTTCCATAAGCAATGCAATCAAATAATTCCCATAAGCAATTTATAAAGTTTTCGATACAAATGTTGTCGCTTGCGACCAATTCACATTAGTCCACTTTCAATTCAAATTCAATTACATATCTTTCAATTTCACTAATTCAACTTCATTAACACTTAATGAATTATATACAAATCAACTAACAACCATCTAACAATCAAATCATAACCAACATAACCAAATTATTAAATTTACATTCAATTTGGTTCAACACTTTCAATTAGCTTTAATGAATAAACACTTACATTCATTATTCCATATCAATTCATTTACATTAGATTGATTAACATTTAATCCATTTATTAATTCAATTGCTGATTCATTTTATAACTAAGTTGAATTTCATTTATAAACCTCAAGTTCATATTCTTAATGACTTCATTTCATTAATTCACTTATTAATTTACTTCGATACCAAAATCAACTTCATTCAACATCACTTAAGTTATATTCCATTTCAACTCACTTCACTTATACAACTTAAGCCCATTTCTAATTTATTTTAAATTCAATTTCATTTAACTTTTCCTTAAAGTCAAATTCATTACTTAATCAAAATCAAAATTTATTTTGCTTAACAATACTTGTTTAACCATTTCTTTTACAATTGGTTTTGCTTACATTCACTCATTTTATAAGTTATACAACTTATTTATTTTAATCTTCCAAATTCATATTACAATCACTTATCTAATCCAATTCAAATCTGATTTAATTTATTTAACTTTACCAAAGCTGAATTTATTATCTCATATTATAAGTTCAAAACTCATTTCTACTTATATTCGTCAATCACAACTTGGATTTTTAAATTAAATTTGTTTATCACAACAAAATTTAAAATTTCAATTTATTGTGGTAGCAAATCCATCACACGGAAACTCGAAAATGATACTGATGATGATGTAGTCATCACCCTTATTATTCCCTATTAACAGTAGTGAATTTAGTGTTTAATATTCTTTTAAAGTTTCCTTTTATTTATAAATCACATTTATAAATCTTTTTCTCATATAATTTCACTATTTAACTTTTAATTTTTTTTGAAAAAATAATTTCTAAAATAAACAGGATTCAACATTTTTCAAATTCATAGTAAAAATTCATTTTTATTTACAACTCATAATTATAAATATATTCATATAGTTTCACTTCTTATATATAAGATTATTTCACAACTGCAAATCATATTAATTATAATTCCATACTTAATAATTCATTTGCTTATATACTTCATTCTTTTACAATTGTTGTTTTTATTTAGATTATTCAAACAACTTTTATTAACTCATATATATTCTTACATTTTCAACAACCAAACAATTCAATTTATATATACTTTAATAATTCTAAAAGAATTATTTCCTTTATATGTAAAATATAATCAAGGTAAAATTATTTCATTTACCCAATTTAAAATGATACTGTGTCGGTTCATCTTTTTTAAGAGTTTAGAAACCCCTATCGATTATAGTTAGCTAGACTGCACCGACCAGAATCTATAAACAATCAACCGATAAGTCAACACAATACAAAGCAATTTCATATTCACTAACAAATACGCGCTCATATCTATTATTACACTCACACTCATTCTAGAGTACTACTGACTCTATCTCTAATGAGTAACACCCAACAGAGCCAAGGTTATCGCTTAACCATATGCTCTGATACCACATTGTCAAGACCCGATTCTTCGACTTCCGAAAATCGACATTAATACGTCCACTGTATCAACTGCCGAACAATCAAATGCCGGAAAACCGAACCCTGAGGATTTAAAAAGAAGAGGTAGAAGAAGACAGAAGAAAAAGAAAGAAAAAGAAATAGAAACAATAACAGAATCTCACATTCGCAGCGGAACAACATATAATAGATCAATAAATAATCTTTAAATCAAGAACTATATCAGTTTATACATTACATCACATCAGAGTCAATATTCAACACAATACATCAATGGACAATTATATAAACTTGTCCTCATACAGAATACACAACGGAATAAATAATATCATATACAAGTGATACGTCTCGGCATCCAGCTTGCCACATGAGCTCCAAAACATCTCCAAAATCCAAAATGACTTGAAAACCTAACTCTAGGCTGCTCATGTGGAAAATAATGGGCACCCAGAGTTTAGAAAGAGAACAATAAACTCCAGGTCAATCATGGGACTGGTGTGAGAACTTAAAACAGTATTATCTTTAAAACAACAAAAAAGGAAGTAAAAGACATCCGCAATGCTTTTTGGAAAATGAAACTACCATAAGACCTCCCGCCACACACACAATGCAAACGCAGAATTAGAGGAGATTTCTTCTTATGATAGTCAAACATGCTTACTACGCAAACAAAACTCTTTTGATATTATTACTAGTGCATAGTGTAGGAAACATTTCGAAAATATAATATTAATCTTAACCAGCATAGGAATTCCGCACTTATGCCTACTATAGCTACTATGTTCAATAGCAGGTTACCGCCACATTCCATAGCAGGTAATACAACTAAAACCATACAAGGCTCGTATTGTTTCTTTGGATTTTCCAACAAATGGTCAGGCTAAGGAACTTCCTACTGCCACATGGGTACGCCTCTAGATGGACGTCCCGAGAACTAACTAGCTCTCTGCCAACACAAGGCCGAGTTACCTCTTACACTAGGTAACTACTACACGAATATGCCACCCTCCGGTCCTTTGGGACCTTTATCCGAGGCGCCTCAACAAAACAACAATCACACAGTAAATGAGATTGGAGTAACCAAATAGGTTAAATACCAGGGCTCCATACCTGATACCACCCTTTTTCAGAAGGGAATGACATACCCTAAAAGGAGCGACCCTCAAAACCTTACCACATCATTCATGTTTCGACCATTTCCGGGGTGTGAGGTCTGACGAAGTCTCGTCCACAAAGCTGCGCTTTTTCCACAAAGCCATGCTTTGATCACAAATGATCAATAAATGATCAACACACAGCAGCACTCAGCATGTCACATTACCAAATTGGGAGTATATCGCTGATAACCTTTAACGACCAATCGGTGAAATAATCACGAAAGTTATTAAAGAGACCGGAATCGGTTAGGGACATACTCACTGTCTAAACCGAAAACCACTTTGATAACTATACGCGGAGTGTGATCCAGAATGAAGTGGTTGGAATGATGTACGTGATGACCGAAGAAAGAGAACGATAATGGATAGCCTTGACACTTGTGTCAAATTGGAAATGACTAAAACAGGAGCCGTGCCGGGCCAAATGGGGGTTAGCTACCTCGAGCGAACACACTTCTTCGAAAACTACTCATTACTTGTTGTCGATTGGTGCACCCTTGATATTGGGAGTGTTGTTTCGCGGTGTTGCGGTCACTGCGGTGATGCGTTCTCACCAGTCCGGATCAGGCAAACGGTAGTTTCACTACCTTGGGTATTGCCTCATGTGCCTTGTCATACTTGGATCCCTATATACGCGACCACTACGATTTGTTTTGTGTTATACCTATGGAGTACTCCCTGATAGCCCACTAGTTTACGGTGGAGTTTACAGTGCTGTATAGACTATAACGCTTATATAAAAATGTGTTAAGGGGGATAATGGTAACGCCTTAACACTATTTTGATACTTTATATTACTGATAGGCATTATCTACTTATCGTACACTACTACATAGTAGATAGTTTAACGGATCCTTAAAGGATGGTTATTCCAAACATCCTTTGAGTTACTTGTATTTCAGTTGCTATTTCACTTGAGTTGGATTTATTGATATAAGAATGTTAATCCTGACTCGAGTGTTTTGTGTTTTGCTTTACGCTCGGGTCAAACTGAGTGTACCAGTATTCGAGACTCACCTTTGGAGTTGGAGCTTCGCTTGGAGATCCAGCTATCTATCTAGCTTTTAGATATCCAGTTGATTCCAGTGATTGTATTCTGATTCTTGTATTTGATTATTGTATTCGAGACATTTGATGTATCTTATTTAACTCTGATATGTATATAGTAGCTTCATGAACTACTATCTTTTATTTCCGCTTCATTTATTACTCTGTGTCTGTGATCTGTGATTATTTATTTACTGTATATACTGAGTTTTGCCAATTTAAATTAACAACGCGGTATTTTGAATTATTCAAGTCCGACATGTGCGGATGCGAATGGTCCAAAATAGCGGGTTGTTACAGTTGGTATCAGAGCTTTCGTAGCTCTAGACAGAACTCAGCATATAGGGTAAATGTATTTACAGAATCACTCTCATTCGAGTTTCAATCTCTTCCTTTGACTCAATTCCTTTGAATTTTGGAACGTTCCCCTCGGTTCCGAAATTCATTCGTGTCCTTCACTATTCGTCTTCTTTCAATCCTGGAGCACCCCATAACTCCATTTTGAATGATATCTATAATAGATCGGCGGTCTCGCCAATCTTCGAATGATTCGTCAAGGAGCAAAACTCCTTTACAATAGGCATTGATTTACCGGAGATTTCTGTATCCTCGGTTTACGATGCTATCTATCTCTTGCAATACCTGAATTCTATTTCTTGAGATCGAATGTCGATTTACCTCAGAATTCCACAACAATCTTATTCTTGAAGTCACGGTTGACCCGGTTAAGGTTGCCCATGATTTATATAAATTTATCAATCTTCCTACTTTGTTATTAATCATCATATCTTTGTTTCGAACTTATCTTCGAATCAAATTTCTCTTTGATTTGAGCCCATCAAATTTGAAACCCTATCCATATTTTGAAAATCCATTATTGTATCATCGAGCAAAGAAATGTATTTGTAATTAATATAAAATGTTTTATAGTGTTGTTTGAGTTGTTGATGTTGATTTGGATTTCCAATCGATTCGTCTGATCAACGCTATTGATAGGATTTCCAAAACACTTGAGCAGAGCAAACTGACACAATATTATTTTCAAATTTGGTAAATGAAATAAAATTTGTATGAATATATTATATATATATAAGTAAAATTTTATGAAATTTAATAAGTTAATTAAATTGGTGGTTGAAATGATAATAATTGATTATCACTTATTGTTCTATAAATGAATTTTTAAACATGGGTTATAAACTGATTTGAAATTTAAATGAATTTAAAATTTAGAATTTGAGAATTTAATTTCCAGTGATTTCAAGCTTTGGTTTTTAAAATTTTAACATGTATATTATTGAAGTATTTTCGAATAGGAATCGTTTTCAAAGAATTTTAAAATGCTGAAATCAGTACTCTTCTCTTTGTCGTTGGAAAATAATTTCGTTGATGGCGGCCGCATCATCGACATTCATTTTCGAGCTTCGAAGTGAAGATACTATTTTGTAGCTTTGCTACGATTTTGTATTGAAAAATATTTTGATTTGAATTTCTTCAAGTATATTTTGATTTACATATATATAGGTATCTTATTTTAAAAGTTAATTTGATTTGATATACATATATTATATATATCTCTAAATTGTTTAAAGTTAATCGGAAATCTAATTCTTAAATTTTGTTAAAGGATGATTTTAATTATAAATAAAACCAAAATTTGGAATAAATATTTAAACTTGAATAATTGAATTGGAAAATTTTTATTTGTATATTGTTCAACTGCATTCTAATACAACTTACCTAAATCATTCAGAAGTTGAATATGTAATTGGATAATATATAATATAAATTGAATTTATAAATAAAATTTGAGTGTTTATAATAAATGTTATACACTAAATTTTGATTATAAAGATGTTAATAGCATTAGATAGGATAATAAGTAAAACTCAGTTAATAATGAAATAAATTTGTTTTGAAAGAATTAATAAATTTGTTTTGAAAGAATTAATAAATTGAAATTTGATCAACATATGAAAATACCTTGAATTTAAAAGCAATTAGTAGATGTAAATAAATTTAAATAGAAACTTTTATGGTTTAAATTAATTTATATGGGTTAAATATATGTGATTAGATATATTAAGTAGAATAAATTTAACAATAATTTGGAATAAAGAAGAATTTAAATTGTTGAATAAATATGATTTTATTAAATGACTATTCTAATTTAAGATTTTAGAAATTTGTTAATTAAACATAATTGGGTAATAAGATAATAAATTTAGAAATAATTAAGATTGATTTCACTTAAGTGAAATCAAATGGATTAAATCAAATTATTGAATATTAATTAATTTAAGTTGAAATTTATATGGCTTTAAATTAGTTGTTTATTTTGTTTTCAAAGCCATTTTTCTTTCTGGTTGGTTTTATCCTCCTACCTCCTTCCTTTTCGGGGACGAAAAGTTTTGAGTGGGGGAGAGTGTAACGACCCGTAAATTTTAGTCGTTTTATTCATTTAATTAATTGAAATTTTGTGAAATTCAAAACGATAAAATTTTGAAATATAAATTTGATATTTGGAATGCGTCTAGTTAAACATAGCAACTGGTAAATTTTCGTCCGAAAATATGAAAGTTTATTTCATGCATAAATTTACTTCAATTTAATCAGTTAAAAAGCGATGAAAATAAAATGTTTTCGGAACCTAAATATTTTTACATAGAAAAATTCTAAACCATCTTCTGAGCAAACGTCATTTTTCGTTTTGCCAAATTCGGACTTCTTTAGCTCCGTCGATCTTATTTTTCTGCGATTTTGCTGCATTTTGCGTTAGTAGAAAATTCAAATTTTTATAATTAAATCGTACTACTAACATCGGTATACCATTTTGATCGTCTCATCGTGCTAGTCTCAACAGTGTATTCCTTTGAGCATTTTGAAATCGGTATGCATCTAAATCTACAGAACGATAAATCGTACCGGTACCCGTTGGAGCTTTTGGGGTTTTTGTGTCTTTCCGTTGTTCTTGAAATTCCAATAGCCACTAGCTTTGTTTAAATGCCCATAATTTATTACTGACTTTTACTGTTCCCTAGTTCAACTTAAAATCTGTCGGTTCATTCTGTTGTTTGGAGATTATTCAAAGAAAAAGAAAATAAGGCAATATACGTTCCAAATTATACCTGTTCATTCTTTTGTTCAAGCATCCTGTTCTTTTGTTTATTTTTCTTCCATGGCCAAGCTGCTCGTCCTCTGCCATATCAAATTTTTCCCTCCATGTGAAACCCCTCTCCGCGTCTTTCCTCATCCTGTCCCCCTCCGCTATGGCCAGCGATCACGCCCCCTTGAGCCCACCTAGCAGCGCCACCTACCTCCTTTCCCGTAGTGCATCCAAGCTTCCACCAACCCGAGCTCTAGTCTCATCTATCCCACCATCCTCTGGTGCTACACCCACGCTATGCTTTCTCCCTCGTCCACCAAAGCCTCCAGCGACCCGCCTTTGCTTCCCATACGAACTGCCCTACTTGAGCAGATTGCTTGTCTTCCCGCATCTCTGTCTTCATTTTGCACCATCAGGTTTATGCGTGATATGTTAAAATAATTATTTAAGTTATGTTATATTTGAAACAGTTTTAATCATAATCTATATAATATATAATCTCATTGTCATGTTATACATATGCTTGCAAGCGGTTTCCGTACTTTATGTAATAAGTATACAGTGTTGTTTAAGTGTATATATATAAACAGGTATACCTTAATCCGGGTTTGAATAAAACATGTATAGAGATTTGTTGTATCGGTGTTTATGTGTTGGGATTTAATATTGTCTTTATATATATCAATTGTTTTGTATTTTCGTAATGACGTGTCACTGTTTGTAAAGTTGTTTTAGTAATCAGTAAAATGTTATATATTTTACTATAAAGTTGTTGACTAGGGTGTATATATATAGCTTATAATATAAATTTACTAAGACTGTACGTATTTGCTTTGAAAGTGATTTTTGAAAACAAGTGGGGGTTCTGAAACAAAGAAAGTTAGTTTTAACATATTTATATTTTATAGTTATGGCAGTTTGTATATATTATGTATATAGCATACTTGATTTTAATAGTGCTTATTTAATATATAAGTTAGCTTAAATTTGAGATGAGTATAAGCATACATGTTTATATATTGGTTTATGTAAGGTTTGTAGTTTACATATAGTGGTTACAGTAGGATATAAATTTCGTATACTGTTTGTTTATATAAAGTTTTATGTGTCAGTTATTTTATATTAGCTATACAATACGTATAGGTTAGTATGAAATATATTTTTACTACTGGGTATACATATGGTCCACGTCTGTGGCATTTATAAGTTAGAATATACAAATTATAATCTGTTCGTATATAAATAGATACATATGAGGTTTATATAAAAAACTTGGTTTGTAGACTTCTATATAGATAAATATGTATATAGTTACTTACCTACATACTTGTAAAGTTAAGTGGTAATATATTTATATTATATAAATTTATGATTTTGTATTATATATACGTTGATTTATATATGTGTTTAGTTTAAAACTATGATTTTTGAAAACGTATATATATTTTTAATGAGTTTCAAAATTTATGTTGGTTAAGCGAATAATATATTTTGTTTCGGTCTACATCGAGCAGTTTCTGATTTATTTTCATCGATCTCTATTTATCAGCCATGTTCGTCCAATTCGTGCCAATCTTGTTCGTTTGGAAATTTGCTCTTGGATTCGTAACTCATTTCAAATCTCTCTAGCCTCGAAAGGTGAGCAATCACTCACGATTAATATTCTTTTATTTATTAAATTTGATTTCAATTGAAACGACAATTGAAATATGCTGCTGTTAGATATTTACACTGTTATTACCTGTATCAGTTCACCTGTGACATCTGACACCATTATCTGTTAATTATTTATGCAATGATAATACAGTTTGGTCGATAATTGATTGATTGATTGTTGTTATATTGGATGTTAAATTGTAATGTATAAAGTGATAAATATTATGCAATTGAATTTGACGTAGAATAGTTAAAGAATTTGAATCGACATATGTGTTGAATTTGGTTAGTTAAATTTGTTCAATATGACCCCTTAAATGTTTAATCATTTGACACTTAGAAAATAGGGTTAACTACAACTTGAACCATCAATTGTATGTTGTTTAAACTGATGATGTATGAAATTTTAAATAGATGACAAGTGAAAAACCATAATGCAATAATCTTTAATCTACATGAAATGATAGTGTAGATTCTAGAAATAATTATATTAATTTGCACAAACAACAATGTGAATTAATACGATTATTTCGGGATTATTTGAATTTATTGGATTAATATTAGTTGTGTACTGCTTGTTTATTTACTTTGACACCATCCCAGTTATCACACTGCAAGTTCCCTTTGCTATGCTTTGAATTTGAATTGAATTGGAATCGGGTTGAAATGATAAATACCCAAATTAAACTTTGACTTTGGATAGAGAATTAAATAAAAACCCGATTGGTCAATAATTTGATTTAAAGATAAAATATAGATTTTATTTGGTTAAATAATAAGGTTTTGAAATGAAGTTGAAATTTGAATTTTAATGAAAGGAAAATGTTAATATTTAAAAATCTGAAACAAATTATTAACAAAGTAATTAATGAAAGAACGTTGTTTAATTTGAGAAATGATTAAATTAAGTTTTGAAATTATTTAATAATTAAGTTTTGAAATTTTATAATAGTTAAGTTTTGAAATTTTTAATAATTAAATAAGATTAAATTATTTAATAAATAAAAAAAATTGAATTCTTTATTTAGTGAAATTAAACTTCTTGAATAAGTGAAATTAAGTTTCTTTATTTAATTGAGTTTTGAAACTTGTAACTAAAATTAAATCAGTGAAATTGAACTTCTCTAATAAGAAATAAAATGTGTTTTATTGAAATAAATGTAAGACTTGAATGTAAAGAATTGGATTTGAATTTGATTTAATGCAATTTGTAAGTTTGATATAATGGAGTTGAACTTAAGTAATGGATTTAATGAATTGGAAATTAAATAGAAATTGTTTGAATGACAAATTTACTTAATGAATATTTAATGAAATCGGTCAAAGAATTTAAATTGATTTGAATGTTAAATTGAATTAATTAAAATGATTTCGAAATGAAACTTGTATCCGAACTTGAATCAATATTTGAATTGTTTTAAAAAGAAATTGAAATTGAATTATAAGATTTTGAAATGGTAACTTGGATGTTTTGAAATGTAAATTTTGGAAATTGGTTTAGAAAGACAAATGAAATGTTGGTTTACAAATTCTAATTGAGATTGAAATTGATTTGGTTTTGAAATATATAAACGACCAATCGGTGAAATAATCACGAAAGTTATTAAAGAGACCGGAATCGGTTAGGGACATACTCACTGTCTAAACCGAAAACCACTTTGATAACTATACGCGGAGTGTGATCCAGAATGAAGTGGTTGGAATGATGTACGTGATGACCGAAGAAAGAGAACGATAATGGATAGCCTTGACACTTGTGTCAAATTGGAAATGACTAAAACAGGAGCCGGGCTGGGCCAAATGGGGGTTAGCTACCTCGAGCGAACACACTTCTTAGAAAACTACTCATTACTTGTTGTCGATTGGCGCACCCTTGATATTGGGAGTGTTGTTTCGCGGTGTTGCGGTCGCTGCGGCGATGCGTTCTCACCAGTCCGGATCAGGCAAATGGTAGTTTCACTACCTTGGGTATTGCCTCATGTGCCTTATCATACTTGGATCCCTATATACGCGACCACTACGATTTGTTTTGTGTTATACCTATGGAGTACTCCTTGATAGCCCACTAGTTTACGGTGGAGTTTACAGTGCTGTATAGACTATAACGCTTATATAAAAATGTGTTAAGGGGGATAATGGTAACGCCTTAACACTATTTTGATACTTTATATTACTGATAGGCATTATCTACTTATCGTACACTACTACATAGTAGATAGTTTAACGAATCCTTAAAGGATGGTTATTCCGAACATCCTTTGAGTTACTTGTATTTCAGTTGCTATTTCACTTGAGTTGGATTTATTAATATAAGAATGTTAATCCTGACTCGAGTGTTTTGTGTTTTGCTTTACGCTCGGGTCAGACTGAGTGTACCAGTATTCGAGACTCACCTTTGGAGTTGGAGCTTCGCTTGGAGATCCAGCTGTCTATCCAGCTTTCAGATATCCAGTTGGTTCCAGTGATTGTATTCTGATTCTTGTATTTGATTATTGTATTCGAGACATTTGATGTATCTTATTTAACTCTGATATGTATATAGTAGCTTCATGAACTACTATCTTTTATTTCCGCTGCATTTATTACTCTGTGTCTGTGATCTATGATTATTTATTTACTGTATATGCTGAGTTTTTCCAATTTAAATTAACAACGCGGTATTTTGAATTATTCAAGTCCGACATGTGCGGATGCGAATGGTCCAAAATAGCGGGTTGTTACAATTAAGCTAAGAGAATAAATTCTCCGCCACCAACCAAAATGTATTTGAAAGAAATCTGCTTTATATCTCAAAGTGTAATGTCAGACATGTAACCATACAAGTCTGTTCCGGGTTCGAACAGAACCGAAGGCACTTCCAAAGAAGCCTTTGCAATCCGGGTATTCACAATCCCGATCGAACTTCCCATCACAAAGGAAATCTCTATACCGTAGCTAACGGTGCAGAGATAATCGATAGGTCATCCTATCGTTTTCACAAATACCCGATCTTCACCACCGATCTTCAAATGTTATCCATATCGTCATATCACTTATTCGGAATGGGTTATATGACACAAAGGTCCTTTCCCGGCTAAACCGAATAGTGAGCACAATATTTAAAACATATGGATATAGGGATTTCAATTAAGTCACAACCTATTACCCAAACCCTTTCATTCAAATGGTTTAAACAAATTACCATTTCAAATCTTTAAACAAAAAGATTTACTTCACAAAGTTTACCCAGTTTCACAAAGATTCATTCACAGATTCCCAAATCATTTCCCATTGCAATTGGATTAACCCATTAAATCTTTAAATCAAGATTTAACTTATAGCGTTCAAACTATTCATAGTACAAGTCTTTTATAATATAAAAGATACACCTCTTAAAATCTTCTTTGATTTCAAGATAAAGCTTAATCATCTTCACAAAGGTTAATTCATAGTTTTTCCAAACTATTAACAATTTCATTTCAACTTGAAATGTTTCGATACAATTTGGAAATCTTTTCACTTTATGAAAGCTATTATTATTTGAAAACAGATAGTTTTCGTTTTGGGAAAAACTGGTTGCAATTACACTGGTTAAAGCCATCCAAGCATAAAACTTTGATTTAAATTTAAATTTCCAAAACCATATTTTTAAATGGTTAAAAACCCATATAAACACCTTTTATAACTTGTACAATCTTTTAAACCAAAATTCCCAAATCATTGAATTCAATTTCAAGTATTGAATTCAAAATTTAAATCAAATGATTTAAATTCCAATTTTTATTAAGTTATTTAAAATAAATCTTATTTTTGAATCTCATTTTCAAAAACTTTCAATTCCAATTCCACAACTATTTTTGACTCAAAAATTCAATCTTTAGAATTGTTAAAAATCTGTGACTTAACTGATTTCCACGTGAAATCCACATTTGTGTGTGTATCGTGTAGTTCAAGGGTTCAACACAATAGTGCAACAACATTCAACCATCATAGACTAAATATAACAATATAATTGATAAGCGGTATAAACTATAACGCTTATCTTTCATTCACAGATCACAGGTATATATATCACAGATAAACAAATTACAGATCACAACACAAATCAGGATATATCACAAAGCATCACATATAAGAGATATCAAACAATTCAACATCCAATATAATCCAAACATCCATAAGTAGGATTAATTTAATTATCTGACTAATTTAAATCAGGTAAATTTCTATGAATAAATTTTACTAGTTATGGTAAATTAATAATCAATTAATTACCAAAACATTTAATAAATTATTCTTTAATTGATCATAAATTAACCCTTAATTAATAACTAATACTTAATTAATTATCCTTGATTAATTACCAAAACCGATAAAATTTCCTTATAAATTTCCAAAGTTATTTCCTTTTTTAAAATAAATTTCTTTATCTCTTCAAATCTATTTAAAAATCCAACTTTCAAATAAATTCTTCAACTTATAATAATATTAATCGAAATCCATTTATTAAGCCTTTTCCCCGTAATTTGAAATTTTATTCAATATGGTTCAAAATAACTTTATCTTTTTAAAACTCCTTTTCAATTTATCGAATTCTCAAAAATAAATTTTAAAATAACTTTCAACTTGAATTTTAAAAATCTAATTTTTTATTTATTTTCGGTATCCAACGATACCAAAAATATATTCGGCTAACCTATAGCCTTCAACAATTTCAATCACAAAGATAATCACACAGAGATTATAAATAATCAACTCACAACATATGAAATAATTTCAAATGTTTGAGGAATCTAGTTGGATCCCTCCAACCTGTTTCCCTGCATCCACAGATGTTAGCACAATACCAATTCCACTTCGAGGTGGAATATCACGGTATATGGGAATTATAAAATATTATCCACTATTATGCGGCGCAATAGGGTCTCGTCCGCTATATAATGCGGGAAATCAACTCTAAATACATATATAATACCAATTCCACTTCAAGGTGGAATATCGTGGTATATGTTTTTAATATGATAACCTCCGCTTAATATGCGGCGCATAGGGTCTATTTCAAGTCAATATATACAACAATCATCATTCAAGCACATAATCACACAAACAACCAATTTTAAATTTAACTATTTAAAATTTATATCGAAACAAATTCGATTGAGTGAGAAGTTCTCACCTTGAGTTTCCGATAACAGTTGCAGTGTTTTGTTTCGAATAAAATTAAACGAACGTTTAATTTTACCCGAAATTGTCACTGGCTCCAATCAATCCCAAACCCGCTCCATTGCATAGTGTTCGTCGATACGGTTCCAATGCAATTTGTTTCGTCAGTTTTCGACCTCGTACGAAAAGGTTACAATGTTTTAAAGATTGAACGAATTTATATATAAATAAATTTACATTTCTTTTAATTTTCTAACCCTAAAATCAATCACGGCCGTAGATTCTAGCATCAAAAGATCTGGGCCGCGTGACTATGCTTCTTCCTCCCCAGGCTATTAACGAACAAGAGAACCCATGGCCGCCGTTTCATCCCTAATTATCGCTCGACCATCGTTCATCGATAGGACGATCAAGGACCAACGTTTCGAAGATCGTAACGTGCCGCACCCTCACCACAACCCGGTCCAACTCGGTTACCTCTTGGGCATGCAAATCGAGAGAGAACGGCACGGCTTTGAACGAAAATTGCCGTTGATTCGTGTCTCTATTCGCGATCATATCCGTTGAGAATGTCGATCTCATTGTCCTCTACAAGTTTGCAGTTGAACACTTCTTCTAATTGTTAGTGGATTGAGAGAGATTGAGGGAAGAAGATCGACCATTTTCGGCCATTATTTTGTATGCGGCGGCTAGGGCTGAAGAAGATAGGGTTTCGGCCTATTATCACGTATATATATATATACATATAACGTATTATTTTAATGTTATATCCATTTTAAAATGACTTTTCAAACGATCTCCAAATCACATGTGCCGCCTGGCGTTCATAAGGTTTTACCAGCATTCCGAACACAATGGAACGTGTTTCGGTGGCTAATTCGGTCATATGTGCGAGTTACAGAAATAAACGATCAAATTTAAATTAAATCGGTTAAACTAATCTCTATGCATTTTGGCTTGCCCTGGACAAACCGTAGTCCGGTTGACACGAAATTTGAAATCTTACAATAATTTAACATTACGGATCCGATGAAACTAGTTTCGTCGAAATCCGAGACTGTTTGAAAAATGGTCATTTTTACTCGTCAATTAAATATTAAAATATTCAATTTCTACAAATTAACTTTTTAAATCAATTTTAAAGGTTCTATAACATCATTCTAACTCCAATATGATTTATTATAACTTTATAAATCATTTTTATACATATTTAATTCGGATTTCAATTATTACTAGAATTTTAGATATTAAATTATTGATTTAATTATCCAATTAAATCTCTATATTCGAATTATAATTTATTCAGCTTATAAAACTTACTTGTTAATATTTAAAATCAATTAAATATCTGAATTTCAAATGACAGAAATTCTGGGCCGTTACAATACCTACACGAGAAAAGATTTTTGTGACTTGTTTTTTTTATAAGTCCATAGTTGTTAGTGACAACAGATTTTGAAAAATAAGTTTGTGTAGATCCAAGACAATTTAAATTTGTTTCTTTTGGCACCTTGATTTGTTTGACTTTAAGGGATTTTATATTTGTGCCTTTTGGAACCCAAATTGGTATGGTTTTCACGTGTTTGGGTCTATACAAACAGTTATTGTGATTGTGTCTAGTTTTTCCACAAATTGTGCACTTAGAATTGACTTTATTAATTTCGTTACCAACACGTTCAGATTGAGTATACCCAAGTCCTTGTCTAACAATATTGACTGTCCATTTCCCTATTAGCATATTTAGTGATTTTTCTCCTCTAGAGAATTTTCCTAAAGTTATAGACAATTGTTGGACTTGTGTTTTGAGTGATTCATTTTCATTTAATAATTGAGTGCACATTTTAATAGAATTTTCTCTCCTAGTATTTTCACTTTCTTTCGAAATCAGAATTTCATTTTCAAGTGATTTAATTCTAATTTCTGGTTTTTTTAATTTCTTCTTCAAATAATGGTCACTTATCACACGTAGGGCTCTTGTTTCGATAGTTTTTAACTAATTGATCAAGCTGTTTATTTAATTCTATCAAACTATCTCTTTGTGATTCAATTTTAGCATACTTTTCCCTAAGTCTTTCAAAATAGCCATTTACTTTATGAAAGTATATAAGTAATTCTGAATGAGTAAGTTTTGATACCTCGCTTGGCTCATCATCATCACTGTTAGTTGTTTCTCCTTGAAGACACAGATTTCCTTTTTTCACTCTCATTGTCAGTGCTTTTATCATCTTCATCGTTTCATCCCAAGTAGCTGCAAAACTTCTCTGTTTCGGTTTCTTTCCTTGGATGAGTCGACTCTGTGGACAATTTGGCTTGATATGACCGGGTTTGTTGCACTTGTGACAAATGATCTCCTGCTCTTCTGAGTTGTCAAATACTTTGACTATTATGCTTTCCAATTGTTGATTTAGAGCTGGATTTCCATATTTATGGTTCCACTTTTTGAATCTCTTTATTATTAGTGCCAATTCAACTGCTCCATCATCATCATCACCTTCTGTTGTTCCTTTGAGAGCTATTGATTTCTTTCGAGTATCACCTCCTTTACGTTCTTCCTTGAATTTCATCTCTAGCTCATAAGTGGTGAAATTTCCAATTAGTTCTTCAAGTTTAACTTATTTCAAATCCTTTTGATTCTTGAATGGCAGTAATTTTTGCTTCAAAATTTCGTGGAAGTACTCTGAGGATTTTTCGGACTATTTCTAATTCTGTGTATGGTTTTCCGAGAGCTTTTGATTTGTATACGAGATTAGAAAGTTGTCCATACATCTCTTTGACATTTTCAACCTTGGCCATTGTGAAGTTCTCGTATTCGCTACTAAGCATGGCAAGGCGAGATTCTTTGACTTGAGAGGTTCCTTCGTGAGTCACTTCAAGTGTGTGCCAAATTTCTTGAGAAGTTAGACAATGTGAGACACGATTAAATTCAATTTGAGCTAATGAACAAATAATAGAATTCATAACTTTAGCATTAGTATTCTGCATTTTATTTTCAAGATCTTTCCATTGATCCATACGGTTTTCAATTTCTTGATTATCCACCACTATAGTTGGTGTCCTATATCCCGTCTCAACAATATTCCAAGCATCAATGGTTTTCAAAAAAAAAATTCATTCTATTTTGAAATAAGCATATTCACCATTGAACATGGGTGGTCTAACTATGGACTGACCCTCAGCAAAAGCATTATTAAAAGAAGCCATTTAAAAAATCAAATTTTTAAAACAAAAATTGGTTTTTGAAAAATCAAAATTTTAAAATAAAAAATGGTTCGGCAAAACCCTCTGTGGTTCCGCTTGTAGGATCGATTTCAACCTAGAGGGGGGTGAATAAGGTGATGCTAATAATAATAATAATTAATGCGGAAATATATATAATAATTGCAGCTCAGATAATAGCAGAATAATAAAAGCAGAAATAGAACAACACAAATTTACCCAGCTTCGGCAAAACCCTACCTACGTGTTGCCTCTAAGGTTTCTACTAGAAATTAAGTAGTCAGATGCTTACACACGTAAACTTGCAATACCCGCTATTGACTAACCTAACTCTACGCTCAAAATCCTGCCACAACTCATCCACTGAGTTGCGAATTCTCGAACTACACCACCGTAGTTCGTCACCTAGTCACACGACTAGAATTTTACAAGAGTTTAAAAAAATTACAAAATGAAAATAAAAACTAAAAAACAAAGCCCTTTATAAGTTTAAGCCCAAATAACAAAAAACAGTCGGCCCATAAAAAATAAATATGAAGATAACTCCCTTTCTTTTCTTCGGTCGATTCTCTTCTTTGTAAATTCTGCTTCGTTCCTCTCTTGAAAAGAATTAGGGCTACTTCAAATTGAGGTGCCACTTAGAAATTGATCGATTGAGTTGAGGGAATTGCATTGCATTGCTTTGTCAATCGACTTCTGGCTGTGATATGCTTTCGGTCGCTCCAATTGTATTGAGTTCGAATAACACGAAATTGGTATGTGATTTACGCTTTTTGTTTTACTGGTTAATTTTCTTGAACTCGATTCGATTCGAGTTATAAAATCATTTTTGATTTAAGAGTATACTCTGGATTTTTGTCTTGAACTCGAATGATTAACTGCAGATGTTGAATTTGGGTATTTATAGGGATTAAATCCCTAAATATGCGTTCGTATAATTTGCTTTGAATTCTTCATGAATTTATCCCTTGCGTTGCTTTATGCTTGGACGATGTTGATTTATTCTGACTGGTTAATTAGAATATTTTTCTGTTATGTTTGCTTGGTCACCACGGCTTGCATTTGGCTTTTAGGATCTGTGATGCTTGTTCATCACCCTCATGACTTTTGTTGAATTTGTTCATCTCGGCCTTGACTTGGTTTGAAACTGCTATGTTAATATTTATATAATTCAAGGCTTTTATCTTCAACTGCTACTTTTAATAATTGGACTTGGTAGCCTTGCATTCCATTATGTGTAGAACTGTTGTCCACCTTGATTTGTTGTTGCCTTTGGTTTTGATTTACTCGAGTCTGATCTCGTAACATGTCTGGTGTTGTTCCACTTGCATGTTGTCATTGAGTTCATGATGTATTCATTTTCGTTGATGATGACTGGTATCATTTGAATGCTTGTATACTTCATATACTCTGGTATGAAGTCTAGTCTGGTTTCCACTTCATATATATATGTGTGTGTGTATGTATACATGTGTATACATGTATATATGTATGTTGAGGCTTTTCTATTTTCATGATCTGGTTGCCTTTGATTTTGTTTCAGAGCTTTACTGCATTGTGTAGTCTGTTGCACATGCTTTGAGCTTCATCTATTTTCTCTGTTGTCATGCTGTATATGTTTCTTTTCATTTGGATAGTTTCATTCATGTTGACTTTGATTTGGCACTTCATGTTGCATTGTGTTGTAAGTTGTGGTATGCACTTCAGTGTGCAGTCTTGTTTCAGGGCTTATACAGTTTGTTGAGCTGGTGTGTACACATGTTCATGTGACTTGGTTGCATTTCACTGTTCATTGTCTTGTGCCATTGTGTCCCTCTGGTCTAGATTTGTTGCTTGACTTGGAGTCTCTTGCATTTGCCTTGTACTAGTTGTCATATGTATTCTCTGGTTTAATTGAACTTCTGCTAATATGTGTATGTATATTTGTGAGGTCTGATTGATACTTGTCTGGTCCATCATTATCTAGAGTCTGGTGCACCTTTCCCTGGTTCATGTTGTTATTGATTTGATCGAGACTCTATGCACATCAGTTGGATTCAGCTTATGGCTCGGGTTTGACCTTGTGCTCACATGTCCCTGCAATTTTATCAAGTGTATATTGGTGTGCACGTCCTTGTGGCATGTATAGTGATACACTGTGCATGTCATAAGTTGTTCGTGTAGATGAATTCAAAATAAATTATGACGAACAACCCAAATAACTGAGGCAAATAACATTTTCAAAACACACTTTAATTTGCACTGCAAAATATTTTCTTTTTCAATTTTACTGTGTTAGTGTTTATTTTGCAAATAGTTCAGATGCTGGATACAAACTAGAATAGAGTTGAAGAACAAATACGAGTGAATGAGTGATATGTAGTGAGGTGAACATTGTATAGTGAAATTTGTGATGTAATCGAAATTGTATTGTAATTGAAAATATATATGTAGTGAGAGCTCAAATTTGTGCTATTCAAAATTGTAATAAAAATTTTGTGTGAATAAAATATTTGTTTGAATATGAATTCTGTGTTATTTATTTTATTCATCAAATAAAATAAAATAGTACAATAAAAATACATTTAAATGAATATATATATATATATATATATATATATATATGTTTATTATCATCAAAAAAGTCATATATTTGCATATTCAATAAGTATCATGGTCAATTGTAGTCAACTCAAAGTCAAAGTCTCCAGCCACAGCGGTATGGTCAATAATAAATGTTGTTATTGAACCAATGATTTATGTTTAGACTAATCAAGTTGAACGTGGACGATGTTGGATTTTGACCAAAACCAATTTTCATAAGTCCTAATGTGATATAGTGTTGACGAAGAGAATTGGTGCAAATAATCGTTACTATCGGGTACCGCTTATAATAGTAAAATTGGATTTTACCAAATAGATGTGTAAACGATAAATTCAGCCAAAATGTCACACCACTAGCTAAGGTGATGTGTAAACATTAATATTTGAATTGCTTGATATTAATTGTTAATTGAATTTACACCTTTGAGTTGCGCAACCATAATGACGAATACTCCGAAAACCACATGATATAATTAATTTATAATCGATATAAATTAATTAATATTTATGAAATATTAATTATTTATTTTATTTTATTTTATTTGTGTTCGAATGCCATTAGTATTTAATAAAAAGCATATATATAAAAGTTGTGTATATGCATATCGATATACGATATTGATAAAATATTTAAGTTGAATTTAAAGTGATTAATTACCGTATGTAGTCGAAATTTTGAAAGACTTCATGGGCCCTTTCTTGGCTGTCCATGCATGGTAAAAGAAGGGTGGATTTGATTATGATTTAATGAAGAATTAAAGATGGAAAGTTTCAAGGAAGGAATTGAAAAGGTTTCAATTGTTTCTTTAAAAACAAAATTTCGTTCATTCAATTTTTCCTGACAATTCATTTTTTCCTGTCTCCTTACCTTTTTCCCTTAACATCTGAAAATTCCATGGCTTTATGGAGAAAAAATTTCAAAAAAAATCATAACAAATCAAATAAAATAAATACAAAAGTGGCACTTTAGATTGTTGCAATTTCTAGAGATGATTCAATTGGATTGGGTTTATTCTTCATTCAATGTGTGATTTTTGGGCTGTATCTTAATTTAATTTTGTAATCTTATTTGATTATGTAATACATGATGTTAATACATTTTAGATCCCCATACACTACTTCTCTTTTGATTATATATTCGTCTTGTATGTATAACTTATATCCTAAACATTTACAACTAGTTTATATATGCCTGGGTTGCCCAATCTAATTTTCTTATTGGTTTGGATATTAATGTTTAAAAAATAAAAAACCATTTTGATTTGAAATAATTTTAATTGATTGATATAATTTTGTAACTTATTATATACATAAACATAAGCAAGCTATATGTGTTGATTACTTGAAATTATTTGAAAATTGGACACATATTTCGTATTTTTGTTGGTTTGTATGTAAATTCATTTGGTTGTTATTTACATATTTAAAAAAGTTGTTTCAATTCAAAATTCAAAGGTGGAATTTTTTGCAAAATCATAAACCTATATTGAATCCTTCATAAGTAAAAGCTAGCTTTTTATTTTTAAAATTTAAGTTTTAAAACGTATAAAATTACAAATTTTATAATTTTTGTTGTTTTAAATTTAAAACATTGTTTGCAATTATTTATACATGTATACATGTATCTATGTTATTTAAATTTAAATTTATAAATGGAATTTTGGTGTAAAATCATAAATTTAGTTTTAAATCCTTCTTAAGTTAAAACTAGATTTAAAATTATTAATTTTAGAATTCAAAACGTATGAAATAGTTTAACACTCATACACATATGTGTGTGTATCTATGTGTAGTTGTTATTATATGTATATTTACAATTTTTATTTTTAAATAATTTAAAATATATATGGACAACAAAGTCATATATAATGGGATAAATGTGTCTGTTGCGGTGTAAATTCCAACACCTGTATACGGTCACATTAGCCATGTACACATCATATTTGTTGCATGTGCAATTTACACATATAAGTGTATTTGATATGCTTATAAAATAAACTCATATAAATTAAATAAAAATTCCTTTAAACAAATTAAGTAAAATATTGCAAACTATTCATAAAAATAGTAAGTGCTATTTTTGGTTAATTGCACATTCATTACATTGATGACACACGGAATAGTTCGCGTATCAACAACTTGACTCTTCACTTGCCAAAATAATAATACAAAGAAATTAACTAATACACACGCATACTGTTTGTGCCAAAATTGGTCAATATCATGAAAGCAGCAGTGTATGAACACAAATCAGTAGTATATAATCATAGACCACATATCTAAGTAATGTGGAGGATAAAAAGTGTAGAATAATAAACTTAAAACAGAAAGAAATGGACAAAGACACAAGAATTAGAGTGGTTCGGCGTACTGCCTACGTCCACTATGAAGTAGTTTGCTTTATTGATCTTTCTTTTTTGTTTACAATTGATTTCAGCAAGTTACAGCGAATAACAATGATTTGCAGCAGTGAAATTCATTGGTAGCAGCAGCAATGGAGTTTAGATCTAGATCCGGCAGAGTCTGGGTGTTGGAGATCTCAAAGAAGAAGAAGACCCCTTTTCTGTTGGCTTTGGGGATCTATTTATAGGTGTAGGAGGCTGATATTTCGCTCAAATCTCGGGAGACCCTCTCTGGCACGTGACTAGGCCCGCACGCCCGAGCCCGTGAAGTTTCGGTCCGATCCGTGATCGATGCGAATGTATTTCGTATCGATCAAGATCGTGTCCGATGGAGTTGAAATTTGGCGTGGACATTCTTCAGCATGCACATAGTCTTCTGTCAAAATTCATAGCATTTGGACTTATAGGTTAGGAGATATGATCGACATGAATTGGGAACTTCCGTTGGCTATTCTGTTCGACTCGCTCTGTTCGACTTGCTTTCGTTCGACTCGGTGACGTGGCTCTTGAATCTCTGGATCACTCTGCCTTTGATGCTGTTTCGATCGAGTCATTCTAGGATTTTCACCCTGTTCGTATCGATGGTATTGCTTTGTTTGCATCGATAAAAGATGTGCAGTTCGCATTGATGTAGGTAGAAGTCTTCGAATGGATGCGAAGTGGAGCGAGTCGAAACGTGGCTCTCTGGTGGAGTCGAACTAGATGGAGTCGAACAATGGTTCTGTGAAGGATGTGGAGAGAGTCGAAGAAGGGCCCTCTGATGGAGTCGAAGTGGAGCGAGTCAAATAAGGCTCTCTAATGGATGTGACGCAGGGCGAGTCGAAGTAGGCACTCCGATGGATTCGAACTGAGCGATTCGAACAGAGGCTATTTTTTATCCAATTTTGCATCGATCGTAACTTGAGCATACGAACTCAGATTGACCTGAAATTTGGACCGTTGACTCTCAAAGCTTCGCTTGTTGTGTCATGTCAATTTATGCTCGATCCGGACTCGGAAAATATCTGTCGATGTCCATAGTGGGCCTGCGTATTACCGATTTTCTTAGACGAACTGCCTTAGGTTTCTAGTCAAGTTGTTGGTGTCACGGCCTTGCCAAAAGGCGGGATAACATTTGCCCCCGAAAACATCCCTTGTGGTTGGAAGATGTGTTTTGTAATGTCATGAGCTGGATGTTCGTATCCCGTTGATGACCTGCAAAGAAATTGATAGTTTTATTTGACCATGAATGACGATCGTTCGGGATCGTATGTCATTCGAGGTGATATATGACCGTTCGCGATCGGATGCCGTTCGCAGCGAATGGTGATCGTTTGCGGTCGGGGTGCCATTCGAGGCGGTTTGTGATCGTTCGCGGTCGGGTGCCGTTCGAGGCGAATTGTGACCGTTCGCGGTCGGGTGCCGTTCGAGGCGATTTGTGACCGTTCGCGGTCGGATGCCGTTCGAGGCGAAATAAGTGTGCCCGGGGAGGGACTTAGTATCATCAATGCCAGATTTCACGTTCGAGTGAGTTTCTGAACTGTTTGTGGTGGCGGTTTATCGCCATCTCAGAGCATGCCTGAGGACCATTCGTGATCCCTTACATGTGTAAGTGGCTTAGCCGTCATGGCATCACAAATGGCATACCTTTATTCAAAATGAGTTTTTAAACAGAATTGTTCAACAAAATCAAATTCAAACATCAGAAATGGAAAATAGAAGTAAAACAAGGACGTCAAAGTGCAAACACCTACACCGTTACGATTAGTAGTCGTATCAGAGCATGCCTGAGGATCGTTCGCGGTCCTATACATGTGTAAATGACTTAATCGTGTTGGTGTGGAGTTTGCTACTTATTCATCATTATCCCAATCAATTGATGACAAGCTGACGTCTCGATCCTGAGCCGTCCCCAGTAGGTGCAGGTGGTTGTTTCTCCTGTTCCACCGTCGTTGTTACCCTTTTTACATACTGCGATAGCAAACCATTCCGGATATGTCCCTTAACCTCATCTTTCAAGTGTCGGCAATCATTCGTGCTATGACCATTCAGCTCGTGGAACAAGCAGTACTTGTCTGACCTTCTTTCATTGTTGGTCGGATCCCTTCTCATTGGCTTTCAATAAGGAATCTACCCCCTGGTGTCCTGGTAGATTTGCTCCAAAATCTTATTCAACTCCGTATAGGAGGTGAATCTTGGTTTCTTCCGTGGTCGTGTTGGTCCACCATCATTATCCTGGGCCTTTCGTTTCCCTCTATCAGTTCCTGAATCTGTTTTAGGAGGATTTTCACCCTTGACTGCATAAACCTCGGTTCCTTCTACTTCCTCTCTTTCAGCATTTGCATCCTCTAATCGTAAAAATCCTTCAGCCTCATGATAAAATTCTCCTAGATCAATAGGGGGATCCCTCGTTAACAAATTCTTAAACTCTGTGCCATCTTCTACACCAGATACGGCTGCCATCAAAACCATGGATGGATCGGGTCGATCCATCGATGCTACTGCTGCATTGAATCGCGTCAGAAAGTTCCTCAAAGACTCCCCGGTTCTTTACTTTAGTGTTGCCAAACTCATCACATTTTTGGGTCTTGAAATGTGAACCCTGAACTGCCTCATGAACCTTTCAGTCAAATCGGTCAATGTTCGAATGGAACCGCTCTCCAGTTGTCTGAACCATAATGCTGCTATGTCTGCCAGGTAAGTGGGAAGCACCGGGCCATGACCTCCTCCGATGCCCTCAGCACTTCCATGTGCCTCATATACTTCGTTAGATGAACCGTAGGATCCGTCCTCCCATTATACGTGTCCAGTGTTGGTAACTTGAATTCTGGTGGATTCCTGGCTTGCCTGATCGTAGGAGCAAAGGGACTCCTGTTCACATCCTCCAGATCTCTATTCACTAGTCCGCCTCTCATGGCGCGTCTGACCATCTCAGCCAATCTGTCACTATCTCCAAGTTGTAGTCCTTGTCCATCGTTTCCGATTTGCCCCTCTAGTTTACGAGGGATTCCTGGAATCTGCTCTCCTGGTTGCATTCATTTCTCTGTCAATGCCGCGTTACGCAGTTCCACCTGGTACTCCGCCCGGGATTGGGCCAACATGCTCTAGGTTATTGCCCCCTAGCTCTGGCGCTGTGCCAGATGGTCCTGCTCTGTTCTGAACTCTGGTTGCCCCTTGATTTTGTGCTCCAAGCTGCCCAATCTGAAGAAGAAAATTATGGATCATTTCCTCTTGTCTTTTCATCATTGTCTCTATCTCATCCCGCGTAATGAAGATTGATGTCTGATTTGCACCTGAAGAAGCCTCTTGACTCCCTTCATGCTGACTTCTTTCTGGCCTTTGTCTTCTATTTGATTGCCTTGTCCTAGCTCTCCAGATCCGAATCTCTAAGCCTTCAAACTTAACTTCCAAACAATAGGATTCCTGAAGTATCCTTCTCAGTGAAAGCACCAAACTGTTTGCGCCAAAATTGGTTACAAACCCCGGATATCGTGAAAGCACCAGTGTATGAACACAAATCAGCAGTATATAATCACAGATCACAGATTCTAAGTAATGTGGAGGATAAAAAGCGAAGAATAATAAACTTAAAACGGAAAGAAATAGACAGAGACACAAGAATTAGAGTGGTTCGGCGTATTGCCTACGTCCACTATGAAGTAGTTTGCTTTATTGATCTTTCTTTTTTGTTTACAATTGATTTCAGCAAGTTACAGCGAATAACAATGATTTGCAGCAGTGAAATTCGTTGGTAGCAGCAGCAATGGAGTTTAGATCTGGATCCGGCAGAGTCTGGGCGTTGGAGATCTCAAAGAAGAAGAATACCCCTTTTCTGTTGGCTTTGGGGATCTATTTATAGGTGTAGGAGGCTGATATTTCGCTTAGATCTCGGGAGACCCTCTCTGGCACGTGACTAGGCCCGTGCGCCCGAGCCCGTGAAGTTTCGGTCCGATCCGTGATCGATGCGAACAAATTTTGTATCGATCAAAATCGCGTCCGATGGAGTCGAAATTTGGCATGGACATTCTTCAGCATGCACGTAGTCTTTTGACAAAATTTCATAGCATTTGGACTTGTAGTTTAGGAGATATGATCGACACGAATTGGGATCTTCCATTGGCTGTTCTGTTAAACTCGCTCTGTTCGACTCGCTTTCGTTCGACTCGGTAACGTGGCTGTTGAATCTCTGGATCACTCCGCCTTTGATGTTGTTTCGATCAAGTCATTCTAGGAGTTTTGCCCTGTTCTTATCGATGGTATTGCTTTGTTTGCATCGATAAAAGATGTGCAGTTCGCATCGATGGAGGTAGAAGTCTTCGAATGGATGCGAAGTGGAGCTAGTCGAAACGTGGCTCTCTGGTGGAGTCGAACTAGATGGAGTCGAACAGTGGTTCTGTGAAGGATGTGGAGCGAGTCGAAGAAGGGCCCTCTGATGGAGTAGAAGTGGAGCGAGTCGAACAAGGCTCTCTGATGGATGTGACGCGGAGCGAGTCGAAGTAGGCACTCCGATGGATTCGAACTGAGCGATTCGAACAGAGGCTGTTTTTTATCCAATTTTGCATCGATCGTAACTTGCTCATACGAACTCGGATTGACCTAAAATTTGGACCGTTGACTCTCATAGCTTCGCTTGTTGTGTCATATCAATTTAAGCTCGATCCAGACTCGGACAAAATCTGTCGATATCCATAGTGGGCTTCCGTATTACCGATTTTCTTAGATGAACTGCCTTAGGTTTCTAGTCAAGTTCTTGGTGTCACGGCCTTGCCAAAAGGCGGGATAACACATACATACAGGAGTATATTTGATATACTCTAATTTATGTAAACATTAAATTTGAAACTCCTTTTTGAACAATTTAAGTAAAATCGGATTTTACTTAAGATAATATTATATTGGATCTAATAACCCTTTAGACTTAATGTAAAGAACCCACCGCTATACCCATATTATTAAAGAACATTATAAATAATGTCATCTAATAATACGAAGAATACGGCTTGTTAAGGACGACCAAATATGAATATCACTTTAAACTAATACTGTCAGATTATACTTACCATTTTACTAAATCTCAAAAATAAAATTTGACGTGTTCATTCTCAGTTTAAAATAATAAACACATCGGTTTCTTAGAATCAGAACAGTATATCACATAAATAATAGTCATAGATCACACCGGAATAATAAAACATCATATACATATAAAAAACTGAGAGTCCATCAAATATAACACTAGACTCATATAACATACATCCGGTATAAATCTCTATCTCAGTATACATCTCATATATAGACACAAAACCATACATGAGATAAAATAAAGTTCCAAACGGTTTATCTCTCTACTAGCCTAACCATCCAAAGGTTTATCTTTCCTATAACCATAGAAGTCTAAGCCTGACCCAAGTATTATAAAATAATTGGGTCTGACTATCTTTAAATATTCAAAAAGGTGAGAACAAGATATAACACAAGAATATATGGCAAAGTAAATCCAAAAGTCCAAGATATAATAAGTCATGAAATTAATTTAACTCGGAATCCATCACAAGACAAAAGAATATATATTTATTTCACGAACATAGAATAGTCATAGAATCCAAATTTCCAAAATCCAAGAGATCATAATCCATACCGATCATAATGATCATCCATACCAATCGCAATGATTATACTCAGACCGTGGCAAATAAACAAACAAAGGTATCACTCATACCGATCCGATACCGAAGATTGTACTCATATCGGGAACATAAAATCATAGCTGATCTCAAGGATGTTCCATACCAATCAAGACGATCGTAGCAACCAAGACTCGAAGACTCTAGATTATTCATTACTATTATATATTTATGATTGTGAAGAAATCCATAAGTTACCTCTTAAGGATCCATCGGTCCCACCGAACACCAAAAAACAGTAAACTCTAAAGTGTCAAATACTATCACTTTTAGTAATTACAAGACCTTAACCAAAACGTCTCATACCGTCCGCTGAGATTCAAGAATTTACTAGAAGCTAGTAAATCTCTCTTATTACGGATATACAGGAAAACCTAAACTATATTCCCTTAAGGACTTATCAGTCCCACCAAACACTAAAAGAGAATTAAATCTAAGTATTAAATACTTCCTAATAGCAATCATAAGAATTTAACCGCGGCATCACATACTACCCAATGAAATTCGAGTATTCACTAATGGGCTAGTAAGTAACACTCAAACGTTCTATTCAATAAGTTGTACAATATTCGATGAGATTACTCGAGAGCATTTAAATCCATCGCTAACACTAAGTCAATTATTAGTACTCCCTAATTATAGAACTAAGGTTCTCAAAAAATTTATCTTATAAAAGTTTGTAGTATAGAAATCCAATATTATACTTTCTCATATAGGAAATGATTTCTAAATACATTCATTTATCATTAGATAAAATAAACCGTATATTCCATTTGATCTCAATATATTTATATATATGTGGTTATCTCAAATTCCATGAATTTATATTATTCACAAACCATATTCCAAAGACCATATATATAAGTAGCCATTTATTTTATAAAACCATATTTCTTACTTTTCTAAACCCATTTTGATATATATAACCATTTTATTTAGAAATAAATTAGTTTTATATTTCCAAAACCATATTCCAAAATTCCTAACCATTTATACCAGTAATACTTAATACATACATACATACATATATATATATATATATAACTATTTGTTTAAATCATTTATAAAAGGAATTTGATTAATTTAGAAACAAGTTTGAGAATTGTAAATTTAAATAAACTCTCGTTTATAAAATCATTTATATATATATATAATTGATAGATATAAGTTTATAATATTCCAAACCTTTGAATCAAAGTGATTCAAAGTCCATAGAGCACAAGAGAATTCACTACAAAAAAATCCTAGGTCGTCATAAGATTATAGCCATGAAATGATCCATACATTTCTAACTTTATATCATCTTGAATTCTATTTTATTGGTTAGCAAATCAATGGAATTGGATATCCAAAAAACTGCAACAAACATGCAAAGCACTAGAAACAACAATAAACAAGGCAATGGATGAAGCAAGAAACGGTGATCCGTAGGGGCATTACCAGGAGCTGAATTAGCTCCAGGCATTCTCCACCATTGCACCAATGATGCCCACCGGTCCGCCGATGGCGACATATTCTGGAGCTATTTCTAGTCCAGAAAACCACCCTGGTCGAGCTCTGGTGATGGAGATTTGATCCTAAGTCTTGAGTGATTGTTCTAAAGTGATTTTAGTATACATGCATCTATATAAACAACTATAATTGTTAACCCTATAAGAACATAAGGCTAAGGTTTTAGCAGTTCAGATGTTGAGCAATATGAAATATAAACAATACAAAAGATTGAGAACCACACAACTATAGATTCATCTAATTCAACACACAGCAAATATACTTTCACTTAGAGATAGTTGTGTGAGGTGAATTCACTTTACACTTCAGGTTCAGCAGCCCAAAACAACTACAGCAGCTTCTTATTACAAACAGCAAACCCTAGAAAATTATCTTAACTCAAACAAGCAATAACCAGAAATTAAACACTATAAATTGAAATAAATCATTCTAAAATATAGAATAGGTTATGAAATCAATACCTTAAATTTCTTAGAATTTCTAGCAATTGATTCTTCTTCTTACTTGTCGATTAGCTTCTAGGTTTTAAGGGAGCTGGGTTTTCTAGCTTTTGTTTTTTACTGAGTTTGCTAGAAAAAAGAACGTACATGAAATAGGAAAGGGAATTTTCTCCTAACTAAATGGGCTTGGGTGGTTAATGAACCAATAAGAAAATAATTCTTATTATTATTTTCTTAACACTTCTTATATTTTGTTAAATTTGCTAATACTTAATTTTCTAAAGCAAAATACCCAAGAACACAAAATAATAGCCCAAAAGCTCTTATAGGAAATTCCTAAAGGAAATTTCAACAAAGAACACTTTTTATATTTCATAATTAGCTAAAATCTCATTAATGTTTTTAAATGATTACAACACCTTAAAAACCCTAATATTACTAAATTTCACAATGATTTAAAATCAATCATTATAACAAATTATCTTTCTATAAAAAGAATAACTCCAAGTTAATAATTTAAATTCTCCAATTTAAATCATTATTTTATTTAATCAACCCAAAAATACGAGTCATTATAGACTCCCCCCTTAAAGAAATTGTGTGCCCCCAATTTCCCATTCAAGGAAAAGTCTATAAAATATTTTAAAAATTTATCTTTTGATTCTATCTTCGTTATTTAAATTTAACCGAACATCTCTAAAATAAAACATTGTCTTAACTAAACTCCATCAGTATAAAACAATAATTCAACACAACAATATTTACTAAAAAGTAAACATTTTATTCATTCACCAAATATTTAATTCATCAAATTTTCATAAACTTCCTATGATTATAAAGAATATTTAATTCAGTTTAGTATAAGTCATATAGTTATACCAAAATTCAAACTCATATATATATATAATCTCTTCTCTTGCTTTTTGCTTTACATAAGAACTTCTATAATCTCATTATCATTTTGTAAAGCTATATAAATTTGAAATATCTTCATTAATTTGCTATGCCAAATTCAACAACCATCACAAACAAAATGAAAATCAGCTCAAAATCATAACAGCCATCAAGCATACAAGAGATTTACGAACAGCACTTCGCATGTCCAATACTAGAGACAAGCGCTTCGCTTGTCTGCACAAATGACTGCTCTTCGCAAGTCTAACTAAGGCAAGCTCCTCACTTGTCAACATAAAAAACATCTACTCAATTAACCCCCTTGGAGTAAGAATGGGAAATAATTTAAAATTTTCCCTTTACTCCAAATATTTAACTCAAATTTCAAGATCTCAATTATTACTTCCAAATAATTCTTTTCAAAAATTTACATTTTCCCAAAAGAATAAAATTGCTTCTTATGGTAATTATTTATACCACTTCTTATTTAAATAATCCATCTCTCAGATTTCAAGTCGTTTCTTATTTTGAACTTCTAAAATTTTATTAACGCAATTATCTATATCTATTATGTTTAACTTCTTATAGACTAAAGGTCAAATATAAAAACTAACATCCAATTTTAAAATAGAGTGATATATACAACAAAGAAAAACATCACATACTATTTTTCTTCACATATAAATTAAAAAAATAAACGTCCATAATTTACAAATATCAAATTATTTAATTACATTACATTCCCATCTATTTATAGTGACTCACTTTGTTAAATGGCTGCGATGTTGATTGCGAATCAACATGGCCTCGCCACTGATCATGATATTGCGAAGGTTTGGTGGCTGCATATGCCATTTAAACTTAAGCAAAAAGTGCATTTTATAATTTTTATTATAATTTTCTAAGCCACTAAAAATTTTCAAACACATATATACTTTTGATAAATTTCTCCTCAATTTATTTTCCAAAGTATCTTTACATAAAATATTTTATTTTCATAAGTAATAATATTCAATTCTAATCATTTACTAAATTTTATTATCAAAACTCAAACTAATATTTCCTTTTAAAATATTGTTATTCTTTAAGATACTTGCTTTTAAAATATTACACATTTGAATACACACACACATACATACTTTTCACAAATATCCTTTTACTTCCAAAAGTTATTTAAATTTGCATATTAATATGTTTTTCAAAACATTTATCTCATTTTGAAATAATATTTAACTCATTCAAAATTCATTTTCTTCTTAAATATTATTTATAACTTGTACATAATTATTTATAATATTTCAAATATTATAACTCAAATTTACTATGTCGGACTGCCTCGTCAAAGGGTTTAGAATCCATATTGACACTGTGGCGTCCCACTTCTTGACTAGAATTCACAAAACACTCAACGGGAAATTTAACACAAAACAATTCCAAAATTTATAAATCTCTAGATTCTCATATAAATGAAAATCCACACATAGCAATTTACTAATGAAACCATCCATCCATGCATAAAACAATCAATCATACATAATTAAACAACCAATCACTATGCTAAGCGGAAACAATCTATCAGTTTCCACTACGCAACTCTAATTACAAATGGATCGGGATATTACAACACAACACATAACTTTTAAAATCATTTTATAAAAATAATTTGTATAGTAATTTAGAATTTTCACAAATACGTCCCAATGATTATTGCCAATAATTATTTTATATACCTATTCCTATATAGGTAATTGACATAAATATCTACCACACATCCCAAAGGATATGACTCTAAGTCATCTAGGCCTCAGATCTATGATATTATATTCTATAATGTTCTGAATCGGCTTTGATACCAAACTGTAACAATCCCACCACTATACCCATATTATTCAATAAATTATAAATAATGTCGTCAAATAATATGGAGAATACGGCTTCTTAAGGTCGACCAAATGTGAAGATCACTTAAAGCTAACACTGATACAATATACTTACCATTTTACTAAATCTATAAAATAAAATTTGATGTGTTCAGTCTTAGTTCAAAATAATAAACACATCGGTTTCTCAAAATCAGAACAGTATATCATATAAACAATAGTCATAGATCACAACGGAATAATAAACCATCATATACATATATAAAACTGAAAGTCTATCAAATATAACACTAGACTCACATAATATACATCTGGTACAAATCTCTAACTCAAATATACATCTCATTTATAGACACAAAATCCTATATAAAATAAACTAAAGGTCCAAATGATTTATCTCTCTGCTAGCCCAACCATCCAAAGGTCTATATCCTGTAACCTAAAATGTCTCGGCCTGACACAAATATTATAAAATAAACGGATCAGACTATCTCTAAATATCCAAAAGGATGAGAACATGATATAACATAAGAATGTATGGCGTAAGTAATTCCAGAAGTCAAAGATATAACAAGTTACGGAATTAATTTAACTCAGAATCCATCACAAGACACATGAATATTTATTTATTTCACGAGCACAGAATAGTCACAGAATCCAAATTTCCAGAATCCAAGAGATCTTAATCCATACCGATCATAATGATCGTCCATACAATTCACAATGATTGTACTCAGACTATGGCAAACAAACAAACAAAGGTATCATTATACCGATTTGATACCAGAGATCGTACTCATACTGGGAACACAGAATCACAACTAATCTCAAGGATAGTCCATACCTGTTATCTAGGTTTTTAACCCAGTAGAATTCAAAGGAAGTTGGAACAGCTTTGTCGAGTCTGAATAGCTCAAGAGCCAACCAAAAGGACTAGAAGAACCACCCAAGAAGGATTAGAGAAAAAGCAAGCAAAAACATGCTAAGGTGATGGATCGCTAGCGATCCATAAGGTTAGCTCATGAGTCCACCAATCCTCTTGCATCATGATCCATAGGTATTCTAAGAATGATGGCTAATTTTGATGGAACTCCAAGCTAGTTAGATCGAGAAGTGAGCATTCGTCTAATTAAATCAGCAGTCCAATGTAACCAACGTACGGATCATCATCAAAACAAGGCAACAAGCTATGAAATTAGATAGAGAACACCAAGACGAGGCAACAAATGCAACCCAAAAGACGAAGTCCAAAAATCCACTAAGTACATGGATCGCTAGCGATCCATGCTCTATGGATCGCTAGCGATCCATATGACCGTGCCAGATTGCCATCGAGTTTAAAGAAAAGGATGATAAAAAGCATCCCAACTAGTTGAATCATCAACGACCCAAAAGCTATAGATTGCTAGCGATCCATCAAATTGATTCGACTTTCCGTGAAAACTTTCAGTGCACCTTCATACGATCGTTTGCAAACATCTGCCAAGAGGGCCCAGCCCAATAGCTCTCCAACCCCTATAAATACAATCCTACCTGCAACATGAAGGGGATCTTCTGGACTGCCTGCTAGAACTCTGCATAAACTATTCTTCACTCTTATCCACTCACATAATAGTCATCTAAAGGATTCAATGTGATTCTCCAGTGAGCTCTAACACTGATGACTTGATCTAACTTACAAGACCCAATCAAATTGTAACCAGATTCAACTTGTAATTACAGTCGATCAATAACAAAAGTTATAAAGTGGACGTAGGCTTCGTTAACTGCCGAACCACTATAAGAATCTTCTTGTCTCTTTGTTATTTATGCTCTTTTTACATTTATTTTCTATATTATTGTTCTGTAAGAACAAGGCTGGTGCTTTCACACTCAATCTTGGGTGTTGATCCATTTTTTGGGTTAACATTTTCGTGCTTTCATTGAGAGCCCAACTCAGGCTTAGATCTAGTTATCTACTTTGGATCAGATAGGTTCAGAAGTTAGATCCTCAATCTCTATTTAGAAGATTTTATGTTGAGAATCAATGGCTCCAGGAAAAAAGAGAACTACCTTCGGAAGATCAATGGAAGCTACCATTGCTGAAGAAGAAACAAGCCCTCAGCAAATTAAAGTCAACAACCCCAACAACCTGCTGTTAGGAGCCAACTCTGGAGATCAGGTTCCAGGATCCTCCACATAGCATGAAGTTGTGACTAAGGGAGAATTGAACAAGATGGTTGATGAAATTAACCATAAAATGGCAAACAATCAATAGGCTCTTGTGGAAAAGATAGATGCTCTTTTAGCGCTCCAATCATTAATTACTCCTAGAACGGTGCCTAATGTCGTGGCTGATACGGAGCAAGAGCATTCTTACGTTTCTGGCTTGAACGGAAGAAACAGAAGGCAAAAGCAAAAGGAAGCAATGGGTAAAGCTCCAAGAATCATGATGGAAGAAAATGTTAACACTCTACCTACCACAAAAGCACCTGCTTCAAACCCGAACTTAGGGGTGAAAACACCACAGGAGGATATAACGATGGCTCTCTCTAACTCTGAAGATGACAAATAATTTGAGAAAGACAAATTGGATGAAAATGCCAACGTGCAAAATGCTAGAAGAAGCTCTAAAACCTGTGCCACAGCATAGTGCCAAGCAATGTACGAGGAATTGCTACTCAAACGCTACTCCTAGAGGCAGGAGAACCAAGAAGATATGATATAGACCGAGATAGATTATATGGCCAAGTTCCCATGGTATGTTGTGACCACTCCCAACTGACCAGCTTCCAATCCCATCATGGATCTCACATCGTCAAATCATGAATAGTTGTCGTCGAAAATCATCAAAAATCGTCGAAATGGTTGTTAAAAAACTCACTCTAGGGTTGACTCGAGGTCGAACTCGGGTAATCGCCTATTTGACTCGAAGCGGATTCTGAAAGTTCTAACTCGAAGTCGAACTTGGATAATCACCCATTTGACTCTAAGTAAACCTAGGAAATTCTGGCCCGAAGTCAAAATCGGGTTAAACCAAGATTTTCTCTAAGCAAACATGCAAATGGCTCCAAGCAATGTTTGTCACTAACCCAGCACTTCAAATTTTGTGACTCCAAGTGAACGATGTGCTGACACCAAGAAAATAGCAAATTTTCTCGGGTTGGACTCCAAGTAAAATATCACTGATCCATCAATGTAGATCCATCATCTTTTGCCCATAACTCGAACATGCGAACTCCAAATTCCTTAAAATTTGGAATGCAACCTTATGGGACCTTCTTTGTCACCCCAAACCGATCTCACCTAGTTTGAAAATTTTGGGGATTGTCGCTGATCCATGATTCCATCTAGCCTTGTCCAATCATTCAATCGGCATTTCCAATCATTCAAGCATAGGACAATCATGCATATATCATTCTCAAGCATCATAAACAACCATAACTTGAAAATGGACCGGTCTGACAACGATTAGAGCATCTTCCCCAATCGAAACCCATTTCATTGAAGCCGTTCAATGTGTAGAATATCCAAAGAAATTTATCATGCCAACAATAGCTTTTGTATAACTATACAACTGATTCGAAATTGCTTTTTTTACAGGTATGACTAGCATATGGACGAAGTGAGGGCGATGGATGCAGTCTACTACAAGGCCCTCAAGAATCATTAAAGGATGAAACAACTTACTACCCTGGAAGAATTCTATGGGAAGACAAACCGGTTGTAAAGACTAGAAGTAGTCCAATTGGAAGAAGGCAAACCCAGCAATTTGCCAAAGAACATACCAAACGGCGAAGGAGCTACGGGACCTCAGGGACCTTTTGCCCAAGCAAGTCTACTAAGAACCAGTTGAAAAGCGCCCCAACTAACTGACGAAATCAGACGAAAGGATGATTATCAAATAACAGTCTAGCTAGCTAGCAACTAAGGAATGAGGAAGCAACCTAAAGCGAGGCCTTCACATCCATCCTTGTTTGCTTTCATTTTCCAAATGAGTCATACCTGGACATTGAAGGCATTGTAGACAGCACGGTGAAAGAAATGCTTTTAAGCCCTCGACGAGTCATGTCGATCCCCCTTCTGAGAATGGGTGTTGCTTTGGTAGCGTTGAGAAGTCTTGTCCAAAGGATCATCAAACAAACAGATCAAACCCCTTAGTCTCCAAGAACCAATAAAACTGTATTCCCGCGAGCTGAATCCCAAAAACCCCTCTTGAAGTTGATGAATCATTGCTTTAAGACCACTGGCCGTCGGACACACGACCTAAAACTCTTCTTGGAGTTGATGAATTATCGCTCTAAGGCCATCTAGTCGTCGAACATCCGACCAAAATTTCTCTCAGATTCGATAAATTACCATTCCAAGGCTGTCTAGTCGTCGGACATCCGATCACAAAAACTCCTTCATGAACTAAAGCATCATGAAGGCGAACTGGTAGATCAGCGGTCACCTGATCCAAAAAATCCTTCATGAACGTGAAGGTCTTTTATGAAGTAAAACGTCGTGAAGGTGAAATGGTAGATTAGTGGTCATCTGATCCAAAAAACCTTTCATGAATGTGAAGGTCTTTCATGAACTAAAGCGTCATGAAGGCGAATCGGGAGATCAGCGGTCATCTGATCCAAGGTCTTTCACGAACTAAAGCGCCGTGAAGGCAAATCGGTAGATCAACGGTCATCTTATCCAATAAACCCTTTGCAAACGTGAATGTCTTTCACAAACTAAAGCGCCGTGAAGGCGAACCGGTAGATCAGCGGTCATCTGATCCAAAAAACCCTTTGTGAACATAAAGGTCGTTCATGAACTAAAGCATCATGAAGGTAAACCGGTAGATCGACGGTCATCTGATCCAAAAAACCCTTCGCGAACGAGAAGCTCTTTCATAAGCTAAAGCATCGTGAAGGCGAACCAGTAAATCAGCAAAATTTATGTACGACTGATATCCATGAAGGTAAATTGGAAGATCAGCGATCATCTGATCCAGAGCCCCCTGAAGTTAACGAAGTCATGCTCCGGGGTCATAAATCGACAATCATATCTGTCGTTCCGCATAATTAACGGAATCACTTCCAATGACCAACGAAACAAACAGTGATGAACTCCAGAGCTTCAAAGTCGCTCAAATGAAGTAAGCCAAAACTGAATCGACATTGTGGTTAATCAAAGGCTGACTCAAATCAAGCCAAGACTTAGAACTCGGAGAACCGCACCCATTGGACTGGGCACAACCAGAAGAGCCGTGGAGAGTCCCTGGGTACAGTTCAAGTGCGCCAACAGCCCTATGGTATGTGGGGGCACCGTACATACTTGAATAGCCACAAGGAAGGCCAAGGCTAATCATACCACGATTCTATTATGCTCGATCAAAAATTCTAGCATTCTGACAACTATGAACTTAACGACCTAGCTAGCACAACAAACAAAATAGAAGCATAATACTTGCTTACTTCTTCTCAACTCCTCCTTTACCATCCTTGGTGACCAGATCCTTTTCCTCTTAGAATGTATGTCAGTTGAAGACTAGTTCTCTAAAGGTAGTTTGGACCAAAAACTAAGAGTCTTGTCCCCAAACTCCCATAGCACTTTCTTTATAACCATATCCATGCAGTCGGTTGTAGATCTCTCCACCATGGCAATCTTATTTATTTGGTCGTGCATATCTTCCCGAAATACGGGAGGATTGTCCAAGCCATGGTTACCTGATTCAAAAACCAATTATCTCTTAGAACTGACGAAACCGCATTCCAGCGAAGTCAATTCACCGAATTGATAGAAAAACTCGATCCTTACCTTCTAAGAACTGATATCGCTCCTTCAGCACCTGGAAGGCCCAAACCATTGTGTGCATCCCATAAGCCGTGCACTCCGCCATGCATCACTTCTTGCATCATGGAACCACACCCTCGAAGCATGAACTCCTCACGTTACCTGAAGATTGACAACATTAAAAAATTCCAAACCATTTTGAGTCGACGGGTCGTATCGATCCCATAAGTCGCGAATTTTGTAAGCCGCGCACTCTCAAAAGCCACGCATTTAGTAAGTCGTGCATTTCGTAAGCCGCACGCTCTCAAAAGCTGCGCATTTTGTAAGCCACGCACTTCGTAAGCTGCGCACTCTTAAAAGTCATGCATTTCATAAGCCGTGCAAGCACTGCTTGATGTTGCTTTGGCATCATCAGCAAACCGTTAAAATTTTCTACGTACTGATGTTGTCCTGACAACACCAGGAAACTTGTTTGTTGCAGGATTAATAGGGATTAATTCCCGCTACCCAAAAGAACTAACATTGCTCCGGTAGTGCCGTAAATTTCACAAACCAAGAAGTCGACAAAGAATTATGATCATTGACCAAAGTTAATGTACAAAATGTCTAAATTCAAGACATCCAAGTCACGAGTTCCTAGAGATAGGAGCTGCAACGTACCTTTGATTGGGGGCATCTATGGAGCCACCCAGAACATCAAGTCTCACATCAATTATTTAGAATAATCAGCCCTATGGACTGAGGGGCACATAACATATTAACACTTGGTCAGGACATAAAATCGCTCCAACTTGCAATAAAAGGAGGAACTTACCGTCGTCCATAGATAGACGACGATGGAAGGCATTTCCAGAATCAAATCATCAACGCACAAGTTTTCAAAGACAGAAGTAGGTGCTTAACTGAGATCTCAAACCCTAACTTGCAAAATACCAGCTGTTATCCGAAGACAGATAACGGCAAGGAGAGAACCCATGAAATCGAGCAGCTAAACCATTGATTCCCGAAGATTGGAACCGACAAATAAGGTTGATATCCACAATGATGCTACCAGCCCAGCATTAAGCAGATGGCCTGAAACAAGCAAGGTTAAGTGTGACAGATTCAAAACAAAAACTACCAAACTCTACCGGTCCATGATCAGGATAGGAATGAGCATAGTCGTACCGGAGGCAATGTGATGACTCACTCTTTAATTTCTAATTTTCTATAAGAACCTGAAATTTGACACCTAGAAATGAAGGGTTCCGCCTAGAAATGAAGGGTTCCGCAGATAGAAGTCCGAACATAACAAAAACCGGTTGGAGGAAATTCGATTTTTTGTGAATAAGAATAACTATGGAATTGGTTGGGCAACATCCTTACATCTCCAAGGGTAATACTTTATGGTTATAAACAAAGCTAGGCAACGGAAATGCCTGGGACTCTCATCCTTTGAGAACATAGCGTATCTCGAAGTTAAGCAACATTGAGAAAATAACCACATTTAGTTAAAAGGAATCTACTCAACTCTACAGGATCAGATGAATGATTCAGTCCTTACCAACATGACTTTAACACTGCCCGAAGACAGGCAACACTAAGAAAATACTTCTATAATCCAATCATCGAAGTGCTATTTTTCAAAGACCGAAATTAGTACCTAACTGGACTAAAAGTACCACTAAATCGATGGGGAAAGTTGATCCCAACCTCCCGAGTATCGGCGTTGCCTCGGTAATGCCAAGGCCTTCTCTTATTTTCTAAGTATCGATGCTGCCCAAGCAACGCCGAGAAAATTTTCTATTTCCTAAGTACCAATGTTGCCCCGGCAACATCGGGAAACTTTCTACTCACTAAGTAGCGGTATTGCCTTGGCAATGCCGAGAAAAGTTTAATCTACAGGTTCGATGAGAAACACTCATTGTAGTAAACCATCAATGCACTAGCTTCCGGAGATAGATCTTCGTCCTCAACTGAGTTTCTACCCTTGTCTTTAGAAAACCACTGTTGCTTGAAAATGAGCAACAACAAGAAGACACAACCTTCCATAGGTTAGCCGGATGGTTCAACCTTTCATCACAGGAATAAGCCACTGCACAGGAATAAAGCAGCACCGAAGGGAAATTCTAGGATTGAACTGCTTGTGCGCTAATTTCTAGGGATGAAAGCCAGTGCATAATCGAATTTCCTAAATTCAACATAAAAATAATTTAGATGCAGCCAAAATATAGGCAGCCTCAAGGAAATGTTGCTTGGAACCAAGCAACTGGGTTATCAATTCCCGAAGACTGGAATTGGTATATGCACAGAACTTCTGTGACGACAGCAATCAAGCAAAGCATGCACAACTAAGGACATGTAGGGACAATCATGAATGTTGGAGCTAAAACCATCATACTTCCTCAATCCTAGAATAGGATTGAGAGCCAGACCAGGGTTAATCGAATGTATTGCCCAAGAGGCCTAGTCTTTTGAAAACATATAGACCTAGTATTAAGAGAAATCAGCCATATGGACTAGGCAGATACACCAACAATTTGTTGAAACGAACTCAATTGAGCATAAGTAGGGATTAGCTATATAACTGTCTAGACCAAGCAACCTCATAATTCTGAACAAAGCTATGAAATAGAATTTACCGAAATGACCATAGAAGTATTGCTTATATGTATAGAATTACGATAAATGAGTATGCTGCACATGAACACAAGAGGTGCAACAACGAGAAAAAGCAATGCTCGGAATCAAGCAATTAAACCAATAGGCCCCGAAGACAGAGACTATTTTGCAGGTTAATTCCGAAAAACGCAACGGAAGGATAATCGCAATCGAACAACTCATGTGCTAGTTTCCAAAGACTGAAACGGTGCCTGATTGAAATTCAACTACAACTCTACAAGAGAACCATGCCTTGTAATTTAGCTATAATCAATCGTGCCAATATGATAGGAATAATAAGCGAAGCCTAAGTTGCAAAGGACCCAGCTTCTGGAGGAGTGGAATATCCTCTGCTAGACTAAAGATTGGATGACCGAAAAGTCATTTTCAACAACAAAACTTGGCATTCAACCATGTCGAGTATGTTTTACTTTAAATAGTATCCTTGTATAACTAATGCTCGGAATCAAAGGAAGTCGACATATGTTGACCAGTCGGGTTCTGAGCGTTGACCGGGGCAGATGCAGTGTGTTATCTAAATAAGAAGAGTCCAGTATCCCGAATACTGCAAATAAACAATCTAATATAGACAGCTTGCTTCATTTGAAAAACAATCCATATTGTCCTTTGAAATTATCTCTTCCACACTTACCCGTTATCGATCAACGATCGATAACGGAGCTGCTGTCCGAAGCGACGCGGGAAGCTTTTCTTTTCAAGATCGCTGGAGTACAGAAATGGGAAGAGCGATACGATTGATTCATCCACTATATCCGATTTTGGAATAAATCGTCACATGGAATTCAAAATACATCGATGGGAACTTAACCAAGTTCTTGAAAAGGAAAAGTTAAAGACAAAGAGCAAGATTTTGCTCCAGAACAGCGTACAATCATTAAAGACAAAACTTAGCTTCACTGTAGGTCGAGTTAAAACTATATAGGTCAACTCCAAACTAACATCATTCACCCACTTACCGACCTAAACCCTTGTGTAAACTACGGAGCAAAGATTACACCATCAATACTAGGAATTGAAATTCAGATCGAAATTAAAAAATGAACGGCTATCAGAAGTCAGTCAATTGAAAACAACATGTTGAGATGGACTCCAATGATTCACTAAAATTCATAGAATAATGATCTGAAACTTGTCTTATTCCAAAGCACACTTTGTTTCCAAAGAAAGCATACTCTGGGGGGCAAAGGTTATCCGGGTTTTTAACCCAACGGAATTCAAAGGAAGTCGGAACAGCTTCGTCAAGTCAGAACAGCTCAAGAGCCAACCAAAAGGACAAAAAGAACCAACCAAGAAGGATCAGAGAAAAACAAGCAAACACATGCTAAGGTGATGGATCGCTAGCGATCCATCTCCTATGGATCGCAAATGATCCATAAGGTTAGCTCGTGGGTCCACCAATCCTCTTGCATCATGATCCAATAGGTATTCTAAGAATGATGGCTAAGTTTGATGGAATTCCAAGCTAGTTAGATCGAGAAGTGAGCATTTGTCTAATTCAATCAGCAGTCCAACGCAACCAGCATATGGATCGTCATCAAAACAAGGCAACAAAACTACGAAATTAGATGGAGAACACCAACATGAGACAACAAATGCAACCCAAAAGACAAAGTCCAAAAATCCACTCAGTACGTGGATCGCTAGCGATCCATGCTCTATGGATCGCTAGTGATCCATATGAATGTGCCAGATTGCCATCGAGTTTAAAGAAAAGGATGATAGGAAGCATCTTAAGTAGTTGAATCATCAGCGACCCAAAAACTAGGGACCGCTAGCGATCCATAGTCCATGGATCGCTAGCGATGCATCAAATTGATTCGGCACGCTGTGAAACTTTCAATGCATCTTCATATGATCATTTGCATTCATCTGCCAAGAGGGCCCAACCCAATAGCTCTCCAACCCCTATAAATACAATTCTACCTGCAACATGAAGGGGATCTTCTGGACTGACTGCTGGAACTCAGCAGAAACTATTCTTCACTCTTTTCCCCCCACATAACAGTCATCTAAAGGATTCACTGTGATTCTCCAATGAACTCTAAGACTGGTGACTTGATCTAACTTATAAGATCCAATCAAATTGTACCCAGATTCAACTTGTAATTGCAGTCAGTCAATAACAAAAGTTACAAAGTGGACGTAGGCTTCGTTAACAACCAAACCACTATAAAAATATTCTTATCTCTTTGTTGTTTATGCTTTTTTACATTTATTTTCTATATTATTGCTATATAAGAACATGGATGGTGCTTTCACACTCAATCTAGTGTGTTGATCCATTTTTTTGGTTAATAATACCGATCATGACGACCGTAGCAACCATGACTCGAAGACTCTAGATTATTCATTGCTATTATATATTTATGATTGTGGAGGAATCCATAAGTATACCTCTGAAGGATCTATCAGTCCCACCAAACACCAAAAGATAATAAACTCTAAAGTACCAAATACTATCACTTTTAGTAATCAAAAGAACTAAACCAAAACGTCTCATACCGTCTGTTGAAATTCAAGTATTTACTAGAAGCTAGTAAATCTCACTTATGACAGATATACCGGAAAACCTAAACTATATTCCCTTAAGGATCTATCGGTCCCACCGAACACCGAAAGAGAATACAACCCTAAAGTGTTAAATACTTTGTAATAGCAATCACAAGAATTTAACCAAGACGTTACATATTACCCGGTGAAATTTGAGTATTCACTAATGGGCTAGTAAATACCACTCAAACGTTCAATTCAATAAGTTGTACAATATTCGCTGAAGCGTTACTCGAGAGCATTCAAACCAATTGGTAACACTAAGTCGATTATTAATACTCCTCATGTTATAGAACTAAGGCTCTCAAAACATTTATCTTATAAAAGTTTATAGTTTAGAAATCCAATATTATACTTTTTCATGTAGGAAATGATTTCTACATACTTTATTTATCGTTAGATAAAAAATAAACCATATATTCCATTTGATCTCAATATATTTATATATATGTGGTTGTCTCAAATTCCATAAAGTTATATTATTCGCAAAAACATATTCCAAAGACCATAGATATAAGTAGCCATATTTTATAAAACCATATTTCTTACTCTATGAACCTATTTTGATATATGTAACCATTTTATTTAGAAATAAATTAGGTTTATATTTCCAAAATCCATAACCATTTATACTAGTAACACTTAATACACACACACATACATACATATGTATAACTATTTGTTAAAATACTTTATAAAAGGAATTATATTAATTTAGAAACAAGTTTGAGAATTGTAAATTTAAATAAAATCTCTTTTATAAAATCATTTATATATATATATGTGTGTGTGTGTGTGTATATAATAGATAGGTATAAGTTTATAATATTCCAAACATTTGAACCAAACTGATTCAAAGTCCATGGAGCACAAGAGAATTCACTACAACAAAATCCTTGGTCATCACAATATTATAGCCATGAATTGATCCATATAGTTCTAAATCTTTATCATCTCCAAATCTATTTTATAAGTTAGAAGTCAATGGAATTGGACGCCAAAAGGACCACAACAAACACGCTAAGCACTAGAAACAACAACAATAAACAAGGAAATGGTCAAAGCAAGAAAAGGCGATCCGGAGGGGCTTTACCTGGAGCTGAATCAGCTCCAAGCATTCGCCACCAGTGCACCGGTGGTTCCCATCGATCCATCAGTAGTGATGTTTTCTTGAGTTGTTTCAGCTCCAGCTCCCTAGTCGAGCTCTGGTGATGGCGATTTGATCCTAAGTCTTGAGTGATTGTTCTAAAGTTATTTCAATGTACATGCATCTATATAAACAAGTATAATTGTTAACTAAATGAGATCATAAGGCTAAGGTTTCCGCAATTCAGATGTTGAGCATTATAAACAATACAACAGATTGAGAACCACACAACTATAGATTCATCTAATTCAATCAGACAGCGAATATAATTTCATTTAGAGATAGTTGTGTGAGTTGAACTCACCTTTACACTTCAATTCAGCAGCCCAAAACAACTACAGCAACTTCTTATTACAAACAGCAAACCCTAGAAAATTATCTTGACCCAAACAAGCAATAACCAAAAATTAAACACTGTAAATTGAAATCAATCATTCCAAAAGATAGAATAGGTTATGAAATCATTGCCTTAAATTTCTTAGAATTTCTAGCAGTTGATACTTCTTCTTACTTGTAGATTAGCTTCTAGGTTGAGAGCTTGGTTTTCTAACTTTTGTTTTAGTTTACTGAGTTTGCTGGAAAAAAGAACGTACATGAAATAGGAAGGAGAATTTTCTCTTAACTAAATGGGCTTAGGTTGTTAATGAACCCAATAAGAAAATAAATTTTATTATTATTTTCTTAACACTTCTTGTATTTAGTTAAATTTGCTAATACTTAACTTTCTAAAGAAAAATTCCCAAGAACACAAAACAATAGCCCAAAATCTCTTATAGAAATTCCTAAAGTAAATTTAACAAAAAACACTTTTTATATTTTATATTTCATAATTAGCTAAAATCTCAATAATGTTATAAATGATTACAAGACCTTAGAAACATTAATACTGCTAAATTTCATAATGATTTAAAATCAATCATTATAAAACAAATTATCTTTCTACAAAAAGAATACAAAATCCAAGTTACTAATTTAAATTGTCCAATTTAAATCATTATTTATTTTATTTAATTAACCAGAAATTCGTTGTTACACTTCATATTCCCAAATGACCCTATTGGAACTGGGCCAGCCCGTAGGGGAGTTAAAGGGTAAATTTCAATCCTTTTGGATCTTCATTGGACCTATGTAGTCTAAATTCATTTAGAACTTTTCTATATTTTATTTTCAACAAAATGTTCATCTTATTATAATTATTTAAAGCTTACTTGATTTAATTATAAATTGTTTGTGTTCTTGTTTTTTATTTATTTGATGGGCGCATCAAGTGTGCTTATATGTGAATGTGTAAGTGTTACATTAGAATGTATGCGTAGCAAATTTGAATGTTTTAGGTTTTGGGATTTACACCACAAAGGTCGCATATTCCCTCAATATATGTCTTTGTCGTCCAAAGAAAAAATAATAAATGTTCATATGTATATAGATGTAAATATATGCGTATGAAAGATATAGAAAGCAATCTAAAATTGGCTTTAATTAAAAAGGTATATTACATTACTTTTAAACTAATTTTGTAAACTTCAAAATTTACTCATATACACATACAGTGAAGTTCACATACATACATATACTTTTATGTATACAAATTAAACTAATATTTTGAAGAAACAACACAAAATTATACTTAACTAATTTACAATTCAAAACCATACTTTCAAAGAAATATGGCTGGCTATGAGTCCAAAAATTAAATTTAAGAAACAAATCAAGGGAAATTCAAAGGTTTCCTTTTTTACTTTTGGGAACAAAATATGAAATTAAAATTCAGTTAATTTACATGTAAATAATACTCAAATTATTTTAAAATATTTATAAAACATCCTTCAATCCATAACTTTCTAATATGTTATATGATCCATTAATATCATGCTTTTAAAATTTTATTTAAACAATGTTTTTTAAATTAAAAGGGTTAGACGAATTTGGCATATATGAATTCATAACAATCAGATCTAGATCTAAACTACATGTGTACATTATGACCAAACAAAAGAGAACGGGAGAGAATCTATAATTGATATTATTAACATCACATGGGTAATAGATAAAAGGGAAATCAAATTCAATGCAGTGACAAAATAAATGATTCAGAAGTAGAACTTTGATAATCATATGTAACCCAAAAAACATACAAGGAGATGAAATAGAAGATGTAGAGAATTACAGGCATGTGAACATGATAATTTACATATAAATAAAAAAAATTACCATTCAAATGAAGCCTAGAGAATACACCTTAAATGAAGAAGAATTCCTATATTCTACAAATTGATCTCTAAGTCTGCAATTTTCTAGAGACAACCACCTTTTCCTCTTTTGTTTTCTTTGAATTTTGTTTTTAAATTTTTATAAGCTTATCCCCATGGTCTTGACCTTGAGAAGGGAAGATAAGAGTGAGGGAGACCAAATATGACAGAGAAAAAACTTTATTAAAGAAGGAAATAAATGTGGCATCAATATATGTTGATTCCTCTCCTTTTAATAATGTTTTGTTTTCATTTGAAAACAAAAGACCCCCCCCTTATTCCTCAAAGTAAGGCCAGCCATTATGTGGGCTATTTGGGCTCCAAAACATTCTAAAAACCAATTAGTATTGTTCTCATTTAAATCCTATTTAAATTTCTCGTCGATATTGTAAACCCATACGTGCGTTTATAACCGTTGTATACACATTAAATTTAATACTAATGGAAATCAAATAAGAATTTTTTTTAAATTAATATTTCATAAATATTAATTTATTTAAATCCTTTTTTAGTATTTATTTTGTTTAAATCAAATTTAAATATTCTACCAATATCGTATATTGATATGCGCGTTTATAACTTTTATTTATGCACCCTAATAAATACGAATGGAATTCAAATGAGTTAACTAAAATTTAATAATTAATATTTCATAAATATTAATTAATTTAATTAATTTTCAACTATTAAAAACTAACTAAATCGTACGGTTCGTTCGGAATCTTCGTCATTTCGATTGTGTGACTCATATGTGTAAATTCAATCAGCGATTAATATTAAACAATCCAAACATTAGCGTTCACACATCACCTTAGCTAGTGGTGTGGAATTTTGGTTGAATTTATCGCTTAGATGTCTTTTGGTAAAATCAAAATTTATTTATTATAAATGTTACTTACTAGTGACAATTATTTACACCAATTCTCTTCGTTAAAACTATATCACTTTGGACTTATGGAATTTGGTAATGGTAATAATTCCAATATCATCCATATTCAACTTTATAGTTCAAACACAAAGTCCTTAGATCAATAATAACAGTTATTATTAACTGAACTTCTTTGGCCGGAGATTTGACTTTAAGTTGATTTTAGATGACTTTGATACTAACCTTATATAATTAAGGAGACGAATCCTCTCTTGAATAGGGTTTCACTTCAAATACTTTCACTCGATCCAACTATAGTCGTTTGATGGACGTCGTGCCATGAATTAACTATAATCAAAGTGGAGCTTTCATATTGAAGATCAACAATACTCTCAAGTCAAGAGAACTGTGTAAATTAGTCTTTTTGATATTTTTAATTTGGCCTTAGTTATATTAACCAACAGAATACAATCGAGTGAGTCATTCCATAGTTATCCAATAACTATTAGTATGTAACCCCTTGGTTCCCCCAGAGCCATGAGTAATACACTACCCAACATTTAGAGAGCATTAGTCTCAACGGATGCATTAATGCCTAATCTTGATACATCTTGAATAGGAATATTTGAAATGATGTGCTTATCATATTATGATATAATACTCATGGTTACAACTATTTGTAACCGTTATCACAAATACATCGTTTATGGACTTTCTGACATGTATACTTAAATTAACTAATTAATTATTTATAACATTTTATAATAGGTATATAACAAAAGGATACACCTTTTATTTTGAACAAGATTGGTTATCAAGTAAGATTTATGTTACAAATTACATAATTGCCCCTAAGACATACCCCTAACTTTATCAAATCCAAAATAGGAATTTTTGAAATGTACCTATTTCACACGGTAACGACTGGCCTGGTCCCTTCAATGGCATCAGAGCCTAATGGTTTACGTGGTCTAAATTAGTAGTGTTATGGCTAATTGATTAAAGCCTATTCATTTAATAGGGTGCCTAGAAAGATGGTGTCTAAGGTTGGGTTCGGGTAACAAGTATTCTGCCCTATATAGCTACTGGCTTACCCGAAGGATGAAGTAAGTCCAAAGGTTATCCCTAATATAAAGGTCCTAATTAGTTTTAGGCATTGGACTGATTTTTATAATTAAGTTTGCAAAATAAAAAAAATATTTTAAATTTAAAATGTTAAGCTTAAAATATAAAACGAAATTTTATGGAAGTTATAAACTTATTTCAAAATTGTTTTGAAAATAAATTAAATAATTTTGAAAATTAAATTAGTCAATTAGATTAAATAAATAATTAATTAATTAAAAATGTTTTGATTAAATGAATAATTATTTGATAAATATATTAATTAATAAAGATATTTATAATGACATACGTATATAAAACTATAAATGTTATAGTCAACATTCATCTTAGATTGTTTAGGACGAATAAAATAAATTTTTATTTAAAAAATTATAATTTAACCAATTTGTAATGACCCAGAATTTCGAACATTCGTATTTAAATATCTAAATTATTTATATATTTGAATCTTGGATTAAATGGGATTAAATTGATTAATAACCTTCTTAACTGCCTTTTAATTAATAACAAATGTCGGTAAACTTGTTTTTGAAAATTGTTTACAAAAATAAATAGTTCGAAGAAATATCGATAATACGATCGAAAATCGTTTTATCGATAACCAGCTTTTTACTCAATAGAAGTTGTTCGAACTTGTTGTGCTTGTCTAATTAATCAATGTTTAAGTAATTAGCAATAAAAAATAATTTTCACTAAATCACTTTAGGGAAGCTTCTAGAAGAAAGTGGATATTTGTGAGTGTAGAGGAGATATTTCTTTTGGCTAATGAGGTGGAAAGCAAGCACATGGAGAGGGGATAGTCTTAGCCGGGTAGAAGGGTGAGAGGAGGAGGTGTGCCTACCCCATGTTACCTATATAAGTGCATGCATACATCATAGAATCACTTTGTACATTTTAGCAAAATAAATCAAAGCATTATTCATTCTTATCTCTTCATAATTTCCAAAGAATAAAGTAATTCAAAACAACTCCAAACCAACCCAAACTCTTTCTATAAGCCTACAACAACATAACAACAACTACAACACCTCAAAGCTTGAAGATTTGGATCTCACACACCCTAAATCATTGCATGGCTATGAGCATTTATGACCTTTTCCAGGCAAGGCCAAAAGTAAGCAAGGGGATAGGTGGGTTTTGGTGGTTGTTTGGTTGAGGAAGTTAGTGGTTGCAAAGGTAAAGGCTTGATTATGGTTGTTTACTTGTTGATAGATGAGAAAACTCACCATTTTTTGTGTATGAAGTGTATATAATGCTTGCGTATTTTATAGTATTTGTTTGACTATATATTATTTTTTATTCTCTTGCGATTATTGCTTTGGAAAGCAAATAACATACGTAATTTGTGTGTTTGGACTTGTATGACTTTCTATGGCTTGTTGCATAGCCTTGAAACAAAACATATAGGGTTTGGTTGAACATAGGTTGAATCAGACTTGAGTTTGGAAGTGGTTTTATAGCGATAGTGGCTATAGAAGCACTTAGAAATTACTTTATGTTCGGCTGTAACAACCCGGGATTTGCATTACCAATTAATAAATAAAAGTTAGGATTTTTATTTATTTTAATGAAGCATAAAAGGATTTGGAATAACAAAATTTATTTGAAAAAGGCTATTTTAATTAAAGGGGAAATATGGGATTTTAAAATGAGGTTAAAATATTATTTTTGGAAGGTTAAATATTTTAGGAGAGATTTTAAAACGGGTTTGGATAAGAAAAATGAGTTTTATAAACATATACGAACACTTAGACTAATTTTTGGAAACATGTAAATAACTCTCTTCTTATTGGGTTACTAAACCTAACCCAATAACCCACCCTAAACCTCCTCTATAAATTATCTCAAACTCTCATAACCTCATTCATTCAAACCTAATCATTTCCTAAAGCTTTCATAACAAAAATGGCCTCTATCTTCATCTCCTTCTAGTTTTAGCTTATGCAAGTCATTCTATGCAATGGTAATGCAAATACCCACCTCAAATCAGTTTTTATATCTTTCTAATTTCTGAAATTTAATTGGTAACACATGTTTTATGTGTTTTTTTGATCTTATAGCCTCCTAATCATCTTTTGCTAACTTGGGTTGATGCTATAGTGTCTTTGTTGCTTTCTAGAGAGGTATATTGCTAAAAACCTCTTCTAATATGTGCTTAATCATCTTTTGATTTGGGTAATCAGTTAGTAACACATGTTTTATTATGTAACATGTGAATCATAGCTCTTTGATCATCTTTGCTTTCATTTGGGGGTGTGCACATAAGGTATTTGTAATATATGCTAGCTGAAATTATAATTAGTTTATTGCTGTTAGTAAATTAGGCATATCTCATTCATCTTAAATTGGAATTAAGATTTTCTTGAAGTTCTGTAAAGCTTATTCTGTAGCCTATAATTTTTATGTTTTGAGATTTTCCTAGTTTTGTGGTTTGAATGGTCGAAATCACGTTTGTTTGTCGCTGACCTGACAACAAACACAGGGTTGATAAAATAAAACCCTGAAATTGATTTGGCCATAAGTTACTCGTTTCTTATCTAAATCTAATAATTTTGGATGTTCTGGAAAGCATAGATTTAGGGATAAAACTTTCATGCTTTGAGTTTCATGAAATTTCGAAGTTAATTGGGTCAAAACTGTGCATTCTTACTACTGTCCCGAGAGCACATTGACAGTGTTATAGAATTTAAATCTGAGAATTGATTTAGTCATAAAATTTTCATCCCCGATCGGAATTGGACGATCTTGGTCATTCCGGAAAGCTTAGAAACTAAGCTACAACTTTTATTTTATTCATTTTGGCAGAATTGGAAGTTTACCATGCCAAAATTAGGGTATTTCATCTCTGGTCCGTTAGTGCATAACTATAGGCCTTAGTTTCTTTTCTCCCGTTGTTTTCAGTACATAACCCCGACTTTGCGACGCCATCCCAGGCTCGTCCTTTGTCGGATTTCATCGATTTCGGTCTCGTTGGAAATCTGGAGTTCCGAACTCCATCTCTAGAAAGTTTGATTAGTATCCGAGTTCATCTGACTCTTCGAAATTGTTGTCGAAGAGGGACCCGGATCTCAGCCTTAAATAGTGTATTCACTGTTTCCGGGTCCGACTTTGGAGCGTCGCTGCGACTTCGTTTCAAGTCGGAATCGAGTAATTCTTTTTGCGTTCTGAAGTAGGAATGTCGGACTACGTTCCTACCAATTTTCATGCCATTCGGATTCAGCTTGCTGGTCCGAATAATTTTCTGAACTTGGGTTCGCGTCAGTTTTGGACTATTTTCCAACACTTGGAATATTTTCGGTGATTTTCTGGTTTTATCGATTTCTTTGAGATTTGTCTCTGGATTTCATACACGGGCCTTATAAAAAGATTTTAAAAGGATTTTTCACTCCTAAATGGCTTTCAAAATTATTATATAATATTATTTTTAATTATTAAATTAATTACTCCATAATAGGAGAGTTTTCAAAGGCCGTTTTAAAGTGATTTCAAACCAATTATAAATCTGTTTTCCATAATTATTTTCTATAATAAAATCCCACACTCACACTTTAGCACTTCGAGCGAAGTGGAAAGGTGCTTAAACGGTTGGGAAAAACTCCGGCCTATGAAACCGTGTGTATTTCCTTTCCGGTTAATCCCCGACCTATTCGATTGATCGTTTTGACCTTTGGGTCTAGTTTACCGATGATACGAGGTGGACTTTTTATTGTTTGGAGTGTGAGCTTGTTATTGGTTAGTAAACTGTTTAGTGCAAACGTGGGGTATGGGACTCATTGTTAACACTTTACGGGTTCCTCTCCAAGAAGTTTGTGACACATTAGCCTCTAGGTAGCCAGTACTGGACCTCTGGGTCACCACGCCTCTGGGCAACCGTCTCTGGACACCTGTTCTATGGAGCAGTTTCTTTTTCGGCATGTGCCTCTGGGCCTTTATCCTTCTGGGAAGGATCTTGTCGTCTCGCGCGTTCCGCATCTGTGCGAGTGATTGATCACAACTCTACAGTACTTGGCAATAACGACTCCGGTCGGTGCACGTGCTATACTTGTATTATTTGATGATTTTTATATCCATTCGAGTACCGCCATTCGGTGTTGGTTCTATGGAACCATACGATGTAAGTGTGATTACCTTGTGGATCCACAGTGTCTTTGGACACTGCTTTTCAGTGTTTGATTTCATTGACTTTTCTGTATATCCCCATTGCTCTTTGGAGCATCGATCTTTGCTTGGGCATTGATTACGGACTCTGGTCACTCTTGGGATTATTGCCTATGGGCAACTTTATATAGCTTTGGCTACACCGATGATATGAGGCGATTTTATTTATTCAACACTTTGGTGCTGATATTCTCTTTGGAGATTTTTACTGTTGATTGATGACTAGGGACCGTCATAATATTCATGTGGTCCAAAATACTCTTCTCTTAGGAAAAGTACTGTTTTATTTATGTACCGCATTATTATATATCTCAGTTATTACTGATTGTTTAGCTAGCCTGACCCGAGTGTTTTCGCTCGGGTCAGACCGAGTTGTTCCAGGTTAGGTCTCTGGACTTAGCTTCTGTGCTTCCGCTTGGACATTATCTGCTATGCTGATAGATAGCGCTTTTATTTGTCCACTATTCCGCTACTCTGTTATTATTCAGACTTTGCTATGTACATATTTTTGACTCACATGTGTGAGCAGTGGCTTTGTACCCACTTATGATATTTGGATCTGTATTGACGTTGTATTGTCCTGGGATTTTATATCTGTCATGTGATTCTGTTCTGTGATGTTTTATCATTTTATTACTATGCTTATTCTGATAGATCTTTAGCCATTGTAATTTCGTTATAAATATTTATTGAATATGTCGAACCACTTGAAAAAAAAATAGATACCACCCTTTCGACGTATTCAGTAGATAGTTATAGCTTGATTACAAATGGTCGCTTCCACTATACTCTATTCTCCGTTTTAACAGACGGTATTACTTCCGTAATATTCTTTGTTACAGTGGGTCTCAGAGTGGGGCGTTACAGCTTGGTATCAGAGCCTGGTTTCAGGAATAAGCATAATAAACACAGAACAGACACGTAGTACAATACGTTATAATACGATCCAAATTGAACATATCCACCTTTAGATAAATAAGTTAGGAATATGTATAGGAATCTATTATATTCCATAATATTCCTTAATGAATTATCTATCTTTGAATCGTGCTTAACTAAATCTACCGATCATATGTTTAAAGAGTGTCCCAAGCCTCTTTTCTGCCGCTATTGTAAGAAGGAGGGTCATCTTAATTCCACTTGTCCTACTGCACCTCCTAGATCTGGCAAGCTTAATGCTGCCAAGGCTCCTACATCTTCAGCTCAGCCTCGAGGTACGCATCCTTCCGTTCTCGAAGGTTCTATTTTATTTCATGGTAGATCTATTAGAGTTCTTTTTGATACGGGTGCCTCTCACTCATTCGTATCAAAGGAACTAATTAATACTTTATCTTTGAATGTTACTTGTATGGTTTCTTCACTAAGGATTGTGAATCCCATTGGTGGATCCACGACCATTAGCTTGCTCTGTGAGAATATAGATATTGATCTTTGTGGCTTTTCTTTCCGTGCAAATCTCCACGTTATGGAGTATTTGGGCTTTGATATGATTCTTGGCATGGATTGGCTCGTTCAGCACGATGCCAAAATTATTTGTTCGGAGCGGATATTATTCATTCATCACCCCGACTCGTTCTCTCCATTGGCTATTGTTCTTCAAGATGTTGGGCTTTCTGATGTTACTTTATTTTCTCTCGATTCACGAGAGGAGGATTTGAACTTATCTCGTATTCTTGTTGTTCGGGATTTCCCCGACGTTTTCGAGCCAGTATCCGGACTGCCGCCAAAGCGAGCTATTGAGTTCCGCATCGATCTCATTCCAGGCTCTCATCCAGTTGGGCGTCCTCCTACGAGAATGTCTACTAAAGAGAATGAGGAACTCAGGAAGCAGTTAGTTGAGCTTGAAGCGAAGCAGTTCATTCGTTCTAGTTCTTCGCCATGGGGTGCTGTTGTGGTCTTCGTTAAGAAGGCCGATGGCTCTCATAGGCTTTGCATTGACTATCGCAAGCTTAATGAGTTTACCATTAGAAATCGTTATCCATTGCCACGGATACACGATATGTTTGACCAATTGAGCGGTGCGAAGGTCTTCTCTCAGCTTGACCTTGCCACCGGATTCCATCAGCTACGAGTCACGGAAGACAGCATTCCTCTTACAGCATTTCGCACTCGTTATGGTTCTTTTGAGTAGTTGGTCATGCCGTTCGGCTTGACGAACGCTCCGGCTTTCTTCGTCGATCTTTTGAATCGAGTATTCCGGGAATACATCGATAGATTCGTTCTGGTTTTCATCGATGATATTCTTATTTATTCTAGACCCGAGGCAGAGCATGCTCATCATTTGCGGATCGTCTTGGATACTCTTGATCAGCATCAGCTGAAGGCCAAGCTCTCCAAGTGCGATTTTTGGGAGAGCAAGGTCAAGTTCTTGGGCCATATTGTATCATCTGAGGGTATTTCTGTCGATCCTTCCAAGATCGAAGCTATTCAGAATTGGAAGCAGCCCGAGAACGTTCATGATATTCGCAGTTTCCTTGGTCTGGCGGGTTATTACCGTCGATTTATCAAGGATTTCTCTCATGTTGCACTTCCCCTCACGACTCTGACTCGTAAGGGTGTTCGCTTTATTTGGTCTGATAAGTGTGAAGCTTCCTTTCAGCGACTGAAGGAACTTCTCACTCATGCTCCTATTCTAGTGGTTCCGGAGAGTAACCATGATCTTGTTGTTTACACTGATGCTTGTGGTAGCGGGCTAGGTGTTGTGCTTATGCAGAAGGATCGGGTAGTTGCTTATACTTATAGGCAGCTATGTCCGAATGAGGTTCGCTATCCGACTCATGATCTTGAGTTGGCAGCTATCGTCTTTGCTTTGAAGACGTGGCGTCACTTTCTATTAGGCGAATGCTGCACTCTTTACACCGATCACAAGTCGCTGAAATATTTATTCAGTCAGAAGGATCTCAATATGAGGCAGCAGCGATGACTTGAGTTTCTCGCCTCATATGACTTAGACATTCAGTATACCCCTGGCAAGGGTAATCGTGTTGCAGATGCGCTCAGTCGCAAACACTCAGCAGTTGTTTCTATGATGATTGCCGAGTGGGATATTCTTGAGACCCTATCTTTGTGTGATATTCGAGATCGAGCTCCATCTTCTAATGCTGGAAGCTCGTCCTATCTTATTGGATCGCATTGCCCATGCTCAGCGGCAGGATCCAGAATTATTGCATCTTATCCATCTTCTCGAGTCGGGATCTAGTGACGAGACATTGCTGGATTATTCCCTTGATTTTCATCGGTGTCTTCGCAGGAAGAACCGTATTTTGGTACCATCTGATTTATCACTTAGGCGCGACATTCTAAACGAGTGTCATCGCACTAAGTACATTATACATCCCGGGTCGAGTAAGATGTATGCCGACATGTGTCGCCTATTTTATTGGGAGGGTTTGAAGAGAGATGTTGCAAGTTATGTGAGCGGTTGCATGACTTGTCAACAGATTAAGGCCGAACACCAGCGTCCATCCGGTCTTCTTCAGCCGCTAGAGATTCCATTGTGGAAATGGGATCAGATATCCATGGATTTTATTGACGGTCTGCCTCGATCGAGGTCAGGCCATACTTCTATTTGGGTCATCGTCGATCGCTTGACCAAATCAGCTCATTTCATTCCTATTAAGTCCACTCGGACTGCTCCTCAACTTGCCAAGCTATATGTGAAGGAAGTCGTTCGACTTCATGGCATACCTAGCTCTATCGTCTGTGATCGAGACACTATCTTTACTAGTCACTTCTGGAAGTGCCTACAGTCAGCTTTGGGCTCAAAGCTGAATTTCTCGACTGCTTATCATCCTTAGACTGACGGTCAGACGGAGAGGGTGAATCGTGTTTTAGAGGATCTTTTGCGCTGTTGTATTCTGGATTTCGGAGGTAGTTGGGAGGATCACTTACCGCTTGTAGAGTTCTCCTACAACAACAGCTTTCAGTCTAGTATTGGCATGGCTCCTTTCGAGGCTCTTTACGGAAGGCCATGTCGTTCTCCTTCGTGTTGGTTAGAATCTGGCGAGAAGTTCCTTCTTGGTCCAGATTCAGTTCGGGAATCTTCTGAGAAGATTATTCTTATTCGTCAGAGAATGAAAGAGGCGCAGAACCATCAGAAATCCTACGCGGACAACCGTAGGAAGCCTCTTGAGTTCTCCATTGGTGAACATGTCTTTATTCGGATATCTCCTATGAAGGGGGTTGTGCGTTTCAGCTCTACAGGGAAGTTGGCTCCTCGCTATGTTGGACCATTTCCTATTACGGAACGCATCGGCCCCGTTGCTTATCATGTGGCTCTACCTGCTCACTTCTCTGGAATACACGACGTGTTCCATGTTTCCCAGCTTCGCATGTGTGTCCGCGATCCTGATTCTATCATTGAGCTGCATGCTGTGCCTGATTTAGAGATCTTACCTGATTTATCTTTGGAGCAGCAACCTCTTCATGTGCTTGATTCGGAGGTTAGACGCCTTCGCAACAAAGAGGTTCCACTCGTGAAGATTCAATGGTCACCGAATCCTAAGGACTGCACTTGGAAGACCAGAGAATCTATCGAACGCTCTTATCCTGGCTTTCTCCCATCTTCTTCTGCAGGTGAGAATTCTCTATTTTATCTCTATCACTTCTTCTGTGGATTTGACGTTATAGACGACATCTATCTTAAGGAATTGCGGGGACGCAATTTTCTTAAGGGGGGGAGTCTGTAACAACCCGGGATTTGCATTACCAATTAATAAATAAAAGTTAGGATTTATATTTATTTTAATGAAGCATAAAAGGATTTGGAATAACAAAATTTATTTGAAAAAAGCTATTTTAATTAAAGGGGAAATATGGGATTTTAAAGTAAGGTTAAAATATTATTTTTGGAAGGTTAAATATTTTAGGAGAGATTTTAAAACGGGTTTGGATAAGAAAAATGAGTTTTATAAACATATATGAACACTTAGACTAATTTTTGGAAACATGTAAATAACTCTCTTCTTATTGGGTTACTAAACCTAACCCAATAACCCACCCTAAACCTCCTCTATAAATTATCTCAAACTCTCATAACCTCATTCATTCAACCCTAATCATTTCCTAAAGCTTTCATAACAAAAATGGCCTCTATCTTCATCTCCTTCTAGTTTTAGCTTATGCAAGTCATTCTATGCAAAGGTAATGCAAATACCCACCTCAAATCGGTTTTTATATCTTTCTAATTTCTGAAATTTAATTGGTAACAAATGTTTTATGTGTTTTTTTGATCTTATAGCCTCCTAATCATCTTTTTCTAACTTGGGTTGATGCTATAGTGTCTTTGTTGCTTTCTAGAGAGGTATATTGCTAAAAACCTCTTCTAATATGTGTTTAATCATCTTTTGATTTGGGTAATTAGTTAGTAACACATGTTTTATTATGTAACATGTGAACCATAGCTCTTTGATCATCTTTGCTTTCATTTGGGGTGTGCACATAAGGTATTTGTAATATATGCTAGCTGAAATTATAATTAGTTTATTGCTGTTAGTAAATTAGGCATATCTCATTCATCTTTAATCGGAATTAAGATTTTCTTGAAGTTCTGTAAAGCTTATTATGTAGCCTATAACATTTATGTTTTGAGCTTTGCTTAATTTTGTGGTTTGAATGGTCGAAATCACGTTTTTTTGTCGCTGACCTGACAACAAACACAGGGTTGATAAAATAAAACCCTGAAATTGATTTGGCCATAAGTTACTCGTTTCTTATCCAAATCTAATAATTTTGGTTGTTCTGGAAAGCATAGATTTAGGGCTAAAACTTTCATGTTTTGAGTTTTATGAAATTTCGAAGTTAATTGGGTCAAAACTGTGCATTCTTACTACTGTCCTGAGAGCACATTGACAGTGTTATAGAATTTAAATCTGAGTATTGTTTTAGTCATAAAATTTTCATCCCCGATCGGAATTGGACGTTCTTGGTCATTCCGGAAAGCTTAGAAACTAAGCTACAACTTTTATTTTATTCAATTTGGCAGAATTGGAAGTTTACTATGCCAAAATTAGGGTTTTTCATCTCTGGTCCGTTAGTGCATAACTATAGGCCTTAGTCTCTTTTCTCCCGTTGTTTTCAGTACATAACCCCGACTTTGCGACGCCATCCCGGGCTCGTCCTTTGTTGGATTTCATCGATTTCGGTCTCGTTGGAAATCTGGAGTTCCGAACTCCATCTCTAGAAAGTTTGATTAGTATCCGAGTTCATCTGACTCTTCGAAATTGTTGTCGAAGAGGGACCCGGATCTCAGCCTTAAATAGTGTATTCACTGTTTCCGGGTCCGACTTTGGAGCGTCGCTGCGACTTCGTTTCAAGTCGGAATCGAGTAATTCTTTTTGCGTTCTGAAGTAGGAATGTCGGACTACGTTCCTACCAATTTTCATGCCATTCGGATTCAGTTTTCTGGTCCGAATAATTTTCCGAACTTGGGTTCGCGTCAGTTTTGGACTATTTTCCAACACTTAGAATATTTTCGGTGATTTTCTGGTTTTATCGATTTCTTTGAGATTTGTCTCTGGATTTCATACACGGGCCTTATAAAAATATTTTAAAAGGATTTTTCACTCCTAAATGGCTTTTGAAATTATTATATAATATTATTTTTTATTATTAAATTAATTACACTATAATAGGAGAGTTTTCAAAGGCCGTTTTAAAGTGATTTCAAACCAATTATAAATCTATTTTCCGTAATTATTTTCTATAATAAAATCCCACACTCACACTTTAGCACTTCGAGCGAAGTGGAAAGGTGCTTAAACGGTTGGGAAAAACTCCGGCCGATGAAACCGTGTGTATTTCCTTTCCGGTTAATCCCCGACCTATTCGATTGATCGTTTTGACCTTTGGGTCTAGTTTACCGATGATATGAGGTGGACTTTTTATTGTTTGGAGTGTGAGCTTGCTATTGTGTAACGACCCGTATTTCTCACGGATCGAAAAGTTCGTCAAATCTGGAATTTTTTGCATTTTTAAGTCATTTCAGATTGTTAGGCAATTTGTCTAAGTCCTAGGTCGTGAACGACCTAAGAGCTAAGTCGTGACCGAGTTAAGGGATTCGGCGAGTTAGTGTTAGGTCGTGGGTTAGTTGGAGCGACCTATAAAATTATGCAACCTAGGATTTGGTTAAGTATTAGGTCGGCAGGGCGAGTTAACGACCTAAAGAGTTAACGACCTAAAGAACTGACCGACTTAAGGATGGCGACTTAAGGGTAGGCAGACCTAGTGGAGTTAGCGACCTAGTGGTTACCGGGTTAGCATGGTTAGGTCGGCAACGACCTAAGGAATGTGGTGAGCGACCTAAGTGAAGTATTGGATAGTTAAGTCGTCTAGACGACTTAGTAGATAGGTCGTATCCCAGTTTGTTCGCGACTTATGTTAGGTCGCGTAGATGTTTAAGGGTTTAGGTCGTAGACGACCTAAGAGATAGGAGACTTAAGAGTTTCTGGCGAGTTAAGGTTTCGAGCGACCTATAGGATGTACTTAGTATAGTTAGGTCGGCAACGACCTAGAGGAGTTGGGATAGCAGGTTAGCGACTTAGTAGTTAAGTCGTTGGACGACCTAAGGGGTTAGAATCTTGTTGTATTGGCTAAGTCTTAGGTCGCGTATTGGCTTAAGAGTTAGGTCGCGAGATTGTTAAGTCGCGCATAGGCTAAGTCGTTAGGTCGAAGACTGTTAGGTCGCGTGGGTTGCTGAGTTGTTAGGTCGCAAGGTTTATAAGTCGTATAAGTGTTAAGTCGAATGGTGCTAAGTTGTTAAGTCGTCCAGGCGACTTAGGAAGGAGCGCGCGTATATTAGGTCGTGTAGCTCGAATAAGTTAGGTCGCGCGCATGTTAAGTCGTAGGCTTGTCTGTTAGGTCGGAGTTGTTGGCTAAGGGTTAGGTCGGAGGCTCTGTTAAGTCGTAGGGGTTTTTAGGTCGTAGGTCGGCATAGTGTTAAGTCGGCAGCGACTTAAGGAGATAGCCGAGTTACGACTTAGGCAGTTTTCAGCTATAAATAGGAGGGGTTGTTCTCACTTTTTGGGATCCGGATTTTGAAGCGACGAAGTGCTGCCATTTTGAGAGCTCGACTTCTACACTTCTTCACTTCTTTTCTCCACTCTAATATAGTGCTTCCTTCCATCCAAATCGAAGATCAAGATTGAAGATTCAAGAGCTTAGATTGAAGATCTTCATCTTTTCAAGAGAGATTTCTTCATTTGAAGCGGATTTGTGATAGATCAAGCTTCATCCTTCGCTGTCCAGATCTGAAGCGTGTTGATTTGGGTTTGTTTAGGTGATTTGGTGAGTGGTGATTATCTCTCACACGGATCCAAAGGAGTATATCGGATTGTTGGCTCGATTTGGTGTTAAAATAGTGATTTTCATGCATTTTCTTCATTCTATGTATAGATCCATGTAGATCCATTGTTCATGATGATGTTGCATCCATTTTATCATATGTTAACCTATGCAAGTTCATTCATCAAGTTTGTAGAGATATAATCCATGTTTTAATGCTTATTGGACTTTCAACTCTTTAATTACGAAAATGCCATTATTGTTATAATTGTCTACTTAGATCATTTTTGAATGCTTGATTGCTTGGATTGATGTTTGATTTGATTGCTTGTTACGAACTAGATGATTGATGACTAGATTTAGATCGAAGGTGGTTCAAAAGCTAAGGGAAAGGCTCTTGAATTGGAAAAGCTGCTCGTGGCATATGTAGCGGGATGATGAAGCTCCTATGCATAGATTTGATGATGTGAAGTTGAGATGAAGCTTTGCGAGGATGTAATGAAGCGAGGCATCATATGATGAAGACTTGGTCTAATCCAGGCGGGATCATTCCAAGCATGTTGATAACTCGGTGATATGATTCGAGTTGAGGATAATGGATGCTCGAGAGGCGCTTGAGCTAGTATAGCAATAGTCGTCGAGGAGGATGACTAGGAGGTTGAGATCTCATCGTTGTTGAAGGTTCTAGCATGCTCTAAGCAAGAGTACATGGGGACGCCCAAAAGACTAAGTTGATGGTCGAGTACTCTGGGTAGATTCGATAATCCTAGGCACGGGTCACGATGACGTGCGGGAGTTATGTCTAGAACCGGGGTTACCATTAGCCCTTGACGGACGGCTGAAAGAATGTGCCGGTCATTCAATTAACGGTGATATCGCAACAAAGATAACAGTGATAGCCGAGTCATGGATGTTTGGTTGTATCGTCATTCGGTCTCAAGAGCGGTATTTCCTGGGTGCTTATCTGACCTTGGTTTTAGACCTTGGGATTTGTACTTGGAAAACATCGCTCTTGACTCGAGTGACAATTGCTTTACTTTAAATTGTATGCTCTGCTATGTTTGCTTCTGCTTAGTGTGTGTCTGGGGGCTATCACTGTAGAATGAGGTTGGAGTGGGAGGGTTGTATTCCTATTCCTTTTCCTTTATGCTCTTTTGGTATGTTGTTAGTTAATTTACTGCTCACTAAGACTGTTGTCTGACTCAAGGCTTTATGTTTTTAATTCTTATTGCCTTGGGCTGTTCGTCCATTTTGGGACGGGCAGACTAGGTAGCAGGTGACAGGTGCTGTTCTCTTCTCACGATGCTGATATCGAAGACGAGCTGGAGGATTGCATATTATCTTCTTATTATATGTACTGGATATTCCGCTGTTTTGTATTCTCTGAGAGATATGTAGTGAGGCTGGATGTATTGACTATGTGGATGCTTGTATTCAACTATTATGGAGTTTTATATGATGTCATTTTGTTCTGTAAAGCTTCACTATACATATGTTCTATTGTATTTTGTCCATGCGCTGTGAGTAATACGATAGATTCTTTCATTTTAAATCTTACCTTGACAATCGTCCATGATCGCCTGGCACACTTTACAGCGCACTATCTCTAGATTCGGTGCAGGGGTCATGGGCGGTCGTCACATATTGGTTAGTAAACCGTTTAGTGCGAACGTGGGGTATGAGACTCATTGTTAACACTTTACGGGTTCCTCTCCAAGAAGTTTGTGACACATTAGCCTCTGGGCAGCCAGTACTAGACCTCTGGGTCACCACGCCTCTGGGCAACCGTCTCTGGACACCTGTTCTATGGAGCAGTTTCTTTTTCGGCATGTGCCTCTAGGCCTTTATCCTTCTGGGAAGGATCTCACCGTCTCGCGCGTTCCGCATCTGTGCGAGTGATCGATCACAACTCTACAGTACTTGGCAATAACGACTCCGATCGGTGCACATGCTATACTTGTATTATTTGATGATTTTTATATCCATTTGAGTACTGCCATTCGGTGTTGATTCTATGGAACCATACGATGTAAGTGCGATTACCTTGTGGATCCAGAGTGTCTTTGGACACTGCTTTTCAGTGTTTGATTTCATTGACTTTTCTGTATATCCCCATTGCTCTTTGGAGCATCGATCTTTGCTTGGGCATTGATTACGGACTTTGGTCACTCTTGGGATTATTGCCTATGGGCAACTTTATATAGCTTTGGCTACGCCGATGATATGAGGCGATTTTATTTATTCAACACTTTGGTGCTGATATTCTCTTTGGATATTTTTACTGTTGATTGATGACTAGGGACCGTCATAATATTCATGTGGTCCAAAATACTCTTCTCTTAGGAAAAGTACTATTTTATTTATGTACCGCATTATTATATATCTCAGTTATTACTGATTGTTTAGCTAGCCTAACCCGAGTGTTTTCACTCGGGTCAGACCGAGTTGTTTCAAGTTAGGTCTCTGGACTTAGCTTCTGTGCTTCCGCTTGGACATTATCTGCTATGCTGATAGATAGCACTTTTATTTGTCCACTATTCCGCTACTCTGTTATTATTCAGACTTTGCTATGTACATATTTTTGACTCACATGTGTGAGCAGTGGCTTTGTACCCACTTATGATATTTGGATCTGTATTGACGTTGTATTGTCCTGGGATTTTATATCTGTCATGTGATTCTGTTCTGTGATGTTTTATCATTTTATTACTATGCTTATTCTGATAGATCTTTAGCCATTGTAATTTCGTTATAAATACTTATTGAATATGTCGAACCACTTGAAAAAAAAATAGATACCACCCTTTCGACGTATTCAGTAGATAGTTATAGCTTGATTACAAATGGTCGCTTCCACTATACTCTATTCTTCGCTTTAACAGACGGTATTACTTCCGTAATACTCTTTGTTACAGTGGGTCTCAGAGTGGGGCGTTACATCGGCAGTTTCTATAGATTTTTGTAGATGGATCCTTTGGGGTTTCTCACCGCAATTATAATTTATTATGTGTATATTAGTTAGATTAAAAGGATTGGATGCTAAAAAGTTTGTTAGCATACCAAAAAATGGTAAAACTTTTAAGTATGCAAAACTACCCAAGTCATTGTAATTTACAACAGTCAACGATAACGCTTTTTAAAATACTGTCTTTTCTTTGAATCACTTTTTACAGCATTTTCTAAATCCTGCAATTTCTGTTTGAGACTTTTAGTTGCTTTGAAATGACTTCAAACTTAAATATTTTAGTTTAGTCTTTTTAGTGATCTTTTCTAACTTATATTATAGTATTTTAAAAGTGGTTTCGAATTTTTATAAATTCTTAATTCTTAATTATTAATTATTAAAGTAGAAGGCTTATTTTAAATAATGAAAACATGCTATTTGGGATTTTTGTGTAATTATAAAATAAGTATTTTTAAGTAATGTTTTAAATGACTGTTTTAAACCATATTGTAACATCTCGGAAAAATATAAATAACTTATATTCAAATATAGAGATTATTTAAATATTTGAATTATGAATTAAATGGATTTACTAGGCTTATTTAACTCCTTCTAATTAATAAATAGTAATCATTTTGTAAATTTATCTACATTAATAAGGAGTTTGAATAAATAATAAGAAAATCAATTGTTAAAAAAATGACTTGATTTTTGATGGCATGTTTTATAAATGAATTTATAAGATTTTTCCCTAATTTTTAATTTGAAAAATAATTAAATTTTCGTTTGACGTATTTTTTGGCAAACGATGATATTTTTGAAATTTCATAGAATAAAATAATCGGTGTATTTTATTATTGCTTTAGGATCGTGTTGCATTGTTGTGCGCGATCGTATTTTTATTTTTATCATTCGCGGTTCGTACGCGAACGAAAAGTTTTGTAGCGAGATACCAGAATTTTAAAAATATTATAACTTAAAAATGTAACCTAATTTCACTTTTCCCTCTCTTCTCTTTTATTTTTCCAGAAAACATTTTTAGGAGCCACCACAAATAAATCTTGAGCTATAATTAACGAAATCTAAAACAATCGGACCCATGGGGATCGTACGAGTGAGATCTTCAAATTCATGGTGTTGATGATGGGTGTGATCGTGCTTGAGGTTGCTTAATAGTGGCTAGTTGTAGCTAGGGTTTCACTTTAGCGAAGATTGAAAGCGAGTTTGGCGAATCTATGGTTGGCGATGGCTTTCTGGTGACAAGTAGCACCCGTGGCCATGAATTGATGTTGTCCAATCGCATCAGGGTGGAGCAACATTTTCCTATAGCAGACACTAAGGTTCAGTCGCATTTTGATTAGCTTGTTCGAGCTTAGGGTCTTGGGGTCATGTGGAAGGAGGAGGCGAAGAGGAGTTGAATGGAGAAATCGGTGGCCGATTTCATCAAGTGTGGAAGGAGTTTGGGTGGAGAGATGCACGGCATATAGTGGGTGCATATCAGCGTGTATAGGAGAGTGGTTAGTATTTAAGAAAGAAAGGAATTTTTTTGTACGGGTAATTAAAATTTTTAATTAAGTAATTAATTAATTTGATGTATAAAAAATCTTATAAATTTAATATCTCACTCATACGAGGTCGAATTTGGAGCAGTCTTTTATGTTGAATTTGTATCAATGTTATTTATGCATTGGAGTTGGATTCATTGAATTTGAAGCTAGTTGAATTTTAAGCTAAAATCGAAGGCGGTTCGATTTTAGGTCGAACCAAAACACGAAAGCGTTAATTGGAATTTTGGTGACATTACTCACCTCTAAATAAAATATATGATTTTGTGTTGCTATAGACTATTGTTGAATGCTTGGATAAAATATATTATTGTTTGATTATTTGTTTGGATTTGATTCCCGCTTGGAAGCGGATGACATAAATAACCATTTTTTGCAAGGAACAAAAGTAAGAGAAAGTCAAAGTGTATACATAGCGAATAGGTCGCTATGGAACACTTTGAAATACACATACATATGTGTGATTTACAGAGGACTTTTATAGAGAGACCCTAAGGGGTTTCTCGCCAATATTGATTGGCTTGTACTCTTATGTTGCTTATATTGATATTTGGTTGAAATATTTGTGACATATTGTTTGACTAGTGTAAGTGTCATTATAGCAATTATCGTTATACTGACACTTATGAAATATCATCCCCTTAAACCGTTGTGTGTGTTGAACTTGTGCTTATATTTTTATAAAATAAATGTTTGGTCGCATTTTTGCATTTTGAAAGTTGTTTAAACTATATTTCCAAGTATTTTTGAGAATTTTGAAATAAAGGATGAGTGTTGTTTAAAATTTATAAATAGAGTTATAAATTCGATTAATTATCTTTCGAGATAATTAATGTTGTTTTAAATTTGTAAAAAGATTATAACTTTGATTAATTTTCTTTCAGGATAATTATTGTAGTTTTAAATTTATAAAAAAGATATATCAACATTTTTCAGAATGATTAACATTGTTTTGAATTTATAAAAGTATTTTAAATTGATTTATTACCTTTTGAGATAATAAATGTTGTTTAAAGTTATAAATGATAGTTTCTAAATGAGAAAATATTTTAAGAAGGAATGTTTTAAAAATAAAACTAAGTGTAATTAGTTTTAGGTTTATAGAACAATGTTTTAATGACATTTGTTTTTTTACCCTTCTTTTTAATACACTAAGAAATATAATTAGCTCTTTAAAAGAATATTTTAACGAGTACTTTTGAAGTGTTTTACAAATATTTATGATGTGATAATCAAGCACAAGTGTGTGTCAAATATTTAAGAACTCCTGTTATTCTTAAAGTTAAGAATGCTATCGAGTCAAGATAGGAATCAATGCTTCCCTTATTTGTCTAGTTTCATTGTTTTCCTCGGGGTAGTGCTAATTTGGGCTCGACGAATTGTGATAACTGTAGGAGATTTAATTTTCATATACAATCATTTTCTTATTCTCCATAGTTGACTTATTGACTATCGATCTGCTATCTTCTTTGTATTCGTCGATTCAAGATGATTTTGTTGCTTGTTTGGTGCATTTAAACTCTTGTTATTCTTAAAGTTAAGAATGTTGTCATGTCAAGATAGAAAGCAACACAGCACTAACTTGTCTGGCTTCATTTTTTTCCCCGGGGTAGTACTAGTTTGTTTCCAATAGTTGATTCATCGACTATCAATTTTGATATTATTATTTGTGCTTCGTTAATCTAAGATAATTTATAGCTCTATTTGAGAATTAGCATCCAACACCGTGGATAAACCAAAGAAAGAGTGGGAGCCAAGCCAGTTGGGTCGCACCCATTCTGATATATTTATATTTATCTAGAGATTTGTTTAGCATGCATGCGGTGATGTGAGTATATTCGGATGCTCGTAAAAGTGTAAAAGGGTCCAACTTGGAAGTTCCTAAGAGTGTTGTGTGTTTGGCATGGGCTCTGAAGTATATTTTATTTAAAGGTATACTTTCAATGTAGGGGGTGCACCCTCCTAGCCTTGTTGGATAAATTCATTCTCCTTGTTTGATCGAACCTTGGAGTTGATCCTTTCTTAATTGCATCGGAAGTACCTTAAGCTTTTCTCTATGTTTAATTACTTTTGTCCGTTCTTTAAGTTTGGATTTTGATCTTGTCTGTGTCCATCCTTTCTTATTTGGATCATTGTTCTGATTTATTTTCCATTTCTTCATGTATGGATGTAGTTCTTGTGAGGTAGAAACTCGTTTCGTGTTTAGCGGCCTAGTCTTATAGAATTATTATATGTTCACCACATTTCTTGAGTTTTCTCATGCTGGTTTTCCAGACTAATCCGGATGTTATTTTATTAAAATGCTCGGGTCAGACGGAGTTTTTCCAGGTTGTCGTTGGTGGGACATGGAGCTCATGGAGTAGAGCAGGTTGTTCACCTGTCGTATTATTTTTATTTTTCGCTATATTATTATGTATACCAATCAGCAACTGTAAGGTCAGAAGTTATAACTGTCCAGCTGATGAGGTTTGTTTTTAACTCTGATATACCTTGTATCTGGGAGTGATAGCTTTTACTATCTTTGTTATATTATATATTATCATTCTGCTGTGAGATTCTATTTTCATTGTTCTTTTTTTCTTTTTACCCTAACAATATGCCTTTCCGGCACTTGGAAGCTCGGCCTTTGAATACTGTGGATGTATTAAATGTTGACTTTCGAGGGTCGAAAAGGTGGGTTGTTGCACATATTATAAGTATTTAAAGTATTTTATTTATATATATAGTTTTTAGAAATTAGTTAAATATTTTATTAAAGTAGTTTAATAGCTTATGTAACATTATACCTTTTTAGCTGTTTTTAGAATCTTATTAGCTTATAAATAAATTAGTACACACACATAATATATATATATATATATATATCATTTTTAAAAGTTTTTAGTATATATATTAGTTTAGAAAAGAGGTTAAGTATATCATAAAATAATAAAAGAATTTTTGGATTATAACACGGGCGACAATAAATGGTTTTGTGAAGTTAATTAAAAGTATATTACCTTGTTTAATAAGTGTAGATATAGTTAGATCTTTAAAAAGATTGTTTTTAAGATAACGACAATTATGAAATGGGTTTTGGGTTTGTTGTAACAATGTGTTAATAACATTTATTTAATCCTTTTGATTATACTTATGAATATAATTAGATCTTTTAAAAGAATGGTTTAAACATAATTATAAGTGGATTGGCTTTGGGTTTGTAGTGACAATGCTTAAGTAACATTGGTCTTAAACCCTTTTTAATAAATTTGTGAATGCACTTAGTTCTTTAAAATGGATGATTTAAAGATGATAACAATTATGGAATCTTTTGGAAAAAGAAAGCAAATGTAAAGACTTAAAGTAAGAAATCTTGTTAAAGATTTGTAAATATACTTAAACCATTTGAGATAAGTATATGAATACTTTTTGAAGTATTGAAAGAGTATAAATGAATAATGAAATAGTAGAATACATTTATATATCCTTTATAAAGGTAGTTCAACATATATATAGGTAGAAAAAGGAACTAAATAAAAGCATCGCATCATATAGTTTAAGATCATCGAGGAGGACTCGTTTGTTTGAATCGTCTCTTACTTTTAGAATGTATGTATACGAGATCCCCATGGAAGGACTCCTATATATAGTTCGCTTACTTATGAAGGAAGTAGTAATTGATGGATAAAGTTTTATTAGATAAAAGAAGTTTTACTAAAAGTGGTTTTAATTAATAAAAAGATTAATTAAATGAAAAAGGGATTAAAAGTCACTTGTAACAACCTGCCTTGAAATACGCTTAATTTTCGATCTAGAAAAAGCCTATCGAACATTAAACCCATTCTAAAGCTAGTTCTTGGTTGGTAAAATTGATATAATACATAGAGCTAACTACTAATGCCATCAAAACCTCGCAGCGGAAAGGATAAACTACGATATCAGAAACAATACCCGTTTTATAAAAATTCAAATTCCAAAAACTAAACATTATATCCCAATATCTGTAGTACAATATCTCAAAATACAATAACATCATGTCTGAAATGGGTACATCAAAATACATAAAAAATAAGTAGATAGATAACTGCCACAAGACTCTGTCTCTACCTTCAATCTCCTAGATTTACGTCACCTTCTCTGACATGTGTTGTAATGAGGAGGGAGTCAGAACAATAATTTCTAGTGAATAAAATCTCGAGTCTTTCTATAATGGTACCTGGGTAGTATAATATAGATAAGAATATGTCTTACGTGTCCCGACTATATTCTATATATAATTTCTCCAACTACAAGCTCTTTGGTTTTTTCAGTCCTATTCTATAACCTACACTCTTCCAATCCAACTCTATAACTTACCCTCAACTGTAGGCCAAAGGCCTTTCCTAGTCTCATGCATCTACCATCAATCATGTCCTTAACAATGTGAGAGAAAGTAACCAAGCCACTCAATTCCTTTTCAATGGGAATTAGGCAGACTCTAACCATTTAGTACCTATATCTTAGGCAGGTCCCATCACTTAATACCTAACCTAAGGTAGATCTCTCTTTGGTACTATCTAGCATATATAGCATGGAATCTCATTAGGCCACTTAATACTTCTTTTTGGAAGAGGCAGACTCTACAATAGCCACTTAATACCTTAAACCCAAAGCTGACACTTTTGAGATTTCCATCTACTATGCCTAAACGCTAACCTCAACCATTTAATACTTCCTAATTAGGGAGGAGGCGGACCCTACAACAGCCGCTAACTACCCTCGATCCCCAAAGAAGGTCCTATATATTATGCCCTGCAACCCAAACTATGACGTCTCACATTAGTCCGACTAGTCATAGGCACTGGTAGCCAAATTTATTGGGTAGACTTACCCAACAGAATTGGGACTAACCTCGTGTCCTCCGTAGGTACTTATTATAGGCGATGTCTCACATCAGCCCCAAAGTCACACTATTGGTATCTAGATCAGCTGTGCACACTTCCGTGTGCTTTTGACTGACCTCGCATTCCTATAACTTAGTCATAATTTACACTCCCCTAATCATACTACCATATACCTCACCGCATTTATTAAGGCTATAAAGAAAGATTGTTTATTCCACCACTAATCATAATCATCATTAACTTCCATCCCATGAGGTTTTAATGCTAATTGCTAACTTATTTATTATGCGAGTAATACATTATTCATACACTTACAAACACACATACATATACAGAAATATATATATATACATATACACGTAAATAAAATATTCCTAGGCGTGTGAAGATTACATCATATACTGATCCTTAAATGTGAAAACTTTCAATTTATACAAGTCTAATTCCATACCATAACATACAAATTAGCTAATATCCTTAGCCTAGCAATAGACTTGAAAATAGAATCAATTACCAAACTTATTTTATATTATAATAGTAGAATCAACATCAATAGAATTTACAATTTAAATTCATTTACACTCTATTCAACTTCTGTATATAAAATGGAAAGCAATTCATATTTAAATTACAGAAATAAGCAATGCAAACTACAAATAAGAGAATCTGTAATCTATACAAATTTCCTAACATTTAGAACCCTCAATTATATCAAAAGAGAAAAATTAAAAGTGGAATAGAATGTAAAATATTAAAATTGCAATAACTACACAAATTTTACTATTTTAATATAGTAGTTGAGATTCCAATAACATAAGAATTGACATTTTTCTTGGGGGAATTTTGCGGGTTTAGTTTGGTGTTTTCATGAACAAAATTCCCCAAGGTATATATCAAATCCAACCCGTACTATATAATTACTTAAATGATAAAAACTGAGATTTCCACTCACAAATGATTCCCACCTTTCTCCTTTGGATTCGAATACACTTGCTTCTTTTTCTCTTTTCAGTCCTCTTCCTTTTGAAGTATACAATAATGGATTGTATATTAATTAGATTTAGAATTTCAGGGATTGAAGGAGAATAAAATTAGAAACTGAATATTAATATCTAAAATCTCTTACCTGAAGACCTTTAGAAATTTCTTAATCGTATGGAAGGAAGAAACTAATAGAGCTCCGGTTACATTCCTAAATAATTTGTGAATAAAAGTGAGGGGGCTAGGCTCTTATTTATAGTGGTTATAAGTCACTAGAACCGTCAGATTTAAGTCGGTTTAAAATAATAAAATTTGGTCATTCCTAGCCTAAATAACTCTAGCCGCCACAACAATCATTGATCAACCGCTTCTACCTACGCGGTCGACCACTAGAGGTTGATCGGCACTAGGTAGGAGATCGGCCGGTTGCTTATATATAAGAACGTTTTCTTACTGCCATTTAATTATTATTTAATTCCTTAATTAATTTTTAATTTAACATTTCTTTTAACGGTTTCTTTAACCTCACTTTTAATCAACATTAGTTTTTAGTTTTTAAATTTTAATATTAATTACATTTCTGAATTTGAATTTCATTTGAATTATTTAGAATTCAAAAACTTCAAACGTCAATAACTTCATCATTTGAGCTCCGACTCCAAAACTTTATATAAGGAAATTGATCATAAAATTGCTACGAAAACAACAGCACAACTTTCGTGCCTACATTATGACATATACAAAAAAAAATATTTTTAGCCTTATTATTAATTAATTATTTCTTATTAATTTTTACATAGTGTTACGTCACTTATGTGACTAAATCGTACTTTGTGTGACTTAGTCATACGTTTTGTATTTACTTGTCTATGGAAAGTATTTAGCTGTGTACTTAGCACTAAAAGCCGATAAAGTATGCTTGTTCTATCTGTGAGAGTTAAAGCTAATGTTCGAATAGGGTTTAGAAGTAGTAGTGCTCTAACCTATTGGCTTCACTCTTGACCGAGGGATAGTGTAAGTTGAGAAGGTCAAAAACGTGATAAGTATATGAGACTTAGGTTCCATATGCGATCGTTCTCATTGTTGTTAAACATGGCCAAATTAACTTAGGAAATATCTTGAAGAAACACGAGGGTTATATGGTACAGTTATCTTCGGTGATACTGTATTGTACATATAAACTCATCTTGCTCTACTAGGACAAATAATAAAGAAATCTGTTCGGATAGGAGATGATCTCCATCCTTATGTATTGTCTTTTTATTTATGAAAGAACTGGGTTAAGTTAATCGGAAATCTATCGATTGGTTTTGGAGCGTCCGGTAAGCGGGGGAGTGTACTCATATGAGATGGCTCAAAACCGTAACCACTTCAAAACCATATATGTAATCTATGTTCTGAAACTGATTGTGAAGCGAAATGTTAAAGGGTTGTGATGTCTATCCTAAGGATAAGTCTAAGGGAGAGGTCGGTATTAACATGTTAAATCATGTTATCATATAGAATTGTCTATCTTGAGGGTGATCCCAAGAGAAAGAGAACAACATTAACATTCATCGAAGGACTTATGCTGGAATCTACGTGGAGATTCAAGATCTTTTCGAGATGCTCTAATCCATGTAGGGATCTGTAATTTGTACGATTGGCTGGAATCCATGTGGGGATTCATTGATTGTTTGAGATGTTGGAATCCAGAGAGATTCGAGACCTGTTTCGAGTGATGATGACTCTTGTGATGAGATGCTGAATGTGACTTCACCATCGATAATGATAGAAAGCGGAGAAGGGGGCATAGCCAGGGGGTTTACCTAACCCAAGAATATATCGTTTTGTATCTAATAACACTTTTGGATATGCATGCGAGTGTGATGATACTCGGTGCCATGAATTGGACGTGGATCGGCTATAATTTTCCTGAGGTATATTTTATCTAGAGATATATGCTGCTCGAAAGGTGTAACACCCCATAAAATTAATAGTAATCAAAAAATAATTATTAAGGCTCAAAAATGGAATTTGAGAAAATGTAATAATTTGGCCACGAAACTTGGACCATTGAGTTCAAGGTGATTTCTAAGCAACTTTCATATTTGGAGTTTTGCAATCGAAGCTCAAACGAATAAGTTATTAGCATTTGAAGTTTTCAAAGCAGAAAAAATTTAAAACGATAAAAAGGAAATAAATAATATTAATACCGTGGACCCCACTAGTCGACCCCCTTACTTGGGCAAGTCGACCGCTAGCGGTCGACCACTTACAGGGAGCAGTCAATCAGTGGTGAAGATAGTAGATAGGGTTGAACCTTGGCCAAACGGCCTGAATTTATTTTATTTTAGATCTAACAAATACGATTAATTCAAGTGCCTATAAATACAAGCATAACCCCTTACTTCTCTTCTTATATTTTATCATCAAAGCAATGAAGCTCTACCATATTCCCCTCCCTGTTATTTCTATTAATTATAAAATATTATATTATATATAAATATTTATGTATATATATATATAATTGGAGAAGCGTAGAAAGTAAAAGAGAAGAAAAGGAGGAGCGAATCAATACTGTGGAAAAAGGTTAATTTCATTATTATAAATCTATATTCCCTTTAACCCCGAGTCTCTTCTCAGATCTGTCATTTTGATAGTATATATATCTTGTTGTACATATTTTTAAAATGGAAAAGGGGTTAATTAAAGGGATGAATTCGAATTTGAGAGATTTGGAAAGTTTAAAAGGTGAGTGGGAAATTATATAATTTATTTATTAAATTGAAATTTATATCGTTGAATTTTATTTAATTATTATGTCTATATAAGATCTGATTAGTTGTAGGCTTAAAATAAACATATAGGAATATTGCCTATATATCCTGTAAAATAGGTAATTGGAATAGGAATGTTATTTACATCCTAATCTAGAAATTTATAAATTAGTCTCTAAATTTATTGAAGTTGAATGTTGATAAAGTTGTAAAGTATTTTCCAGATTTATAGGTGGGTTGTAAAATGTTAGCATTAATTTAGATTGCCCTAATTTGACTTGGAATATAAATTTCTATGTTTTAATTTATTGGGAGCGAGGTACAATTTAGTTGTATCTACACTACGCCATAAATGACCTTCTGCAACATTTTTGCAAGGTGTTGCCAGCTAAAATGTTGCGATAGATATAAAATTTTGGTCCTACTGCAACGTTGTATTTATGGTGTTACCTTAGCCATAAAAATGTGTTGCTCTAGCTAAACAGGTGTAACACGATGCAACATTTTTATATAGTGTTGCTATAGATGTATTCAGATTAAAAAATTAATAAAATTAGCAATCCGCATGAATACGATCCAACGGTCTACATTTAATCTGATTGTTAAACTGGATCACCGCTACAATTTGCCACAAATTTTCGTTTTCCCGCTTTACTTTTCATATCATTTTCGTTCTCACCCCCAATTTCCGAAATCCCTAATTTCCAAATCATATTTTCGTTTCTTTTTTTCTTCCAAAAATCCCTAATTCCCAAATCCTACCAACCGCAGCCCCCAACAAAACTCCACTACCCCACCACCGTTTCTACAGCCTGATTCCGATGGTCATCGAGCACATATCCCGTGGCGATGGAGTTCGGATTTAGTGATGGAAATTGGCGATTGGTGGTTATAATTGGGTTCGCTGCTGCTATTAATTTGCAGAGGAAGTCAAAGTTTGAAGTAGGTCGTTGGTTGGGTTGCGATGCTGCCGATTGAGGGTCAATTGATGGTTGTTGGTAGTTGACTGGTTGAGTATTGTGGTGGTATGGCTGCAGTTACTGGAAATGGCAGCTGTGTATAATGTTCTGTTGATTGAAGCTGGTTCGAAGTGTTGTCGAAGTAGTGTTGAAGTTTGATGGGCAAGTGGTAATTGAGGCTGACAATGGTAATTGAGCGTGCCAGGTGATGTTTTGTTATATTTATGGAAAAGTTGTGAACTTTAACATTGGATTTACATTTACCGACGAATAGGCTTACATGTTTTTGTTGATTGGTAATTGTGGTGATATGCTAGTTCAGCACGAGTTGCCACTTTGTCCTCCTCTTGGCTTATGACTAATTATGTGAACATACTGCTGCTATGATTAGCTCTTTGATTACATTCAGTTCCAATCTCAGTATAGATTGCACGTGCTTATACTAGAAAGTAGCCAACTAGATTGCAGGCTGCAATTTCATATCCTGATTCAAAATGTACCAACTGTTGTTAAGGGCTGTAGGGGATGTAAGTTGCAGCAGTTTGGGGAGTGGATGGTGGCAGTGTAAAGGTTGAAGTTTGGTAGTATTCAAGGAGAAGGAGTTGATGTCTAGTAGGATGTTTAGATGAGTGAACTGTGGTAATGTATTACTTATTAACACGCAACATGTTCGATGAAATGTCAATTTTTATTTATCATGGTTTCAGGTCTTTTACCAAGGCAGGGCTAAAAGTAAGGTCGGATGATTCAGAAGAAGCCACGAAAGAGTTGCAAAAGTCAATCATCGAGGAGGTGTTCAAATTCGCAGGAGGTGTTCATTTCTGCATCATTTTACGTCGTTTCAAAGAAGGCTAGATCTTCCGAAATCGGATGAATCGGGCGGTGCCCACTTGTTCGACCTAACCGGGACTGCGGTGCCCCGGACCCCCGCCGGCGCTGCGCCCGGACCCGCTTCTCGGCTCGCCTTCGGCTCGGCACTCAGCTCGTCATATATTTTTCAGTGTCGGTGTCTGTATAAATTGAAACTGCATATGTAATGAGTGAACCGAGTGATGTAGTGAGGAATATCTGTATATGCGAATATCAGTGTTATATATCATTGAATTGTAAAATAGTGGAGTCAGGAATTTGTACTATTTCAAATGTTGAAATAAAATATTTATTTAAATAAATTACTGTTTAAATATCAAATTCTATGCAAAAGCATTTTATTAAATAAATATTTATTTCTATTAAAAAATCAAATATGCTCTACATTGTGGGCCCCACAAATTCAGAAAGTTAATATCTATGGCAACATTTTGGAATGTTGCTATAGATACCTATGGGTGTTGCCATAGACCCAAATAGGGTTCTATTGCAACAATATTACTTATGTTGCCTTAGATAGTCAAAATGTTGCCTTTGAGGTCTAAGGCAACGGCAAAAATTGCATCACCCTAAAAGTGTTGCCATAGACCTATGGCAACATTTTTCGGGCCTGAGCCAACATTTTTTTTGTGTTGCAGTAGGCCATTTATGGCGTAGTGCTATTTCCATGTAATTTCCATAAAATATCTAATTACACAATGTATAAAAAGTGCATTTAAGGAATATACCACAATGAAAGAGATGTGTAAAGTACAAAGGTTCTTCTCCATAGTTTGCACTATCAGTTTCAATAAAAGAAAATGCAATAATTTCTTGTAATTTTAAACGGAGCGCATGTCTCACTTTGGGTAAATTATGGAAAGTTATAACGGAAATCCTTTTTGGAAAGGATAACCCTAATAAATTAAAATATGGAAATTAATATTTTGAAACTCCTAAGCATAGGAATTAATGTGTTATGAATAGGAACATATACACACACGTATAACAGTGCCTACCAATTAAAAATATAAATATATTTGTAAAGCATAATATCCATCGATTTTCACATTAGTTATAATTAGGATGTCTAGTTATAAATAGCGTAACAAATTACGAAGTGTGGTTGGAAAAGAGATAGTAACTCCAAAATTAATAGGACAATAAATGTGCAGTTAATATGGAGTTTAGGCATTAAATCGGGACATAAATGCGGTTAATGGGGCTAGTTAAAGGATTTAATATGTCATTTATAAGGAAATGAAATAGGCATAATAGGATTAATTAGAAAGAATAAATAAATGTTATTAAAGATTATCCAAATAAAATAATGATGATCATTTATTATGGACAGTTGACATTTATGGAATATAGGAAATAAGCAGATAAAGAAGGAATTAAATACTATGAGGCAGTATAATTTTCATGACAGGAAAATATAAAGCCTTAATTATAGGTTAGGATAAGCATGAATTAGTGGGCCTAGTCCAATTATAGGCCTAGGATAATTGGTTTGGTTTAGTGGGTTGGGATGCGAGATTGGTAGAGTTACACAAGAGAAGTTTGTCGTTCCCCTAAAAGCTACTGGTAGTTGTGTATATTTACACTAATGTTGGACATCTTCAACCATAGGACCCATGGGAAAGAGATACGTGGTTGCGTATATGTAGGGGAAATATACCAAGGTTTCACCTTGGATTTGAAGTATTAAATGCCCAGTACCTTTAAGGAAATGGGGTCTGCTTCATTTCTAATAAGAGGTATTAAGTAATTGAAAGGGGCATTTTCCTTAACTTACATTAGGTTAGTCTAAATGGGATTTTAGATGTGGAAGATCGATGGGCCATGTCAGTATTGCTTTTGGACTGGTATTGAGTAGTAGGGCTGGCATATAGGCTATGATAACCAGCGGCCCCAAGCGATCGGTAGTAAAGACTCGGGTAATGTCTTGACAGATTTGCTTCCTACTAGTGTAGAATCCACATGGGATAAGCATAGATCTCAAAGTTTAATTAATTATTTATTTTTTGTTAGACGTGGCCTAATTAACCCTTAGATGAGTATTTGGGATGCATTAGTAACACGATAATTAAACTATAAAGCCATATATAGGGGTCCCCAGTCTCTGTAGCTAGGACCGATTGACTAGCGTTTACATTACTAGGGCCCGCTTCGGGGTTGAGGTATTAAATTGCCGTTAGGTATGGCTGCTCCCTATTTAAGAACTATTAAGTCGCCGGGGTTTTTGAATAGTACATCGTTTAGATATATATACATACATATAGGCATATATATATATATATATATACCTCGAAGGAGGTTGAACATATCGTACACGTACATAGAATTGAACAGATTAGCCATAAATTATAGACATAACACTTAAATGGAAATCAATCGGCATAAATTAATGTTATGGTTAAAGTATGTAATTTTTTAATCATCGGAACGTTGTTTTGGGCCCCTCCTCATTACAACACACATGATGGATATAGAGGGACAGGCTACTGGCGTAAGAGGGGAACTGCAGATGGTGGAGTCTTCTCTTTCATGCCCGACACTGACAAGGCGACTAGATATCTAGGGAATATTATTGATTCTAAAGTAATAGCCTTAGTTGGTGTATATATTCTATTATATTTTTCTATTACGCTGTGAGTTTATATTGATCGCTCTTTGATTTGCTTATGTTAATTACAGGTTACTAAAACCAACAATCTGTGCTCTAATGGACTTGGATTTCGATTTAGTCTAAATTCAAGCCTATTAAGGTACGTGTTGTTAAATTTGGTATCAAAGATTAGGTTGGTTGATCGTATTAATTAGGATACCCTGAGAGAACGTATTTGTATTTTTACCTATAATTAAATATATTATACGCCAAACTCTATGAATTCCGACTATAGAAGTAGTTGCGGCCATATTCTGAAAAGATGAGTGAGGAAATTATGAGTTGGAATAATAAATAGATTAAATTTATAAACCTAACCTAATTAACCCATGGAGTGTAGGCTATACCGCAAGGCGTTGACCAAGAAGGGTATGAGGATGACATATAAAAGGACCCCGGAAGCTGGATGGTACATGGCCCTTTGTTGGGCCTGGACTGCCTTATGATTGTGGAATTTGATGGATTGTTGATTGAAGATGTACATTTCATCCAGACGGATGTGAGATAAGAACTTGTATGTTACAAGCACCCAAAAGCAAAATGTAAAGAAGGATTGAGCAATTTCCCGCAAGAAGGTATGCACTAATCACTACAAGAAGATAGCCGGATTTTTAGTACATGCTCTTAATAAGAAGTGGTTAAGAGTAAGGGTTAGTAGAAAAGAAGAAAAGTCCAAAAGAAAGGACAATTGAAGACCATATCCGAGTCTGACCACATGTGAAAGAATTTGACAAAAGGATTATTTTTTAAAATTATTTGAAAACGTTTTGAATGGATTTTTCAAACGATTTATTAGGAAGTTGTTGTTTTGAAAAAGAAAATAAATTTTGAATTTCTTAGTTTAAAATTGATTGAGTCAAAATGTTTGGATTTAAAGATTTTTGATAAAGGGATTTTTCATTTTAATAAATGGAAAAGGGAGCATATTTTGGGCTTGATGGTTTTTTCTATTTTTGTAAATTTGGAAGTTCCTTTCTAAAAATTATTTCTAAAGGGTTTGTAAAGGAAATGGCACTTGATTGAAATGGGGTAAAGAGATCAGAAGGGTAAGAATGCCTGAAAGTGAAGATAGGAGGAATATTCCCGTATTTGGAAAATACGAAGAAAAGCAGCTGAAATAGATTTATACATATCTCTTTTCATGTTAATGAGGGTAAGCCAATGGCTAAAGCATAAGGAGAATGCACTACAATAAGTCGGTGAGGAAAACAACAAAGGAGGAAAAGAGCTATGTAGTAGAAGCCATTTTGGTAGGAGAAATTTTAATAGTAGCAGTATTAGAAAATTCGAATAAAAATAGTATTAGGAATTTATATAAAAATAAGATTAGTAATCTAATTAGAAATAGTATAGGAGAAAAAATAGGAAGAATGGATAAATTCTGTAGATATATGTAGTAATTGCACATATGTTTTGGATAGTTGCTTAGATATATGCCGCAATTGCATGTATCTTTTAGAAGTCCCCCTCATATGCTATTAAAATCTCCACCAAGGGTGAAAGTGGAAATGGCATAATTGTAGAAAAGTAATAGGATGGAAGTTATCCTTGTATGCTTTAGTTTTAATTATCTAAATTATAAAAGATGTTTATGAAAAATGGTTGGGTATGATAATTGAGTTTTCGAATGTTTTTAAGTTAAAAAAATCCTACTTTTGAGAAAGTAAGTCTTTGCTGTAGAAAGTCTTTGAAAAGAAAAAAATTTCATGGCTCCTTTGGAAACCTAGTAGTTTTTAAATTTTGAAAAAAGCATCTAAGTTTATATTATCAAAGATAGAAGTTTTGTATTTAGTGCTTCCTGACTGTAAAGTTTTAATTTTTTAGAGTGGTGAAACCCAAACCAATTTTTGATATGGAGCAGATAGGGATGACTGCCTAAGTAAGATGTGAATAAAGGTTTAAGCTAAGAATAAAATAGTTATGAATGCTTATAGAGTATTAACAAGGAATCCCCATTAAATATAATGAATATTAGTATGAACCTTGAAATATTTTATTAGAGATGTGTGGAAGCCAAAAGTAGAACCCTCAAAGGAATGAGGAATAGTATTGAAGTACAATTTTGTGAGTCCCAAAATATACTCGTATGAAAGTTCAAGGATAAAGAAAGGAAGTAAATACCAAAGTTTGAGAATACTACCAAGAGATTTTTGAGTGAAAGAAGATAGTTGTTGATTAGAGAAGAGAGTAATGAGATGACAAACACACATAGAGGATGTTGGTTGACTCAAGATTAAAGAATGCGATATACGTGGTAGGAAATTTATTCCTCTAAGCTAATTTTCTGATGAGTTATTCTAAATGTGCATAGTTTATATTTTTTACACACTACAGCGTGGGAATGCACAATTTATCCCATAATCGAGTGCAATGATTGAAGTAATGGATGTACCTTATTTATTAGGAGCCAAGAAAGTAAGTTAAAACATGTGCGTTATAATAGAATGACATGCTAGAAATGTCCATCTTAATTAAGTAAGGGGTGATAGGGTTACAACATCATTAACACTAGTAGATGTTGGAGGACAGCTTCTAGAAATTGTTTCTTTTAGGTTATTTGGGTTGTAATCACATGTTGTCTCCCTTTGAATATTAAAATGTGTACACATCATATGATACATGTTCCTATTTTATCACCATGTTGATTTTCTAGATGAGTTTAGACCACTATATATATTGGGAAATAGTGTAAATAAGGAAATCTCATAAGGACGCTTAACTAGCGATAAAATGAAGGTAACGGTGGAAGTTTATAAAATAAATTAGGAAATTAAGTTAGCAGATATGTGAATCTCAAAACCTTTAGAATTTTGGAAAACATAAATTTTAGCAAGCAAATGACAAAGGAAGGTTATTGTGAAATCATGGGTCACTATCCCTATGCCTTAAAAGCTAAAATTTATAAATATGCTTATAGGTTGTTTGTTGTTTTAGAGTAAAAGGAAAGGTTCTCTAAATCCAGCATTAACGACACTAGGGTCAATTATATGCATTAACTCAATGAACAAGTCTCGATTACGTTAAGATGTTGCTTGATTTGTTTTAAGGATGGAAAGGTAAATGTTTTAAAAAAACTGCATAGAAATGCTTATGAAAAGTTGTGTTTAAATTCTTTTGAAAATTTGTTTGAATGCTTTTGAAGATTTAATTTTCATACTATTTTGCAAATTTGTTTCTATGATTTTCTAGTGCCACATAGTTAGCGAAGGGAGAGTTGACGTGCTAGTGAATATGAAGTCTACTGTCCGACAAGGGTGACAAAATATAAAACATAGGGAATAACAAGGGAAAAAGCTGTTTTAACTTTGGGATTTCTATTTTCATACCTTGTTGATAGTGAATGAAACTTACATCTAGAATAATTCTATTTTAACATCCAAAAATAAACCTCCTTATGTGAATTGGACTTGGAAAAATTGGAAAATATTTAGGGGCAAAAGGGAAGGTTTCAAAGTACAATGGGATGGTATCCAACAGAATGGTGAAATTTTAAAATTTTCCATCTAAATTCTGTTTTTGGCATAGGAGTATAGATTTAGAAATCTGAATTTTCAAAATATTTGGATGTTAGAAATTGTGTATTAGGTATTGGATGATAGGGATTGGATGCAAAATTGGTTGCACCATACTCCTACTCGTAAGGATGTAGAAACTATTGTGTGAAAAAAGGATTTTTGATTTTTGAAAACTTGCATACATATAGAGCTGTCAGTATATATAGGTTGTTTGCCTTATATTTTCAAAAAAAAATTAAAAGAATACGGTCATATGGGAGGTGTCGATTAAGAATTATTCTGCATGCAATTCATATATGTTGTGATACACTGTGCATTTGTACACATTTGGCTGCAAAATTGATTGTACACTAATTTGTTGGATAGTTCAGATGGTTGCGTGCTATGTTACCGATTTAACCCTTAAGGATTTCGAGGACGAAATTCTTTTAAAGAGGGAGAATATAACACCACGTAAAATTAAAAATAATTATTAAGCCTCAAAAATGGAATTTAAGCATAGGTTAGAATTTGGACGAAACATGCACCATTGCGTTTGTGGCGATATTCTGAGCAACTTTCATATTTGGGGTTTTGCGATCAGAGCTCAAACGAAGAAGTTCTTAGCGTTTGAAGTTTTCAAAGCAGAAATAATTTAAAATGGGAAGGAGGAAACAAATAATATTAATAGCATGGACCCCACCGATCGACCCCTTTACTTGGGTCGGTCGATCGCTTATAAGGGGCGGTCAACTGGTGGTGAAGGTAGCGGCTAGAGTTAAGCCTTGATGAACGACCTGGATTTTATTATTTCAAATCTAACGAATATGATTAATTCGAGCACCTATAAATACAGACATAACCCCTCACTTTCTTTTAATATTTTCTAATTAAAGCAACGAAGCTATGCCATTTTCCCTTCTCCACTATTTCTATTAATTGTAAAATATTATATATATGTATGTATATATAATTAGAAAAGGGTAGAAAACAAAAGAGAAGAAGAGAAGGAGAAAATCAATACTGTGGAAAAAAGTAAATTTCATTATTATAAATCTATATTTCCCTTAACCCCAAATCTCTTCTCAGATCCGTAATTCTAATATTATGTATAAATATCTTGTAATACATATTCTTTTTTATTAGAATGGAAGTGGAGTCGATTAAAGGGATGAATTCAAATTTGAGGGATTCGGAAAGCTTGAAAGGTGAATAGGAAATTATATAATTTATTTATAACATTGACATTTACATTATTGAATTTTATTTAATTATCATGCATATATAAGGTTTGACATGTTGTGGGGTTAAAATGAACATATAAGAATATTGACTACATATTCTGTAAAATAGGTAACTGGAATAGGAATGTTATTTACACCATAATCTAGAAATTTGGAATTGTCCCTAAATTTTTTAAAGTTGAATGTTGATAAAGTTGTAAAGCTTATTCTAGATTTATAGTTGGGCTGTAAAATGTTAGCATTAGTTTGGATTGCTTTAATTTGACTTGGAATGTGAATTTCTATGTTTTAATTTATTAGAAGTGGGGTACAATTTAGTTGTACTATTTTTATGTAATTTCCATATATTTTCTAATTCCACAATGTGTAAAAAGTGCATCGTTTGAAATAACAAAAAATATACCACAAATAAAAGAGATGTGTAAAGTACGGACATTCTTCATCGTTGTTTGCATTGTCTACTTCAATGAAAGAAAAAGAAATAATTTCTTGTAATTTCAAACAGAGCACAAGTCTCACTTTGGGTAATTTACGAATAGTTATAACAGTAATTTATTTTAGGAATGATAACTCTAATAAATTAAGATGCGGAAGTTAATATTCTGAGATTCCTAAGCATAGGAATTAATGTGTTAGGAATAAGAATATATACTAATTAATATATATATGCACACGCGCACACACACACACATACATACATACATATATATATATACATACAGCGTAATATACGTCAATTTTCGCATAAGTTATAATTAGGCCATGTAGTATAAATAACATAATAAATTGGGAGGTTAGATGGAAAAGAGATAGTAACTCTAAAATAAGTAGAGCAATAAATATGCGGTTAATAGGGAGTTCAACAATTAAATGGGGACATAAATGCGGTTAATGGGATCGATTAAAGGATTTAATATAACATTTATGGTGAAATGAAATAGGCATAATAGGTTAAATTAGAGAAAATGAATAAATTTTGCTAGAGATTGTCCAAATAGAATAAGGATGATCATTTATTACAGACAATTGACATTTATGGAATATAGGAAATAAGTGGATAAGATAGAAACTAAATAATGCAAAGCAATATAATTTTACTAGTGGGAAAATATAAAGCCTTAATTATACGTTTAGGATAAGCATGAATTAGTGGGCCTAATCAAATATAGGCCTAGGATAATTGGTATGGTTTAGTGGATTAGGATGTGAGGTCAGCAGAGTTACACAACAGCCTTCACCTAGAGGCTACCAACAGTTGAGTATACTTACTATTGGTGTGGGACATCTCCAACCGTTGGACCCATGAAAAAGGGATATGCAGTTGCGTACAGTTAGGGGAAGATATATCAAGGGTTCGCCTCAGATTTGAAGTATTAAATGGTCCATTACTTTTAAGAAAATGGGGTCAGCTTCATTTCTAATAATACGTATTAAGTAACGAAAAGGGCCATTTTCCTTGAGTTGCATTAGGTTAGTATAAACGGGATTTTGGTTGTGAAAGATCAGCGGGCTATGTCAGTTTTATTGCTAGACCGGTATTGAGTAGTAGGGCTGGCATATATGCTATGACCACCAACAGTCCCGAGCGATCAGTAGTAAAGACCCGGGTTATGCTTTGATGAATTTCGCTTCCTACTAGTGTCAAATTCGTATAAGACATGCATAAACCACAAAGTTTAATTAGTTAGTTGTTGTTTGTTGGAGTTAGGCTACAAAAGCCTTAGATGAGTCCTTGGGATGCATTAGTCACACGACAATGAAACTATAAAGCCATATATAATGGTCACTAGTCTCTGTAGCTATGACCAATTGACTAATGTTTACGTTACGGAGGGCCTGCTTTGGGGTTGAGGTATTAAATGGTCGTTTGGTCTGGCTCCTCCCTATTTAAGAAGTATTAAGTGGCGGGATTTTTTTAGTAGTACATCGTTTAGATATGTATGTATATAGGCATATATATATATACACACACACCTAGGAGAAGTTTGGGCATATCGTGCACGTATATAGGATTGAATGGATTAACCATAAGTAATATACATAACATTAAATGAAAATCAATCGGCATAAAGTAATGTTATGGGTATAGTATGTAATTTTCTAACCACTAGAACGTTGTTTTGACCCCCGCCTTATTACAACCCACAAGATAGATTTAAAGGGATATGCTACTGGTGTAAGACAGGAACTGTAGAAGGTGGAGTCTTCTCTTTCATGCTCGACACCGACAAGGAAATTAGATATCCAAGGAATAATCTTGATTCCAAGGTAGTAGCTTTAGTTGATATTTATGTTCTGTTATATTTTTCTATTCTATTATGAGTTTAGATAGATCGCTCTCTGATATGCTTATGTTTATTACAGGTTACAAAAACCAACGATCCATGCCTGATTAGGTTTTGATTTAGTTGAAATTCAGGCCCATTAAGGTGTGGCATGTTACAGAAGGATATCTCCGACCCTTGTTAGACGGACCATTTTCGATGTACCGAGGGCACCTCCAATGGATTTTTATGTTGTAGCGGTATTGACTGTATACCTAATATTGATATAATGTACACGCAGCATACAATGGATTTTTGTTACTGAAGGACCGTTCTCGAACGATCCATTCCTTAATGGACTTAGGTTTTGGTTTAGTCGAAATTCAGACCAATTAAGGTGCGACTTGTTACAAATTGATATCTCTGACCCTTGTCAGAAGGACCATTCTCGATGTACCGAGGGCACCACGAATGGATTTTTATGCTATAGCGGTATTGACTGTATACCTAATATTTTTGTGATGTACACGCAACATACAATGGGTTTTTGTTACAAAAGGACCGTTCTCGAATGATCCATGCCTTAATGGACTTAGGTTTTGATTTAGTCGAAATTCAGGCCCATTAAGATGCGGCCTGTTACAGAAGGATATCTCCAACCCTTGTCGGAAGGACCGTTCTCAATGTACCGAGGGCACCTCCAATGGATTTTTGTCAGAAGGACCGTTCTTGATATATGTACGCACCATAGCGGTATTGACTGTATACCTAATATTATTGTGTTGTACACGCAACATAGCGATTTTTTGATTTATATTGTACACCCTAGACATTATCTATCTATTATTTCACCTTACGTACTTATTAGATGGTTTGGCTCTTTGAGGGGAAAACTATTACAGTGATTCAAACAATCTCAAAGGGTGATGTAACATTACGTAGATATTTCTTGAGTTTCTCACGCCAGACTTATGTCTGACTTGTGGTATTATATTTCCCTTATTTCAATGGGTGCTCTTTTGAGTAGTCTGGGAAAGATAGGTTTTCGTGGATATTCTTTGGAGCTTGAGGAGATGAGCTGGATGCTTTCACCTACCATAATATTCTTATTTCTGGTACATTACTATATTGTATATATCAGCATTTGTGAGGACAGGCTGTTATAAATGTTCAGGCTGATGATAATACTTAGGATTGTAACTCTGAAATGTTATGTATCTTACAGTCATAGTGTGTACTATCTTTCGATATAATATGTTATCGTTTCGCTGGTGAGATTCTAGTGTTGTGCTCCCTTTTTCCTTGTTTTTTTTCCTTTTATTTTACTATAACAATTTGTCTTTCCAGCACTTGCGTGCTTGGCACATGAATACCATGGATGTATTAGTGTCAATATTTAGGGGTCGAAAAGGCGGATCATTACACTTCTTATCGGAGCAGAAGTGTGACGACCGCCTTACACCACCAGCACCCAATAATGTGATAACCTACGATGTAGCGATGCCTGACCGATGCGGGGAAATCATCAAGGTTGTAAAGTAAGGTAAAATGGCACAGAACCTACCATCTATCTCATATCGCATCCAATAAAATATAATAGTGAACATCTCAGATAAAAAACAATCAAGAGAGTAATAATTGAATGAATCACAGAAATCAGAGTAATAGATCCATATAGCATACAGTATAAGTAATGGAGTTGTACATCAAATAATAACTCATAAACAACTATCTCTAATTAATAAAATCACTAGTAAGCTCCACAGTGATGTGCAGTGGAATTGCAAATAAGTAAATGTAGTAATACAAGAGTGCGATCTTCTATCGTCCTTTGTCCAGCTTCATGTGCTCACTGGACCTGATATCTGTAATCTACCTATTTTAGAGTACTTAGAATAAAAGTGTAACAACCCGTATATTTGAACCATTTAAATTGACAATAATCCACACATGTCAACTTAAATAATACAAAACACGAATCATTATGGGATTATAAATACATAAATGTAAATGAGAATCAATACAACATCACAGACATAGAACAGTCACAGAATAATGCAGCGGAAATACATCGTCATAATAGTAGTTCATGAAGCTACTACATAAAATACAACAATGTCTTATCATCAAGTGACTAATACAAAAAGGTCCAACAGACTAGGACATCAATACAGGAATAGAAATAGACTGATAAAGATAAATGCTAAGCCTTCAGCATCTTCAACCAACCTTGATCAGCAAACTGGATAGCTTCAGACTGACCCGAGCAAATACAAAAAGGAAACACTCGAGTCAGGACTCAAAATCTTATACAATAAAATCAAGTGCAAGGGAAAAGTCCATAACTTAAAGATGAATACAATAACATCTCTAAGGATCTGATAAACTTTCTATATATACAATAGAATACGATAGATAGATAATGTCTAAACAGTAAAGTACGATATTAAAATAGTGTTAAGGCGTTACCATAATCCCCTTAACACATTTTATTCCCAAGAGCATATACAAGACCGTAGTTTCCCCAAAACTGGAAGTCACCAGAGGGCAATCCATATACTAAAGGTACAAACCAAAACGTAGTGGTCGCGAATAGGATAATCAGTATGACAAGGTACATGAGGCGATACCAACTAGGATACTAGTAGTTGCGTGATCCGGACTGATGTTGAGCATAGCAGCTACTACCTCAACACCGCGAAACAACACTCCCAAATCAAGGGGTGCACCCAAATCGAATCACAAAAGTAATAGATATGGTATCGAAGAAGTGTGTCCGCTAGAGGTGGCGAACCTCAATGGCACGGCTCCTGCTTTAGTCATGTCAAGGGTCATCCAATATCGTTCTCTTTCTTCAGCCAACGCGTTCACCAAACCATCCACTTCGTTCTGGATCAACACTTCGCGTATAATAGTTATTAAAGTGGTTTTCGGTATCGACAGAGAGTATGTCCATATCCGATCCCAGTCTCTTTAATAACTACGTATTTATTACCCGATGGTCATTTAAGTTAAAGTTTAAACAAATCAAAGTCCAAAAGTCAAGGTGCAAATTTGACTTCCAAAATTTGACATTTCACGATTCAATTTATTTCAGATATTTAAAATCATATTTCCCGATGAAATTTGTAGTCTAAACATTTGAGTTAACAATATAGTTAAGTATTCAAATTCAATTTAATAAATCTCACTTATTAAATTTAGTTAATACTCCAATTAATTCGGTTTAATGGTAAATTTTAGTTCACATCATTTAAACCAAATTCTATTCATTTCAATTCGTATTTACATTCATCGATACATTAACCATAATCATAAATTTGATTAAATCAATTTTATTAAATTTAAAATCATTTTAAATTTAAATTATCACTAAATTAAATCCATAAAAACTTTAGTTAGTTTCGTATTCCACTTAAGTCAAATTTTCTAAATCTCAAACTTAATTTATGTCAAGTTTCAAATCTATTTAATTAAAACCGATTTTAAATCTAAATCTAACCAACCTAATAAATTTTCAAATTATTAAATTCTAAAACTTCCTTGTTTTTAAATCTCATGTCAAATAAATTTGCCAATTCATTTTATTCAATTAGATAGGTTTATTAATCTGTTTCAATTAACCTCCATTAATTTATTCTTATTAATTTATTTCGATTTTAATCCATTAATTTAATCCATTCAGTTCGTTACTTAATTTCCAATAAAGTGTTAAGTTCATTCCTTAATTTCAAATAGATTTCAATTTCAAAATAATTTTGTTGACCAATCGGGTTTTTTATTTTTAATTATCTATCCTAGGCCAAGTTGTTTAATTGGGTATTTATCATTTCAACCCGATATCATTCAATATAAAACAAAGCATAGCAAAGGGAACTTGCAGTGTGATAACTGGAATGGTGTCAAAGTAAATAAACAAGCAATAGCAAACATACATAACAATTTAACAATTTATTCAAATAATCCCGAAATAATCATATTAACTTACATTTGTTATTTATGCAAATTAATATAATTATCCCTAGAATCCACACCATTGTCTCATGCGGATTAAAGATCATGGTTTCACTTGGTGTCTATTATCAAATTTCTACATCAATCATACGTTCAATCGTTCAAAGTGTAGTTACCGCTATTTCTACGCGACGATTTATTTAACGTCAAAAGGGGTCAAGTTCAACATATATAATCCATTTTTAAATTGTTGGCTATCCAATACCAATTTCAATTTCATATTTTTATTAACAACCATATTCAACATCACATAACAATTTTAGTGCAACAACTATTTGTCGTAAACTAACAATATTCAAATTTTACTTGCATGGTGATTTACAATTTTTATTTCAACAATTTTAACAATCAACAATTTAATATCCAAATTAATATTCATAACAATTATCACCTGATTATCATAGCATAATAGATTGAGTCGTGAATGAAATATTCACCTTGCGTGGTTGAAGAAGATGATGGCGAAGCACGAAGGCGAATAGATAAAATGGACCCTAACGAGCACGACGCAAAATGAACACAATTGCAATCAACAAATAATTAACCAATAATTTGTTTATTGCAATATATATATCGATTGAATATATATATATATAAACCATACCAAAACACAGAAACTAGATAGATCTGATAAGCTGAATGGAAGCCTACGTCTCCGGAGCAATAGCTGATACAAACACAGTAAACACTGTATGTAAGCAACTAGAATTTCAAAAGTTATATACTACTATATACTAAGACTTCTATCATATATATATATATAACTATACAGAATCATAACTGAGACATAAATATACCACTGACTTTGTAAAACCACAAGTACAACCGTATGAGTATGGACCTATAACTATAACTATGTATAAAGTCTTATACTGTACATTACAAATAAACAATTTAGAGGTATAACTTATGCTAACTTATATACTGCATATGAAGCTAACTATTCATCACAACCGAGGCTGAGTCGAAGAGACGGAGGCGGGTTAACGTGCGGGCGGAGGAGCAGTGTGGGCGGCCGAGTGGGACCGTGTGGTGTGTGGGCTGCAGAGGGGGTCGTGCGTGGTAATGGGCAAGGGAGGGAAGGCGGCTGGTGGAGGGGTTTGAGGCCGGTAGTGGGGGTAGCCGAGTGGACGGGGTGCGAACTGGTTGGAGGCCGGCAGTGGGGAACACGGGTAGTGGCAGAGGCTGGGCGAGGGTAGTGGGTTTGGGACGCGGGTAGTGGCAGTGGAGGGGAGGCGGGCCGGTGGAGGGAGCGTGGACGTGTGGGGCTGGGTGGGGTGCTGCATGAGGCAGTGGGGCGAAGGGGACGGCAGGGTGGCGGGGGAGCTGGTGTGGGCGGAGCTGCATGGGGTCGTGCGTGGGTGAGGTGGTGATCGAGTGGAGACGGTGCAGGGGTTGCTGGTAGTGGGGTGAAGGACGTGAGAACTGGGAGGGTGGAGAGTGATGTGGGTTTCATGTTAATACTGGAGAGCAACAAATAATAAAAGAAAATAGGGAGGAAGGAGAGAAAGAAATATGCAGAGGAGAAGAAAGGTTACGTACCAAGCTTCTTTTGAGGACGAAGTGAAAACTGATGATGCAGAGCAATAAATGAGGTGAGCTGGTAGCAGATATATACAGAGATGTTTATAGTCCCCATGCCAATACAATGATTCATCTGTACAGGGATGGCTATTTGGTTTCTGAAGGGACAAAGGCTCCTGGAATTCTGAGCGTTGGAGAGTAGGGTACCAGTTTGTGTGGCGTAACGGACCAGTTTGTACTCCGTTAAACAATTTGTAACTTGCAACGCCGAACTCCGATTGACACAAACAAATATACCGTTTTGATCAGCGCGACGAGGCGGACACAACGGTATGAAGATATTGGTGGTTTGACATTGTTTGCGAAGTGGTAAATCTTATTGATCTATTTGCTCGAGCGACAATCTAACTAGCAATTAAAAGCGAAATTTGACGAAACGAAATGCGCCGTCAAGTTCAGAATATTTTTCTTATGTAACATTGTGAAAAATATTTGAGTTTGGATGATAGAAAATTTACACTTAGAATTTAAACTAATATGCAAATGCGACGAGCGAAATTTACTTCCATATTATTCGACGAAATTTGGCGTACGCCTATGTCTATCTAGACACATTCCAAATATGAAGTTTGAATAGCAACGGAAGTTGTTTGTGAAAATTCGAAATTTTCTATTACGGAGACTACAGCAAAACACCGAAGAATAAGATCGACGAAGCTAAAGATGTCCGAATTTTGAAAATCAAAAAATGACGTCTTTGTCAGAAGATGATTTAGAATTTTTCTATGTAAAAATATTTAGGTTCGGAAGATAAAATTTTCCACATTTTAAAATGAACTGATGTGCAATAAAATGCAAACGAAATTTACTGCGGTATTTTCCCACGAAACTCTACCCATATCTATACCCATCTAGGCGCAATTTAGAAACAAAGTTTGGACGTTGATTGAAATCGTATGTAAGTTTCACATTTTATATTAAAATAACGATTCTAAAATTTTTAAAATTGGGTCGGAATTTTAGGGTCGTTACAAAAAGGAAGCAAAGCATAAAACCCAAGGTCAGACAATAGTCCGGTGTGAGCGATAAAAATCTTTAAATACTAATATACCACTATAATATGACAAATGGTATAAAGAATCATACCTGACCTATCCCTATGTCCACATAATTAGCACATATACAAAATATATGCTACTCTACATTATAGTCATCATGGATGTACTATACATCAAAGTACTAAGGGGTGTCTAGATATTTACATCAATTAAATCGGTCTCATGTGACATCCCTAGGGTGATAAGCAATCAAACAAACATAACATCCACCATCCATTATCACATTCACTCACTTGGTATGTTGGATACATGATAACTTGAATGACCCGTCATGGTTGAAGACTACTCAACGTATCGGTTCCACAATACTCAAATCCATGCCACTTAGTAGGCCAGTGTGAAGACCACCCATACACCATCGGAACCCAATATAACTAAATAGTGCGCTACTAACATGCTCGGCCAATGTAGGATGATCATCAAGGGTTGAAAAGGAAATAAAACATCATAGAATCTATCGTATATCTCACAGAGCATGGAATAAAATATAACATACATCGCAAAAAACAGGGGAGATAGTGATAACCAAGTGATCCAAATATAAGAGCACGGATCCACTGAGTTGTACAATAAGTAATAGAGTTTATACAAAACAGAAATAAACTCGAATAACTGTCTCATGATAATAGCAATAAGCAAGTGCTGTCAAGGCTCCACAGCGTTGCACAGTGGAATAAGCATGGAACTCCATATATAATATGAGATAGCTCCATCCAGCTTATCCTTTGCACAGCTATTGCATCGCACCTAGACCTGCTATCTAGTCTACTCATTTAAGAGTACCTGAGATAATAAGAAGCAAGCATAAAACCTCAAGTCGGATAATAGTTTGTATGAGCAGTAAAGGAATCTTGAAATGTTGTACAAGTCGATATAGTAAGGAACAAGGGTATACAAACCATACTTAAACTCTCTCTGCAACCAAAGATTTAGTACATAATGAACATAATATGCTACTCTACAAATATCATAAATGTATACTACAAAATGCGTATGATGACGGGTGTCCAGGTATCCCTATCCCTAATACCTATCTCCCTTGATATCCCTAGAGTGATAGATTACAGAAGAAAACAACTAAAGCAACTATAACATCCATCAAACAATCCTCACTATCACTCGGTGTGCTATAGATATATGATAACTCGTATAGCCTTTCCTATGCGAGAAACTAATGGAAATCTTGGTTTTCCGTATAGTATTTAGCCTGAAGTTAATACTAGACCCAAATCCACCGATCTATGGTATATTGATCCTAACCTCTGGTTCGGAGTAGCCTTTCAATGTACCCATGAGTGCACTCATAATACCCCTGCTTTCGAGTACATCAGAAAACACTTTGAGTATCAACGATCTCTTAACACGCATACCCAAGCCCTTTACTTGCTCATCCAGAGTCCATTATTCTCGAGGAACCATTCCACATTCCTCCATTACACGATAGAACCATTCTCACATTCTATCCATGGGTGCCTTTCTTAGAACCCACCCTCCATAGATAACCATCTCCTAACTCCTTTCAACATCGAGTCGCCATTATCGGAACCTAAATCCATTCATCATCGAGTTACCATCACCGAAGTCCCAAAGCTATCATCGTGCTACTAGTACTACATCGCCATCAAACCCAAAGCGAGAAAGCAAACACCTTCAGAATGACCTGTAGAGCCCCTGCTTCCCTCTAGAAGTCCTGTTAAGATTTTTCCTAAAATCTCTACATAATTAGATTTTAGAAGAGATAGGAAGTGAATAAAAATAATGACAAATAGATTCTTCCAAACAAAACCTTTATTGATCCACCAAAAGATTACAAAATAAAGACTAAAAATCGAGAGGATATCTCAATCCCTAAAACCTTAGAAAAATAAACTTTTTCCCATATGTTTGTACCAAAAATGGGCACAACACTCTTCGAAAGTTTTTTTAAGAGATAAAATGAAGAATATAAATATAAAACAGAGATTATCTAACAAAAACTCCAACAAACAGAAATGTAAAATGCAAAGACAAGCGATTTAGAGTGGTTCGGCGTATTGCCTACGTCCACTATGAAGTTTTGATGATTTTATTGATCCTCTTTCAATGATTACAAGTGATTACAGCGAACAACAGTGAATTACAGTTTGGAATTCGAATTCAATAGTAAGAATAAGATGCAAGTCTCGATCCGGCAGAGTCTGGACGCTTGAGAATCAAAAAGGTCCCTCTTCTGTAGGCTCTGGGGTGCTATTTATAGACGTAGGAGGTTGAGATTTCGCTCAAACTTCGGGAGACTTGGTCTGGCACGTGAGGGGGCCCATGTGACCATTTCCAGAAAGTTTTGCCTTGATCTATGATCGATACTAATTCATTTCGTATCGATCAAGATGATGTCCAATCGAGCTGAAATTTGGCAGAGACATTCCTTAGTGAGTATGCAAGCTCCTGTGAAAATTTCATTGAATTTGGATCAGTGGATTATGAGATATCGTCGATACGAAGTGGAATTTCTCGATGGCTGTTCTGTTCGACTCTAAGGCTTCGACTCAATCTCCTCGTATCGATAATTGCACGTTTTTCTGAGATGATGTGGCGTGCGCACTTTGCTTCGATCTGGTCTTCACTCCGTGTTGACCATTTTGACTCCATAGATCTCGCCTCGTTCGCTTCGAAGGATGACACGTCACCCAAGTTTGTTGACTTGTTGGATACGAACAAGCCTCCGCTCATGGGTACGAACGTGGTCCCATGATGGATACGAAGCATTGAATCTCTGATGGATGCGAAGTTGACGTTAGGTGATCGTTACGAAGCGGACGACTTACTGATGGATTTGAACAAGTCTCTCTAGCTGAAGGCTGATCGATACGAAGTTCATTGATACGTGGACCTGGCCATTCTGATCGATACGAAATCGATGGATACGAAATGAGGACCACTGATGGATACGAAGTCCATCGATACAAACTCGATGGATTCGAAACATGGCTAACTTCATCGGTACGAACCAATGCTCCTTGATGGGTACGAAATGGGTCTTACTGATGGATACGAAAACATACTTTTCCCTTCAACTTGCATCCATCATAACTTGATCATACGAACTCGGATTGACTTGAAACTTGGAACGTTGGCTTCCTTTGCTTTTCCAGTCATGTCTTATCAATTGTAGCTCGATCTGGACTCGGAAAAAATTCATCGATATCCATGACGATCGACATTTGGAATTCAGTCAATGCCTTGGTATCCCGGCCTTGCCAAAAGGCGGGATAACATTTGCCCCCCAAAGTACATCTTGTGGAAACATGATGTGCTTTGACAAGCTGCGGTTTCTCTCTGAACAATTATTGTATTTCTCATTGAAAGTTGTACTCTGTATTGCTGTAATTGACTACTGTATGATAATGATGAGCTGACTCTCGTTAACGTTGCATGTTCGCGAGTCGCTGCCAGCCTAGCTCGTTATCGAATTTCGTGTTGATTCTCTCTTGAACCGATTTGAAATTCGAGCTGAAACAACGCTTGATGGTTGTTTTTGAGTAGTTCCTTCGTATCGACCCTCTCCTGAATCGACATAGAAGGTTGAAAGGCTGACTTCGCATCGATAAATGGAGGATTTGGAACCAGCGAAATGCTCGTTCGTATTGATGGTTAGTAACTCCAATGGGTCTTCGTTGTGTCATTCGTACCGATGTTAATGTCTAATATATGATGGATATGAAATCGTCTTTCGTATCGACATGCAGTGGATGGAGTTGTGAAATTGTTGATGCGAACAGGGGCTTCGAATAGATGTGCTCACTGTCCATTTCGAATCAATGTGATTCATCATCTTCGGTCGTCTCCACTGTGCGCTTCGTATTGGTGGATTAGCTGACCATTTCGCATCGATGAGAATCCTGGTCAGATGGATACGAGCAGAGCGTTCGTATCGATCGACTTGTACCGTTGTAAGTCGATGGTTGCAAAAAATAGAGACCTCGAATCGATGGAGTTCAATGTCATTATCGCAGCCTTTGTTGTGCGCTTCGAATCAATGAAGTCTGGTGATTACTTCGCCTCGATGAAAGCACAATCCGATGGATTCGAAGAGAGCGTTTGCACTGATCCTTTGTTTGATCGATTGCGACCGGTCTGTTGACTGGGAGACGAATCGACCCAGTTTACCCCTAGGCTCCATATAAATACCTGGGACTTAGCCCATTTTCACTTTTTACTTTTACTGTTGCCTTATACTCTCTGCGCTTTCGTATCGATCTACAAACTTGAGAGAGCAAACTATTCTAACCTTCGAATCGATCTCATTCTTCAATCCTTCGAACCTAAACATTAAACTCAGGTAATTAAATGGTAGAATTGTGTTAAGAGCGATGAGACTCGAAATCTTAGCCATCCTTCTTGCTTTTACAACCGATTTAGATAAATCTGAGATCTGGACGTGTGAGAGCAAGATCGGGGATGGAACGTGGCCATGGAGTTGAGGCTCTTTGGAGAAGAAGGAGATGCGGAGGAATCACTTTAGCTCCGTTTCGTGTTGATCTGGAATGGGAGTATTCGAATCGATTCAAATGACGTGATTTCGTATCGGTATGGAGGCGAGAGCGGCGATCGATGCGAATTGGTTTACCCTCGATCGATACGACATATATCGATTCGAACCTGGTCGATACGAAACATTCTTATCCCGGACTGATCGATACGAACGTATCGATTCGAACCCTCGATCGATACGAAACACTCCAATCTCAAAATGATCGATACGAACGTATCGATTCGAACGTGGCCGGTTTGAAATGTGTGGTCCCTCTGACTCGATATGAAAATGAAACGTGGCGATCGATTCCAACCTAAATTTTGACGAACTTAGGGAAATTTTGCATACTTGAACACTTGACTCCGACGAGCTTTTGGCTTGAATAACTGAACTTGATCACAGAACTGCATATTGGACTGCCTTTTGAAGCTCGTTGACGGAACTGTAACTTAACAACGTGATAATGGACTTTAACTCGAATCGATCGCCAATATCTTGATGGTATGGTTGTGACGGTCAGCGATGACGGTCATTCCTACTGGACCTCGAAGTATTGTCGTTTGCATATTTTCTTTAATTCTGCAGAATTTGCTCAAGTCATGCACAACACATTTATACACTTTACACTGAGGAATGCACGGGCTTTTTATCGTCTAATGATGATTTCTCATGAGTTAGCTAGTTATGGAACCATCAAGTTTGCAGCAGCAAGAAACTCAGAGTCTAACCGCTCCCAGACTTGAGATTCCAGACATCGAGGCCGAAGTCATCGGTCCAGCTCCGGACGAGTTGCCTGACGCGTCCTTCATCAATAGTCCACCTGAATCTGTTCCGTCCAATATTTCCGAAGATATGCTAGGGAGAATATGCTTAAGGCATGGTCTGTCGCTGGACGATGTATTATTGCCGGGACCAGATGACAGACCGCATAATCCCCCGGAGGGATATACTGCATTTAACCGCCATGCGTGTGCAGCCAGGACACTTCCTCCGTTTAATGAATATATAAGAGAAGTGTTGGCCTATTTGGGGATTGCTCCATCCCAGCTACACCCGAATGAATATGCTTCGCTCAACAGCTTGTTCATTGCATTTATGGAGTATCTTTATCGACCTCCTCGCATGACCGATATAAGATATTTGTTCAACTTCAAAAGTCGAACTGACAGTTCATCTTTCACATTCCTGGAGTCTGTAAGAAACTGCCAAGTGGTCACAGGGTCTTGGACTAGACTGAGCTACTTCAAGTCGGAGTGGTTTTACGTCCGATGTCCTCCAGGATTTGCCCAAAGATGGCTATTCAGACGTGAGTACCATCATTTTCCCAAGTAGTTGATAAGGCAATTCATGAATGAAATCGAACTCACGTTTTCTTTTCTTTTCTTTCAGCAATAATCCAGCGACCTGAAGGTGGTTATTATAAAGAGATAGTCCGGGTTCTCCAAGAAATTCCAAGTGAAGAAAGGAATATCGAACTGCTGTTGATGGACCGGAATCTCAGAATTCTCGGGTTGATTGGGCGGAGACAAAGTATAAGGCTTGATGGTGTATTAAGGACTGTCACAAGAGAAAAAGTCAAGCGGAAGAAGCCCAGAGTCGTTATAATCGAGGAAGCTGACTCCGAAAGAACTCACACCGATGAGGAGCCATTGGTCGGGCCTGCTGATGTGACCCCGGATTCTGAAGAAAAGAGAAAAGGCAAGGCAGTGGCTTTTAAACAATCTAATATGGGAGACGAAAGTCTATGGTCTTAAACCGACCCCTTTCAGGAGTTAGAATCTCGGAGGCATCCCCCCTACAAGCGGAAAATCCCTTCGAAGGGCTCGATGACCTCCCAATTCCGGACCTCGCGTCCGCGCAACATGATGTCGAATTGGATGAACTGCAGCATACTTTTGACGTTAGCGAGTCTCTTTCTACCAGTGTGGTCGACACTTCTGGTTGGTCTGGGGGGTTACACATCCATACACTCTTCACGACACTACACAATCTTTGACCGCAAACCGCATATCATAAATGGTTACTAATCTTCTTTATCTTACTTTTCAGGTACGATGTCTGGTCGCGGCTCTGTGCTTGGTAGTTTGCGCAACAAGCGCCGATATTATGAACCACGTAGGAGAGAAGGAGAGAGAGATTATGAGTCGGGGCATTCTGGTCAGGAGAGGTCTGACCGAGATAGGGGATACGTACGTCGATCTCGATCCCGCTCTCCTCCTCCTAGGACCTCTGTACCGCCCACAGTTCTGGTTACACGTCCTCCTGAGACATCACGGCCCAAGCCTCCCTCTCACATTCCTAGATCCGATCCTCCACGTGGAACCGAAATAGCCACCTCCTCGACTACTATACCAGTTGCGACTGACTCGACCGTGGAAGGAGCAATCAAACTCGCACAAATGAGGAAAGAATTTCCGGACATCTGCTTTGATGGTTACGTCTTTCCTCCACACCTGAAGAGAATTCCACCAACAGTTGAAAATATTATCCATGATTATGTTGCGGACATATTCTTTCAGTACAAGGAATGGGCGAGGGCCGCGAGGAAAGCATCTAAAGTGGCATTTGATTGGGCTGTCACCATTGAAAAGCTGGAGAAGGAGTTGGGTCAAAAAGACCGAATTATGCAAGTGCTCAACGCCGAGGCCGAGTTTTCCCGTAAATCTGAAATGGAAGCTTTTAAAAAGGCCGATGATGCAACTCAGCCATGAACAGAATGAAACAAGAGCACTACACTGCGATAGAAGACATGGGCCATAGGAACACCACCGTCACCGTTGAGAGAGACGCAGCCCTCAAAGAACTTGATGAGCTGAAATCTAAGTTCTCCAAAATCGCGAGGGAGAAAGATGCGGCCAATGTCTCAGCGTAAGAAGCCTATGATCAGGCGGTGGTGCTTCAGAAGGAGAGGGATGCGGCTATGGAAAAAGTCCGCGAGGTCGAAGCCGGGGTTGACGAGAAGGTCCGGCAGGCGGAAGCCAGGGTTGAGGCTGAGGTGGAGGAGCTGCTTGTCACTCACAATGCCAACGTGCTAAGGCATAGAGATCTGACTTGGCTTGATGATTATCCAACACATCTCTACAGTGCCTGGAACCTGCTGGTTGAGGAGGAGAAATCGGGGCATCCTGATGAAGCCTTTGGTGAATTTGAGCTAGAGAACCGTATACTCAATGATGACGAAAAGAAGGTTCTTCACGACTTCATGATTTCTCATGAGAAAGAGAGGCTTGGTACCCAGCCCCTGGAAGTTGGAGAAGGCTCTGGTGCTGAGCACCATACTACGAGTTCCGAGATTGCCATGTCATCTCAATCTGAGCCGACTTCGACGGTCGACTCCCAGCCTATACCAGCTTATGATCTGGACCAGCCACATTTATCTCCTATTAAGGAGCATCCTTCTGAAGTCGTTCAGACGACCTTGAGCCAAACTGAGGAAGGTACTCTGAACTAATCCCTTGTATATTTGGACTGAAGAATTTGTATAGAAGTGTATACTAACAGACGCTTCTTTTCTTTGATCAGTGACTGAAGTTGCACCAACAATGCTTCCTGCAGTCCAGGAATCATGCCAAGTGCAGGAGGCCATCATCTCTGAGGCGACCTCTGTTGTGACAGTTGCGCCTGTCGAAGTAACGCAGGGGAGCTCACTCTCTTTTGATGAACAGATGATAAACGAGCTCCTTGGCCGACAGAGTGACCCCTTTGCGGACTTACCATTCGGCCTGGGTGGATTTTCATCTACTTCTGATATTTCGACTCAGACCACTACGGCACATAGTGAGGCCCGAGCCTAACGAGAAGCAAACATACTGGATGAGATTGATGTTGAGATGGGGGCAGCGGCGCATGGTGGCAGCTTAGAAGGTGGAGCGATAGTACATGGCCCTACTCCACTTATGATGGTATCTCTCAGGGGCACGCTCGTTGATACTAGTGCGCCAGTCCCGCTCCCGGCTGTAGATCCCGTTCCTCCAACTCCTCCCGTGGGAAGCATTCCTTTGGACTCCAGTTCGGAGGAAGACATCGACATCATGCTTCCGTCTGAGGAGAGCTCGCTTAAGGAAAAGGGCTCAAATCGGAAGATCACTAGCGGCTCCAGTAGCTCCTCGAAGAAGAAGAAGCTAAGGAAAAAGAAGGATTATATAGACTTTTTAGGCATGTGTTTCCTTTCGTAGTTAGGAATTTTGTCATTTTCCCTCTTTTTTTTTGTAGGCCATGTATAGATGCGGGTTCGGCCCCTGCTGGTAGGGACTTATTGGAAAGGCTCGTATATGAACCATCGCTTTTGATTAGTTGAAATAAAATTTTGTCTTCTTGTTTCAACTTTCATTCCTTTTATGCTTAAATGTTGTAGTGTTTGAACCTCAGTTCGGTGTACTTGCATTATTTTAACTCTCAAACATAGCTTGTTTTATCTGCCAAGTCTGGAAATTTCGGACTTAAGTTGTAATCGGAGATTGAGTCGGACTTGAACATCATACCGTTTCGGGTAGTGATTAACACTTGAACCTGCCCCCAGTTCCGGGGTTAAGTTATGATGATCAGCTTGTGATCGCAATAAGTGAGGATCAAGCGGTCGAACTACACTTGCTTCTTTATGAATCGCTTTATCCGCACTCTAGGAGTTTGCACTTGCACTCTTGTAGCCAGTCATAGCTGTTGAATGCTTTCAAGTATTAATTCACACTCTGGGGACTCAAGTCATCTTGTGAGCGGTTTTTCACACTCTGGGAACTTAAGGTTGATGTTAATACTCCAATCCATATCCTGGGAATTTGGAGTTAGCGTCCACATTCCGACTCGCGCTCCGAGAGTTCGAAAGGCGCATTAGGATCATGGACGGTTGGACCATATCCATCCTGAGTTAACAAGCGAGATCGTTAGACGGACGGGTCCGTCCCTCTCGAGCTTGGTTAGGTTATGGTCGAAGTCGTTAGGTGAACGGATTCACCCTCCTCGACACTGTGTTTTAAAGTTTATATTCCACCTCGCACTCTGGGAGCATGGAGTTGGCCGACAAATGGTCAGTCATGTTTGTTTGTGCACTTGGACTATATTCGCACTCTGGGAATGGTGGATTAATCAGGATCGTGGATGGTTGACTCGCATCCACCCTGAGTTGACAAGCGAGGTCGTTAGATAGACGGGTCCGTCCTCCTCGAGCTTGTTTAAGGTACAGCCAAAGTCGTTAGGTGGATAAGTTCACCCTCTTCGGAACTATATTTAGTCGGAATACGGTCAAGGTTGTTAAGTGGATGGATCCACCCTCCTCGAGACCGCACTCGTTTGATGTCTATATTCCGGCTCACACTTTGGGAGCTTGGAATTAGTTATAGGATTGTCGTGTATCAATCTTATTTTATCATTGGTGTAATGACTTGCCCCCGAGCTCGGGTTTCACTTAGGGAGTGGCCGGTCGTATCGCAGCCACTTTCTATTTGAATAAATCCCACTGCGTGATGGGATTTAGCTCTTCGTGCATCGTGATGTCGTACATCATATTCAATGAATCACTGCTCTGGCTCGAAGAGATGGTATTTTAATGCTGAAATAAGAAAATGCGGCAAAGTCAGTTTCCTTATTACAGAATTCAAATTTCAAAATGCAGAAACAAATTGCTAAATGGAAAGATATAATGAAATAAATAAAGCCTGTCATGTGTAATAGCGACGGAGACTCTCGCTGTTCCAGGCCCTTGGCAAATCAAGACCGTCAATGGTCGATAGTTTGAATGTGCCATCTCCGAGTCTTTGTGTAATCACGTATGGTCCTTCCCAATTTGGCTTCATGTGTGAAGGAACTGGATAGATTCTCTTGAGAACGAGATCGCCGAGTTCAAAGGTTCGAGGTCGAACTTTGGCATTGTACAATCGGGCGACTCGACTTCGATATGCAGCTGCTCTTAAATCAGCCTCTTCCCGCTTTTCATCTAGTAGATCCAAAGATTCAGCAAGCAATATAGCGTTTGTTTTCGGATCATAGTAAGTCACGCGATGGGAAAACACTTCCGTCTCGACTGGAATAACGGCTTCTGAGCTATAAGATAAGGAAAACGGGGTGTGTCCGGTTGCGGTCTTGTGAGTCGTTCGATAAACCCATAATGCCATAGGAAGTTCATCAACCCATTTGCCCCCGGCCTTTTCCAGTCGTTTCTTTAGGATGGATTTTATGACTTTATTGACAGCTTCGACCTGACCATTTGCCTGAGGATGTGCAACTGCCGAGAATTTTTTATGGATATGAAACCGTTGACAGAAATTCTTGAATTCTGCACTTTCGAATTGGGCTCCGTTATCGGTGATGATGGTATGCGGGACTCCAAATCGACAGATAATGTTGCGAACTACGAAATTTATTACTTTCTTTGTCGTAATGGTTGCGAGGGGTTCAGCTTCAGCCCACTTGGTGAAGTAATCAACTGCGACGATGGCATATCTTGCCCCACCTTTGGCCAGAGGTAGTGCCGATGAGATCGATGCCCCATATTGCAAATGTCCAAGGACTAACCATTTGGGTTATCTCGGTAGGTGGGGCTCTCGAAATTTGTGCATGTTTCTGGCACCTATCGCATTTTCTGGCATAGTTTGCTGCATCCCGGTTCACTGTCGGCCAGTAATATCCGTATCGGAGTATCTTCTTAGCGAGAGCTTGCCTACCGGTGTGATCGCCACATTCTCCTTCGTGTATATCATGTAGCACTCGTTTGATTTCATCGTGTGCGATACATCGGAGGAGAGGAACAAGATACCCCCTTCTATACATGACTCTGTTTTAAATGACAAACCGTGAAGCTTTTCGTAGAATTTGTCTTTTCTCATTTCTATGCTCAGGCAACGTCCCATTCTCGATGTAATTTCGATACGGAGTCATCCACGATTCTCTACTGGGAGCGGTTTCAAGCACAAAATCCGTCTCTACTTGATCAATACTTGGGGAGGACAAAGTTTCGACGGGGACAAGTCCCATCTGCTGTGCTTCACCTGTACTTGCTAACTTGGCTAACGAGTCAGCCTTCTGGTTACGCTCATGGGGTATATGGTAAATAGCATAGTAATCGAATCGATCTAGCGCTTCTTGGACTTAGGCTAGATAGGAAGCTAGTCGTCGATCTTTGGCCTGATACTCGCCCAGAACTTGATATACAACCAACTGGGAATCACAATAAATTTCCACAGTGACAATCTTTAGATCCAAAGCAAGTTTTAACCCAGTAAGCAAAGCTTTGTATTCGGCTTCATTGTTGGTTGCACGAAATTCGAACCTCAGAGCGTAGCATATAGATCGGCCTTCGGAAGTTTCAATTACTATCCCGGCACCTGAACACTGATCGTTTGATGCGCCATCGGTGTGCAGCTTCCAAATGTATTTAGGAGGTGTAGTGGTTTCAGGCAGATCCTCTGAAATAGTAAATTCAGCTATAAAATCCGCCAAGACTTGTCCTTGAATGGCTCTCCGTGGAGCGTAAGCGATATCAAATTGACTCAACTCAATGTTCCACTTGAGTAGCCTACCAGACGTCTCAGGCCGCGTGAGGACATGTCGTAACGGCTGATCGGTGTACACAGTAAGAGGATGAGCCTGGAAGTAAGGATGGAGCTTTCTTGAGGCAATGACCAGGCAATAAGCCAATTTCTCTAGTCTTGGGTAATTTCTTTCAGCCCCTGTTAGCCGTTTACTGACATAGTAGACCGGTTTCTGCACTCGGTCTTCTTCCTGAACTAAAGCAGCGCTGATCGCATGTTCTGATACTGCCAGGTAAAGGTACAATTGCTCGTGGTCAACTGGTTTTGACAAGATCGGTGGTGTGGAAAGATGTTGAATCAGCGATCGGAATGCGTCCTCGCACTCCATGGTCCATTCAAAGTTTCACTTTCCTTTACGGATCAGATCAAAGAAAGGAATGCATTTATCGATGGACTTTGAAATGAACCTGCTCAATGCTGCTACTATCCCGTTGAGACTTTGGACTTGCTTTATGGTTCTTGGGGTTTGCAGGTTCCTTATTGCCCAGATCTTTTCAGGATTTGCTTCTATCCCTCGAGCGTTGACGATGAACCCGAGGAACTTTCCAGATGCGACACCGAAGTTACACTTTAATGGGTTGAGCTTTATTCCATATTCCCGAAGGATGCAGAACATCGCATCTAAATCTCTGATGTGATCTGTGGAGAATCGAGATTTCACTAGCATGTCATCCACATAAACCTCCATGGTCTTCCCGATCTGGTTGGCAAACATCCTATTGACCAAGCGTTGGTATGTTGCTCCGGCGTTCTTTAGACCAAATGGCATGACTTTGTAGCAGTAGAGTCCTAGATCGGTTAGGAAGCTGGTATGTTCTTGATCAGGCAAATGCATGGGTATTTGATTGTAACCAGAATAAGCATCCATAAAAGATAGTAATTCGTGCCCAGCTGTCGAATCTAAGAGCTAGTCAATTCGAGGAAGTGGAAAACTATCTTTCGAACAAGCCTTGTTTAAGTTAGAGTAATCGACGCAAGTTCTCCATTTCCTGTTCGGCTTTCGAACCAGTACGGGATTGGACACCCATTCTGGATACAAGGCATCTCGGATAAACCCATTTGATTGTAACCTATCAACCTCTTCTTTAAGAGCGGCAAATCTCTCTGGATCCATAACGCGCCTTTTCTGTTTGACCGGGACATACCGCGGATCAATATTCAGGGAGTGACTTGCAATGTCTGGCGAGATCCCGCACATATCAGAGTGTGCCCAGGCGAAAATGTCGAGATTCGCCCGGAGAAATTCAACCAATTCCTGTTGTGTTTGCTTGCCCAGTTGAGACCCAACTTTTAGCATCCTCGAATCATCATCCTCACTGATTGGGACGTCCATAGTCAGTTCGGCCAGGGAAGCTTGATTCTCCTTAGATTTGTCTTTATCTTCATTGTCTCTAGGGTCAAGGTCTTTATGGAATTGGTTGTGGTGCCCGGGCCGAGGCCCAGGCATCAATTGTCAATTATCAGTAGAACGGACGCAGAGAGATTCTTCTACGCCCTTCCCTTTCTCCTTTCACTGTACTCCTCGTAGTTCAGCAACATAGCAGGCCCTCCCCGTTGCCTGATCTCCTTGAATGACTCCGATCCCGCGATCAGTGGGGAACTTCAGAGTCAAACACCATGGGGCAATGGCTGCCCTGAACTCAGCAAGGGCCGGTCGGCCCAAAAATGCATTATAAGGCAAATCAATATCCAAAACGACAAACTGCAACATCCGGACTCTCCGGCGTTCTCCAACTCCCAACTCCACTGGCAGTTCTGTCACTCCGGTGGGTATTGTAGCACTTCCATTGAAGCCGTGGACTCGAGATTGGTAGGGTTTTAAGTCCTTCGCTTCCATTTTCATTAAGTCATAAGCCCGTTTAAGTAAGATATTTACGGAGCTCCCACTATCAACCAGGATCCTCCTCATCCAAGCAGGACCTACCTGGGCAGATATGACCAGTGGGTCGATTGTAGGGGCTTCGACCTTATCGGCATCTCGTCTTCTAAATACGATATCATCAGACATTACCTTCTGTTGTTTGGCTGGAGTCCCATCTTCATAATTATTACAGCACTCGAAGTCCGCATGCCTGATAGAGCTAGCATACGACTCCATTTCCCTCCAGCTTCTGTCTACTGGGTGGGGACCACCACTTATCGTGTTGATAACTAGCCTTCCGCCCGTACGAGCGGGTTCTTCCTGCCTTTCTTGATTCTGTGAACGATTTTGATTTGAAGGGCCCGCACCACCAGACTGTGGCACCCGCACAAACTGATCTAACTTCCTCTCCCTGATCAACTTCAGGATAAGGTCCTGCAAATATCGACACTCATTGGTATTGTGGCTGTAGCTTTCGTGGAACCTACAGAACTTCCCTGTTTGAACCTGCCTCTCCGACGAGGGTTTTGGAGCAGGCTTCTTATACTGCACAGTGTTGCAAGTTTGTAGGTATATGTTCTCCAATGACGTATTCAACGGCGTGTAATTGTCAAACATTGGAGCCCTACGTCGTGGGCCTCAGTTCTGATCTCTTTTCTTATCCTGACCATTGTTGCCCCTCGACTGGTTTGTTTGTTTTGTATATTTAACTGAACTTTTCCGGAACTCTCACCGGACTGCTTAACTGCTACGTTACTTTGTATTCCCTCACTACTGGGTCTCACATCATCCTGCTTCCTAGACTGTTTCGTGTCCTCCTTCCGTAAGAATTGAGCGGTTTGGAGTAGAAACGGTCCAACGATGTGGGTGGTTTCCCAGATAACCAATTTCCAAATTCAAAATCGGGATCGATCCCTTTGGTTAATGCCATCAAGATCGAGTTATCGTTGGGATTACTAATCTCAACACATGCTGCGTGGAATCTCTCTAAATAACGCCTGAGCGTCTCTCCATGAGCTTGGGTGACACTAGACAGGGTGTTAACGTCTTTAGGTCTAGCAACATGCATACGAAACTGTTCTACAAACCTTTTAGCCAGTTGATCGAACGAAGAAATAGATATAGGTGGTAACCTTGTAAACCACATTGTTGCGATTCCCCCTAGAGAGATGGGAAACTTCGACACTTCACTGCATCATCAGCTCTTGCAGCGCTCATTGACCACTCATATTTTAAAATATGTTGATTGGGGTCGGAATTTCCTTCGTACATTGGGAGAGTTGGCATTCTGAATCACCGAGGGGGGTCGGCGTACAATATCTCGTCTATAAAAGGGGTATGACTACGGGAGATTCCCAATCATCATTAGTGAGCCCCTGACTCTCGCGAATCATCTGACGTATCATGGTTGAAATATCCGGGACCGGCATATTTTGTGCATGCTGAGCTAAGGCGTGGTCGGGTTCCACAGTGCGAGTTTGGACCGGGCGCTGTCGACGGTCCACGTTTCGCCTCCTTGGCTCGGGATCTTCCGGGACATACGGTTCAGGAGTATCCCACGTTGCTGATTGTTCGGATCCGACAGATTTCGAGTATCAACCCTTGTTCGCGGCGGTTGTAGCGCGATTGTCCGTGGTATATTGTGGAGTAGGGCCTCCTCGTGTTGAGGGCCCGGTCTGGAAGCTGGTCGACGGCCATGTTCTTAACTGTCCAACGGTCAAGGCAGGTTGATATTCGGTAGTTTGTGCGTGACTCACGTCTAACCAGGGACGGGTAGATCTGTGGTGATAGTCAGACGAGGCGGAACTTTCAGTAGACGAGCGGGAAACATCATCCCTCCAGGACCTTCTGCGGCTTTGGCGGTTTAATTGGTTGTTCAATTCAACATTAGCGCACAACTGTTCAGCCAACTGTTGCCGACTTTGAGTCAGTTCTTGGAGCAACACTTGGAACGCTTGTCTGGTGACTGGCCCTGACGGATCCGAGTGAACAGTGTTGTCTTGGGTGGATGGTGGCTACTGTACAGGATTATGTCTATCCCGACCGTCTTGATCAGCAGTTGTAGCGGCAGTTCTCGTGCTAACCATTTTAAGTGGTGGAGTCCTTTCTTAGACTTTATGCAAATCTGAATAGAATGGAAGGATTCTCGATTAGAGATCTGGATCTTCCTCTTGGATTTATGCAATCCGGTGTCGATGGTTGATCCAATGAGCAAGAGAAATAACTGGTTGCCTCTCAGTGAAAGCACCAAAGTATTTGTACCAAAAATGGGCACAACACTCTTCGGAAGTTTTTTGAAGAGATAAAATGAAGAATATAAATATAAAACAGAGATTATCTAACAAAAACACCAACAAACAGAAATGTAAAATGCAAAGACAAGCGATTTAGAGTGGTTCGGCGTATTGCCTACGTCCACTATGAAGTTTTGATGATTTTATTGATCCTCTTTCAATGATTACAAGTGATTACAGCGAACAACAACGAATTACAGTTTGGAATTCGAATTCAATAGTAAGAATAAGATGCAAGTCTCGATCAGGTAGAGTTTGGACGCTTGAGAATCAAAAAGATCCCTCTTCTATAGTCTCTGGGGTGCTATTTATAGGCGTAGGAGGTTGAGATTTCGCTCAAACTTCGGGAGACTTGGTTTGGCACGTGAGGGGGCCCACGTGACCGTTTCCAGAAAGTTTTGCCTCGATCTGTGATCGATACTAATTCATTTCGTATCGATCAAGATGATGTCCAATCGAGCTGAAATTTGGCAGAGACATTTCTTAGTGAGTGTGCAAGCTTCTGTGAAAATTTCATTGAATTTGGATCAGTGGATTATGAGATATCGTCGATACGAAGTGGAATTTCTCGATGGCTGTTCTGTTTGACTCCAAGGCTTCGACTCGATCTCCTCGTATCGATAATTCCACGTGTTTCTGAGATGATGTGGCGTGCGCACTTCGCTTCAATCCGGTCTTCACTCCATGTTGACCGTTTCGACTCCATAGATCTTGCCTCGTTCGCTTCGAGGGATGACATGTCACCCAAGTTTGTTGACTTGTTGGATACAAACAAGCGTCCGCTCATGGGTACGAACGTGGTCCCATGATGGATACGAAGCATTGAATCTCTGATGGATGCGAAGTTGACGTTAGGTGATCGTTACGAAGCAGACGACTTACTGATGGATTCGAACAAGTCTCTCTGGCTGAAGGCTGATCGATACGAAGTTCATTGATACATGGACCTGGTCATTCTGATCGATACGAAATCGATGGATACGAAATGAGGACCATTGATGGATACGAAGTCCATCGATACGAACTCGATGGATTCGAAACATGGCTAACTTCATCGGTACGAACCAATGCTCCTTGATGGGTACGAAATGGGTCTTACTGATGGATACGAAAACATGCTTTTCCCTTCAACTTGCATCCATCATAACTTGATCATACAAACTCGGATTGACTTGAAACTTGGAACGTTGGCTTCCTTTGCTTTTCTAGTCATGTCTTATCAATTGTAGCTCGATCCGGACTCGGAAAAAATTCATCGATATCCATGACGAGCGACATTTGGAATTCAATCAATCCCTTGGTATCCTAGCCTTGCCAAAAGGCGGGATAACACCATATATCTAATGAACCTTATACATGCTATTTATAATAGTCTTGATAAAATATCTTGTTTGGGAAGCTATTAAATACTTTCATAAATCTTTCCTGTGTATATAATTCATTGCCTTCTTTAATGCAATAAAAGAGGCAATTAACCACTGTCCAAAATCTATAAAGAAGCAATGTATTTAAGTCACAGTTCAACTCAAATATCTCCAAATTCCACTTAAATATGGAATATTGTATCATCAAAATCTAACAATCTCCACCTTGATACGATATTCCTTAAATGTCATCCAAGCTTCACCTAGAACCTCAGACTCCAAACAATTTTCAATATTACCATGGAAACAAATGTCACTATTCTAAAAAATAACTAACCTCCAAATCACCTAATTACACATGCCCCCAATTGGACGTGCATATCATCAATAAATTAGAACTGTTTGTAATACCACAATGGCCTTCATGCGATCTTTATGGCTTTCTGATCCGGGCTCTACCTTAATTCAGACAAATTTGCCTCTTCAACACTACTTTGAGGAGTTCCTCCGTTTTCCACTATTTTCTCAAGAAATTTGTAATTCTTCTTTTGCATGCAGCGCCTCCCTATTACCCTTCCAAAGACCCTTGTAACTCCACCTCAAATCGAAAAGTTGCAGCCTTTATTTCTAACCGTCCCACTGAAACAAGATTCTTCTTAATTTTGGGATATGCCTAACTCCCGTGAGTTTCACCTCTCTTCCATTATACAACTTCATCCTAACCGAACATATACCTTTTACCTCAATATCTCCACCACTAGCGGACTCCACCTTGCTTTCTTACTCCTTAAAATCAATGAATGCTTCCTTTGGTGACATATATGCACTTTAATCAAGTACATGTCCATCTTCTTTTCTTCTGTCAACACAGAAAATGACATTACTAATACCAAAATTCACCTTGTCATCGTGCCTTCATCAAGCTTGTCCTTATTTTCCTCTAACGCTTTCATTCTTTCTTTGTCCTTTATAAGCTTTTTGCAAAATCTCAGCTGGTGATTGGGTTTTTCATGGTAATAGAAGATGAAATCCTTTTCCATGTTCGATCTATTTGATCGTTTTTCCATATTCGGACGTTTACCCCTTCTAGCACGATTGACCTCTTCAATCAGGTTTCCACTTTATCTTTCCTCCTTATCCTTTCCTTCCATTAGGTTATCCTACACATATCCTCATTATGTAGAGAACTAATTACCGACCCATTGAAACAACTCCATCCGAATTTGAGTTCTTCAATACAACTACAAGTGTTTCCCAACTCTCTGGTAATGAACTCATCAACATTAAGGCTTGTGTCTCATCATCCATCTTGTAATTAATTGCTACACAATTGCTTGAAAATTATTTAGATGCTCTCCAATTAACCCACCTTCCTTAAGCTTCAGATTCATCAATTTTCTCATAAGAAGCGCCTTGTTTGTTATGGAGTTCTTTGCATAAATTCCTTTAAATTTCCTCCGACTTTCAAAAGCAGATATTTCATTAGCAACAATACGAACACCGTATTCTCCATAAAACAATGAATAGTCGCTGCACATTCCTATCCAAGGTTCCCATTTTGCCTCAGATATATTATTAGGCTTTTCCCCTGTATTCTTCAATGATTGGCGAAGATCATTGAGGTATAGAAAATCCTCTATCTTCGCCTTCTATAACCCTCAATTTCTCCCATTAAGTTTTTCCACACCTACTTCACTATAACCAAACTCTCTACAAAAAAAATTATATAGTGGGCTCTGATACCAACTGTTAGGGTTCCTAAGATCCCTACATAAGTAAATTTTAGAAGAGCTAAGAAGTGAAGAAAAATAATGACAGATAGATTCCTCTAAACAAAACCTTATTAATTCACCAAAATATTACAAGAGAGAGCCAAAAAATTGAGAAGATATCTCAATCCCTAAAACCTTAGAAAAGTAAACTTTTCCCACACATCTAATAAACCCTATACATGCCTATTTATAATAGTCTTGACAAAATATCTTCTGTGGAAGCTATTAAATACTTTCATAAATCTTTCATATGTAAATAATTAATTGCCTTCTTTAATGCAATAAAAGAGGCAATTAATCACTCTCCAAAATCTATAAAAGAGGTAATGTATTTGAGTCACAACTCCACCTAGACTCAAATAACTCTAAAATCTACATAAATATGAAATATTTTATAACTAAAATCTAACAAGTTCCGCATGGACTCCCTTAAAATGGACCTCTTAGTACCGATCCAATCTTCTCAGTACCAATAGGTAGACTTAGCCAATTTTTGGCTGAATTCTTTTCCTCTTACCTAGTGCTCCATCTTCTAAATGTTTGGACCCCGACCACTCCTCTTAAATCTCTTGGCATCAACTCCAAAACTCTTGGTGCTAAATCCAAAAGCTCTTGCTTCCAAGCCCTCCAAAGCTCTCGGTACCAAGTCCAACATTTAGCTAAATTCTTGCACTACTCTTTTTCTCATTACCTTAAGCCCCAACATAAAGTACCAACCTTCCACCAAGCCATTTCCCTAACCAAAAAGTTCTCCGTACCGAGAAAAAGTTCTCGGTATCGAGTCCTACCCTTAACTCTAAACTTGATGCGAATTAAATCCTAAGCCCCTCTCATCCTCCAGAGCCTTCCCTCCAAGTTTCATCTAACCCCGACCATCTTTGCCTTCAATTTTTCAGTCTGACCACTCCTTTCCTAACTACCTAAAAGCACTAATAAACCACATCAAAGCATAACATACAAATATGGAATATCATACATATACATCCATTCATACATGCAATCCATAAGACCATGATAATCAAGCAAATCCTAGTCTAGATCTAACTTTTACACAAGCATATGAATATAAAAAGAAGGAGTTGTAAAATCATTTAAAAACCACTTTAAATCCTTTAAAATTTATCCATAAACATCTATGAAAACGTGGTTAGAGTTAGAAAACAATTTAGGGTCAAAATCATGTTAAAACGTCCTTTTTAACTATATGAAAATGCAAAGTAGAGTCAAAGGTCAAGAACTACTCGCCAAATACCTAAATAATAATTCCTCCCCTTAGGTCTGAAGTGGACAACAAGGAAGAGGAATGCAAATCGGCAAAAATGATAATCTCAAGCTCCTATATGCTAATCACCCATCTAATTGATGATTTGGCTAAGATTAGTAATAAAAAAGTAGGCTTTGATGAAATTAGGGTTAATGGAGGTTTAGAGCTATTTTGGGAAAGATGGAAATGACTTAAATCAGTTCCTACAACCTCTCCTTAGCATAATTTTCGAGGTGGGTTAGTGGGCCAAAGCACATGTTTAGTTAATTACCCGCTAATGCAAGCCGGTAGTAGCCAAAACTTAAAACAGCTGTAACTTTCAAATGGTTTGTCCGTTTTTCTATTATGAGCACTCTACGAAATGGAAAACCAACATCTTGAAGCAATGGAAGTAATTTTAGACCTTATCTCAGCTCCTATCAAAAGTTATAGTCCAATCAAGCTTTTAAGGGTCAAATGGTTACATAGAAAATGGGCCAAAATCATAAATGTGGAAAATGTCCCTAAGAGTCACTCCCCAAAATTATAGAGTCATACGACCTCATATGAATAAAATAAAAATATTAATCTTTTATGATCCTTCGATATGTAAAATATGAGTCGCTCACTCTCCTCCCCCTCTCTTAAGAATTTTTCCCTCGAAATCCCCTAATAAGTCAAAGAATAATCAAAATTATTTACCCCGCATGCTTAACAACCATATGCAACCATCATACATATCAAACAAGCAGCCATGCAACCAACAGTGTAGGTAAGCCTATCCTAGCATGCACGATACTAAACTACCTTATATGATATTGAAGGTGAAAGTAAATATGAAAAATAGGGGGCCTTACCATACAAAGAGCTTCGGATATGTGGCCCTCATACTCTCCTCGGTTTTCACACGTAATCGCCTTCACTTTTGCTCCATTGAACCCTCACTAATTCCACTATCTTTCTCTTAAGCTATTTCGTATCGCGTTGATAATATGAACTGGCCTACAAAATATTGAAGCTTCTGGTCCAATCTTGATATCATCAAGTTGATATGGTACAATCGTCATGCGTGAGTCGTGCGCAAACTTCCATAAATGAGAAACATGGAAGCTGTTGTGCACACCCGCCATCTTCTAAGGTAAGTCGACCCTATATGCCAGTTCTCAATTGTTTTTGCTATCGGAACAAGACCTACAAATCTTGGTGCCAACTTCCCCTTACTAACTAATCGAATAACAATCTTTAAAGGAGAAATCTTCACAAACACCATATCGCCGACAGAGAACTCCAAATCTCTATGTCTCCTATCACAGTAGCTCTTCTACCTATCCTGAGCAGCTTTCATTCGTTGTCGAATCATCTCTATCTTCTCTGAGGTTTCCCTAATCATATTAAGCCCAAGTATCAGTTTCTCGCTTGCCTCCCAACAACACGAAGGGGCATTATACGGTCGGCCATATAATGCTTCATACGATGCCATACCGATACTAGACCGATTGCTATCACTGTATGCAAATTCCACAAATTCAAGTGATCGTCCTATGAGCCTCCGAAATCGGGTATACAAGCCCACAAGAGATCCTTCGATATATGATTCACTCTCTAGGTCTTCCCATTAGTATGTGGGTGGTAAGCCGTACTTAGATGTAGCTCAGTCCCCAATGTCTCTTGTAGCTCTTCTAAAACCCAACAGTGAACAATGGGTCTCGGTTCGCTCACAATGCTCTTCGGCACACCATGAAATCGTACAACCCATTTCACATAAAACTTAGCCAGTTTGGCAACTGTCCCACTTGACTTGACAGGTATAAATCTTGCACTCTTGGTCAATTGATCTGCTATGACCGAAATGCTATTATACCCATCTCGAGTCCTTAGCAGTCCATCAATAAAATCCATTAGTACTTGCTCCCATTTCCATTTGGAAACTTCAAGCGGTTGTAACAAACCACTTGGCTTCTTCGCTCTGCCTTCACCAACTGAAATTTCATACACTTCAAGATGAATGTCCGACATCTTTCTTCATCTCCTTCCAATAATAGGTCTGTTTCATATCATGGTACATCTTATTACCATCGAGATGTATGGTCAACCTAGAATGGTGTCACTCTCATAGCACCTCATCCTGCAATCCATCAACATCAGGAACAAATAATCTCCCATCCTTATGGAGCCAACCTTCTCAGTCAAGTCCATATTGCTTTATATCTTCAAACTCTACTCCTCCTTTAATTTTTTCCATGATATTCACTAGTCTAACATCTTGCCTCTGACTAGTATCGATCCGCTCAATCAAAGTAGGTCGGATTGTCAAAATTGCTAACATCTTTGGCTCTAACTCGCAGTGGGGTTTGAAGTCATAACCAACTATGTACTCCAATTGCTTTCACTCCATATACATCACTCCCAAACTGGCATGCCTTCTACCCAATGCATCGGCGACCGCATTTCCCTTACCAGGTGTATAGGAAATGTCAAAGTCATAGGAGGCCAAGAATTCCAACCATCGCTGCTGGTGAAAGTTTAGATCCTTCTGGGAGAAAAGGTAGTTCAAGGATTTGTGTTTTGTGAATAGCTCAAACCTTTATCCTAATAGGTAATGCCTCCAAATCTTCATAGCAAACACTATTGCAACAAACTCCAAAGCATGAGTTGGATACTTCTTCTCATGCGACTTCAATATCAATACCGCATCCAGTCCAATACCACAGGCATTTGTGTATATTGTTATCTCCTCATTCCTGCTCGAAATGGTCAATATTGGTGCACTCTTCAATCTCTCCTTCAGACTCATAAACGCATGCTCACACTTCACGTCCCAAACAAAAGTCTGATTCTTCTTCATCAAACTGGGCAATGACACTACTATCTTTGAGAAGTCCTTGATAAAATGTCTATAATATCCCACCAATCCTAGAAAACTCCTTATATCCATAGCATTCTTGGTTGGCTCCAATCCTAAACCGTTGCCACCTTGGTGGGATCTATTACGATGCCCTTCTTAGAGATGACATGACCTAAGAAGCTCATTTCCCTCATCCAAAAGTAACACTTTAGAAACTTTGCTTTCAACTTGCGCTTCCTCAATACCATAAGCACAAGCCTAAAGTGCGCCTTATGTTCCTCTTTGGTCATAGAGTGAACCAGAATATCATCCAAGAACACAAGTATGAACTTGATTTAATCCTTGAAGACGTGGTTCATGAGATTAACAAAGTATATCGGAGCATTGGTTAGCCCAAACGGCATAACCAACCACTCACATAAACCAAACGGCGTACGAAACACGGTGATCGACACACTCTCCTTCACTGCCCTCAACTGGTGAAATCATGTCACCAAATCCAACTAGGATAACACCTTTACACCATAAAGCTGATCGAACAAGTCATCAATAAATGGAAGTGGATACTTGTTCTTTTTCGTCACCTTATTCAACACACTGTAACCTAAACATAACCTCAGAAAATCATCCGCCTTAGAGATGAATACTATAGGTGCACCCCACTTGGATATACTCCTAGGAATAAAATAGGTCATTTACTTGCACCTTCAATTCTTACTCTCTTGGTGTCATACGCCTCAAAGGCATAACTATCGGCTGGCATCCTTTGTTAAATCTATACAAAACTCAATCTCTTAGTGTGGCGGTAATCCGATCACCTCCTCAAACACATCTGGATACTCTCTAATGATAGACATAGATGAAATCCCGTCACGTGGAACCTTGAGGGAATATAGAAAGCTAACCTTAACCTCGTTATCTGACAGGAAACCAATCACTACTGTCCGCCCCTCCATAGCTCCGATCGTCACCAACAGCTTCTCGCAATCCATTACCACCACATAATTCCTTGGACATTCCATCCCTAAGAAAATTCCAAACCCAAAGAATTTCGAAACAAAGCAATCACAAACAAAAGAGCACCCATGACTCAATAAGACCAAACCGCGACAAACTAGACATAGGCTATTGGAGCCTCAATAGGGTTTGTCACAATCAAAGGTCGGTAAACTATTTTGAGTTTCAATCTCAGTCTATCTACTAGGTCACTATATATGAAGGACTGTGAAGCCCTGGTATCGAATAAAACTCATATGGGAACATCATGAATGGAAAACGTACCTTGAATATCAACGTTCTTCCGATTCTCTTTTGCCGAGGGAGCACTCGACGAAGTCGGAACAACATCCAAAGCATATGCCTTCAAATCTATTTTTGTTGTGTTGGTTTTGGACAACTTTTCTGCATATGTACAAACTTGCCCCGGTTATGACACTTCTTCTTCCTATTGGTTTTGCAGTCTCTAAATAGGTGACCCTTGTCTCCGCAACTAAAACAAACAGGTTCTCATTTAGCCTTCTTCCCTTGAAACTAATTTCTCTTTCCATTCCATTTCTTCTTGCCTCCATCGCCTTGTTGCAGGTTTGACTCTTCCTTAGCGACAACAGCTGATTTGGACTTAGGGTATAAACTTCCTAGCAAAGAGCTTTCTCGATAAGTCTCTCGAATGGCTCATCGATGTGACTTACCAACTTCTCCTTTAAATAGTCATCCAAACCCATAATAAATTTTTGCTTCTTTCTCAACTGAGGTGTCGATGAAAGACATCCCGTACTTCGACGAAGCGTTGAACTCTACAATATACTCAAAGACGAACATATCTTCCTTCTTTAGATTAGCAAATTTCTCGAATAGCACCGACTTCTGAGCAGTTGGAATGAACTTCTCCACAAAGTTAGCCTTGAACTGGTCCCAAGTGAACTGTTCCTCGAGCGTAGCAATAGTAATGACATTCCACCAGTTTATGACCTGCACTTGAAGCTGTCTAGAGGCCATCTTCCATTTCATGGCATCATCTACTTCCATGTCACTAAAGATATGCTCACAGATGTCTAACCAATCCTGCACTTCGATGGCTGACTCCGTTTCAAGAAACGGTTTTCCTCTCAAGGTGGAGAAATATTTGCATAGCCTTGCAAAGTCAGCCCTTAGTGCCTACACCTAAGCACCATCGCCAACCGCAACATTTTGGGCATTCTACAGCATGCCATCATCACGTTGAATATATCTTACAAGTTCGGGTTAGCAGCCCCCAACTCGCTCCTTCCTCAACTCCGAGGATGGAGTTCTTCATGGTGTTTCCCATTTGCCGGCTTATTCTTAATCTATAACAAGAATGATCATTCTCTCAAAAAATGAAAACTGTGTCGATGTTACTCATGTGTGCATGCGACTTATATACTGCATATTACTACATAGATTTGAAAACCAATATATATAACCAGTATGCACTCTCATATATTTAAATACACTCTCGATCTAGCTTGCTGTGATAACTCCTTCTCTATCTCTACTAGACCACGGTATCAACTCAGTTTAATCATGTAACCTAAGCTCTGATACCAAATGTGGAGGTCGCCCTACACCATCGGCATCTAATATAATAAAATAGCACACTACTAACATGCCCGGCCTATCTAGGACGATCATCAAGGGCAGAAAATGAAATAAAACATCATAGTACCTATCGTATAACTCACAACACATGGAATAAAATATAATATACTTCACAGATATAAAACAGGAGAGATGGTAATAACTAAGTGATCCAAATATCAGAGCATAGATCCATTGAGTAATACAATAAGTAATAGAGTTTATACAAAATGCAAATAAACTAGAATAATTGTCTCATAATAATAGTAATAAGCAAACATTGTCAAGGCTCCACAATGTTGCACAATGGAATAAGCATGGAACTCCACATAAAATATGAGATAGCTCCATCTTGCCTGATCCTTGCATAGCTACTGTGTCGCACCTAGACCTATTGTCTAGTCTACTCATTTAGGAGTACCCGAGATAATAAAAAGAAAAGAATAAAACTTCAAGTCAGATAATAGTCTGGTGTGAGCGGTAAATGAATCTCAAAGAACTATACAAGTCGATATAATAAGGAACAAGGGTATACGAACCGTACTTGACCATTTCCTGCAACCAAATAGTTAGCATATAATGAACATAATATTGTACTCTACGAATATAATAAAGGCACACTATAAACTGTGTATGATGACGTGTGTCAAGGTATCCTCGTCCCCAATACCTATCTCCCCTGACATCCCTAAAGTGATAGATTATGGAAGAAATCAACCATAGCATCCATCAAACATTCCTTACTATCACTCAGCGTGCTACAGATATATGATAACTCGTATGGCCTTTCCCATGCCAGGGACTAATGGAAATCCCAGTGTTCAGTGTACTCATCTTTAGTCCGAAGCTGATACTACACCCATGCCAGGGACTAACGAAAATCCCAGTTTTCAAATATTCCTCTATTCCATGATAGAACCATTCTCACGTCCTATCCACCCGTCACCCTTCCTAGAACCCACCCTCCATGGATAACTATCTCATGACTCTTTAAACATTGAGCCGCCATCATCAGAACCTAACTGTATTCACCATCGAGTTATCATTAGCGAAGTCCTGAAGCTATCATCATGCTACTACATTACCATCAAAGCCCAAGCGAACAAACAAACACCTTCAACATGAACTGTAGATCCCCTGCTTCCGTTGGAAGTTCCACCCCGACTCCTTCAAAATGGACCTCTTGTACCGATAGGTAAACTTAGCCAATTTTTGGATCCTCTTTCCCACTGCTCCATCTTCAAAGAGTTTGGACCTCGGCCACTCCTCTTAAAGCTCTCAACATGAACTTTAAAGATCTATGTGCTAAGTCCAAAAGCTCTTGTTTCCATGCCCTCCAAAGCTCTATGTATTAAGTCCAGCACTTAGTTAAATTCTTGCACCCGTTTTTTGCTCATCACCCTAAGCCCCAACATGAAGTACTAACCTTGCGCTAAGCCATTTCCCCAACCAAAAAGCTCTCGACACTGAGCAAAAGCTCTCGATACTGAGTCCTATCCTAAGCTCCAAACTTGGTGCGAATTGAACCCTAAGCCCCTCTCATCCTCCAGAGCCTCTCATCCAAGTTTTATCCAATTCTGGCCATCTTTGCCTTTAATTTGCCAATTCAACCACCCCTTTTCGAACTACCTAAAAGAACTAGCAAACTACATCAAAGCACAACATGCAAACATGGAATATCATACACACACACATACACACCTCCATTCATACATGCAATGCTTAAGAACACGATAATCAGGCAAATCTTGGTCTAAATCTAACTTGTATACAAGCATATGAACATGAACAAAACGAGTTGCAAAACCATTTAAAAACCACTTTAAACCCTTTAAAATTTGCAATAAATATCTATGTAAATGTGGTTAAGTTAGAAAACAATTTAGGGTCAAAATCATGTTAAAAACATCATTTTTAACTATATAAACATGCATAGTAGAGTGAGGGGTCAAGTACCATTCACCAAATACCTAAATTACCAATTCCTTCCCTTAGATCTAAAGTGGAAAACAAGGAAGAGGAATGAAAATTAGCAAAAATGATAATCTCGAGCTCCGATATGCTAACCACCCCTCTAATTAATGATTTGACTAAGATTAGTAAGGAAAAGGTAGGCTTTTCGATAAAAACAGGGTTAAAGGAAGTATAAAGTTATTTTGGGGAATATGTAAACGGCATAGATTAATTCCTACAACCTCCCCTTAGCACAATTTTCGAGGTGGATTAGTGGGCCTAAGCAGGGGCTTAGTTAATTACCCACTAATGCAGGCCAATAGCAGCTAAAACTTAAAACAGCTATAACTTTCAAACGGTATGTCCATTTCTCTATTATGATCACTCTACGAAATGGGAAACCATCATCTTGAAGCAATGGAAGTGGTTTGAGACTCTACTCGTCTTCTATCAAATTTTATAATCCAAACAATATTTTCAAGGTCAAAACAATTACATAGAAATTCAAAAAAAATCATAAATATGGAAAATGTCCCCAAGAGTCATTCTCCAAAATTTTAGAATTATATGACCTCGTATGAATAAAATAAAAATATTTTACGATCCTCCAATACGTACAATATGGGTCGTTACAAGTAGGGACTAGGTCGTCCTTCATGGCTGATCCAGGGTAAAGATTGGTTGTCATGGAGATAAAATCGCCATCATGGAGATCGGGACCCATCATGGTCCGAATAGGTAATTATATTACCCTTGCTATACAAGTACACTATGAACCTTCGAGTATCATCGTTCCCTTTGCACATGTCATCTATAACAGAGCTTATCCTAGAACAGATCGTACGACTTCCATCATAAAGTCACTGCGGTATGGACGATCCTCTATAGTCATCATCAATCGTAGAATACCGTCATACATCCCGTAGCCATCATCTAATAGTTCTCTCAGTTCGACTCATAGTCCTCAACTCTGCATCTCAAACTACAGCTATCCATCATCAAAGCCGTCTCTTCCCATCATGGAATCATCATCATCAAATCATGGGTCGTCATTGTTAAAAATCACCACCAAACTCTAGGGTTTGGTATACTAACCCCTATACTTAGCCATATTCGCCTAAGTATTTTACTTTTCATGAGTTTGAATGACCACACACCCAAAACTCAAACCAAACCTCATCATGTCTCAAAGCAAGCATGTAAAGACTCGAAGCAACCATCCAAATAGCTTAAAGCATCACTTTTCTTCTACCCTGAACCATCACCACTGATCCATGCTTACCCCGACCCCACACATCACTCAACTAGGTCATGCTCCACCCTTTGGCCATTCTTCATCGAACCAATGTCTATACCGATCGGTGTCCATGGATCGGTACCAATCATTGGCCATGGATCCCTAACTTAGCCTAAATCTCTTCTACTTTGCCTCTTTGGCCTAACTTTAGCACAAACCGAGTAACCCCCATGGAGTGCTACTGATCCATGGGAACCACCAATCCATTCCTTAGTATTTTCACCTATCTCTTTGTGCAATCCATATATGTCGATGTGAATCCTAAGTCTAAGGGTAGTATCCACATGAACAAAGGAGATCCATAAGAATAATAGTTTTCCAAAACTTTTTCAAATCGTTTGAAATTTACATATGTGGTTAAAGAGGGTTTAAAACATATTTTAGAGTTTGAAAATCATTTAAAAACATCATTAAACATTATAGTGGCTAACTAGTGAGTAGAGGCTTAAAACCACTCGCCTAAATCCAAAACAGTCCAATCTAAGTCTAAAAATGCATGAATCCCGAGGTGAACAACAGCTCCAAGAAGATCTCCACTAGCAAATCTTTAATCCAAGGTGTTAATCTCACTAATCTTTCTCTAATGACACTTTTTGGCTTATTAAAGTAGAGATTAGGGTAATGTATTAAGCTAAGAAGTGATTAATGGGGGTTTCTCTCTATTTTTAGGAAGTGTGAAGTGATGGAGAGAAGTCCCATCAGTGCTAAACTCATGCTAATCCCGAAATGGGCTTTGGGCCTACCCATTAACCCATTAATTATCCATTAAACTACTTAAAATCAAGTGAAACTTCAAACAGCGATAACTCCTTAATGGTAAGGTTATTTTCCTATTACGGTCACTCTATGGAAAGAGAAACCATCATCCCGATCTAATGGAAGTGTTTTAGACCCCAATTTGGCTCCTATCAAAATTTATAGGCTATACAAGATTTTCATGGTCAAAATCGTCCGATAAAAATTGTAAGGATTGAAAATGGCTCTAGTAGTCATTTTCCAAAATCGCATAATCGTACGACCTCATATAAAAATAATATTAATATTCCACAATCATCTAATATATAGAATAAGGGTCATTACATTCTCCTCCCTCTTTAGGAATTTCACTCATGAAATCCCAAAAAGAAATCACAAGATTATCTCACATACCTAACAATCATATACAAACATAGGCGATCATCACACATCAAACATGCATACACAATAATAAATGGAAAATGAAACGCTTAAACCTATCCTAGCATGCACGACACTATACTAAGGTATGCTTTATGATTCATAGGCGAAAGTAAAAGTGATAAATGTGAGTCAGCGAAATAGGGTTCTTAAGGCTAAATTAACATTAGAGGGGGGGTGAATAGTGTTTAATGGATTATATGAATATTTTTCAAATATTTAAGATTCTACCAAGAATGATGTAATTAACAATTACAGAAACAATCACAGAATTAAAGTGCAGATAAAAGTAAATGCGGTAAAAGTAAAAGGAGAGAACAGACCAGGATTTTATACTGGTTCAGAGTTACCCTACAACCAATCCTGCACAATTCCTTGTATGTATTTCTTTTCAACTAGTAAATGCAAATACAATCTCGATTTCAAGACTAAGAGACACGCCCTCTAGGATCTCGATCTCTAGGTAGAGTTACTTGATTTCCAGGCTAAAAGCACACCCACTAGAGTTATGAGCTATTAAGCACACTGTTATCCCGCCTTTTGGCAAGGCCATAATACCAAGGAATTGACTAGTAACCAGTAAGCAGTCCGTCCCAGAGATCAGTTATACATAGGCTCACCACGGATATCGATGAATTTTGTCTGAGTTTCAAATCTCAAGACAATCCGAGTTCATATGCTCAAGTTATGAACGATGCAAGGTTGGATGGAGATCAACTACTAAATCGACTAGCTTCACTTCGACTCGCTCCTTCGACTCGCTCTCCAACAATCAGATCGAAGCCAACTTCGACTCGCTTCGCAGTGCCCAGGACTGATGTCTTCGACTCGCTTCACTCAGAGGCCAATCTCGAATCGATCAGGTTCGACTCGCTCCACGTCCACCAGAGCTGCTCTCTTCGACTCGCTCTAGCTTAAAGTCATCAAGAGTGCACGCTTCGACTCGCTCGACCAGTGCTCGCTTCGACTCGCTCGACCAGTGCGTGCTTCAACTCGCTCAAATCAGAGTGCGCTTCGACTCGATCAATACAACGTTGAAGGCGGAACGATCCAGGAAGTGCCACATCATCGAGTCAAGAGGAAGCGAGTCGAAATGGAAGCGAGTCGAAGGAAACAGCCCACCGAAAACTCTATTTCGTATCAATCATATCTCCCAATCTACAAGTCCAAATGCTATGAAATTTTAACAGAACACTACGTGCATGCTAGAGAGTGTCCACGCCAAATTTCGACTCCATTGGATGAGATCTTGAGCGAGTCGAAATCAGCTCGTGTCAATCACGGATCGGATCGAAACTTCTTGGGCTTGGGTGTACGGGTTTGGTCACGTGCCAGAGAGGGTCTCCCGAGATCTGGGCGAAATATCAGCCTCCTACACCTATAAATAGACCCCCAAAGCCAACAAAAAAGGGGTTCTTCTTCCTCTTTGAGCTCTCGAACGCCCAGACTCCGCCAGATCCAGATCTGAACTCCATTGCTGCTGCTATCAACAAGACTCACTGCTGCAAATCACAATTGACTGTTGTAAAACATTGAACTCACTTGTAAACACAAAAGAAAGATCAATAAAGCAAACTATTTCATAGTGGACGTAGGCAATACGCCGAACCACTCTAAATCTTTGTGTCTCCTTGCACTTTAATTATTCTCATCTCTGAAATTTGGAGTTTTTGTTAGATAATTCCTCTTTTTTCATTTAATTTCTTCACTTTATCTCTTCAAGAACTTCCAAAGAGTGTTGTGCCCAATTTTGGTACAAACACACACCCAATTGATTTTACGGGCTATAATCACACCCAAAAGTATAGCGGTATGATTTAATAAAGTTTTACTGACTCAGATCTTCGATCTTTATTACAATCAATCCTATAACTCTTGAATAATACTTTGATCTTGATTTGAGTCAGAGAGATGAAATAAATCAGAGAGTAGATAAAGAAGAATCAAATTAGTGATGATTGAATTTGATTCTGGTTGAATTTTGGCAGAGTTTGCGTATATTTTGATTTGGAAAATGAGAGAGTGGAAGGAGGAGAGATGAATAAGAAAATGATGATTAAAAATTCATTTGGAAGTCCGGTATTTATAGAGGAACAATGGTCAGATCCATTCGTGAAGAGATATGAAGAAAAGACACTTCTTTTGAAATTTAAATTCTGAAAAAATCTGCCACTATATCGACATACATACATAGAGTATGTCGACATACTCTTTTTAAAATTTAAAAATAATTTAAAACATTATTTTGAAAACTTATTATTTGGTAAAATAGTTTGATACTTTGTAAAACATTTAAGCATAGTTTATACATATTTTAATCATAATAAAACTTTATATAATAATTTTGGAAATTTTAATATAATGTAAATAATATATATATATATACACACATAATCAATATAATGATAACTTATTAAAGTATAAACAAAAATTCAATATATATATAAACGTAAAAACACTAAAATAATATCTTTACAAGTAAAAAGACTGAAAATCATTTTGAAAAGATTATTTTATAACCAGGATATTTGAAAAACAATTTAAAACAAAATTAGAGAAGGATAGAGAGATCGGGAAAGTGCTATCAACGATTTAACATAAATTCTACGACTCTATAACTTATCTGGAATATCTTGATATCTTGAACTCTTCAATACTCATGATTCTTCATGAAAGTGTGTATGTTTGTGCACACTAATTGTGGATCGTGTAATATGGACTAATATATGCGGAATGTTATATACAATTGCTATATAAGTAAATATTCAATAAACTAACTATATAGCAATTCACAGATATAGAATGGTAAATGCAGTAAACAGTAAAAATTACACCAGGGATTTTTATACTGGTTCGGACCTCCCGTCCTACGTCCAGTCCCAGACTTCTATCTGGATTTCACTACCAACTACCTCGCTTCACCCGGAGGAACAGGTTTATAACACCCGAACAGCCGAACGGGATTTCGTGCCTCTTACAACACCGAGGACTTCAACAAAAATAAATACAATTGTCGTTGACAACTTGTGCTCTTAACAACACTGATTTGTCACTTGTAGTACACCCTTCCTATAATCTTATCCTCAAAATATGTGAATGATGTTTATGAAGATTGAAGGAAGTATATTACTTATTTGAATCAAAAGATATGAAATAATTTCAATGATTCAATAAGCAATTTTGAAGTAGAAAGCTTTTTGAATGCAAGAGTATTTAGAAATTAAGATCAGAATTTTAAAGCAAAGAATTGTTGTATTTCAATCAATGATTTAGATATGTTTATATAGAGAATAAATGGTTGTAACTCTTTGTGAAGAGTAGCCATTAAAAGATGTGATCATTGATGAAAGGAAAGAGAAGCAACCATTGAAGAAAGAAGTGTCTTTTGGGAAAGGTTGCTTTCTGTTTAAAAACGGTCGACAGGTCAAAAATGACCAGTAGACGAAAATTTCAAATATATAGACGTTATGTGCATGTGTGCACGTTTATTGTGCAATTTACACAGGAACGGTCGACCGCCTGGTTTTGGACCGGTCGACCGGTCGCTGTTAAATTGCACAGTGAATGTGCGCTGTCATCAAAAACGTTTATACATCGATTCTTTTGAGGATAGATTTTAACATAACTAATATTACCAACATACCAAATATTCCACCTCTAATGTATGAAGCTCGTTGTGTCTCAATGAATGACTTCTTTTTGACGATCACGGTTTATCCCTTTGTCAGAAATCAAAACTATATAAAAATCTTGACTCAACATTCTCCCCCTTTTTGATTGATGACAACATAGTTATGAATCTCCCCCTGTATTTGATCTCCCCCTGAGATTGTGCCTGTAACTTTATATTTTCCTGCATATATACTGTTAGCACAATTTTCTCCCCCTTTGTCATCGACAAAAAGGAGTTTATTAAAATAGGATATAAAATATATAATTCAGAGTATAAGCAAAATAAGACTACTTCCATAGATCAAGAGTTAAGAGTCACATAATATGATAATGCCAAAGAGTCTAGTACGAATTAAAATGCGACACTATTTAGTACAAGTGCCAGATAATGTCTTAAAGCAGGAACTAAGTCATAATTTACACATAATAGTAAATAAAGACATAGACTAAAAGGATTCAATCTGAATCTGTCTCACTCTCATCTTCTTCTTCGTCAACAAGCTGAGATTTTCCGTATCCACGTCCATGACTCGTTCCCGAGCTTGTACCCTCCTCCGAGGATGTCCAAGCAAAAGTAGGAGGAGCTGGGCGCTTGCCAGGGTCTTGAGTTGGCATGGATGAGGATGATGCTCCACATGATATTGCTTCCCATATAGAACTGAAGAACGACTTAAGTTTGTTAAATCGTTTATCCATTTTGGTGTCCATGCGCTTAAGTCGAGCTTCTAGAAGAAATTGATTTTGAGCAATAGTGTTAAGTGATTCTTTTGTTGAGGAAGATGATCTTAAAAGTTTAACTTCTCCATGTTTAGATCGGGATGAACGGGAGGAAGCCTCTCTATGTCCTTGGTCTTTCCATTGTTCAAAAGGCATAATATTGAAGTACGGAGCTGGAAGCTTCATTCTTGCAATCGAAGCTTTGTTGATGGCTTTTGGTTTGGAAATGGAAGACTTTGGTGGTTCAATTCCACAATCGAGCAAGAGACGCATAATGTACTCGTTATAAAACAAGTGAGGTCTAGAGCTATCATTTACTTTCAAGATCTCATCGAAGATCATACCAATCCAGTTTATACGAATACCCCCATAAATTGCGTATAGTGCCTTGAAATTTTCTTTATAGACGGCATCAAAATTTCCAGTTCTTGGGAAAAGGGAGTGCATAAGAGTATGATGAAGAATTCTTGCAGACGGCCTTAAGCCAATAGACTTAGTGCTATCCTTGTCATCTTCAGTAAATTGATGACTAATTTGATTACGGATATGAATATTGCAAAAGTCATTTGAGAATTTTTCACCAATAAACCTAGAACCAAGAACACTTGCCATCCTATCACATGAGATAAACACTTCTTTGCCACATACAACAGACCAAAGACAATAATTGGGATTTGCGGGTTTGTTTTTCTCTATATTTAGATTAGCATAGAATAACTTGATCATGACATGGTTAATTTCCACATTGTTTTGATCATAGTCAATAAGGTTTTCAATGTCGGTATCCCTTGCTAAATCTAAAATACGATAACTAGAGAAATCTGAGAATTTAACAAACGAACCCGGATGGATAGTAAAATCTTTCATTTCATTCCACCTTTTGAGTGAAATTGGATCCACAAGCCATTTCTTGATAGAGAGATCAATGGGTTGAGTTTCTGAGGTAGAGGCTTGCTTAAATTTCTTTTGTTGAGGAGCCATTAGGGATAAGTTTGAAGAAAGAAAGTTAATAAGAGAAAGTAGGGTGTCTTTGATTTGGGGGTAGAAGACTGGTTATGAAGAAGAAAAGAGTGATAGGGGTAAAAAGAACGGACCGATATATTAAAAAAAACAAGAATGCTCGTAACCGGTCGACCGGTGAAAATGGGGCGGTCGACCGTTTTTATCCAGAGAGCAAAACGGTCGACCGGTCCATTTTGAGCTGTCGACCGGTGCTGTTCTGGAAGCTCAGTTCAGCCTGTTTTCAATATAGTTGTGTCCTATAAATTGTATATCACTCTTATTATAATATTTAATTGTTATTAAATGAGTGATTACAAAAGAAAATAAACAACGGTACAATATAAAAATAAAAATAAAATTAATGAAGAGTGGGAGAAGGAAGATCGGTTGAATCTTCGTTAATATCATCAATGCGAGCCTTCCAAGATGACCATTTTTCAGTTGCCCCTTCATTCTGAGCATAGTTTCTGTCCCATGAGTTTGGGGTTCTAGAAGATGAAGGTGCATTTGGCATTGGCTCATGAACATCTCGTTTGTTTGATCCACAGAAGAAGAATGCCATTCTTTCTAAAATAGATAATCGTGCCGAAGTCTGCTGTTGTTCATGATGGAGCTGTTGTTGTCCATAATGAAGCTGACGTTGAAGATCTATTTGATGTTTTTGATAGTGATGAATTTCATTGATCTTCTCTTTGGTTTGAGGAGAATAGAATAGCACTTTCTTTGCCTTTTTTGATTTAGGCGTACTTCCAGGTGTACGAGAGCATTGATGATGGCACTTTGGTTTATATTTTGGTGTTTCAGGAGAAAGATATTGATTATCAGTTTGGACATATTCAAGACATATATTTCCTTTTTCAATATTATCTCGAAGGAAATGATGACGGATATCAATGTGCTTGGTTCTAGAATGATTCACTGGATTTTTAGAAAGATTTATAGCACTCGTGTTATCACAGTATATAATAGAATTTGATAAATGAATATCAAAATCTTGAAGTGTTTGTTGCATATATAATACTTGAGTACAAGCGAGAGCCGCTGATATATATTCGGCTTCACATGTTGATAGTGAAACACAATTCTGTTTCTTACTAAACCAAGAGACAAGTGATTTTCCAATAAAATGGCACGTACCACTTGTACTCTTTCTATCCGTTCGAGAACCTCCAAAATCAGCATCACTATATGAAACTAATTCGAATGGACATTCTGTTGGATAAAAAAGACCGAAATCTTTTGTATTATTAAGATAACGAATTATACGCTTCACTGCTCGTAAATGTGATTCCTTTGGATTTGCTTGAAAACGAGCACATAGACAAACACTCATCATTATATCTGGACGACTAGCTGAAAGATAAAGAAGAGAACCAATCATGCTTCGATATAATTTCTGGTCAACACTCTTACCATTATCATCTTTTTCAAGATGTGTAGTTGTACTCATAGGAGTTGGTTTACCAGATGTATTTTCTAATCCGAAGCGCTTGATAAGATTTCCGCAGTATTTTTCTTGATTAATAAAAATACCATTCGGAAGTTGTTTGATTTGAAGTCCAAGAAAGTATGACAGTTCTCCCATATGAGACATTTCGAATTCTTTGGTCATAATACTTGCAAATTCCTTACAGAGTTTATCATTTGTTGAACCAAAGATGATGTCGTCTACATATATCTGAATAACAAGAATATCCTTTTGAGAATGTTTGATAAACAAAGTTTGATCGACTCTGCCTATTTGAAATCCTGAGTCAATAAGATAGCTACGTAATCGTTCATACCAAGCACGAGGTGCTTGTTTTAAACCATAAAGAGCTTTCTTTAGTTTGAACACATGATCAGGATATTTTTCATGTACAAACAAAGGAGGTTGTTCGACATATACATTCTCTTTGATAAATCCATTAAGAAATGCACTCTTGACATCCATCTGATAAAGTTTGAAATTGTGGTGACAAGCAAAAGATAAAAGGATCCTAATAGCTTCTAGTCGAGCAACTAGTGCAAAAGTTTCTTCATAATCGATACCTTCTTCCTGATTATATCCCTGTGCTACTAACCTTGCTTTATTTCTGGTGATATTTCCTTGTTCATCAGCCTTATTTTTATAGACCCATTTAGTACCAATCACTGACTGATCAGTTGGTCTTGGAACAAGTTCCCAGACGTCATTGCGCACGAACTGATTTAGTTCTTCTTGCATGGCAATGATCCAATATTCGTCGGTAGCTGCTTCTTTAGGATTCTTAGGTTCGATATTTGATAGAAATGCAACATGTCCCATTTGATGTAATTGACTCCTAGTTCTTACTTGTGAGTCGACCTCCCCAATTACATTTTGAACCGGATGGTGTCTCAATAATCTTGGAGGGGAACGTATTTCACAAGCTGGAAGTTGTTGAGAAGTATTTTCAACAATATTTTCAGAGTCAGAGTCATAATTTGTGATGATAGGAGTGTCAGAAAGTATAGTTTCGTCATCATCAGATTTTGGTTGAGAGAGCTGAAAGATTTCATCGAAGGAAACATGAAGAGATTCCTCAATAGTTTTGGTTCGTTTATTAAAAATACGATATGCCTTGCTTCTTTCCGAATAACCGACAAATATACCTTCATCAGCTTTCGGATCAAACTTCCCGAGTTGGTCTTTCGTATTTAAAATAAAACATTTTGAACCAAATACTTTGAAGTAAGATATATTTGGCTTCCTTTCGTTAAATAATTCATAAGATGTATTCTTGGTGAGTGGTCGAATGGACACACGATTCAAAACATAACACGCAGTGGCTACGGCTTCTGCCCAGAAATGTTTTGGTAAAGTAGATCCATTTAATAACGTTCTTGCACATTCTTGTAATGTTCGATTTTTTCGTTCTACAACTCCGTTTTGTTGTGGAGTTCTAGGAAACGAAAAATTGTGGTTAATACCTTTCTTTGTACAAAAATGTTCAAATTCGTTATTTTCGAATTCACCACCATGATCACTCCTTATGTTTTTAACTTTTAGCCCTTTCGATTTTTGAATTCTTTTGACGAAAGATTTAAAATGTTCAAAAGTGTCACTCTTGTTTTTCAGGAAAATAGACCATGTATACCGAGAATAGTCATCAACTATTACAAATACATATCGATTATGGTTTATCGACTGAACTTGTGTTGGTCCGAATAAATCCATATGTAGTAACTCAAGTGGTTGTAGTGTTGATATGACTTTCTTGGATTTAAAAGATGATTTGGTTAATTTTCCTAATTGACATGCATCACAGATATTGTTGACCTTAAAACTCATTTTGGGTAATCCTCTAACTAGATTGTTTTTGGCTAGCTTGTCAATAGTTCTGAAGTTTATATGACAGAAGCGTTTGTGCCATAGCCATGGATCATTATCATTAGCTATAAGACACATATCTGAGTTATGATTAATATTCATATTCAGAATATATATATTTCTGTCTCTATAACCTTCGAAAATTAAATTATGATCTTTATCTAGAATACTACAATTATTATTTGAAAAAGAAATTGTAAAACCCTTGTCACATAATTGACTGATACTAAGTAAATTGTGTTTTAAATTTCTAACTAGCATGACATTTGTAATAAGAGGTAAGTTAGATGTACCGCAATTGCTCACATCGCCTTTGCCGATGATATAGCCTTTTGAATTATCTCCAAAAGTGACGGAGCCACCATCTGAGTATGTAATATTTGTTAATAAGCTCTTGTCTCCAGTCATGTGCTTCGAGCAACCACTGTCCAATATCCACTTTCCTCTTTTCTTAAGTGGGACCTGCAAAAAATAAAATTAAGTCCATGGTACCCACTTTTTATGGGGTCCTAAGAGTTAGGTCTTAGGAGTCCAAACCCATACGGGTCCGGTATCCCCTTTATATATATAATTAGTATTAAGATGTACAGTATTCATGAAATTCTGAATATATTTATTCCTAATCAAATTGTTATTTGTTTTAGGAACCCATATTTTGATAGTCTTGACATTTTTCTTCTGAAATTTCACAACTGGTTTTGGTTTGGAATATAATACACTAAGATTTTTCTTAGTTTCAGTCTTTTGTACTTTCTTTTTCCTTCCATTACCAAGATGTTTCTTGGTTTCTGGTTTTCTATATCCCAAACCTTGTTTATTTGAAACAGATTGTGAACTTTCAATGATTTTTGTCAAATTTTCTCGACCTTTGTTAAAGTTAGAAACATTTTGAGTTATATCATCTAACTTAGTTTGTAAGCTCGCCTTTTCTAGGTCCAGATTTTTGACTTTTGCCTTAAGCTCATGATTTTCAGTAGCGAGAGCATCATTTTTCTCTTTTTGAGTTTCAATTTCTTGACTCAAAAGAGATAATTGAGAGTCAACATTAGATGATGATTCTTGAAGTTTTTCAAGTTCTTCTTCTAATATTTTCTTCTCGTCTTTTAACATATCTCGTTCAAACTCTACTCTACTCAAATCTGCTTTGGCTACTTTTAATTGACGTTTTATGTCTTTATATTTGACTATCAACTCAGAATTTATATCAAGTAATTCATCAAATGTAGGAATTTGTACCTCATCTTCTGTTGCCATAAAACAAACATTAGCTTGTTCATTTTCCTGATCACTTTCACTTTCAGATGAGGATGAGTCTGAATCATCCCATGTTACTGAGAAGGCTCGTTTCTTTGACTTGTCCTTCTTATGTTTGAATTTATCATTTTCTGACTTCTTCTTCTGTTCTGGACAATCCTTCTGCATGTGCCCCTTTTTGTGACAGTTGAAACATTCTATAGTTGATGAAGATGGTTTGCTTGATCCAGGTTTCCTTTTGTTGTAGCGACTGGCTTTTCGAAATTTTAGGAATTTTTTGAATCCTTTTGCAATGAATGCCAAATCTTCATCTTCAGAATCTGATTCATTTTCATCTTTCTCAGCATGAAATGCTACATTTTTCTTCTCTTCTTTCTGTTCTTTTCTAGCCTGCAAATTTGCTTCATAGGACATTAAATTTCCTATCAATTCATCTGGCTTCATGATGGAAAGGTCATTAGCTTCTTCAATTGCTAATACTTTTCCTTCCCATTCACTAGTCAGAGAATGTAGGACTGTTGAAACAACATCAAAATCTGAATATTTTTGCCCTAATCCGATAAGTGCATGATGAATAGTTTGAAATCTTGAATACATATCATTGATTGTCTCATTCGGTTTCATTTTGAAATTTTGAAACTGACTCTTCAGCATGGCTATTTTGGCTTGTTTAACCTTGTTAGTACCTTCATGAGTGGTTTTCAGCGTTTGCCAAATTTGATATGCAGTAGAGCAGATACTAACACGGTTATATTCATTTTGGTCTAATGCACAAAACAACATATTTATTGCCTTTGCATTTACAGCTGCTGCTGTTTTCTCAGTCGTTGTCCATTCTGAATATTCAGTTGTTGGATTTACTATTTCTTTTTGAGTAGCATTCCAAGCATCATAGCTATTTGATTGCATGAAAAATGACATACGTGTAGCCCAATAGCTATAGTTGAGACCATTAAAGAATGGAGGTCTTTGTGTTGATTGACCTTCCGTGTAAGTGCTAGAGCTAGTACTTGCGTTATTTGCCATATTACAAGAATATATCAAATAACGGTTTTACGGTTATATGATGACCGTGCTCTGATACCAAATGAAAGTGTGTATGTTTGTGCACACTAATTGTGGATCGTGTAATATGGACTAATATATGCGGAATGTTATATACAATTGCTATATAAGTAAATATTCAATAAACTAACTATATAGCAATTCACAGATATAGAATGGTAAATGCAGTAAACAGTAAAAATTACACCAGGGATTTTTATACTGGTTCGGACCTCCCGTCCTACGTCCAGTCCCAGACTTCTATCTGGATTTCACTACCAACTACCTCGCTTCACCCGGAGGAACAGGTTTATAACACCCGAACAGCCGAACGGGATTTCGTGCCTCTTACAACACCGAGGACTTCAACAAAAATAAATACAATTGTCGTTGACAACTTGTGCTCTTAACAACACTGATTTGTCACTTGTAGTACACCCTTCCTATAATCTTATCCTCAAAATATGTGAATGATGTTTATGAAGATTGAAGGAAGTATATTACTTATTTGAATCAAAAGATATGAAATAATTTCAATGATTCAATAAGCAATTTTGAAGTAGAAAGCTTTTTGAATGCAAGAGTATTTAGAAATTAAGATCAGAATTTTAAAGCAAAGAATTGTTGTATTTCAATCAATGATTTAGATATGTTTATATAGAGAATAAATGGTTGTAACTCTTTGTGAAGAGTAGCCATTAAAAGATGTGATCATTGATGAAAGGAAAGAGAAGCAACCATTGAAGAAAGAAGTGTCTTTTGGGAAAGGTTGCTTTCTGTTTAAAAACGGTCGACAGGTCAAAAATGACCAGTAGACGAAAATTTCAAATATATAGACGTTATGTGCATGTGTGCACGTTTATTGTGCAATTTACACAGGAACGGTCGACCGCCTGGTTTTGGACCGGTCGACCGGTCGCTGTTAAATTGCACAGTGAATGTGCGCTGTCATCAAAAACGTTTATACATCGATTCTTTTGAGGATAGATTTTAACATAACTAATATTACCAACATACCAAATATTCCACCTCTAATGTATGAAGCTCGTTGTGTCTCAATGAATGACTTCTTTTTGACGATCACGGTTTATCCCTTTGTCAGAAATCAAAACTATATAAAAATCTTGACTCAACACTTCATTCTCCAACTCTTGAGACTCAATATCAACATCTTGAATCTACTCTTGATACTATATAGCCTTCTTAATCAACACCTGTCTAATATCTTGCCCTATATACTATATATAACTTGATAAAACATTAGTATTTATATTTTATACAATGTATATAGTTATTATCATCAAAACAATACCTAAGGTACTAACAATAAATAGAAAGTCCTACCAAGTAAAGAGCTTTGGATAAGCTTTCCTCACACTCTCCTCGGTCTCCCAAGTGCAATCACCTTCGCTTTCACTTCATTGAACCTTCACCAACTTCACCGTCTTCTTCTTAAACTGCTTTATGTCACACCTGACAATACAAATAGGCTTACAAGTTCTCAAAGCCTCTGGTTCAATCTCGATATCATTTAGTTATCCGATGTGATAGTTATGCCTGAGTCATGCACAAATTTCCGCAAGTGGGAATTGTGGAAAACATTGTGCACTCTCGTCATTCTTTGAGGTAAGTCGACTCTGTAAGTAAGGTATCTAATCCTCTCTTGTATTGAAAAAGGACCTACAAATCTCGATGAAAACTTCCCTTTACTACCAAACCGAATTACATTCTTCAATGGAGAGATCTTGACAAATTCCATATCATCGATAAAGAACTCTAGATCTCTACGTCCCTTATCAACGTAGCCCTTATGCCTGTCTTGCGCAGCTTTCAATCATAACCAAATGATCTCAATCTTCTTTGAGGTATCTTTAATCATATTTGGCCCAAGTATCAGTTTCCCGCCCACTTCCCACCAACACGAAGGAGCGTTGCACGGTCGGCCATATAACACCTCAAATGGTGCCATACTGATGTTGTACTGACAACTATTGTTGTACGCAAACTCATCGAGATGTAAATGATCATCCCATAAGCCTCCAAAGTCGATTATGCAAGCTCGTAAGAGATCCTCTAAGATATGATCATGCTCTCAATTTGAACATCGGTTTGAGGGTGATAAGTTTTGCTGAGGTGCAGCTCTGTCCCTAACACCTCTTATAAGCTCTTCCAAAACCCACTAGTGAACAACGAGTCTCGGTTAGTCACAATGCTCTTCAGCACACCATGAAATCATACTATCCACTTCACATACAACTCTTCCAGTTTGGCTACCGTTCTACTTGACTTGATGGGTATAAATCTAGCACTTTTGGTCAATCGATCGACTATGACCCAAATGCTGCATACCCTGCTCGAGTCCTGCTCGAGTACTCGGCAGTCCATCGATGAAATCCATCAATATTTTCTTCCATTTCCACTTGGGAACTTCTATCAGTTTCATCAAACCACTAGGCTTCTTCTACTCTGCCTTAACCAACTTGTAGTTCATGCATTTTGAGATAAATGTCCCCATGTCTTTCTTCATCCCTTCCCAATAGAAGGTCTGCCTCATATCACAATACATCTTATTACCACCAGGATGAATAGTCAACCTTGAATGATGGCACTCTCATAGCACCTTATCCCTTAAACCCATTGGCATCAGGGACAAACAATCTACCATCCTTACGAAGCCAACCATCTCGGTCTAGTCTGTACTATCTCATCTCTTCAGACTCTACTTCAGCTTCAACCTTAGCAATGATCTTAGCCAGTCTAGAAACACGTCTCTAACTAGGACCAATCCGCTCAATCAGAGTAGGCCTAATAGTCAAACTCGTCAATATCTCTACCCTAGCTGGCATCTCGATCGGAAATCATAACCAGTAATATACTCTAACTGCATCCACTCTAGGAACATAGCTCCTAAGCTGGCACATCTCCTAATCAATGCATCAGCAACTGCATTCTCTTTGTCTAGTGTATATGAAATATCAAAGTCATAGAAGGTTAAGAACTCTAACCATTGCTATTAGCGAAAGTTAAGATCCTTCTACGAAAAGAGGTACTCCAATGATTTATGGTCGATGAATAACTCGAACCTCTCTCCTAAAAGATAGTGCCTCCACATCTTTAGCTCAAACACAATCGTTGTTAACTCTAAATCATGGGTCAAGTATTTGTTCTCATGTGGCTCCAGTTGTCGACTAACATATGCAACAACTTCCCCCTCTTCATCAACACAGCACCCACTCTGATATCATAAGCATATGTGTATACCGTCATCTCTTTATTCCTGCTGAGAATGGTCAATACTAGTGCACTCGTCAACTTTTCCTTCAGACTCACGAATGCCAGCTCGCGTCTCGCATTCCAAATAAAAGTCTAATTCTTTTTCGTCAACTGTATTAACGGTGTGACTACTTTGGAGAAGTCTTGGATGAATCGTCTATAATACCCAGCTAACCCCAAGAAACACCTCACATCCATAGCGTTTTTGGGTCTAGTCCAATCTTGAACTCATGCAACTTTTGTAGTATCTAGGGCAATTCCCTGCTCAGAAACAACATGACCTAAAAATCTCACTACCCTTCTCCCGAAGTGACACTTTGAAAACTTTGCTTTCAATTAGTGCTCTCTAAACACCTCAAGTATGATCCTCAAATGTGTCTTGTGTTCTTCCTCTGTCCATGTAGACAAGAATATCATCGATGAATACAGGCATGAATTTATTTAGTTGACCCCTAAAAACACGATTCATGAGATCAACAAAGTATGTCGACGCATTGGTTAGCCCAAATGGCATAACCAACCACTCATAGAAATCAGACAGCATATGAAACACTATAATCGGAACACTCTCCTACACTACTCTCAATTAGTGAAATCCTATTGCATGATCCAATTGAGAAAATACTCTAGCACCATGAAGCTAATCGAACAAGTCATTAATATGTGGGAGTTGATACTTGTTATTTATCATTGCTTTATTCGGCTTGCGGTAATCAACATATAGTCTAAGGAAACAATCCGCTTTCATGGTGAATACTATGTGTGCTCCCCACTTAGATATACTTCTGCTAATGAACCCTCGTCATAATAGGTCATTCACTTGCATCTCACATCTCAAGCTCCCGCTGCTCTATAGGTGCCATCCTCCTCAACGACATCACAACCGGTCTAGCATCTTTAACTAAATTAATATGGAACTCAATCTCTCTATGTGGAGGAAGTCTGATCACCTCCTCAAATACTATCGAATACTTCGTAGTAATAGGCATTGATGATAACTCGTCATGTAGGATATCAAGCGAGTACAGAAAGAAACCATTACCTCATCATCTAGTAGGCAGCCTAATATAGTCTACTACATTTTCTTTTTTATAATTTTTAGTTTGTAATGTTATTTAGTTGATATTTGATATTGCTTAATGATGTTAGATAGAAATGGATACACTCAAAGACATAGTTTTGGGAAAACCTGCCCCTTTAGTCTGTACATTTAGATCGAGCTATTACTCAACACTGAATCTATTGAGTCGCATCGAGGGTTAGTTTACAATTGAAGGTGTCATTCAACATTCATTTCACCAATTTCAATATGAAAAGTCCCATTTTGACAGTACTTATTTAATGCTAGTCTTTAATTGCTCTTTTTTTATTCATGAAGTATTGATATTTCATTCTAACATTTTTGTTTTAGTCACTACCAAGTATAGGAGAACAGATTTCATCCTTGGAATCAGAAATCGCTAGAATCTTCAGGAGAGGTGATGTCTGAATTTTCCAAAAAAAAAATATTGTGGTTCAGGTGTGTGTAATGTTAAAGTGTAACTTTTTGTTATCTGTTTTCTAGGCTGAACTTGCTGACTATCATACATTAGGCCTAAATTTAGCTCATCTTGAAAAGAATATCATAACAAAGTCACCAAACTTGAAAGCGTTACGTACTATTTGGCTCCTGAAAGACTGATATGTGTTCTGTTGTTATCTACTTGCCTTCACTTTTTGGAAAGTGCTAATACTCTATCATGATTGGCATACTTGTTTTATATTGTGCTATAAATGAAATGAAACTAAAAGCATTGATGTTCAGCTGCATAGATTCAGTATGTTTTCCACTAAATTTGAACCTCGGAATAAACAATGATCAAAAGAGTTGTACGCTAACATATATTATTAGCATTTGATTATGTAAGTATGAGTACAACTTGGGGAGTGATGCTCTAATTTGCTTGAAAACGTAATAAACTAATCAATAGATTAAAAATGCTAATAATAATATTAACTAAGTTTATAATAATAATAAATTAACTAATTTTATAATAATAATGATAATAAATTAAAAAATTAACCAAGCTAACTAAGTAATATAAAAATTTAACCAAATTTATATAATAATAATCATCACCATCAACATAAATTAACTAAGATAATAAAATTTAACTTTGTTAATTAAGTTTTATAAAAGTTAAATTAATTTTATAAAATTTGACTAAGTTTATACCGATAATAATTTAACTGTTATTTATGAAATTTGACTAAGTTTGTAATAATAATAATAATAAAATATTAATCAGGTTAAATAAGTTTTTATAAAAACAACTACATTTATATAACAATAACAATAATAAATTAACTAAGTTTATAAAAATTAACTAAATTTCATAACAGTTAACTAAGTTTAGAATAATAATAACAAATTATGATGTATTGACCAAGTTAGCTAAGTTTTATAAAAATTAACTAAGTTTATAATAATAATAAAAAATCATCATAAGTTTTATATTAATTATCTAAGTTTATAATAATATTATTATTAATAATAAATTACCAGGATGATAATAATAATAATCATCAACATAAATTAACTACGATAATAAATAAGTAAGTTTATAATAATAATACTAATAAGCATGATAATAAATTATAAAATATTAACCAAGTTAACTAAGTTTTATAACTAAACTTATATAAGGATGATAATAATAGTAATCAAAATAAATTAACTAAGGTTATAAGAATTAAGTTCACTAGTTAATTTTTATAAAAATTAATTTTTTTTGTAAAAATTAACTAATTTTATAACAATAATACAAATAATAATAACAACAACTACAACAATCATGATAGTAATAATAAAAATAAATAAACTAAGTTTATAAAATAATAACTAAGTTTCATAATAATTAACTATGTTTAGAATAACAATAACAATAACGATAATAATGGAAAATTATAAAATATCAACCAAGTAAGCTAAGTTTTATAAAAAATTAACTAAATTTATATAATAATAATAATAATAATAATAATCAAAATAAATTAACTAAGTTCACAAAATTAACTTAGTTAATTAAGTTTTGTAAAAAACAACTAAATTTATATTATAATAATAATAATAATAAATTAAGTTTATAAAAATTAACTAAGTTTATAGTACTAATACTAATACTAATATAATAATGACAACAACAACAATCATAATAGTAATAATAACAATAAACATGCTACATTTATAAAAATTAACAAAATATCATAATAATTAACTAAGTTTAGAATAATAATAATAATAAAGTATTAACCAAGTTAACTAAGTTTTATAAAAATTAACAAATTTATAATAAAAATAATAATAATAATATGAACTAATTATAAGCTTTATAAATATTAACTAAGTTTATAGTAATAATAAAAAAATAAAATAAAATATTAATCAAGTTAACTAAGTTTTATAAAAATTAACAAAATTTATATAATGATAATAAATTAATTAAGATTATAAAAATCAATCTGTTAATAATAAACATATAATGAGGTGGTGAGATGATAAATCACTCGCCCATTAATGTAAAATCAATGTAAATCACCAAAATTAATGCAAATCCGATATGAACAATAAAGATCTAAATTTCCCAATCCAAAACTGATAATTTGAGAGTATTTTATAGCAAAATTCAGGTATTTTGGATGTAAAGCAATTTTAGGCCCAAAATACCTATTTCGGCCAATGTCTCCAAACCATAACATATTATAAACCAAAATTTGGTTCTTGAACATTCTGAATGAAATGATAACACTAGAATGTCCAAAAAGACAACTCTGCTCAAAATTTTCTTTTAACATCAATTATATCTAAGCGACTATTTGTAATTAATTAAAAATTAATGTGTTAGATATGCGGGTCGTTACACGAAGTCTGTAACACCTTATATTTTGGAGGGTCCTTAATATGGAAAATTAAATTTATAATATGAAGTTATTACTATTAATTAAATGAATAAAGTAATTTAAGTGCAATAATTGCCTAAGGAAAATTTAAGTAATTAAGTTTGGGACACTTTAAAATATTAATTGGAAGGACTAAAGGTAATTAGAGAAAGTATGGTTAGCCTTGTTAATAAAATAAATAAATAAGTGTTTTGAGGGGAAAGATGTGTGTTAAGGAAGAATGAATTATTGTGGCAAGGCCCAAAACTACTAGCCCATTTACCTTAGCTACATCTTCTCATTCCATCCCCTCATTCTTCATTTCATACACAAAGAAAATCCTAAAATACTAATTAAATAAGAAGGAGAAAATTCATGGGAAAAGAAGAAAAATCCAAGCTAAAGAAGTTTAAAGGTTTTGACTAGTTTAAATCAAGCTTACTTGAGCTATGTGAGTAAAATCTTTTTCTGAATTCTTCCCTAACATGTTTAAATGTGGAATTTGTTGTAAATGAATGCTTGAATGATGTTTATAGTGTTTGGATAATTAAATATAATTTATAATTATGATTTTTAATTTAATTAAGGGGAACTAATTCGTGTTTATGGTAAAGCATGGTCAAATCACACCAAAATACCATGAAATTTTAATATGATGTGCTCAATGATGAAATATATATGATTTTTAATTTCATAATTTTGGAGTTAATATTAGCATTTTATGAATTTTCTAATATTGATAAAATGGTTAATTATGTGTTAATTAATTACTAAAAGTAATAAAATTAATTACTTTGACTTGAAACTTTTATATGGGTAAAATATTGCGAAAGTGCTTTTTGGTGGATTTTTGGGATTTTTCCCATCAAATTTCCATTTTATATGAATTATTTAGTGAAGTAAAACATTAATTAAATAAGGGTGAACTATGAATTAGTTAATTAATAGTGTGGCTAACTAATTCTGAAAAGAGAACTGAAAGGCAATGAGAACTCAACACCAATTGGGGTTAGGTGAAGAGAAAATACCGAATAGGGTAAGAAATCAATTTTCAGTAATATTACAAGTGTTCCACTTAACTCACCATGGCCCTTACCAAATCACTATAATGGCTTATGAAGGCTGAATAAAATAGCACACGAAAGCATAAAAAATAAAAATAAAAAATACTCACGAAGGCAAAAGTAATCTCTTGCATTGTTAGCATATGATGGCTAATATGGCAAGGTGACAATACACGAAGGTAAGAAAAGAAAATTATAATAACAAATGAATGAATGACCCATAATTCACAAAGGCTGAATGCACCCAAAAGCATAAAAATTAAACTAAAGTAGAAGCTCAAGAAGGCTAAATGAAGAAATTAGCACGCTCTCACGAAGTGACAGCTAATGTTAAAACTCATGAAGGCTTAATAAGGATAGCACATGATGGCTAATAGTGTTAGCTCACGATGGATACGATTAGGAAAAATCATGATGGCTTCGATAAAGCAACACACGATGGTAAACGGGACGAGATCATGATTGAAACACACGTGATGGCTTTAGATGGATGACACGCAATGACTAGGTATGGAAATAAAATGACGGCTAAATTAGTTAGCACACGATGGCCTTAAGTAAATAATATATGTCGACATATAATAATCTCGCACATGACAATTGAATAAAAAGCAAGTATGCGATGACTATAGGGTAGATAACCCATGATCGTTAACACATGTAAGCTTGGGAAAATTTTAACCCACGAGGGCTCGTGAAACAAACACACGATGACTGACACTTTTATAACATGCGATAGCATTTGTTTTATCACTGAGGGATAGCTAGGCGCAATCAATATGTGATGGCCTAGGGAAGGCGAGGACATACGATAGCTATGCGATAGCCAACGCACGTGATAACTAGGTATAGTTCACAATTATTATGGGGTAACCAATAAACAACAAGTAAATACAACTTATAATAGCTTAGGAAGCTATTATTTTCAAGGTAAAATAACTAAATCTTGGGGACACTCGGAAGAAAGTTTCCACATATTAATAAAACATTTAACAGGGATGAAATCAAAATTGAATTTCATTAAGTTAAAATTGTGTTGACATGTGTTTAAAATGGAGAAAACTTGAAGAGACTAATAAATGATAGAGAATCATTTAAACCGAAAGATAAAAATGTTTATCTCAATATATATGGTGCACATATTAATGAATGTAAGAAAAATATAAACCTTGATCAGAAAAATATACTGACTCAAAGAGTTATTGGATGGCAGAGCGCCTTGACTATCAGTCTAAAATCCAATGGTATATGGTTGGGTGCCACAATAGGGTTCGATCTTAAGATTAATAAACTCTAAAGTGAATCATGGAAGCTTGCCAAAACATCAAAGTGATATTATAATAAAAATAAATAAATCGGCAACATGAACGATAGCAGTTCGGGGACTAAGAGGGGCTATTAAAGCTTATTAAGGATGCTTACAAGAATGTATTTAGGGTGTTTACATTCAGCCTCTTAGGAGAATCAGGGTGACTCTAGTCCAAGTAGCTCCTGTGGGGAAATGATTCGTCATATTTACCAGGTAGCGTTGGTTAAACAAGAGATAAATTATCCTAAAACAAGAGATTAGGTAAGAGTGAATGAATGATGACTAATTGTATAAATTGGTTCATAATTGAATGATAAGTGTAGGGTACACTTCTTGGTTGGATATATGCTCATGGTTGCTTTATGTGATATATATATATATATATATTATTACATATTATGATATATATTGATGATGGTAAAGTGAGGGAAAAACCTATTCCGCTTTTGCGGCATGGTCTCACTATGGATGCTAAGGGTAAAGGTTTTACTCATATCGGGCTTTACGTTTGACCCATGTTTTTATTATTTTCCATAAACTCATGGGTGCTCTTTTGAGTAGGCTAGGTTTATGGAGTAGATAGGTATCTTTTTTGGAAAGATGAATAAAGATTTCGAAGATGAAGCAGGAGGCATTTAAAGAAAGATATTTTGAATTCTGCTATGTATAACCAGGATTTATAACTGGTTATGTGTGATGTCGGCAACCTTATATGTCGAACACACACTACTTTATTTTCTATTGATTTACCCCTACGTAGGAATGATTTAGGTTTAATGATGTATGGATTATGTAAAATAATTTATCGCAATGGAAAAGATATTTAGCTGCTTTGCTTACTTAATTTTGTGAAATTTTTTTATACTGATGTCACTTTTTCATTTGAAAATAATCCTAGTAATGACTACAGCATCATCGGCATTCATTTTCAGGTCTCGAAGTGGGGGATGTTACAACTTGGTATCAGAGCTTTGGTCAAGGAGAACACATAAGTAGCACAGAGCTAAGTGGGAACTTAGAAAATGAACACCTTGAGGGAAGGGTATACGCTATGTATGTATGTATTATATATAACGTACTTGTATTTTGATATTGATATAAAGGAGAATATATCCACCCCTCTACAATGATCTCACTCTCTTTACATCCATTTATTACGAACCCTTGCTTATGCGAAAGGCTAGAATGGATCTATATAACCAACATTTGACCATAGGAAGTACAAGAGTGAATGCTAGTAGAGGAGATGATAGTACGCAAATTAATAACCAAGGAAGGGAGGAAAACCCAAAAGTTTATACTAAAGCCGCTACCTAAGTGCATGCCTTGGTTGAAGGAGGAATTGATGTGAATGCTTTGTTCTGCCAATTTATGACGAAGATGATGAGGCAATAGCTAACTGGAGTTTTTGAGTTGAGACAGAAAGTAGTAAGAGAAGCAAACTTTTCTAAGATAAACAAAGATTTCAACAGCTGTGGAGGAAAGGAGTTCATAGGGAAGAAGTCTGCCTTGGAGATTCTAAATTGGTTGAAAGTATGTGAACATATTTTTAGAGACTTAGGATATAATAATGCTCGAAAGAGGAGGTTAGTTTCTCATTGGCTCCAGGATGATGCATTAGACTGGAGGGAGGCAGTGATTGCTGAAGTCTTGGAGGAGGAGATAACCCGAGAACAGTTTATGGAGCAATTTGAGGCTTAGTTTGTCCCTAAATACTATAAGAGTTCTTTATTGACGGAGTTTATTGAGCTAAAACAAGGATAGATGACTTTGATAGAGTACGTCCAATGCTTTATTGAAGTATAAAAGGGAGCATATTAATACTCTGCTGAAGGAGAATGAGAAGTTCAATGAAGGTTCGAGGAAGGGGCTGAATCACACGATGATGGCTCATCTATTAGCTTCATTAGATATGGTGGTGGAAATGGCAAGGAGGTAGATCACTTATTCTAGGAGAAGAAGAAATCAGACATTAGACCCATGGGTGGGCAGAAGAAAAGATTCAAACCATATCAGAAAGGCAGAAAGAATCGGAAGGGAGGAAAGATTCAGAAGCCGAATATGGTTGATGTTACTTGTTTTAACTATGTTCGGAAGGGGTACTACTCAACTAAGTGTACCCAACCGAAGTACAAAGATAGGGCCAAGTGCTTTATCTGTAATAGGCCAGGTCATAAGAAGAGGGATTTCCCAGAAGTAAAGCAAGCAAAGGTTTATGCTTTGGAAGAATCTTCGTCTGGACCGACTGTAGAGCAGAAAGGAAAGATTATGCTTGGAGGTATGATACTAATTCCAGTGTATCGCTTGGAGTTCTGTTTGACACTGGTGCTAGTCACTCTTTCATTTCAAGAGAGTTGGTAGATAGGTTAAAATTAAACACTACCTATTTGATTACGTCCTTGCGTGTGGATAATCCAATTGGTGGGTATGTGACTCTCAGGTTAAGATGCACTGACCTTGAATTTGACTTGTATGGATATTTTTTTGTTTTCGACCCATATGCGTTTGCTTCGTAGGGTACAGGGTAGTTTTGGGTAGGGACTGGTTAGTGCGTAATGACGCTAGAATCTACTGTACGGATAGAATTATTGCTTTACGGAATCCAATAGGTGAAGAGATAATTATGATAGCATTGGACGTATTAAAGGAGAATTCGAATTTGATGTTGTGTGCTATGGAAGATCAAGAAGACGAGATCGGTAGAGTATGGGTAGTCCAATAATTTGCAAATGTGTTCGAACCTGTAATGGGATTATCGCTGAGTAGGGCAATCGAATTCCAGATGGACTTAGACTTAAAACCAGGGCATAACCGATTAGTAGATAGCAGAATGCCATCCAAGGAGATGGAAGAATTGAAGAAGTAGCTAATGGAGCTTAAGAATAAAAGTTTCATTAGGCAGAGTAGTTCGCTATAGGGAGCGTCTGCGATATTTGTAAAGAAGTCAGATGGATCATTATGAATGTGTATTGATTATAGGAAACTGAATAAATTGATAGTGAAGAATTGGTATTCTTTGCTTAGGATAGATGACTTGTTTGATCATTTGAGTGGAGCTTAGGTGTGTTCGCGGCTAGAATTGGCAATGGGTTTCCATCAACTAATAATAGCAGAAGATAGTATTCCAATTACTACATTATGAACGAGATACAGTTCATATGAGTGGTTAGTGATGCCATTTTGACTGACCAACACCCCAGCATTCTTTGTAGACCTTATGAACTAGATCTTTCACGAACAATTGGATCGATTTTTGTTAGTCTCCATTGACGATATTCTGGTGTACTCTTAGAATGAGAGAAACCATGAAGTCCATCTTAGGCTGGCATTGGGGACATTAAGACAACACAAATTGAAGGTGAAATTTTCGAAATGTCACTTCTGAAAATGGGAAGTAAAGTTTCTTGAGCATGTTGTTTTAGAGAATGTATTAGCAGTGGATTCATCGAAGATAGAAACTATTAATGGTTGGAAGAGGCCAGAGACGGTCATAGAGATGAGAAGTGTTGACGCCAAAAATGGGCATCAACACCTGTAGAATCTTATGAATATCAAGCAATGAATGAAATCAAAAACAAAGCATAAAGGTAAATGAACACGTAGATTTTTATAGTAGTTCGGCAATCTTGGCCTACATCCACTTCACACTTTTATCGATCTTTCATAGGATTACAATTACAAGAAAATTTGGATCAGCTAGGATCCATTGATACAAGATTCAAGAATCAAAAATGGCAGAGCCTTTGGAGGAGGAAGAAGAAGATGAAGTCCCCTTTTTCAGAAGCTATGCTAGCTGTATTTATAGTAGAAGATGCACACGAATCGGGCTGAAACTTTGGAAGAAGGCTCCCTAGATCCAGTAGAGCTCACCATATCGGTTGGCCCCAATTATTCATTGATCAAGAACGATCGGCATACTTAAGGCTGATCCTTTATCTTAGCCCTAATCACTGTGCGATCGATGTTGGAGGGTCCCCCGAGTTTCAAGATGTTGCTCCTAAAATATAGGATCATTTCAAGATGTAGATTGCAGGTTATGGGTCATTCTTGGTCGAAGATAGGTCATACACTGAAATACACTAATTGTTGTATTGAACTCTAATAACGATCGGTGTACATCGATCGGCCTTCCTCCTAGATCCATTTTATGATGCGCGATCGTTATGGTGTGCTCCTCTTGTGTCTTTGTTGATGTCCTGAAATTCTCAGGTGGATTGGCTTCATGGGTCTCAAGACATTAAATGTTCCCTGATGACTTGAATATTTCCTTGATCGTTCTTTGGCCAATCCAAAGAAATCATTGCCTCAACCGTAGCTTGTGCATACGAACTTAAATCAACTCCAAACTCAAGATATAACTTCACGAGGCAAGGCTAGCTACTTCATGCCAGCTACACTTTGGTTTGGTCCCAGTTCGGATCTGTCCGACTACCATCTACAGTACTGTATATAACTGGCTCTTCAAGCTATTGACTATCCATTTCCAGTCGAATCGATGATATCACGGCTTCGCCAAAAGGCGGGATAACATTTGCCTCCCAAAGTGCGTCTTGTGAATAACATGACGTGCTTTAAACCGAAAAAAGTCTGAATTGCTATAAAGAAGTCCATTCAGCTTCCTGATTGGTTATTATTCCTCTATCGTTTATCAATAGTATAATTCTGAAGTCGTATTCTGTTTGCATATACAAATTTGGTCATGCGGGACCTACAAACCCTTTTTTATCTGATCCAATCTCAAACTTGACTGTTCCAGGTTCAATTGCAATCTTTTAATGATTTCAAAAGATTGAAATTTTAAATTGTTTTCATGTATATTCATACACGTGTTCATGTGGTTGGCTCTAAGTCGGGTTCGAATGTTCACAGGTCGTCGCCAACTTTTATGATATTATGAATGTTCGCGTACGTAGCCGAATCTCTTTGATCATACACCATTCCTTTTCTCATCCACCACACTTTTCATTTCACCTTATCATTTTTTATATATCTAAATTTCAAGTTGTTGTCGATCATGGAATTGATTGTTGTAGGTTAGGTAGCGAAATGATCATTCTACGGCATAGATAAATGACAAAAAGGGATCGATCGGCATAATGGCTGGGATGGATCGGCATGTGATGGAACAGATGGGTCGGTGAACATTATGCTTGAAGATGGATCCACAAAGCTCATGGGCGTTAAACGATTGACCTAACCCGTAAAAGTGGAAACGATTGGCTAAACCCTTCAAGGCGAAAACGATCGGCCAAGCCCACCTAATATATAAGGCCTGAGAGTTAGAAAATTTCCTTCACTCACTCCATTCCTACCCTTCTGAAGCAAAGATAGAGAATACTCCACCGCTCCTTCTCGCCGATCCACCACCTGACACAGTAATTCCACTTTTCTTGATCAAGTCGACGATCCCCTTCTCCAGATTCGAACTTAGGTAGAACAATTTCCATACTCGCTCATGTTTTAGATCAAGACGAGCTTTGCCATGGCGACTCAATTTGTTTAGGAGATCGCCCCCCTTTCTTCTTCCTTACGATCGTATGGGGCATGAAGTAATTCACTTCAGTTGGAGAGGATCGATCTGTTATGATGGCCAATTGATCTCTGAAGAAGATGAGGCAATGGAGAGGGAAGAGTTGAAGCGGTGGAGACGAACGATTTTTATGATTGTGCGTGGACAATCAGTGGAGGTCTACACCATTGGAGTTAGAGGGTGGTTCGAAAACGATCGGATATGACCAAAACGACAGGACGATCGGCTAGGGTCGTTTCATGGAACGTTCGGCATAAAACATGGTGCAGAACGTTCGGCCTTTAGGGTGCTTGAAATGATCAAATTACACAACACTAGAACGTTCGGTCTACACTTGAACTTGATGTTTTTACCCATACATACGAACATGACTAATAGCATGAACATGAACTCGAACTAAGCAACGAGCTTTGGTTTCTCGTATAAACTTAGAAATGAATGTGACTAGCATACGATATAACCTCCACGACTAATAGCATATTGCCTTAGAATAAGTGTTATGAATCAAGAACTTTAATTATCATGTCAAAACTTATCTGCAACATAGATAATAATTTGATCTCTGTTGGCTAACAATTGTCTATGAAACTCAATATGCGTCTACCTGGATGGATTTTTAAGTCTTGTTGCCTCTTCATGTCTTCAGTTTTGCATAACCCATTACTATACTGATCAGCGCTTTATCACACTGCACTTACACTCACTATGCACTGGGGGTACAAGTTGTTTTTTCTAATTACGACTTTTACTAAGTTTGATAGTAAGGGAATTTTTTTGGACACTCTGCAATCATGCTAGCTGGATCTTTTTCTCATAAGACTAACTTGAAAGTAGAGTCTAGTTCAACGACCGAGCCTGACAGCCTGCCGCTTAGTCATAATTCGGGACAACCCGAAGGCTCGGGTTCCCATCTTGATCTTTTCGAGATTGTTCCCGTGCTTCCGCCGGAAGTTATCGAATCGACGCTTGATACTCTAAAAACCGCAATCATCCTTGAAAATCCTCTTGATTCAATGGCTTTAAAGATTAAAGAAGACGCTATCTAGAGGATTTTCACAAGGCATGGGATTCCTTTTGGCGATGTGTTAGTTCCATCATAAGATGATAGGGCCCATAGACCTCCCAAAGGGTATACAACATGTAACAAATTTATGTGCTGGGCGGGGTGCATCCCGCCGTTCAATTCATATATCCGGGGGATCTTACATTATCTTAGGACCGCTTCTGCACAACTCCAACCAAACGGCTATGCACTCCTCAACCATGCATATATGGTATTTATGGAGTTTCTGCACCGTCCCCTACCATCGAAGATATCTAGTTTCTGTTCACTTTTAAACGACGGACAGGGAGTCTATCATTCAATTTTCTCGATTCGACGAAGAGATGCCAAATTTTGACCGGCACTTGGAATAAATTAAGTGCTTTCAAGAGCGAATGGTTCTTTGTTCGCTGTCCGCCCGGCTTCGCTCGACTATGGCTAGAGAGACATAAGTGTTTCTCACTAATTTCATGATAAGATAGGAAAATAGTATCCATGTTGCATTTTGACAATGTTATTCATTTTCAGGTGTCGTTACCCGATCCAGCGGCGATGTTTATGAAGAGGTTGTCTCTATTTTGAAAAATGCACAATCTGAAGATAGAAATATTGAATTCTTGCTTAGGGACGAACGTCTCGTTGCTTTTGGCTTGATAGAGGCGGGCCTTAGTGTGGGGCTTACTAAAACTTCCCAGATAGCTGGGATCAAATCATGGGCCACGACCGGTCAAAGAAATAGTCAATTCGGCCTCATGGTGCCCCCAGTCATGAGCACCCGAGAGTCTGCTGATGTCGGCGCTGGAGGACATAGTGAAAACGTCCCTCGCCGCGATGATGATAGACCTGACCCTGGGGTTTGTGTCGGACCCTTTGAAGTTTCTCAACTCTGGCCGCGGTTAAAAGGAAAAGGAAAACGTTCACACACAAGCCTCCTACAAGTCATCTTTTTGACCCAAGTAAATTGCCAATGAATCTACCACAGATCCCCTGTCTGATCTACCATTTCCACATGATCTCGACGCTTATCATTTTACTGATGTGAGCATTGGAGGATCAGATTTTCCCGTCGAAATTGGCTCAAATATCCCTACTTCCGGAGGGGAAGTTACACTGATGAGCAAAGCTCCTACACCTGGTTTGTCAGGGGGTTGCACTAGGACATTTACACAAGCTCGCATGTTCCCCACTGTAGTGTACTTAACTTGCACTTCCTAATGTTCAAAGTTGATTGATATTCATTTTTCTTTGCAAAAATGATGGTGAGGAAGAGGAGCATGTTTGATTCCCGACGGGATGTATAACATCAATCATCTGGATCGCGGTCCGGCTCCTACCGTGGCAGTCGTGAATATTATGACCCTAGTTATCGTCCCAACCACAATCAGGGTTATCAAGAGAGATATGACAGGGATAGGCCTGCTTAGGATATTCATAGATCAAGATCCCCTCCTCAAAAAGGTCCTGAAAGACCAGCTGAATGTAGGGACCTGCCCACTGATCTTCATCGCAACCCTTCTACAGCTCCAATGCCTCCAAGGACCTTAGTCCTATCTCAGTCTCAACAACCGAGCGATCGGCACCGCCATGGCGAACATACTGTAGTTCACAGGCCTAGTAAGGAAAGTACTGGGGATGAAACTATTTCTAAGGATTTCCCAATTGATCCAAATGTTCATATGGCAGAACATCGAGAAGAATTCCTGAAATTATGCTTTGATGGATTCTACTTTCCTCCTAATCTGAAGAGGGTTCCGGATGATGTTCAAAAAATGACCATTAATTGTGTCACCAACATCCATATGCAATATTAGGAATGGATGAAGGCCATGGAAAAATATCAAAAGTTTCCTTCGAGCGCGCGACAGAAATCGAGAAACTAAAATGACAAGAGGCCCGGGACAAGAGAATTATCGAAGCTCTGACAAACGAACTGGAGACCTCTAGAGCTGCCTTAACTGAAGCCAAAGGAAAAGCCGACGCCGCCTTAATATCTATGGAGGAGATGAAAGCTAGCCATCTCGATATGGTTCAAGTACTGCATCACTGGAACCGGGAGACGGCGCTTGAGCGAGATGCGGCTTGAAACAACGAGTTTGTGGCTTTGAAGGAAATAGCTGAACTCAAGGCCAAGCTTAAAGACGCAATTAAAGAAAAAGATGATGCTCAAAAGATCGCTCAAGATTCCTATGAAGAGCTGGTTCATGCCAGGCTTGAGAGAGATGCGACTATTGAAAAAGATAAAGATGTCGACACACTCATTCAACGCGAGACAGAAATGATCACAAACGAGGTGAGAGAAGATGTGATGAATGAGCTCGGCCCGCTTCTCATTCTCTACAACACCAACATTCTCAAACATAGGAATTTAGCATGGCTTAGCAAAGACTACTCCTACCAGCTTCATCGTGCCTAGGAATATCTTATCGCAGAAGAGAAAAGACTTCACGGCTCGGAGAATGTCAATGTAACCAAACTCGAAAGCGAAGTGTTGTTAGGCGATGAGCCCAAAATATTACATGACATTCAGATTTCCCTTCAGAAAGAGTTTGTGACTGCTCCTTCACATGAGGTGGGCGAAGGATCCGGGTCGGCGCATTTTGACATTGCAATTGAACTGCCCCCGGTTTCTCAAGTCATGACTAGTTTTGCAACGAGTTCCTCGACTGTACCCGGGTACAATCTGGATAAACCGCGACTATCTTCGATCCTTGAGCGTAGTTCTGAAGATGCTTCAGCACAACCTAGAATCCACACCACAGAAGGTATTCCGTCGATTCTTCCTTTCTTTCGTAAAATTGGGATGTTATTAATCGATCTTTCTAATCTTTTTGCCTTTTTCTTCTCAGCCTTGGACCAGTCAAGTATTGCTTCTCTCCCTCTTGGATGTCCTCAGCTGGAGTTACAAATGACTGCGACGGAGTCTGTTACATTTACAACTTCGGCCACCACTCAAAGTGCTCGCGAAGAGACCTTCATTTTTAACGATCGACACATGGAGGCGTTATTCAAGGAGGGAGGAGACCTACATCATGAAATCCCTTTCGACGCAGAAGTGGTGATTATAGGCTCCTCCGAACCCATTGGTGGGCCCGGTATAAAAGAGAGGATCGAGCGAGAGGAGCTCGAAAAAGGAAGGTGAAGAGCGATCCCGTTGATCCAGTCCCAGATGAACTGATACCTTCCCCTCTTCAGATGATCCCTCCAGAAGGGATGATTCCTTCAGAAGACGTTCCTCGTGCTTCTGGTGCTGAAGATGCCCCATCCCTCCTACTTCCAAAGATGATACAGCCTCGATCCATACAGCTGGGGAAACTCCTTCCAAGAAAATCCATGGTGGCAAAGGATCGAAGAGGGGGGCTAGCGGCAGTTCAGATGGAGCCACTCTGAAGAAGCAAAAGAGGGATAAGAAATCCAAAGAGTGACCTTCGGACATGCAAATAATCCAAAAAATCAATTCTTTTTTGTAGGTTGTATTCGTTTGGGCATGGCCCTTCAACTTTGTCTTGTTTCTTTTACAACTGGTTTCATGTGAATAAAAACTCTTTTGTTCTTGCGTATGACTTCTACATTTACTTGTTTAAATGTCTGAACTGTAGCATTTTTCATTTTATGTACTTGCGACTTATTGGTTGTCGAATCGAACACTAATTTGATTAATCCATCTTAAGGCCTCTCAACGGTCGTGGCCTCGAGTCATTGTAAACACGGGATACGAGCCGAAGTCCTAAGCTATCATAGTAATTTCTTGGACAATCACACTTCTATCCCGATATTTGGGTCGATAAGTGTACTGCGTGGACAGTCGAGTCTCGCCTCAGTCGTGTTTATATTCCCACATCGTTTCCAAAAAGATTTAAAGTAGATCAATGAATGGTCGGTTTGCATCCATCATGTTTTTCTCTTGTGCCCCCAAGTCTGGGGCGTACACTAATAAGTAAGGAGGCAGGTTACACTCGGTTTAGATTTACACTCTTTCCCACGAATCGTGGGACCGAGTTAGTAGATAGAAAACTGAGTCATGCGTATTCTGATCTTTAGCAGTTTATATTCTTGCTACCAATTTTAGATCGGAATTACTGGAATAGAGAACGGTCGAAATCCATTCATCTATTTATGGAGTTTACATTCTAGTCCGTATTCTGGGGACTTAGAGTAATTCTACGAGCGGTCGATTCGCGCTCGATCTGTGTTCATATTTCATTCCGCACTCCGTGGACTTAAAGTTCTTCCATGGGTAGTCACTTTTTTGTCGAATGGTTTATACTCTGGTCCACAGTCGAGGATTTAGAGTACTCTAGTCCGCAGTCGGGGACTCAGAGTTTTTGTCATGGGCAGTCGTGTCTTCGTCGAATGTTTATACTCTAGTCTACAGTCGGGGACTTAGAGTACTCTAGTCCGCAGTTGGGGACTTAGAGTCTTTGTCGTAGGCAGTCTTGTCTTCGCCTGTTTGTTTATACTCTAGTCCGTAGTCGGGGACTTAGAGTTTTTGTCATGGGCAGTCGTGTCTCTGCCCGTTGGTTTATACTCTAGTCCGCAGTCAGGGACTTAGAGTACTCTAGTCCATAGTCGGGGACTTAGAGTTTTTGTCGCGGGCAGTCGTGTCTCTGCCCGTTTTTTTATACTCTGGTTCGTAGTCGGGGACTTAGAGTACTCTAGTCCGCAGTCGGGGACTTAGAGTTTTTATCATGGGCAGTCGTGTCTCCGCCCATTTGTTTATACTCTAGTCGATAGTCGGGGACTTAGAGTTTTTGTCATGGGTAGTTGTGTCTCTGCCCGTTTGTTTATACTCTAGTCCACGGTCAGGGACTTAGAGTACTCTAATCCATAGTCAGGGACTTAGATTTTTCATCGTGGGCAGTCATGTCTCCGCCCGTTTGTTTATACTCTAGTCCGTAGTCGAGGACTTAGAGTTTTTGTCGTGGGCAATCATGTCTCTGCTTGTTTGTTTATACTCTAGTCCGCGATTGGGGACTTAGAGTACTCTAGTCCGCGGTCGGGGACTTAGAGTTTTTGTCGTGGGCAGTTGTGTCTCTGCCCGTTTGTTTATACTCTAGTCCGTAGTCGGGGACTTAGAGCACTCTAGTCCACGGTCGGGGACTTAGAGATTTTGTCGTGGGCAGTCGTGTCTCCGCCCAATGTTTATACTCTAGTCTGCAGTCGGGGACTTAGAGTTTTTGCCACGGGCAGTCGTGTCTCCGCCCGTTTGTTTATACTCTAGTCCACAATCAGGGACTTAGACTTTTTATCATGGGCGGTCTTGTCTCTGCCCATTTATTTATACTCTAGTCCGCAGTCGGGGACTTAGAGTATGCTAGTCCACAGTCGGGGACTTAGAGTTTTTGTCGTGGGCATCGTGTCTTCGCCTGTTTGTTTATACTTTAGTCCACAGTCGGGGACTTAGAGTTTAGTCGTGGGAAGTCGTGTCTCTGCTTATTTGTTTATACTTTAGTCCATAGTTGGGGACTTAGAATACTCTAGTCCGCAGTTGGGGACTTAGAGTTTTTGTCGTGGGCAGTCGTGTATCTACCCATTTGTTTATACTCTAGTCCGCAGTTGGGGACTTAGAGTTTTTGTCATGAGCAGTCGTGTTTCTGCCCGTTTGTTTATACTCTAGTCCACAGTCGGGGACTTGGAGTTTGTCATGGGCGGTCATGTCTTCGCCTAATGTTTATACTCTTGTCCGCAGTTGAGGACTTAGAGTTTTTTTCATGGGTGGTCGTGTCTCCGCCCGTTTGTTTATACTCTAGTCCGCAGTCAGGGACTTAGAGTTTTTGTCATGGGCAGTCTGTCTCTGCCCGTTTGTTTATACTCTAGTCTGCAGTCGGGGACTTATAGAGTTTTTGTCGTAGGTAGTTGTGTCTCTACCCATTTTTTTATACTCTATCCGCAGTCGGGGACTTATAGTACTCTAGTCCGCAGTCGGGGACTTAGAGTTTTTGTCATTGGTGGCCGTTTCTCCCCTCATTTGATTTGTACTTCATTTACCCTATCGAGGTGAAAGTTTCTGAATGAATGGTCGAACCATGTTCATCCATGGAACAGGATTCTGCCTCCAGCATTCAGGATGAAACTGGGCAAATAGACGGTTGATTCTCATCCACTTGGTAATTGTGGCTCTTCCCATCTAGTCAAGGAAGGGGGTAGGTAATGGATGATTAGATCACATCCACGTTGGGGTTGGATGATCAAGTCTTGCACAATTTGCTTCGTATTCTTTCTAGCAAATGAAGATAATGAGTTATGGAGCAGACAAATTAAGTCGCATCCATTTTTGGTCGCAATTGTGTCCATTCGTTGAAATCTGTGGTTATAAGTAGGTAGTCAATCGTGGCTACTTCAAGTCTAATATGAAGGTTGCTGAATAAACAGTCAGTTGCGTCCATGTTCTGTTAGATTCTGACCTTGTAGATTTTTCCATTCCGTGTTTTGATGTCCCCAGTCAGGGGCATATGGTAGCTGATGAATGGTTGAATCACGCTTGTTTAGATAAAAGCTCCGTAGGTTCTATCACGATCTACAGAGATTGGTCGGCGCCCAACTTTAGGCACTTGGATACCTGCATCGTATGCACGTAGTTTAATTCAGGTTGGTCGTGGTTCACACCATAATTGAAACTGAAATTAAAATAATTTAATTTAAAAAGAGATCAGGATAAATCTCATTGACAAGTGAAACAACGTCGTGTGCTCGCTATCTCACTTTATCCATAACTCCTTTCAATGGGGTATCGACCGTCAACGGTCCAGTTGATAATCAGAGCCCTTTATTGATAGGGTTTGGATGTTTCAGTCATCGTCGACCTGATACATTCTTAAGCCACAACTACTTGTTATGCTCGCGAATAATATATGCATGTCCAAGATACGTGCAAAGCGAGATGGACCGAAATTGATGGGGTAGCGATAAATCACTTGGAGGCAGACCCAAGAAAATCTGATAGCCGCTTGGAGTCAACCATGGGGTCGCTTGGAGTCAAACACTAAATCACTTGGAGTCAGAAAATTGGAAGGCTTGGTAATCGGCACTATGGTCTCTTTGGGATTTGCTTCAGGAAGAACTCCGTCTAACTCGAGCACTACTTCAGGTTAATGCCAGGGTTATAAAATCTAGCTAGTACTTGTCAAAATTCCCATGCGTACTTCCCTACGAGAATCAAACCCATAATCCCCAACCTTGGAAAGCTCGAAGCATTTTGTCCAAGAAGGTGCTAAATCTGCCAGTTTGGAGAGGTGAAAGAAGTTCCTACTATTGTTGGATTATCCTCGAAGCATAAGGCCACGGACAAAATTTTGTAGATGGATATGTAAATAAGAATGATCGTATTAGGTGGGGTATTGGAACGATCGTACAAGAACGATCATATTGGAACGTTCATATATAATTAATTGGTGGGGGGTCTAGTTGGAACAATCGTGTAAAATCGACCGTTTAAGGATGATGGGTTGTGTTTAATAGCCAGGAGTACCAATATAGCACAGCCGGTTATACACAAATCAAAATGTTCGGTTCTAAAGATGGGGCTAAAGCGATCAAATGAAGGACAACCATGTAGGGACGATCAGAGATAAGCGATTGTGTAGAAAATGCGAGTAACCACTATTATATTTGATGGAATGACCGATGTGGACCATTGTAAAGAATGATCGGGTAGGATGTGGAGCGCATGAATTCGTGGTGAATGGTCGTTCACCTAGTATGCATAGGTCATAGCTAATTGCCGATCGTTCCTCCTTGCACAAAAACTTTAAAATGTATTAACATTCACGAATCATGTGGATAACTGGTCATTGATCTCATCAATTCCTTCTTTGGCAATGGTATTAGACATGATTTTATGGCCTTGTAAAGTAGTTTCCATCTAGACTTCCTTCAAATCTGAGTAGAGTAGGAAACTTTTCAATCATAAACTGGATCTATCTCGCGAACATGGAAATTCGCCAATAGAAAATAAGACCCAATCGAGCTGAGAATTCAGTACTCAGTGAAAGCACCAAAATGTTGAAGCCAAAAATATGCATCAAAACCCATAGAATCTTATGAATATCAAGCAATGAATGAAATTAGAAACAAAGCATAAAGGTAAATGAACATGTAGATTTTTATAGTGGTTCGGCAATCTTGGCCTACATCCACTTCACACTTTTATTAATCTTTCATAGGATTACAACTACAAGAATATTTGGATAGCTATGATTCATTGATACAAGATTCAAGAATCAAAAAAGGCAGAGCCTCTGGAGGAGGAAGAAGAAGATGAAGTCCGCTTTTTCCGAAGCTATGCTAGCTGTATTTATAGTAGAAGACATGCACGAATCGGGCTGAAACTTTGCAAGAAGGCTCCCTAGATCCAGTAGCACCCACCAAATCAGTTGGCCTCAATTATTTATTGATCAAGAACAATCGGCATACTTAAGGCCGATCATTTCTCTTAGCCCTAATTACTATGCGATCGATGTTAGAGGGTCCCCTAAGCTTCTAGATGTTGCTCCTAAAATATGGGTCATTTCGAGATGTAGATTGCAATTTATGGGTCATTCTTGGTAGAAGATAGGTCATAAACTGAAATACACTGATCGTTATATTGAACTCTAATAACGATCGGTGTACAACGATTGGCCTTCCTCCCACTTCCATTTTATGATGCACGATCGTTATGGTGTGCTCCTCTTGGCTCTTTGTTGATGTCTTGAAAGTCTTAGGTGGATTGGCTTCATGGGTCTTAAGATATTAAATGTTCCCCGATGACTTGAACTATTTCCTTAATCATTCTCTAGCCAATCCAAACAAATCATTACCTCAATCGTAGCTTATGCATATGAATTTCAATCAACTCCAAACTCAAGATATAACTTCATGGGGCAAGGCTAGCTACTTCATGCTGTAGGAAATGCGGATTATAGATCCAAAGGCAGAATTAACACAAGAGGGGGGGTGAATAGTGTTTAATTAATTTTATGAATCTTTTCGAAATCTTTTCAAATTAAACCCAAACAGATGCAATTCACAAACACAGAAACAATCACAGAATCAGACACAGATGTAAATAGTAAATAAAACCAATAATGGAAAGAACGCACCAGGATTTTATACTGGTTCGGAGTTACCCTACATCCAGTCCCATACAATTTCTTATGCAGATTTTTTTTCAAATATAATGTCGATGTTACAACCTCAATTTCAAGGCCATGAGATACACCCTCCTGTCTTTGAGTCCAGGGCAAACTCTCTTGATTTAACCAAGCTACAAGATCACCTAATTGATTTACGGGCTACAATCACACCCAATTGATTTACAGGCCACAATCACACCGTTTCCATTATCACTTTGATAGATAGAGAGACTCGATACACTTCTTTGATTACAAATGATCCTATAACTCTGAATAGCAATGAGATCTTTGAGAGAGAGTGGCAGAGAATCAAACTAGAGATGATCAAGTTAGATTCACTTAGGATTTCGGTAGAGTTTTGTTAAAATATAAGAGAATATTTGAGTGGAGAAGGAGTGAAGAAATGAAGAAAAACTAACTTAAAATTCATTGAAAACAACTGGTATTTATAGAAGAACAACAGTCATGTCCATTCGTGAAAGGTTTTGACGAATAGACACTTCATTTGAAAATTTGAATTTGAAATTCTACGGCTACCATGTCGACATGGGGAGATGGGGTATGTCGACATGACCTAGTAAATTTTGAAAATTGATTTTTGTTTTTAAAAGAGATTTTCTTTCTAAAACTTGTCAAAACAATTTATGAAGTTTATAAACCATTTTGAATATAGTTTAAACTTATACAAGAGGTTTAAAAAGTAATCTTAAAAATATACAGTCTATAATATAAAAGTAATATTAAAAACTAAGTATATAATATATTTTTGAGATTTAAAGCTTATAATATTAAAACCAGGAGATAGTTTTAAAAACAAGAGATGATTTTGAAATCAAAATATAAAAGATAAAAATAGTTTAAGGTTAAAATATTTAAACTAAGAGAGATGACTTTTAAAAAGTTTTTGGAAAAATATTTTAAGTAAATCATTTTGAAAATTTCATGGATTCCATTCCACTAGAGAAGGTCGTGGGTTCCATCCCACTAAAGTGGTCGTGGGTTCCATCCCACGATTAAAGCGAGAAGGTGGATTCCATTCCACAATTAAAATCCGAAATAAAGATTTAAGTGCTATTATGAAGTTTTAACATAAATCTAGACTCTATTACTTATCTTGATATCTTGAACTCATGAACTCTTGAAATCTTGAACTCGTGATACTCATGAGTCTTCAGTCTTGATTTCTTCAATCTTGAATTCATTAGTTTTGAATCTCTATCTGTACAGTCTTCATTCTTCAGTGCCTGCATATATATCCTGCATATACATATATATCTAGATAAGAATATTAGTATTTATATTTTATAACAAGTCCTAAGGTTGTTGTCGTCAAAACCATCATCTCAGGAACTAACAATCTTCCCTTTTTTGATGATGATAACCTATGCTTATAAAATCTACTCCAACAAACTTCGATTCTACTCCGACTCCCCCTTATTCCAACAACTCCCCATTAATCTACTAACTCCCCCTTAATCTAAGCCTAACTATCTTAATTTATAATTCTCCCCCATTGTCATCAACAAAAACTAAACCTAAACTACATAACTCCCCCTTAAACTAATACTATGGAACTAAATGCGAATAATGAAGTATGATAAGCGAAACATAAATCTAATTTTATTATATATGATGTTACATTACGCATATATATATATATATGAAACATAGACACGAATGTATACAAGCACATAACATATAAAAACATTAATATAATAACAATCTAACGAGAGTCCTTGAAGTTTATTACAGAGAAAATGAAGTGAGAAGATTGGTATCTTGCACAGCGACAGACACTATGCATGATATTAGGCCTACTTGCAGTTATATAGAGTAGCGATCCAATCATTCCCCTGTATAGTTTTTGATCAACATCTTTTGACATGTCTTCTTTATTCAAGGCTTTATTGGTTGCCATATGAGTAGGTTTTCCACTCGCAGTGGTCATACCAAACTTACTAACTAGATCCCTAGCATACTTTTCTTGACTAATGAAAATACCACTATCTAATTGTTTTATTTGCAATTTTAAAAAGAAAGTAAGTTCACCTATATGACTCATCTCGAACTCTCTTGTCATTATTTCAGAAAACTCTTAGTTCATTTCATTGTTTGTTGATCCAAAAATGATATCATCTACATAAATCAGTACTATTTGGATATCATTTTTGTTTCTTTTAATAAAAAGAGTATTATTCGCTCTACCAATTTCAAAATTTAATTGTAATAGGTAAGATCTTAGTCTATCATACCAGGCTCTAGGAGCTTGTTTCAGACCATATAAAGCTTTTTTTAATTTGTAACATGATTTGGAAACTTTTCTTCTTCAAAAAGTGGGGGTTGTTCAACATAAACATCTTCTTTAACAAAACCATTTAAAAAGCACTTTTGATATCCATTTGAAATAATTTGAAATTGTTGTGGTTTGCAAAAGCAAGTAGAAATCTAATGGATTCTAATCTTGCTACGGGTGCAAAGGTTTTATCATAGTCTATTCCTTCTTCTTAACTATAATCTTACGCAACTAACCGAGCTTTAGTTCTAACGACCTCACATTGTTCATTCGTTTTATTTTTATAAACTCATTTAGTTCCTATTATAGTTTTATCCTCGGGTCTAGGAACAAGTTCCCATACATCATTTCTAGTGAATTGATTCTGTTTTTCTTGCATGGCAAGAATCCATGAATCATCAGATGATGCTTCCTTTGGATTTTTAGGTTCAATGGTTGATATAAAAGCTATATTACTCATCTTGTTTAACAGATTTCTACTTCTAACAACAAATTCAATATTTCCTAGTATATTTTCTACATGATGATCTTTTAAAAGCCTGATCTTTTTATTATGATGAATAGTTTCACAATTTATTTCATTTGATTCATTATTTAAAGTAACAAAATCATCTTCATCATTTATTTGAACAAAATCTTTGAAATTTTCATCAAAAGATACATGCATTGTTTCTTCAATGGTGTTGGTTTTTAAATTGAAAACTCTGTATGCTTTACTTCTATTAGAATATCCGATAAAGATTCCTTGGTCGGAATTAGGATCAAATTTATCCAAATTGTCCTTTGTATTTAGAATGAAATATTTACTTCCAAAAACTTTAAAATAAGATACCTTTGGTTTCTTATTGGAAAGAAGTTCATATGGTGTTTGTTTGCACAAAAAATGGGCAAACACCTCCAAGTCGTATGATTTAGTTGATTTTATGTTGTTTTTAGTGATCTGGGTGATTTATGCAAATATGTAAAAAAGCAGGGACTAAACTGTAAAAGACACACAAATTTATAGTGGTTCAGCCAGAATGTGCCTACGTCCACTTTATATATTATTTCTCCTTTCTTGTTCAGATTACAAGTACAAAGCTTTGATACAAGTATATGAAAGTTGTTTGAAAGTTCTATCCGTGCTTGAGCTCTCAAACTTGTCCCCCATTGTTGTATCCCTACCCCTCTATTTATAGAGTGAGGCTGGGAGTAGGGGTCCTGGATGTATATAGCTGCTGGTGGGCCTGGGCTGATGCGATCTGGCCTGGAAACGTTGGCTCGGCAACACCTTGGTTCGGTAGTGCTTCGGTCCGGTGGTAGATGGTTGGTTCGGTGGGACCTTGGTCCGGTAGGAGATGGTTGGTTCGGTGGGACCTTGGTCTGGTGGTAGATGGTTGGTTCGGTGGGAGCTTGGTCCGGTGGTAGATGGTTGGTGGTCCGGTTCGGCAGGTAGTGAAGCGAGTGTTGGTTCGGCAATGCTCTCCTTACTCTGGTTCGGTGAAAACATGTCCAACATTTGCCCCCCAAAGTGGGGCATATGTCGGCATATGTCGCGCTTTGTTTATTCGGACACCCTTGTTTGGCCCGAGAACCAAACCGGTTGGTCCGGCTATCTTACTTTTTTCTATAAGTAGGGGCTCCATGCATCCATCATTCCTTACCGACTGAAAGAGCCGAACCAAATTATTAAATACCAAATCAATTATTGTGCCGAATTAGACTTGTTTGCCGGATCAAGTGAGGCCTTCTTTCGCCGAATGACTATTACACTTTGAATTACCGAATGAGCTTGATGTCTTTGGACTGCCGAATGAGTTCGAAGTTGGACTACCGAATGAACTCTGGGATTCCAAGTACCGAATGGACTCGAAGACATGTCTTACCGAATGAACTCGGGGACCTTAAGTACCGAATGAACTTGGGGATTTTAAGTACCGAATGAACTTGGGGATTTTAAGTACCGAATGCACTTAGGGACTTTTAGTACCGAATGAGTTTATGTTTTGAATTACCAGTGAAACTCCAGACAGCATACACTTGCTTGTTTACATCTCTACATCCCTTGTTCTAACAATGTGCTTTCTCGTGTTTGCAGATAATGTCTCATAAAGTTGAAACTCGCTCTGACAAGAAGAAGTCCCAGGACCGAGGAGAGCCTTCCGTAGTGCCCCCGGTTCAGGCAGCATCAGAATGACAGGGACCAACTCCGAGATCGCTAGTTGACGGGTACGGTCCTCAAGAGCTTCTGAACTCGCCGCCCGACTGCTTTCCTAGCTCCCTCAAAGATGAGCAGCTTGATGTTATTTCTCGCTCTTTCGGGATTGACAGGGCACGTATGTTGTTGCCGGGGGAAGGAGTGATGCCATATAATCCCCTCGAAGGATATTTCGCTTATAGTAGGTACCATTGTATGTGTGGGGCCATCCCCCCGATCAATGCTTGGATAGTCAGCTTCATCACCTACTTGAAGGTGGCTCCATTCCAGCTTCATCCTAACTCCTACGCCATCTTGGTGAGCCTGTTTGTTATCTTCCAAAGGAGACACGGACGTCCTCCTTCCAACCAGGAAATCCGGTATCTGTACAACTTAAGAGGCTACAAGAAGGGGTCTCCGTATATTAGCTTGGAGTCGGTCATGTCCTTGAAGCCAGTCCTGGATTTATATTCAAAGTTCAGCATGTTCAAGAAGGAATGGTTTTTCGTCAAGGATGACTCTGTTTCTATCCGTCGCTTCACCTCCGGCTGTAAGTTGAAGCTTTTTTATAATTTCCGTTCTGACTGCAATGCTTCTTCTTATGTGTTTTTATTTCTTTCTAGCGACAGGTGGCTTTGCGGTCGTGGAGAATGATCGCCTGGTTCAGATGGCTGCGGAAATAGAAGCCATTTCGGGAAGGGATAGGTCGGCTTCTTACTTGATCAGGAACGCTACACTTCTGGGGCACAACTTGATTCTACCACATCAGTCCGTGGTCAAGTAGAGAGACACGGCGGAGGAGAGGGCTGCCAATGCTAAAAGAGGGGCTACGGCGAAGAGTAGCAAAAGAAGACCCTTCTCGATACATCCAGTCGCCGGGGGGAAGAAACTCAAGAAGTCCGATGGACCCTCCCCCAGCACATGTTCAGATGTTCCGGAGGAGGAAAATGTGGAGGAGGAAAGAGGAGAGGATGAAGGAGGTAAGGCGGAGAGCGGAAGTAGTAGAGAAGGTGACGGTGATCGTCACGGCGATGATGGTGGCGAAGGACAGAGCGGTGATGGAACCGGGGCTTTACCTCCTGGGCAAGCAGGCGTGATCCAAGAGTGGACAGATGACGCTCTCCGCCAAGCCTTCGAAGGGTTGGAGGAAGGACCGGCTTTGGTGGAGAAGCCCAAGAAAGCTGGTAAGGCCGGGACTGGCATCGATTTATCTTCCAGGAGTGCTTTAGCTGAGGCAACTTCTGCGATTCAAAGTGAATTTTTGACTCCTGCAGACTTTTTTACTCTTCTTAACTTGATATATTTCTTGAATTACGGTTCAATGCATGCTTGTGACACTTGGTTTTCATTCCAGGAGCGGGCAAAACAGCCAAGACCTCAGATGTTCGGCACCGCTTCGAACAATATAAGTTCCTCAAAGCTTCTACTAAACCGAAGCCTCCGACCAATCGCTCCGGGGATGTAGTTGGCTACCGTCCTCTTCTTAGGGTCATTGAAGAGGGTATTCAGAAGAAGAAGAGGAGCCTCTCCTTGTTCGAACCTTCACCTGGTCCTCAGCCCCCACTCCAGCCTCTTCACGATATTACAGAGGGAATACTGAGTTCATACCTTCTCCGCATCCGTCTGAAAATCCTACCGTTACCCCGATAGATCACCCTGGCTTGGCTCGTAATCCGTTTGCGGGTCATCCAGATCTGGACGAGGCTACTGGTGAAAACCTTCTCCCTTGCAATCCTATAGTACGGATGCTTGATGAGGCTAAGTCCCTGGACCTTGATTTGCTTACCACTCGGGTTGTAACTCTGGGGGATGAAGCTAAGGCGAACATCGACCGGGTCGCCGAGGAAACCAAGAAGCTGATTGGGCATCATGCCCGACTGGTCAAGGCTGGGGAGGAAATCGGGAGCGCCAATATTCGACTGCGGTTAATGGTTTCTGACCAGGCTAAACAACTTGCTGATCAAGCCATCCAGATTTCTCAGCATGAGGCTGCATCTAGGAAATTAAAGAAGACTATGGAAGAGGTCAGCAGGGCAGAGTTGCGGAAAATGGAGGCCGCCTGCAAGGAACGGATCGATATGGCTATTGCAGCGATGGATGAGGTTCGGAAAGCGGATCTCGAGCGGGTAGAGGAGTTATCCGGGAGGCTTGAAGCTGTAGAGCTGGCTCAAACCAAGATAAAGGATGAGATGGATGCGATGAGGAAATCCCTTCAAGCTGACCGCTCGCGATACCGATCGGAGAGGGATGCTGTCGTTGCAAAGCTATTGGCTTCTGAGGTCCAAATGAGGGAGTTCGAGGAGAACGAGGGGATGATGGATGAGATGCTCCAGGATATGTACTTCCGTACTTGGAAACAGGGTAACTTATCCTGGATGGATGATTATCCCCGAGTCATGGCCAGGATTTATCTCAGGGCTCTGGAGGAGACCAAGGCTGATGCGGATAAGGAGGGTGGTGAAGTCTTCAGAATGGATGTGGTTACGGCTCGATTCACCAAGGAGGAGAAGGTGGCGGTGAAGGAGGGCATGCGGCTGCTTGCTGTTGAGGAGGTAGGTGTGTAAGTAGAGGATGATGATCAAGATGATCAAGGAGCAGATGCTGGTAAGTCCTCCCCTTTAGTCTTTCCATTAACTTGGTTGCTTATCACTAATGAATTCTTTCCTTGATCGGACAGGCGGTCAACAGGTCAAGGGTAAAGCTCTGATGCAGCCGGCTCCTTGACTTGACCTGGATATCTTTTTGCTTACTGAACATTGTTGTATATGTTAGTCTCAAAATAGTAACGTAACTTTTAGGTTGTAATTATGTTACTTGTAATAAACAACATTACTTTTGGCGTGTAATTTTTTTAACTTAAGCTGATTCTGTCGTATTTGAATGCTTTTGTTATTTTGACATGTTGTATGAGAAATATAGCTATGCATATGCTTGTAATTCAATTGTGTTTGATGTCAAGTTCTTGCTTAAAACATAATTTCATGTCTTGCCATGTTAGTGTGATGTGTGAATAAATTATAGCCACGTATTTATACACGAAAGAAGAAAATACCGCCCTTCATATTTTACTTGTAGATGGTAGCTTTGAATGTCTTGTGTGACTGAGTATGGAATGCGGCCTAGTGTCCCGTTGTGAGTTCCCACTCCCATTAGCGAATGTCTCCTATTCTGTGTCCTATACTTTAGGGATCGTTATAGAGGATAGGAGGAAAGTTTTTCTTTTTAAAATAAAATTGAAATATGAGAAATAGTAAAACTTCCAATCACGGAAGGCCTTCGATGTGCTTAAGTTCGTGGCAAACGGGTTTTGTAGCCACTTTCCCTAGCTGTGGGTCTTGGAGACATTTGTCACCCATCTTACGCCTCTGCGGAGAGTTTATCTTTTTTACCACAGCCGTACTTAAGACACTTGGAGCTGAGATCGTGCACAGTAATTACCCGGGCCATTATGGCCCGTAATCGTGGGTATTATTCGATCTACCGTGGCCGGCTAGCGTGGGTGCCGATCGTCAACCGTGAACTACCCCTGGCTGGCCACACCTTATGTTGGGGCTTAAAGTAGGCTCACGGTTGTCGGCGAGCCGAACGCCGTAATGAGCTGCCTCGGCTATAGTCGGCCTTCTCGGTGGCTTATAATCGGCTCATTACAGTTGGCTTTAAGGGCCGATCGCGAGCAATGAGTTAACTCGCAGCAGAGGGATGCTGGAGCGAAAGTGCCTCATTGGCGAGGGCATAGATTCGCATAGTACCTGTTAGGTCTTGTCCAGGTGAGGTTGTGCCATGATGTGTCTTGAATGGGAATGTCATTACACAGGATTTTGTTCAAGAGAAAAGGATAAAGTTAACAAGCAGCCAAGATATAAAGGAACAAGTTAAGACAAGTTTTTTAAAGTGGTTCAGCACGAAAATGCCTACGTCCACTTATTCTCTTTGTTAATTCACTTCATATGGGCAGTACAAGTTAAGAAAAGTATCGACGAAGGTGTTGGATGTTCCATGCCCTCTGGAACACCTCCCCGTCCACTATTGACAAAATATAATCTCCATTGAGGAGATCTTTATAAATTATATATGGTCCGTCCCAGATTGGATCTAGTGCTCCGGGGCGCGGGAAGACTCGCTTGAGGACAAGATCTCCTTTTTGTAAGCTACGATGCTTGACTTTGGAGTTGTATTGTGTTGCCACTTTTTGCTTGTGAGCTGCTGCTTTGAGGGCTGCATCATTTCTTCTTTCCTCAATTAGATCCAAAGACATGTGGAGGAGCTCTTCGTTCTCTTCTGGGTTATAGTGGATCCTACGGTGGGAAGGCACTATAGTTTCAACTGGGAGCATAGCCTCCGATCCGTATGCCAAAGAGAAAGGAGTATGCCCCGTTGATGTTCTGAAAGATGTGCGATAGGCCCACAGTGCCGTAGGAAGTTCATCCACCCAAGCGCCTTTTGACTTTTCGAGTTTCTTTTTTATTAGAGTTTTGAGAATTTTGTTGACGGCTTCGACTTGTCCGTTTTCCTAGGGATAAGCTACGGATGAGAAGCTTTTGTGAATTCCGTGCTCTTGGCACCAGTTGGTGAACTCCTCGCTGTCAAACTGAAGTCCATTGTCCGATATGATTTTAAATGGGACCCCGTACCTGCACAGAACATTTCTGATCAAGAAGTTAATAACTTTTGCTGAAGATATTTTATTTAGGGGTTCTGCTTCCACCTATTTGGTGAAATAGTCGACTGCCACTATAGCATATTTGGCTCCTCCTCGGCCCATTGGCAGTTCGCCAATCAAGTCAATCCCCTATACTGCAAAGGGCCAAGGACTGGTCATTTGAGTAATCTCAGTTGTTGGTAGCCGCGGAATCTTAGCAAATTTCTGACATTTGTCACATTTTTTGACGAAGTCTAAGGCGTTTTTGTTTAAGGTAGGCCAGAAATATCCATATCGGAGTATCTTCTTTGCTACAGTTTGCCCTCCAGTGTGATCTCCGTAGCTTCCTTGATGGATGTTGGATAAGATTTCCTTTGCTTCCCTTTCGGTGACACACCTTAATAAGGGTTTAGAGAAGCCGCGCCGATAAAGGGTGCCTTCTTGTATTGTGTAGCGGGAAGCTCTCCTCAAGATTTTCTTGACTTCGTTACGCCCGTTGGGCAGTGTGCCACTTTGTAAGTAGTCTCAGATGGGAGTCATCCAAGTTTCCTCTTTGATTGTAGCTATCATATTCACCTGCTCGAAACTTGGGGTCAGTTGCTTTGAGATGGTCACTGCTCCGGAAATAGTGTCGTCTCTCACGCTAGCTTGCTTTGCCAATTCGTCGGCCTCTTGGTTCTCTTCCCGAGGGATGTGTTTGATTAAATAGTGATCCAATTGATCGAGAAGCAACTTGGTCTTCTTTAGATATGCTATGAGTCATTCTTCTCAAGCCTGAAATTCTCCTAGTATTTGATTTACAATAAGTTGAGAATCACTATGAAGACACAAAGAATTGGCTCCGATTTCTAAGGCAAGTTCTAATCCAGCTATCACTGCTTCATACTCTGCATTGTTGTTGGTGGCAGCAAATTCCAACCTTAGAGCGTAGTGTGGTTTATTTCCCTTGGGAGTGATTATTACCACACCTGCCCCCGAGCCTTGTTCGTTTGACGCACCATCCACAAAGAGATTCCACTTGATGTCTTCTGCTATTTCCGATTGCTCCTTATCTTCGTTGGTAGTGAATTCGGCAATGAAATCGGCCATGGCTTGTCCCTTGATAGTGGTGCGAGGATGGTAGGTGATATTATATTGACTTAGTTCAATGCACCATTTAAGTAGTCGCCCAGAAGTGTCAGGACGATGGAGTACCTGCCTTAGTGGTTGATCGGTCAGAACTTTGATGGAATGGGACTGGAAATAGTGACGCAGTTTCCGGGATGTGATTAGTAAACAGTATGCTAGTTTCTCAAGTTCATGATATCTGGCTTCCGCCCCTGTAAACCTCTTGCTTACAAAGTATACTGGCCGGTGCGTGCGTTTGTCTTCTCTCACCAATGCGGCGCTTAGAGCATGAGATGACACAGCAAGGTATAGGTATAGCTCTTCGCCTTTGTTCGGAGTTGAGAGTACTGGTGGTCTCTGGAGGTGTTCGATTAAGTTAAGGAAAGTTGTTAAGCATTCGTCAGTCCATTCGAATTTTCCTCTCTCTTTCTTTAGAGCTTCGAAGAAGGGGATGCATTTGTCAGTCGCTTTAGAGATGAATCTGCTCAGGGCGGCCACCTTCCCATTTAGGCTTTGCATTTCTTTTCGGGTGGAAGGTATCCTGATATCTTTCAGAGCTCGGACTTGCTCAGGGTTTGCTTCAATTCCTCTAGCATGGACGATGAATCCTAGAAACTTTCCTGATGATACTCTGAAGGAGCACTTTAGAGGATTCAGCTTCATTCCATATTGGCGAAGTACTTGAAACATTTCATCCAGGTGGCTTACGTGATCGTCGGCTTTCCTTGACTTTACCAGCATGTCAACCACATAAACTTCCATAGTTTGTCCTATTAGCCCCGCAAACATCTTGTTGACGAGGCGCTGATAGGTGGCTCCTGCGTTTTTAAGTCCGAAAGGCATTACCTTGTAGCAGTACAATCCCCGGTCAGTGATGAAACTAGTGTGGTCTTGATCGGGAGCATGCATAGGAATTTGGTTATATCCTGAGTATGCGTCCATAAAAGATAAGAGTTCGTGCCCGGCTGTGCTGTCCACAAGCTGATCGATTCGGAGAAGTGGGAAGCAATCCTTCGGGCAGGCGTCATTTAAGTTGGAGAAGTCAATGCATGTTCGTCACTTCCCATTAGCCTTCTTCACTAGCACCGGGTTGGCGATCCACTCTGGGTAGATGGCTTCTCGTATGAAGTCATTGGCAAGTAGGTTTTTTACTTCTTCATCGAGGGCTACTGATCGTTCTGCCCCCCATACTTCTCTTTTTCTGTTTTACTGGCACCTTGGTAGGATCAATGTTTAGTATGTGGCATGTTATGTCGGGGGAGATTCCAATCATGTCAGCGTGTGACCATGCAAATACATCCAAGTTGTGGTGGAGAAAATCGATGAATTGTTCCTTCAACTCTGCTTTTAGTTGGGACCCGACTTTCAATAGTCTACTCGAGTCATGTTTGTCTACATATATAAATTCCATAGCCTCTGTAGGCTCGGCGGTGGCCTCCTCCTCTTTGTCCCTGGGGTCTAATTCATTGAAAGGGTCGCTGGTATATCGAAGAGGAGGGGCTTTCTTTAGTTGCTATACTTCCAAACTTTTTGTGCAGAGGGCAATATCTGCACTCTTCCCTTTACCCTTCCTGTGGTTATTGCAAAGTTCAGTTACATAGCAATCTCGAGCAATGTCCTGGTCTCCCTCTACTTCCCCTATTCCATTGTCCGTTGGAAATTTCATCTTCAGGCACCATGGGGCCAGAACAATTTGGAAGTCAGACAAGGCTGGTCTTCCTAAGAAGGCGTTGTAGGCCGAGTGGTTTTCTATCAGCACAAATGTTTGTTTCCGCACAACGGAGCGGGGATGACTCCCAATTTCAACAAAGAGGTCCAGTTGCTCGAGGGGCATCTTCGCATTTCCTGTGAAACCGTGTAGTGGTTTGTTGCAGGGAAGAACATCATTTAATGACAGCTTCATTTTGTCAAAGGCATGCTTGAATAGGATATTCACTGAGCTTCCAGTGTCTACTAAAATCCGAAAAATCTCGACTGGACCGAGCCGGGCAGAGATAACCATGGGATCTGTGTGAGGGTACTGCCTTCCCTCCAGGTCACGCCTACTAAATGTGATGTCACCATTCTCTATCCGCTTCGGGTGGCGTTCTTCTATAATAGAATTAACGCATTCTTCACTGTTCCTAAGTGACTTTCCGTACCTTTCCATCTCTGCCCAACTTCCGTCGGCGATGTGTGGCCCTCCCGAGATGGTATGGACCACTATCTTTTCTTGACTAGAGCCGCTGGTGTTGCGATTTCCTCTGCCTATTTCTGGAGAGGGTAGCCTTGGGTTTTCATTGGCAGGAGCTGGAGTCCTGTTCAGACTTTTTACATAGCGTTCTAGTTTCCTTCTTCTGATATGTTCTTCAATCAAGTCCCGGAGATGATGGCATTCATTGGTATCATGCCCATGGGATTCGTGGAAGCGGCAGAATTTTCCAGACTTAATTGCGTTATCTGGTTCCTTCTTGTGCGGGGGGCGTTTGTATTTAACTTCGTCTTGAGTGGCCAGGAAGATGTTTTCGATCGTTTCATTCAAAGGGGTGTAAGCGTCAAATCTCGGTCCTGGCCGATATAGACGCTTTTCTCCCTTCTTGCCCCCAGCATTGTCTCTAGAATCATTTCTTCGAATGTCCTTTGCTACAGCGGGCGCGTTGCCGTGAGCCGCCTTATTTTGTTGCCCTGACTGCCCCTCAGTGGCAGCGTCTTCAAGCCTCATATATTTCCCAGCTTCATGGAAGAAATCGGGTAAAGTAGCTGGTTTTTCTTTTGTCAATCTTCTAGCAAATTTAGTATCCGGATGCACACCACTACAGAGGGCCATTAAGATAAGCTTCTCATTGGCATCTTGGACTGCGGCCGCTGCGGCATTGAATCGGGTTAGATATTGCTGTACTTTCTCTCCAGGTTTCTGTTTGATACTGGATAAGGAATAAGCGTCCTTAGGTTGCTCCACATGAATGCGGAACTGGCTGATGAACTTTTCTTTTAACATCTCCCATGAGCTGATGGATCCTTGGGGTAGATGGAAGAACCAGAAGGTAGCTAGATCTGCTAAGAATAGTGGAAAGCATTTGCACAGTACTCCTTCTGTCGCTCCACTCATGAGCATATGCTGTGTGTATCTCTGTAAGTGTACAACGGGGTCAGAGGTTCCTTTGTAAGGTTCCATTGTTAGCATTTTCCATTCTCGGGGGGTAATGGCAATTTCGATATTGCGGGCGAAAGGGCTGGTTACCCTAGCGCCTATTCCTCGGTCTCTTTGATCCCGTTGGACGCACTCTCTGAACAAGCGTGCCATCCTTTCATCATAATTTGAAGCAGATAAAAATGAGTTTGGTTCTTCTCTGTGGGATTGATTCCGTCCAGATGACTTGTAGGGATGGTATCGTCTATTATTCCTAATATTTTCCAGTGGCTGTCTTTGGTCTTCTGGGAGCATGCTAGGGTCAGCTATAGTTGGCCCTTGCCTCGATCTTCCCTTGCTGGGTTCTGATCTAAGCACTTCCTCGGGTCCAATTTCGTGCTGGACTCTAGCTCGGCCCCGTTCATTGGCGTTTCCGTGGTTAGGCAGCATGACAGGCTCGGCTACAGTTGACCTCTGCCTGGTACCTCCCCCGTTGGGTTCGGTTCCAAGCGTTTCCTCGGGTCGACGTTCGGACTGAGTTCGGTCTCGGCTCCTACCACGACCGCTTCTGTCGTTAGCTTCTTTGAAGAAGGAAGATCTTTGTTGTCTCCGAGATCCTCCAGACTAGGACTCACCCCATGATTCAGTGTTGCGGTTGGACTCTTTAGCATCCCTTAAGCGTGACATGAGTTGGTCCACCAAGGCTTCCTGCTGGGATGTGAAGCGGTTAGTCACTTCAGCCACAACCCTGTCTAGATCTGCCCTAGTAATTGCTGCCGGCTGTTCTGTGGCAAGGGTTGTCGGATTTGCCTGACCTTCATTTGGTACTACTGTTGGAATGGGATGATTTACTTGATCTTTGACCACTGGATCTAGGACACTGCTAGTTGCGATGTTCTTTCCTTTGTTAACATCTTTTTTCTGCCTGGGAGGCATGTTTTCCAAGCAATGAACGACGCTGTTAGGAGGAAGGATAAGTGGGAGAAGTTGAAGCTTCGAGCTCCCGCTCTCAATGAAAGCACCAAAAATGTTTGCACAAAAAATGGGCAAACACCTCCAAGTCGTATGATTTAGTTGATTTTATGTTGTTTTTAGTGATCTGGGTGATTTATGCAAATATGTAAAAAGCAGGGACTAAACTGTAAAAGACACACAGATTTATAGTGGTTCAGCCAGAATGTGCCTACGTCCACTTTATATATTATTTCTCCTTTCTTGTTCAGATTACAAGTACAAAGCTTTGATACAAGTATATGAAAGTTGTTTGAAAGTTCTATCCGTGCTTGAGCTCTCAAACTTGTCCCCCATTGTTGTATCCCTATCCCTCTATTTATAGAGTGAGGCTGGGAGTAGGGGTCCTGGATGTATATAGCTGCTGGTGGGCCTGGGCTGATGCGATCTGGCCTGGCAACGTTGGCTCGGCAACGCCTTGGTTCAGTAGTGCTTCGGTCCGGTGGTAGATGGTTGGTTCGGTGGGACCTAGGTCCGGTAGGAGATGGTTGGTTCGGTGGGACCTTGGTCCGGTGGTAGATGGTTGGTTCGGTGGGACCTTGGTCCGGTGGTAGATGGTTGGTGGTCCGGTTCAGCAGGTAGTGAAGCGAGTGTTGGTTCGGCAATGCTCTCCTTACTCTGGTTCGGTGAAAACACGTCCAACAGTGTTTTATTGGTTAGAGCTCTAATTAAATCCTATTCAAAATATAACAAGTTGTAGCGACTACTTCAGCCCAAAAATTTCTTGGTAATTTACTATCTGAAAGCATAGTTCTTGCACACTCTTGAATCGTCCTATTTTTACGCTCTACCACCCTGTTTTGTTATGGAGTTCTTGGAAAGGAAAAATTATGAGTTATTCCTTTTTTATTACAGAAATTCTCAAAATTTTCATTTACAAATTCTCCACCGTAATCACTACGAATAGTTTTGATTTTTAAAGAAAGTTGATTTTGAATTCTTTTTGCAAAAGTTTTAAATAAATCAAAAGCATCACTTTTAAGTTTCATAAAAATTGTCCATGTAAATCTAGAATAATCATCTACAATTACAAAAACATATTTGTTGTTTCAATTTGAATGAACTCTTCCTAAGTTTTCCTAATTGACAAGCATCACATATACTATCTACTTTATAATCCATTTTAGGGAGACCTCCTACTAAATCAAGTTTTGAAAGTCTAGTTAAGAGTTTGAAATTCAAATGCCTAAATCTTTTATGTCAAATCCAAGGATCACTTGTATTAGCCAAAAAACATAGGTTATCATTTGAGATTTTAATACTAAGTATATAAATAATTTTTCTTCCTAATTCCTTCAAAGATAATATTTGATTTATTATCTTCGATGTGACTTATCCTTTTCAAATTTAATTTTGTACCCCATATCACATAGTTGACTTATGCTAAGTAAATTATGTTTTAGATTCCTAACTAACAAAACATCAGAAATAGTAGGAGTTTTAGAGTTACCGACATTGCCAATGCCAATCACATATCCTTTTGAGTTGTCTCCAAAGTTGACCGGTCCTCCATCTTTATAAATTATACCATTCAGTATCTTCGGATTGCCAGTCATGTGTCTCAAACATCCACTATCAAGTATCCGTTTATTTTTCTTGAAATCATTTGTCCATTGAGTGCTGATTCATGAAAAGCCATATAACATATCTGTTCCTTCACTACACACCAATTCAGTAGATAACTTGATTTTCTATAATAACAAGATGCAGACTTATGAGATAATGATGATTTGGATAGTTTTGAACTAGTGTTAACAAAATCTCCAAAATTGCCATTTTAAACTTTTTCAAAATTTAGATTATGATAACATTGAAAACCAATGCTCTGATACCAAATGTAGGAAATGCGGATTATGGATCTTAAGGCAGAATTAACACTAGAGGGGGGTGGATAGTGTATAATTAATTTTATAAATATTTTCGAAACCTTTTCAAATTAAACCCAAACAGATGCAATTCACAAACACAGAAACAATCACAGAATCAGACACAGCTGCAAATAGTAAATAAAAGCAGTAAAGGAAAGAACACACTGGGATTTTATACTGGTTCGAAGTTACCCTACATCCAGTCCCACACAATTTCTTATGCAGATTTCTTTTCAAATGTAATGTCGATATTACAACCTCGATTTCAAGGCCACGAGATACACCCTCCCGTCTTTGAGTCCAGGGCAAACTCTCTTGATTTAACCAGGCTACAAGATCACCTAATTGATTTACGGGCTACAATCACAACCAATTAATTTACGGGCCACAATCACACCGTTTCCAGTATCACTTTGATAGATAGAAAGACTCGATACACTTCTTTGATTACAAATGATCCTATAACTTTGAATAACACTGAGGTCTTTGAGAGAGAGTGGCAGAGAATCAAACTAGAGATGATCAAGTTTGATTCACTTAGGATTTCAGTAGAGATTTGTTAAAATATAAGAGAATATTTGAGTGGAGAAGAAGGAGTGAAGAAATGTAGAAAAACTAACTTAAAATTCATTGAAAACAACTGGTATTTATAGAAGAACAACAGTCATGTCCATTCGTGAAAGGTTATGACGAATAGACACTTCATTTGAAAATTTGAATTTTAAATTTTACGGCTACCATGTCGACATGGGGGATGGGGTATGTTGACATGCCCTAGTAAATTTTGAAAATTGATTTTTGTTTTTAAAAGAGATTTTCTTTCTAAAACTTGTCAAAACAATGTCTAAAGTTTATAAACCATTTTGAATATAGTTTAAACTTATAAAAGAAGTTTAAAAAGTAATCTTAAAAATATATAATCTATAATATAAAAGTAATATTAAAAACTAAGTATAAAATATATTTTTGAGATTTAAAGCTTATAATATTAAAACCAGGAGATAGTTTTAAAAACAAGAGATGATTTTGGAATCAAATATAAAAATAGTTTAAGGCTAAAATATGTAAACTAAGAGAGATGACTTTTAAAAAGTTTTTGGAAAAATAATTTAATTAAATCAATTTGAAAATTCTGTGGATTCCATTCCACTAGAGAAGGTCGTGGGTTCCATCCCTACTAAAGAGATCATGGGTTCCATCCCACTATTAAAGTGAGAAGGTAAATTCCATTCCACAATTAAAATTCGAATAAAGATTTAAGTGCTATTATGAAGTTTTAACATAAATCTAGACTCTATTACTTTTCTTGATATCTTGAACTCTTGAACTCTTGAACTCTTGAATTCTTGAACTTTTGAGACTCATAAGTCTTCAGTCTTGATTTCTTCAATCTTGAATTCATCGGTCTTGAATCTCTATACTGTACAGTCTTCATTCTTCAGTACCTGCATATATATCCTACATGTACATATATATCTAGACAAGAATATTATTATTTATATTTTATAACAAGTCCTAAGGTTGTTGTCATCAAAACCATCATCTAAGGAACTAACACATGCCAGCTACACTTTGGTTTGGTACCGGTTCGAATCTGTCCGACTATCGTCTACAGGACCGTATATAACTGGCTCTTCAACTTATCGACTGCCCGTTCTCAGTCGAATTGATGATATCACTGCTTCGCCAAAAGGCGGGATAACAAGAAGTCTCTTGGGATTGGCTGGCTATTATTATAGATTTATTAAGGATTTCTCACGTATAGCAACACCCTTGGCTAATTTGACCTGGAAGAACGAGAAGTTCATGTGGATTGAAAAGTGTGAAGGACCATTCTAGGAGTTGAAGAAGTTATTGACAAATGTTCCTGTGTTGATTATGCTTGAAGGGAATCAGGATTTGGTAGTGTATACTGATGCTTATGGAAAGGCTTGGGGTGGTTTTGATGCAAAGAGGGCAAGTGATAGCTTAAGCATCATGGCAGTTGAGATAGCATGAAGTTATATATTCGACTTATGACTTGGAGTTAGCAGTGTTGGTATTCACATTGAAGATTTGGAGACATTACTTGTTGGAAGAACGATTCGAGTTGCATATGGACCATAAATCCCTTGAGTATTTGTTCTCTCAAAAGGAGTTGAATATAAGGCAGCAAAGATGGTTAGAATTCTTAGCGGCATATGATTTTGGGATAGAATATATGTTAGGAAAGAGGAATAAAGTTGTCGATGCTTTGAGTAGGAAGCATCAGAATAAAGTGTTGGTCGTGGTATAAGAATAGAAGATGTTAGAGACATTAGCCTCATGTGGAGTGCATTATGGGATGGAACCAGGATCAAGTTAAGATTTCGATGCATTGGCAAGTTTGGAGGTACGTCCAGCACTTGTGGATAGAATTACTGCAAGGAAGAAGAAGGACCCATTAATTGCTGAAAGAATTAGGCGACTAGAGATGGTGGTAGATGTTGGAAATCTGAAAGGATTCGAGATAGACTCGAGGGTATGGCTAAGAAAGAAAGGAAACTATGTGTTCTAAATATAGGAGATCTTAGAAAGGAAGTCTTGGAAGAAAGTCATCGGTCAAAGTTTACTATTTATCCTGGTGGCATAAAAATGTATCATGATCTGAAGAGAGTCTTCTTTTATGAAGAGATGAAAAGAGATGTAGGAGAATGTGTGAAGAAGTGCTTCACCTGTCAGTAATTGAAAGTTGAGCATTAGAAGCCGAGTGGTTAACTTCAACCTTTGGAAGTACCAACTTGGAAGTGGGATTCAATGTATATGGATTTTGTGGATGGGTTGCCTAGGTCAAGAATGAAAAATGATAGTATTTGAGTGATGGTCGATAGACTGACTAAGAGTGCCCATTTTATCCCCATGATGTCAACAAAAGCTGTTGTTAGCTTAGCGAAGCTATATATGAAGAATACAATGAGATTACATGGGATACCAAGCAGTATCGTTAGCTATAGAGACTCGTTGTTTACCAGTGAATTATTTTGCAGAATGCATTGGGTACAGAGTTGAATTTGAGCACAGCTTACCATCCACACACTGATGGCCAGACCGAGAGGGTAAACCGCGTACTAAAGGATTTTCTAAGAGCATGTGTTTTAGATTTTGGAGGATCCTCGGAAGATCATTTACCTCTATGCGTATAATAATAGTTACTAGTCGAGTATCGGGATGGCACTGTTTGAGGCGTTGTATGATAGACCGTATGAGTTACTTATTTGTTGGTTGGACACGGGAGATAGACTAGTGTTAGGGCTAATTTGGTAAGGGATGCTACTAAGAAAGCAGGATTTATTTGGGCCGAAATGAACAGCGCGATTGAGGCAGAAGAGTAATGCTGACAAGCAAAAAAAAGAGCTTGAATTTGTAGTGGACGACCATGTATTTGTGAAGGTTACTCTGATGCAAGGAGTTATGCACTTTGTAAAGGCGGGGAAGTTGTACCTAGATTCATAGGACCATTTTCGATGATCGAGAGGATTGGTAAACTCATGTATCGATTCGAGTTGCCAAGTAATTTGATGGGCATGTATAATGTTTTATACATATTGCAGTTGAGGAAATGCGTGCACGACCCAAGTTCAATAGTTGAACCGAAAGTGATAGAAGACTATCTGTTGAACCAGATTTGACGTATGTGAAATGCTCGGAAGGGATAATAGGTAGTGATACGTAGGAGCTGAGGAACAATGTTATTAAGCTTGTTTGCGTCCAATAGAGGGGCAATGCAGATGATTGTAAATGAAGGTAGAGGATAGCGTTAGAAATAACAATCTTGAGTTGTTTTAGACATTCACGTATATATCAGTGTGCTTTATTATCTATTGAATGTACTAGTAGGGTACTAGAATTTCATTATGTGTGATGACTAAGTAATAGTAGTTGCACTGATACATTTTGACTGATGGTTGATTGTTTACACTAGTTGGAAAACTAGTGTAATCTTTTGTACTTGTATGTACTTATATAATGATGACTTTACACTTTCAGGTGTTAGTGTAAATTTTATTTTCCTTACCGAAACTTCGGGGACAAAAATTTTACAATGAAGGGAGACTGAAACACCCCATATTTTGGAGGGTCCATAATATGAGAATTTAAATTAAATTAATAATATGAAGCTATCATTAATTAAATAAATAAATAAAGTGATTTGATTACAAGAATTACCTAAGGGAAGTTTAACTAATTAAATGTGGAACACTTTAGAAAGTTAATTAGATGGACCAAAGGTAATTAGAGCAAGTATGGCTGGCCTTGTTAATGAAATAAATAAGTGTTTTGAGGGGAAAGATGTGTGTTAAGGAAGAATTAATTGGTATGGCCCAAAATTACTAGCTCATTTACCTTAGTTCATCCTCTCATTACATTCCCATATACTTCATTTCATTTCATATACAAATCAAATCCTAAAAATACCAATTAAAGAAGAAGGAGAAAATTCAAGGGAAAAGAAGAGAAATATAAGCTAAAGAAGATTAAAGGTTTCAATTAGATTAAATCAAGCTTTCTTGAGTTAGGTGAGTAAAATCTTTCTCTAATTCTTCCATAATATGTTTAAATTTGGAATTTGCTGTACATGAATGCTTGAATGATGTTTAAAGTCCTTGGATGATTAAATATAATTTCTAATTATGATTTAGAATTTAATCAAGGGGAATTAGTTCATGTTTAGGGTAAAACATGGTCAAATCATGCCCAAATACCATGAAATTTTAATATGGTGTGGTGTGCTTGATTCGGCGTCTGATAATAATATATGTCGACATCTGATAATTTTAATGTGGTCAAATGACGGCTAAATTAGTTATAACATGATGGCCTTAAGTAAATAATATATGTCGACATCTGGTAATCTTGCACACGATGACTGAATAAAAAGCAAGTACGCGATGAGTATAGGGTAGATAACTCACGATCGTTAGCACGTGTTAGCTTGAGAAAATTTAACCCACGAGGGCTCGTGAAATAAACACGTAATGGCCAACTTTTTGTAACGACCTAGAATTTTACCGCTTTGATTTGCGAATATTTAATTAATTTAAAATATTCAAATAATATGTGTTATAATTTGAAAAAGACTCTTTTAAACAATAAATATTAATGGTGAAATAGTTTTCAAAATTTGTTTATATAAATATTTAGTTCAAAGAAAAATCGAAAATGTGACCGGAATTCGTTTTTTGAATATTTGACTTTTTGTCGTATTAAAGTTGTCAGAAAACGTTGTGAAATTTATAGTGTAAATAGACACATGCATGTATAAATAAGTTAGCATATGTTAGTATATAGGTATATATATACTTAAGCTTAGTTTAATTTTCAAATGTAAAGAAATATAATTAAAAAGTGTTTAAACATGACATGATATTAGGAGGAAACATGTCTAAACACAAAGTGCACATGCATTTAATTCATGTTGGCTGACCATGAGAGGGAGGTGGACATACTTTACACGTCAGCAAGGAGGGAGGGAGAAAGCAAGGTAAGGTGGCACTAAGGTAGTGGAGGGGAAGTACTAAAGGCTGGTTTGGTAATTCACTTAATGTAATTCATATAAAAATTAATTTCCTAATATTTTTCCCATTCTTCATTTTCATGTCTTTATTTAAAAACGTTATTTCTTGTGACGCCCCACCTCTATACTCACACTAGCCAAGGACACTACGGGGTAATGCCGTCGACTAGCATGAAAAATAAGGCTGTTGAGGAGCGACCATCTGTGTAATTGCTTTGTGCGAGTACCAATATGTCAGATAATATAACTTACATTTCATTTCAAGAGGAAATCCGACATATCATATACAAACTCAAAGCTACCACATAGTCGCTATGAGGAATTTGGAAACAAATATAGAAATAAGCATAACACAAATCATTCATAGACATTCATATCACAAAGGCGGAAACAGATATGAATATAACACATAAAAGTATACATCAAAATAGTGGTCAAACTAGATTCACTACATCACAAAAGAATAGATACAAGTGCTAGACAAAAGAATAAGTATACAACAAGGAGTCTCTATCTCAAATGTATACTAACAAAAACTACTATGCTAAATTAGTTAGCCAAAAGTCAGGTGACGGACCCTGATAAGAAGTCAAGCAGGAGCACCTGAAATACCTTGGTCTGACCGGAGTATTATTTAAGAAGAAAATAATAAATGGATCAGTCTAGCTATAAATATCACATAAAGTGAGATAGGATAAGAGATATGACAAAAACGTATGATAACAATAATGCCATAATGCGACAAGTATACATCAAATAACAACAAAAATCATACAATATCCCAAATCATCTCAAACATCCAAAAAGAATCGCATTCTTTAAATTATTCACCAAACACAAATAATTGATAGAGCTCATTAATGCCTAACATCAAAATTGGTGAAACACAAATTCTAGAAATCATCAACTAGAAATCCAGAAATCACAAAGGGGGGAGGCCTATCACACACGGGAGCATGAAAACTCACCAACACGTGCATCACAAACGGAACGCTATTCCATGGTCGCTAACCATCAATTTTGAGCCGAAGCTCCACAAATGGCCCGAAGACCATGGGTTGCTACCCCACCAATTTGAGTTGAAACTCCACAAACGGGGTTTAACCCCCACACAAACAAAGAGAAGACGCACATCGCTAGTCTAAATCACAAAATGATCATCATCGATCAGTAAAAAGCGTGAATCACACTAAGCTAGTAGTTATAAGAGTTTAGCTTCATGTCCCATAACCACTGGCTTAACTTAAATAATTACGAACAAATTGTAGATTTCCACTCGAAGATTGTCACAAGAGTTCAATCGAACAAGTCCAAGAATTAACCGACGAAGTAAACGCAAGCATTTCATACCACTTGTTTTGCTAAGCCATTTAATTAGATTTCTCATACGAATGAGGTAAAGGTTTGTATATACTAATAGATTGGAAAATGGTTTTATAAATGATATTTGTATTAAAAATAGAGTTGGAATCATCTTTGTGAAAGAGTTTGAATATTTACTTCTAGTATAGAAACCTTTGTATTTTAAAGTGACAAACCACAGAAATGATTGTAGAAACAATCAATCACCAAAATCCACATTCGACGACGTGAATTAAAACCATAAAAATCGATACCGAATCCATCAAAATGGATATTCCCAAAAATCCCGAAAAAGAAGTCATCAAAGTCCATAAATGATAACAACAAATCGGATCAACAAGAATCGATAAAAAATCGGAAACCCACACAAAACTGCCTAAAATAGGCAAAAAGCACATCTCCCGATTCAGTCAATTGGACTGTTTGGTCAATCGACTGATTCATGCCTAGAAACTCTCGGTTTCTAGGTTCAGTCGACTGACTTTACAGTTCAGTCGACTGATACAGGGACAGGAACATTATGTTCCCAGTTTCAGTCAATTGAACTGTATGGTCAGTCGACTGATACAAGGCCAGAGAATTTTCTGGTCCCAGATTCAGTCGACTGACCATACAGTTCAGTCGACTGAACTGTCATTTGCAGTATTTTCAGTCTAGCCTAAGAAGGGAAAAAATCCTAACCGGAAGTGATCGGACGAGCAACGGAGACTAGGAATTTATGCTAAGCGACAACCCAGCCTTGTAGGCTCTTCGATACACCCCAACAACATGTTCAAACATCAAAGATAGGATTTTTAAAGATTTGACTTCAAACACCAAAAATTGGAATATTCATCAAATCAATTCAATTCAAAGGCAAATGGACAAGGAATAGATGTTAGAAATTACTACCCAACAACTACCAAAGATATAGCCATAGATGTGAGTTCAAAAACTCACCCTTTTAAACCCAAAACAACAAATGAGAAGCTCTAGAACAAGCAAAGATTGACTTCTCTTCAACAACACCTCTAGAATCTTCAATCTATTATCAAAGGTGAAGTTTTTCCTATGTTAGGTTATAGGAATTTCTGAAAATTGAAGAGGGATTGAGATGGAGAAGATGAAGAGGATGCTTACCTAAGCTTCTCCTTGATTTTGGACTTGAATTTGTATTTCCTAAACAAACTAGGGTTTTGGAATTTTAATTTTCAATCTCTTCCCCCATTTTTTTACTTTAGCTTGAGTGTTAGGAGATAGAATGAGTGAATGGATGAAGAGTAGAGGAGTTAGGGTTATTTGTTAGGTTGGTGGGCTGAAACTCAAACCCAAAGCCCTAAATGAAAATATCAAAATTTTACTCAATTCCAAACATATCGATGTTTATACTCAAAAAGGTCGCAAACACCATTTTGGACTCAATGGAAGTGGTCTCGATTCCTAATTCGACTGTTTGCAAAAAGTGACATTTCGGACTTAAATCCGACTAACGATGCTATATTTAAATAAAACATTTAAATATACAATCGTAAAATATGTGGGTTGTTACATACTCCCCTCCTTAAAGAAATTGCGTCCTCCCAATACTTAAGAAAAAGAAATAAAAAGTAACAACCATACAAAGGCATAAAAACACAAAAAGAAGAAATTTTGAAATGAGAAGTTCACCTTAAGGAGCACGAGAGAGTAAGCCTGGATGTGTTCGCTCGATGAATTCTCTAGATTCCCAAGAGCAATCCTTAGGATTTGAGGACCATTAAACTTTCACAAAAGGAACATCTTTATTTCGAAGGCGTTTAACCTCCGTAGCAATGATACAAATAGAATGTTGCTCATAAGTCAAATTAGGCGAAACTTTAATTTCTTCAATAACACCAGGCTCAAGAATAGAATCGGAATCTCGAAGGCATTTCCGTAGTAGAGAGACGTGGAATGCGTCATGAATAGAAGAAAATTGAGCCGGTAATAAAAGGCGATAAGCCACGGAACCAATGCGTTCAGTGATGGGAAATGGACCAATATATCGAGGTGCTAATTTTTCCCGATCGACTGAAACACACAACACCCTTTATAAGCGAAACACGAATGAACACCAAATCTCCCACATAAAATTCTAGTTTCCTTCTTCGGTTATCGGCATAGGATTTTTGTCTATTTTGAGCTTCTTTCATCCTTTGACGAATAAGGTCAATCTTTTCTGTGGCATCCCGAATAAAATCTAGACCTAAAACCAGCTTCTCACCAGCTTCAAGCCAACACGAAGGAGATCGGCATGGCCTTCCATAGAGTGCCTCGAAAGGTGTCATACCAATACTTGATTGGAAGCTATTATTATACGAAAACTTAACAAGAGAAATATGATCTTCCCAACTTCCACCAAAATCAAGAACACATGCACGAAGAAGATCTTCAAGAGTTTGATTCACACACTCGGTTTGTCCATCGGACTGAGGATGATAAGCGGTGCTAAAATTAAGCTTTATTCATAAAGCTTTTTGAAGACCCTTCCAAAATGCACTAGTAAACAATGGACCACGATCGCTAACAATAGAAGTAGGAACTCCATGCAATTTAACAATTTCCTTGACATAGAGTTTAGCCAAAATAGGTACGGTCCAATTGGACCGAACGGGAAGAAAATGGGCAGATTTTGTAAGTCTACCTACTATCACCCATAGGCTATCATGACCCGAACGAGAACGGAGAAGACCGTCAATAAAATCCATGGAAATTTGATCCCACTTCCATATTGGAATTTCCAAAGGTTGCAATAACCCACCGGGCCTTTGATGCTCGGCCTTTATGAGTTGGCAAGTCATGCAATGCTTAATAAAGTTAGCAATATCATATTTCATTCCATTCCAATAATAAAGTCGCTTCATGTCCGCGTACATTTTACTACTACCGGGATGAATGGTAAATTTAGAACGATGAGAATCTTCTAAAATGTCTTTACGAAGATCAATAATATTTGGCACAATAAGTCTACCAAATTTTCGAATACCGCCACGAGCATCAATATCAAAGTCTTTCAAACCTTCAATATCAATTTTATCCCTACAACTTTGGCCAAGAAGAACCAATTCAGGATCATGTTTTGATCTTCAAGAATGCGGTCTAAAAGAGAAGGATGAGCCTCAAGGCTACATAAAACAAGAGATGAACATGAATTGGATTCATGATCTCGAATCTCACAAGTGGATAAAGTCGCGAGATCATTCCATTAAGATATCATCATGGAAACAACCGCTTGTTGCTTACGACTAAGGGCATCGGCAACACGATTTCCCTTTCCAGGAGTATAAAGAATATCAAGATTATAAGATGCAAGGAACTCGAGCCAACGTTGTTGACGCAAATTAAGTTCCTTTTGAGAAAATAAATACTTTAAAGATTTATGATCGATGTAGAGAACAAATTTCTCTCCCAAAAGATAATGACGCCAAATTCTAAGGGCGAAAACAATAGCCGCGAGCTCTAAATAATGAGTGGCATATCTAATCTCGGCAGGCTTTAATTGCCTAGAAGCATAAGCAATAACATGTTCCCTTTGCATGAGAACGGCACCCAAACCAACACGACTAGCATCGGTATAAACAATAAAATCTTGGTTCCCTTCGGGAATCACAAGAATAGGAACATCGGAAAGGAGTTCTTTTAATTTCTGAAATGAAGCTTCACATTTGTCTGACCAAATGTATTTAACTCCCTTCTTTGTCAAACTTGTGAGAGGTACGGAAATTTTAGAAAAGTCTTTTATGAATCGACGATAATAGCCCGCCAATCCGAGAAAGCTACGAATTTCCGTCACACTCTCCGGTCTCTTCCAATTTTGAATCGCTTCAATCTTTGAAGGATCCATGGAAATTCCGGATTCAGAAATAATATGCCCCAAGAATTTCACACGAGATTGCCAAAAGTGGCATTTAGAAAATTTTGCTTTCAATTGATTGCTCCTAAGAGTTTCCAACACAATCCAAAGATGATTTTCATGCTCTTCCTCGGTTTTAGAATAAATAAGAATATCATCTATAAAAATAAGAACAAATCAATTGAGGAAGTCTTTGAAAACTCGATTCATAAGGTCAACGAAATAAGCTAGAGCATTCGTCAAACCAAATGGCATAACAAGCCATTCATAAGATCCATAACGAGTACGGAACGATGTCAAAGGAATGCTTCCTCTGCAATACGGAGCTGATGAAAACCGGTTGCTAAGTTTAACTGTGAAAAGACTTTAGAACCAATAAGTTGATCGAATAGATCATCAATCCAAGGTAAGGGATATTTATTCTTGATGGTGAGATCATTAAGCTTTCAGTAGTCAACACAAAGCCTAAGTGTACCATCGGATTTCTTCACAAAAATAGCTGAAGCTCCCCATGGAGAGGAACTAGAACGAACAAATTGTTTTGCTTCCAATTCGGATAATTGTTTACGCATCTCCTCATTTTCCTTATTGGACATACGATAAGGAGGACGAGTAATAGGTAGAGCTCCAGGGATTAGATTAATTCTGAACTCAATTGCTCGCTTAGGTGGTAATCCTAAAACGGGCTCAAATATGTCGGGAAATTCACAAACAATGTGAATGAGGGAAATGACATCTTCCTCATCATCATTATCATCATCATAAGGATTTAGAGAATACAATGATGCTCCCAAACTGGAATCTGAATCTTCAAGAACAAGAGAAATCTGCTTAACAGATTGAGGATGTCGAAGATATATAGTCCGCTCAGGACATAGGATATGGGCTTCATAACGGTTAAGCCAATCCATTCCCAAAATCATTCTGAAACCAAGGTAACGCATAACATGCAAATCGGCTCGGAAAGCATAATCACATAAAATAATTTCGACATCTTTACAAAGTAAACTGAGTGTTGCGGATCCACCAACCGGATTCGCAATTCTCAATGAAGTCATCAAGCCAATAACATTCAAAGACAAAGCATCAACAAGTTCTTTTGATATAAAAGAGTGAGATGCACCCGTATCAAAAAGAACTCGAATGGGAAGATCACGAAATATAATAATGCCATCAAGGATAGAATGAGGAATACCTTGACCAAGAGAACTGTTAGTAGGGGCTTGCACAACATTTAGCTTGCCTTCCTTCTTGCTTTGAAGTTTGGGACATGAAGATATAGTATGACCCGAACTTTTGCAATAGCGACAAGTAAGAGACTTCGGACACTTGTTTGCATAATGGTCCTTGGAACCACAATTGTAACATTCTCCACGACTAAAGGTAGGAGTCTTTGCTACCGAAGTTGCTTGCTTCCCTTTCTTGTTGGGATTAGGCTTGAACTTAAAAGGCCTCTTCTTATTGATGTTTTGTTTGGCCCCCATAACTTCAACATCACTTTCTTTATCGGCCTCTTCGAGTCGAAGAGCGATATCAATAAGCTGATCGAAAGAAACTTCTAGTTTCAGAAGTAATGGCTTTTTGAGGTTCTTATTCAACCCATAGACAAATCTCTGATTTTTCTTCAATGGGGTATTAATATACTCGACCCCATATTTAGATAGAGATTTGAAAGATGCGACGTAATCCGTCATAGAAGATTCACCTTGAACAAGGTCAATAAAGCGTCGAGCTAGAGATACTTTTTCAGCTTCTGGCACAAATTTTAACTCGAACCTTTCTCGGAATTGCTCCCAAGTAAGATCCGCTTCAATAATTTCCGAGATCAGAAGCTCATACCAATCTAATGCTCTCTCCTGGAGCATGCTAGAAGCCACTTGGACTCGATGTAGATCAATAAGAATCATGCGGGAAAAGATGCGATCGCATGTTCTAAGCCAAGCTTGGACTTCTAAAATGCTTTCGGAACCCTTGAAAGGCCTTCCACCCAAGTTGGTGTAATCACTGCACAAGCGTGCAAACCCAGATTTAGGATGAGTAGGCTCTAGAATGGGTCTGATAGCTTGAGCATTCTTTACAAGATCTAGAAGTTGCTGAGCAGGCATAAATACTCCATCCTGAGGAGTAGCACTGGATTGACCGACACTAGGACGGCCTGGTCTAACCATTTCTCTTCTTTAAGAAAGAAAGAAGATAAAAAAGGTTATTCTCAGAATAAATATCAAACAAACTTGATTGATAAAACAAGGCATCATAAAAAGAAATAGGATAGAACGGTACGAAGACTCAAATTAAATCCTATGGCATGATTCCTAAGAAAGACTTAGGACAATGATCCTTGCTAGATTATTCTACATTGTTCCGAAGTTTGGCTCTGATACCAAGCTGTGACGCCCCACCTCTATACTCACACTAGCCAAGGACACTATGGGGTAATGCCATCGACTAGCATGAAGAATAAGGCTGTTGAGGAGCGACCATATGTGTAATTGCTTTGTGCGAGTACCGATATGTCAGATAATATAACTTACATTTCATTTCAAGAGGAAATCCGACATATCATATACAAACTCAAAGCTACCACACAGTGGCTATGAGGACTTCGGAAACAAATATAGAAATAAGCATAACACAAATCAGTCACAGACATTCATATCACAAAGGCGGAAACAGATATGAATATAACACATAAAAGTGTACATCAAAAAAAGTGGTCAAACTAGATCCACTACATCACAAAAGAATAGATACAAGTGCTAGACAAAAGAAAAAGTATACAAAAAGGAGTTTCTATCTCAAATGTATACTAACAAAAACTACTATGCTAAAGTAGTTAGCCAAAAGTCAGGTAAAAGACCTTGATAAGAAGTCAAGCAGGAGCACCTAAAATATCTCGGTCTGACCCGAGTATTATTTAAGAAGAAAATAATAGATGAATCAGTATAGCTATAAATATCATATAAAGTGAGATAGGATAAGAGATATGACAAAAACGTATGATAACAATAATGTCATACCGCGACAAGTATACATCAAATAACAACAAAAATCATACAATATCCCAAATCATCTCAAACATCCAAAAAGAATCGCATTCTTTAAATTATTAACCAAACACAAATAATTTATAGAGCTCATCAATGCCTATCATCAAAATTGGTGAAACACAAATTCTAGAAATCATCAACTAGAAATCCAGAAATCACAAAGGGGGGAGGCCTATCACAAACGGGAGCATGAAAACTCACCAACACGTGCATCACAAACGGAATGCTATTCCATGGTCGCTAACCATCAATTTTGAGCCGAAGCTCCACAAACGGCCCGAAGACCATGGGTCGCTACCCCACAAATTTTGAGTTGAAACTCCACAAACAGGGTTTAACCCCCACACAAACAAAGAGACGTCGCACATCGCTAGTCTAAATCACAAATGATCATCATCGATCAATAAAAAGTGTGAATCACAATAAGCTAGTAATTATAAGAGTTTAGCTTCATGTCCCATAACCACTGGCTTAACTTAAATATTTACGAACAAATTGTAGATTTCCACTCGAAGGTTGTCACAAGAGTTCAATCGAACAAGTCCAAGAATTAACCGACGAAGTAAACGCAAGCGTTTCATACCACTTGTTTTGCTAAGCCGTTTAATTAGATTTCTCATACGAATGAGGTAAAGGTTTGTATATACTAATAGATTGGAAAACGGTTTTATAAACGAGATTTGTATTAAAAATAGAGTTGGAATCATCTTTGTGAAAGATTTTGAATATTTACTACTAGTATAGAAACCTTTGTATTTTAAAGTGACAAATCACAGAAATGATTGTAGAAACAATCAATCGCCAAAATCCACATTCGACGACGTGATTTAAAACCATAAAAATCGATACTGAATCCATCAAAATGGATATTCCCAAAAATCCTGAAAAAGAAGTCATCAAAGTCGATAAATGATAACAACAAATCGGATCATCAAGAATCGATTAAAAATCGAAAACCCACACAAAACTGCCTAAAATAGGCAAAAAGCACATCTCCTATATTTAGTCGACTGGACTATATGGTCAGTCGACTGATTCATGCCTAGAAACTCTCGGTTTCTAGGTTCAGTCGACTGATACAGGGACATGAACATTTTGTTCCCAGTTTCAGTCGACTGAACTGTATGGTCAGTCGACTGATACAAGGCCAGAGAATTTTCTGGTCCCAGATTCAGTCGACTGACCATACAGTTCAGTCCACTGAACTGTCATTTGCAGTATTTTCAATCTAGCCCAAGAAGGGCAAAATCCTAACCGGAAGCGATCGGACGAGCAACGAAGACTAGAGATTTATGCCAAGCGACAACCCAGCCTTGTAGGCTCTTCGATACACCCCAACAACATGTTCAAACATCAAAGATAGGATTTTTAAAGATTTACTTCAAACACCAAAAATTGGAATATTCATCAAACCAATTCAATTCAAAGGCAAATGGACAAGGAATAGATGTTAGGAATTACTACCCAACAACTACCAAAGATATAGCCATAGATGTGAGATCAAAAACTCACCCTTTTAAACCCAAAACAACAAATGAGAAGCTCTGGAACAAGCAAAGATGGACTTCTCTTCAACAACACCTCTAGAATCTTCAATCTATTATCAAAGGTGAAGTTTTTCCTAAGTTAGATTATAGGAATTTCTGAAAATTGAAGAGGGATTGAGATGGAGAAGATAAAGAGGATGCTTACCTAAGCTTCTCCTTGATTTTGGACTTGAATTTGTATTTCCTAAACAAACTAGGGTTTTGGAATTCTAGTTTCCAATCTCTTCCCCCATTTTCTTACTTTAGCTTGAGTGTTAGGAAATAGAATGAGTGAATGGATGAAGAGTAGAGGAGTTAGGGTTATTTGTTAGGTTGGTGGGATGAAACCCAAACCCAAAGCCCTAAATGAAAATATCAAAATTTTACTCAACTCCAAACATATCGATGTTTATACTCAAAAAGGTCGCAAATGCCATTTTGGACTCAATGGAAGTGGTCTCGAGTCCTAATTCGACTGTTTGCAAAAAGTGATATTTCGGACTTAAATCCGACTAACGATGCTATATTTAAATAAAACATTTAAATATACAATCGTAAAATATGCGGGTTGTTACATTTCTTCTTTCCTAAACTCTAAAACATCCATGGCTTCCATCTTAGTTTCCAAAGTTAAAAACCATTCCTTTCCACTCTTTTGAACTTTAAAAACCTATGTAAACACATTATCTTCTCTTACTACACTTCCTCTTCTCTAAATCAAGTCCACCTAACCCAGTTCAAGCCTAAGCCGAGCACTCCACTACCCATCTTGGCCAAACCACCATGGCCTTAAGGTCTCATAAAAACTCCATCCTTCCAAGTTAAAAGCTAGATCTAAGGTCATATTCAAGTATTAGCGAGTTTTAGAGTGGTTTGGACAGCTTTAGGTGAGAAAAGTTTTTTATATTTAATGTTCAAAACATTAAATTATTGTTTATCATAGTTATGAAAGTATGTTGCTTGATTTGGTGAATGTTGATGTATGTATACATGTTTGCTTGGATGTTAATATGTATGTGTTGTATGGAAATTATACCTAGACTTGAAAGTGATGCAAAGGATATACAATGGTGATCTTTTTTATGTTTGTGTTTGGATGGGTATATGTATGTTGTAATCCTAAACACATGAATGTATGTAAAGGAAAGTTTAGCACTTGAATTTGTTATGTTGTGACCTATAAATCCTTTTTTAAAAAACTATTTTACTTAAGAATTATTTTTGAAATGTTATAAGTTTCAAACTTTGATTTAGTTCCCAAAACCTCACTCTTGTTTTTCAGATCTTATATTAAGTTATAAAAGTAGTTAGTATATGGAAGCTAAGGATTTTAAAGTCGTTGATATATTAAACAAGTTTTGAAAATTTCGGGTCCTATAGCGACAGTCGTTATGGGTGCAGTTTGAAAAAAACGAACTCTTTTTGCAATTAAAAATTATTTCCAATTAAGTGTCTTTTGAAAAGCGCTTTCAAACATATTATAAGTAATAAAAATAAATAAATAAATTATATTTAATGATTATTTAATTAATTAAGTAAGATAATTAGCACTTAATCGTTAGTTAATAAACGTAATTAGTACTTAAGTATTAATCAAGTAAGTTAATTATAATTAACCAACAAATAAAAGGTTAATTATTATTTAATTAATTATTTAAGGATTAATTATTATTTTAATTAACTATTAAAGGCTATTTATTTATTTATCTACAAAGGGGTTTAATTATTAATTAATTGCTAATCAAGTTATGTAGGTTAAGATTTAATTAAAAAGTAATTATGATTTAATTATTTTAAATAAAGGATTAATTTATTATTTAAGTTCTAATTAAGCATTATTTAAATAATTAATTGATATTAATTAATATTTAATTATTATTTAAAGGTTTAAATTATTATTAATAATTAATTAAAAATTAAGTGTGGTATAATTATTTATTTAATGGTTAACTATTATTAAATTATTTATTTAAGGATAGTTATTATTTAATTATTTAATAGTTAATTATTGTTTAATTGTTATTAAAAAAAGAGTTTAAAATGTTGTTTAATTTTCAAATAAAGGTTCAGAAGTTTTAACAACTTTATTTCTAAAGGTCGGTTTGTTCTTAAAGCAACTCTCTTTTAAAAGATGTTTTTAATCCAAAAGATTTCTTGTCGACCACCCCTAAGTAACCCTAATTGAATATGAAACCCAATGACATCTATTTAGCAGAAATAAACACCGTTCTGCTAATTAAATTATATTTGACATTTGTTTGGTAGAGTAAATCACAGTTCTGCCATAATTCACCGAGCAGATTATGTTGATTTCTCTTAAGTAGAAATAAAACCCGTTGTGCTATTTTGGTAACTTGGACATGTACCTATATGTTGATTGATTGTTATTGGCTGATTCCGTTTGCATATCTGCTTGTTATGTAAATACTCAAATTACAACCGGAAAGTTAAACTGAATTAAATGGGAACCATTTTGGTCATTAAGCCTCTTTTTGATTCTATGAAGTCAATCATTTTAAATATATTTTTAAAATAGTTTAAAGTTAATTATTATATTATTTAAAGGGTTTTAAAGTAAAATTATTACTAATTTATGATGCTTAATGTTTATTACCATTTTAAGTATGATATTTAAAGAATAATTAAGAAATACTTTATCAAAGGTGTTTTGAAGTAATTTAATACTTTTTAAATGATTGTTTAAAATCATTATCTTGTTAATGTGGTTTAAAGATAATCAAAAGAGGAATGTTTAAATAATAACTTGTTTATGTAAGGATGTTTTAAATAATTAATTATTTATCAAAGGAACTTTATTAATTAAAGTTTATACAGGAAATTTTATAAACGATTTTTCGTAATTATAAAAGAGTTTTATAAATTAACTTAGGGATTTCTAAAGTGTTTTATAAATGGATTTGGAATTTAAATAAAAGAGATTTCATAAATGAAAGATATTTATTAAAAGGATTTATTGAAGAAATTTATAAAAAGAATTTGAGGTTTGGAATTTTCTTAACCGACCTTCTTAATTATGGTGGTGTAGAACTTTCATTCCACGCTTAACACCGAAGGAATAGTGTTTGGGATTATTCTTATCTCTAATTTAAATAGCATTTGTTTGATCCTTTTAATATGATTTTGAAATAAGAAATCTTTCATAAATGTTTGGTGAATATACTTATGTTAGCGAGATAAGTATATAAATGTTTTGATAAACATTTTGGAAAGAGATTTAATAAATGAAGATTTGTTTTTGAGGCTTAGTGGTTACGATGGGTAATTAAATCTCTAGATTTTTGTTTATTTGTGTATTTGATAGTTAAATAATCGACTATCAAATCTTGGCCGGTTTTGACTTAGGAAGTATGATTTTATGTGCGAGTTCCCTGGTGAGGACTCGAATACTTGTTGTATACTTCTAAAGAACCAATAATAAGTCAACCGGAAATTAACGTTGTTGGTTTGGAGAGACTGGGATCAAATATGTTATCCGAAAACCACTCCAAACCAATGTATGAGTTCGCACTGGAGACATCTTGAAGATGATTGAAGACGATGCTATTTGAAGAGCCTTTGGTTTCGTTCAGACCCAGAACGAACTTGTATAGATGAATGTTAGCGTTGCATTTCTACCTGGAGGGTAGTGTTAGCATTCCAAAATGGATTACTAAATGTTAAGAGCGTAGCCTCTCAAACCTTACAACTCGATAATGGTTAAAAACATGGTAGATGTGGCAGGGCTATGTGGGTCGCACCAATTAGGGTATTATCATCCCAAGATCTCGTGTCGATATCTCTATATATGCTTTAGAGCTCATTTTTTGTTGTTGATCACAACTAAGAGGTGATCATATTTGGTACTACCGAGTTCAAAGATAGGTCAGTCTTGTGTTTGCAAAGGTCGAAAGGTTTTCGGTCTCACTATACATTTTATCTAGAGGTGTACAGATTTTCGAAAGGTGGTCCCTTACCTTGCCATTTGATAGAAATCCATTCTCCAATAAGTGCCTTTAGTTTTTGATTGTATATCTATTATTGCTGTCATGTACATGCAACACATCTACTTGGTTATTAAATACTTTAAACCCTAGACATTATTATACTATCACTGGATTTTCTATAGAAACTATTTTGGTTATCGTAAGGTAACAACCCGTCCGTGTTTATATGCAGAGTGGTCTTACGAGATACCTTTGATTTTAAAGGGTTTTACAAGTTAAATAGATAAAATTCCTTTTGATTTGAGTATATCATGCTAGTTTTACCGAACAGACCCGGGTATTGTTCGGCAGATAATAGGTTAATGTACTTTGATGTTGTGTATAATAAATTTTTTTCCTATAAAGATTTCGTGTATATTATACATTTCTCGTCGTGATGTGAGAATCTGTTATGTCTTCTTCTTCTTTCTTCACCCCAAATGACATCTCTTTCGGACACGTAAATGATCAACACACGAATACCAAGTATGTATTAAGTGTTGTCTTTAAGTGTAAGAAGGTAGATCGTTACGTTTGGTATCAGAGCTTAGGTTATGCGAACACCTAGGCTTTGGTGGGGTAAACTCATTTGAGATAGGGTAAGTGAGACATTAGGATGAGTCTGAGTGTATTGTATAAATGAGTGCATATTTGTTGGTGCTATAAAAATATTTTATGTTGTGTTTGATTTATCGATTGAGTGGCTTATGAATTTTGGTCGATACAAAAGGTACAACTGCATCGATAGGGGTTTCTAATCTCTATAACAAGGCAAACCGACACAATATTATTTTAAATTTGGTAAATGAAATAATTGTACATAGAAATATTATATATATATAAAGAATAATTTCTGAAACTAGTATAGTTATATTAATATGTTGAACGATTCATAAGAAATTTTCCTTAGCATAGTTACTTTGATGTGTCGTTGTTTAGAGATGATAATATTTAATTATTATCATTTAGGGTTTGACTAGTCATGCTCGTCCATTTTTGAGCATTGACTATTATTTGTTGATTTTCCTTTTTCCATCTTGGGTTGGGTAGATAGAAAATTTGAAAAAACATTGAAACAAACACCTTATGAATTAAGTTTCACAGTTTGACTATATGGCGTTTCAATGATATGTTGGGTTAAAATTGGATTTTAATATAAGGTGTTTATTAAAAGGAAATATTTCAGATGGTTTTATAAAAAATTGATTTTATAAATCAGGATTATAAAATATATTTTGAAAATAAGATGAATTTTCAGAGGATTTAAATCCTGGTGGCTTTGATGAAGTTTTCAAATGATTCTTGGAAAAGTAGTAATAATTTTACCTAAAAACACTTTAAGATATAAATATTTTGAAATGGAATTAGAGAATAAGGTTTTTCTTTGGACCGTTCGGGGAATGAGTCTCGATCTGTTTTGTGATAATTAGAATAATCTTCTTAATGACAGATTGGATGTTTACTTAGGCAAATGTGGTAGTGCACTTAGTAAATTATTTTCTTTGTCATTGTACGACGAATCCAAATGATTCCAAAGCAAGTGGATGATAAATATTTTGTTAAAAACCATTTAGTTGGAAATATATACATAATATTGTTTCAAAAAAGGATTCGAAAAGAAGAAGTATTTTTTTACATAATTAACTAGTTTGAGTGAATCAAAAGTGACTAAAAATGGGCATGAGATGTGTTTGGATGGTAAACACTACTCTTGAGTATTACCCTTCTTGGTAAAGAGATATATGATAATATTTGGTAGCACCTAGTTCTTGATATCATTTTGGAGTTACTTGGGCTATATGTATATTTTCTGAGGATTAAAAATAAAGTATCGTTTTAAAAAGTTATTAAAATAAAACCCGGGTATTTTGGCTCCTAAGGTTTTAAAATAATTAGGTATTTTGATTAAAGAGTGGAGTAATAAATGAAGTTTTAAACTTAATAAGGAGGACTAATAAACTTTATTTTATTAAAACGTGTCTTTTGATTAAACATTATTATACTATCACTGGATTTTCTATAGAAACTATTTTGGTTATCGTAAGGTAACAACCCGTCCGTGTTTATATGTAGAGTGGTCTTACGAGATACCTTTGATTTTAAAGGGTTTTACAAGTTAAATAAATAAAATTCCTTGTGATTTGAGTATATCACGCTAGTTTTACCAAATAGACCCGGGCGTTTTTTTCCTATAATGCTCGGGTCAACCCAAGCATGTTTTCTAGATTTAGCTGGATTCTTCGGAGCTTTCATAAGACGAGCTGGATTCTCCAAGATGTATTCGTGTATCTTAAAATCTTCCATTGTTTAATTGTTCTTGATGTCTTTTTGTTGTATTTATCAAATTGTAAGGATGGGCTGTTATAATTGTTCAGCTGATAATAGGTTAATGTACTCTGATGTTGTGTATAATAAATTTTTTCCTGTAAAGATTTCATGTATATTATACATTTCTCGTCATAATGTGAGAATCTGTTCTGTCTTCTTCTTTCTTCACCCCAAATGACATCTCTTTCGGACACGTAAATAATCAACACACGAATACCAAGTATGTAATAAGTGTTGTCTTTAGGTGTAAGAAAGGCAGATCGTTACGTTTGGTATCAAAGCTTAGGTTGAGCGAACACCTAGGCTTTGGTGGGGTAAACTCATTTGAGATAGGGTAAGTGAGACCTTAGGATGAGTCTGAGTGTATTGTATAAATGAGTGCATATTTGTTGGTGCTATAAAAATATTTTATGTTGTGTTTGATTTATCGATTGAGTGGCTTATGAATTTTGGTCGATACAAAAGGTACAACTGCATCGATAGGGGTTTCTAATCTCTATAACAAGGCAAACCGACACAATATTATTTTAAATTTGGTAAATGAAATAATTTTACCTAGAAATATTATATATATATATAAAGAATAATTTCCAAAACTAGTATAGTTATATTAATATGTTGAACGGTTCATAAGAAATTTTCATTAGCATAGTTACTTTGATGTGTCGTTGTTTAGAGATGATAATATTTAATTATTATCATTTAGGATTTGACTAGTCATGCTCGTCCAGTTTTGAGCGTTGACTATTATTTGTTGATTTTCCTTTTTCCATCTTGGATTGGGTAGATAGAAAATTTGAAAAAACATTGAAACAAACACCTTATGAATTAAGTTTCACAGTATGACTATAAGGCGTTTTAATGATATGTTGGGTTAAAATTGGATTTTAATATAAGGTGTTTATTAAAAGGAAATATTTCAGATGGTTTTATAAAATAAATAATTTTATAAATCAGGATTATAAAATATATTTTGAAAATAAGATGAATTTTCAGAGGATTTAAATCCCGGTGGCTTTGATGAAGATTTCAAATGATTCTTGGAAAAGTAGTAGTAATTTTACCTAAAAACACTTTAAGATATAAATATTTTGAAATGGAATTTGAGAAAAAGATTTTTCTTTGGACCGTTCGGGGAATGAGTCTCGATCTGTTTTGTGATAATTAGAATAATCTTCTTAATGACAGATTGGATGTTTACTTAGGCAAATGTGGTAGTGCACTTAGTAAATTATTCTCTTTGTCATTGTACGACGAATCCGAATGATTCCAAAGCATGTGGATGGTAAATATTTTGTTAAAAACCATTTAGTTGGAAATATATACATAATATTGTTTCAAAAAGGGATTCGAAAAGGAGTATTTTTTTACATGATTAACTAGTTTGAGTGAATCAAAAGTGACTAAAAATGGGCATGAGATGTGTTTGGATGGTAAACACTTCTCATGAGTATTACCCTTCTTGGAAAAGGGATATATGATAATATTTGGTAGCACCTAGTTCTTGATATCATTTTGGAGTTACTTGGGCTTATGTATATTTTCTAAGGGTTAAAAATAAAGTATCATTATAAAAAGTTATTAAAATAAAACCCGGGTATTTGGCTCCTAAGGTTTTAAAATAATAGGGTATTTTGATTAAAGAGTGGAGTAATAAATGAAGTTTTAAACTTAATAAGGAGGACTAATAAACTTTGTTTTATTAAAATGTGTCTTTTGATTAAACATTATTATACTATCACTGGATTTTCTATAGAAACTATTTTGGTTATCGTAAGGTAACAACCCATCCGTGTTTATATGGAGAGTGGTCTTACGAGATACCTTTGATTTTAAAGGGTTTTACAAGTTAAATAAATAAAATTCCTTGTGATTTGAGTATATCACGCTAGTTTTACCAAAAAGACCCGGGCGTTTTTTTCCTATAATGCTCGAGTCAACCCAAGCATGTTTTCTAGATTTAGCTGGATTCTTCGGAGCTTTCATAAGGCGAGCTGGATTCTCCAAGATGTATTCGTGTATCTTAAAATCTTCCATTGTTTAATTGTTCTTGATGTCGTTTTGTTTCATTTATCAAATTGTAAGGATGGGCTGTTATAATTGTTCAGCGGATAATAGGTTAATGTACTCTGATGTTGTGTATAATAAAAAAAATTTCCTATAAAGATTTCGTGTATATTATACATTTCTCGTCGTAATGTGAGAATCTGTTCTATCTTCTTCTTTCATCACCCAAAATGACATCTCTTTCGGACACGTAAATAATCAACACACGAATACCAAGTATGTAATAAGTGTTGTCTTTAGGTGTAAGAAAGGCAGATCGTTATGTTTGTTATCAGAGCTTAGGTTGAGCGAACACCTAGGTTTTGGTGGGGTAAACTCATTTGAGATAGGGTAAGTGAGACCTTAGGAAGAGTCTGAGTGTATTGTATAAATGAGTGCATATTTGTTGGTGCTATAAAAATATTTTATGTTGTGTTTGATTTATCGATTGAGTGGCTTATGAATTTTGGTCGATACAAAAGGTACAACTGCATCGATAGGGGTTTCTAATCTCTATAACAAGGCAAACCGACACAATATTATTTTAAATTTGGTAAATGAAATAATTTTACCTAGAAATATTATATATATATATAAAGAATAATTTCCAAAACTAGTATAGTTATATTAATATGTTGAACGGTTCATAAGAAATTTTCCTTAGCATAGTTACTTTGATGTGTCGTTGTTTAGAGATGATAATATTTAATTATTATCATTTAGGGTTTGACTAGTCATGCTCGTCCAGTTTTGAGCGTTGACTATTATTTGTTGATTTTCCTTTTTCCATCTTGGGTTGGGTAAATAGAAAATTTGAAAAAACATTGAAACAAACACCTTATGAATTAAGTTTCACAGATTGACTATAAGGCGTTTCAATGATATGTTGGGTTAAAATTGGATTTTAGTATAAGGTGTTTATTAAAAGGAAATATTTCAGATGGTTTTATAAAAAAATTGATTTTATAAATCAGGATTATAAAATATATTTTGAAAATAAGATGAATTTTCAAATGATTTAAATCCTGGTGGCTTTGATGAAGTTTTCAAATGATTCTTGGAAAAGTAGTAATAATTTTACCTAAAAACACTTTAAGATATAAATATTTTGAAATGGAATTTGAGAATAAGATTTTTCTTTGGACCGTTCGGGGAATGTGTCTCGATCTATTTTGTGATAATTAGAATAATCTTCTTAATGACAGATTGGATGTTTACTTAGGCAAATGTGGTAGTGCACTTAGTAAATTATTCTCTTTGTCATTGTACGATGAATCCGAATGATTCCAAAGCAAGTGGATAATAAATATTTTGTTAAAAACCATTTAGTTGGAAATATATACATAATATTGTTTCAAAACGAGATTCGAAAAGAAGAAGTATTTTTTTACATGATTAACTAGTTTGAGTGAATCAAAAGTGACTAAAAATGGGCATGAGATGTGTTTGGATGGTAACACTTCTCTTGAGTATTACCCTTCTTGGTAAAGGGATATATGATAATATTTGGTAGCACCTAGTTCTTGATATCATTTTGGAGTTACTTGGGCTATATGTATATTTTCTAAGGGTTAAAAATAAAGTATCATTTTAAAAAGTTATTAAAATAAAACCCGGGTATTTTGGCTCCTAAGGTTTTAAAATAATTAGGTATTTTGATTAAAGAGTGGAGTAATAAATGAAGTTTTAAACTTAATAAGGAGGACTAATAAACTTTGTTTTATTAAAACGTGTCTTTTGATTAAACATTATTATACTATCACTGGATTTTCTATAGAAACTATTTTGGTTATCGTAAGGTAACAACCCGTCCGTGTTTATATGTAGAGTGGTCTTACGAGATACCTTTGATTTTAAAGGGTTTTACAAGTTAAATAAATAAAGATCCTTGTGATTTGAGTATATCACGCTAGTTTTACCAAACAGACCCGGGCGTTTTTTTCCTATAATGCTCGGGTCAACCCAAGCATGTTTTCAAGATTTAGCTGGATTCTTCGGAGCTTTCATAAGACGAACTGGATTCTCCAAGATTTATTCGTGTATCTTAAAATCTTCCATTGTTTAATTGTTCTTGATGCCTTTTTGTTGTATTTATCAAATTGTAAGGATGGCCTGTTATAATTATTCAGCGGATAATAGGTTAATGTACTCTGATGTTGTGTATAATAAATTTTTTGCCAGTAAAGATTTCATGTATATTATAAATTTCTCGTCGTAATGTGAGAATCTGTTCTGTCTTCTTCTTTCTTCACCCCAAATGACATCACTTTCGGACATGTAAATAATCAACACACGAATACCAAGTATGTAATAAGTGTTGTCTTTAGGTGTAAGAAAGGCAGATCGTTATGTTTGGTATCAGAGCTTAGGTTGAGCGAACACCTAGGCTTTGGTAGGGTAAACTCATTTGAGATAGGGTAAGTGAGACCTTAAGATGAGTCTGAGTGTATTGTATAAATGAGTGCATATTTTTGGTGCTATAAAAATATTTTATGTTGTGTTTGATTTATCGATTGAGTGGCTTATGAATTTTGGTCGATACAAAAGGTACAACTGTATAGATAGGGGTTTCTAATCTCTATAACAAGGCAAACCGACAAAATATTATTTTAAATTTGGTAAATGAAATAATTTTACCTAGAAATATTATATATATATATATATATAAAGAATAATTTCCAAAACTAGCATAGTTATATTAATATGTTGAACGGTTCATAAGTAATTTTCCTTAGCATAGTTACTTTGATGTGTCGTTGTTTAGAGATGATAATATTTAATTATTATCATTTAGGATTTGACTAGTCATGCTCGTCCAGTTTTGAGCGTTGACTGTTATTTGTTGATTTTCCTTTTTCCATCTTGGGTTGGGTAGATAGAAAATTTGAAAAAACATTGAAACAAACACCTTAAGAATTAAGTTTCACAGTTTGACTATAAGGAGTTTCAATGATACGTTGGGTTAAAATTGGATTTTAATATAAGGTGCTAATTAAAAGGAAATATTTCAGATGGTTTTATAAAAAATTGATTTTATAAATCAGGATTATAAAATATATTTTGAAAATAAGATGAATTTTCAGAGGATTTAAATCCTGGTGGCTTTGATGAAGTTTTCAAATGATTCTTGGAAAAGTAGTAATAATTTTACCTAAAAACACTTTAAGATATAAATATTTTGATATGGAATTTGAGAATAAGATTTTTCTTTGGACCGTTCGGGGAATGAGCCTCGATCTGTTTTGTGATAATTAGAATAATCTTCTTAATGACAGATTAGATGTTTACTTAGGAAAATGTGGTAGTGCACTTAGTAAATTATTCTCTTTGTCATTGTACGACGAATCCGAATGATTCCAAAGCAAGTGGATGATAAATATTTTGTTAAAAACCATTTAGTTGGAAATATATACATAATATTGTTTCAAAAAGGGATTCGAAAAGAAGAAGTATTTTTTTACATGATTAACTAGTTTGAGTGAATCAAAAGTGACTAAAATGGGCATGAGATGTGTTTGGATGGTAAACACTTCTCTTGAGTATTACCCTTCTTGGTAAAGGGATATATGATAATATTTGGTAGCACCTAGTTCTTGATATCATTTTAGAGTTACTTGGGCTATATGTATATTTTCTAAGGATTAAAAATAAAGTATCATTTTAAAAAGTTATTAAAATAAAACCCGGGTATTTTGGCTCCTAAGGTTTTAAAATAATAAGGTGTTTTGATTAAAGAGTGGAGTAATAAATGAAGTTTTAAACTTAATAAGGAGGACTAATAAACTTTGTTTTATTAAAACGTGTCTTTTGATTAAACATTATTATACTATCACTGGATTTTCTATAGAAACTATTTTGGTTATCGTAAGGGAACAACCCGTCCATGTTTATATGCAGAGTGGTCTTAAGAGATAACTTTGATTTTAAAGTGTTTTACAAGTTAAATAAATAAAATTCCTTGTGATTTGAGTATATCACGCTAGTTTTACCAAACAGACCCGAGCGTTTTTTTCCTATAATGCTCGGGTCAACCCAAGCATGTTTTCTAGATTTAGCTGGATTCTTCGGAGCTTTCATAAGACGAGCTGGATTCTCCAAGATGTATTCGTGTATCTTAAAATCTATAATTGTTTAATTGTTCTTGATGTCTTTTTGTTGTATTTATCAAATTGTAAGGATGGGCTGTTATAATTGTTTAGCAGATAATAGGTTAATGTAAACTGATGTTGTGTATAATAAAAAAATTTCCTGTAAAGATTTCGTGTATATTATACATTTCTCCTCATGATGTGAGAATCTGTTCTGTCTTCTTCTTTCTTCACCCCAAATGACATCTCTTTCGGACACGTAAATGATCAACACACAAATACCAAGTATGTATTAAGTGTTGTCTTTAGGTGTAAGAAGGGCAGATCGTTACGTTTGGTATCAGAGCTTAGGTTGAGCGAACACCTAGGCTTTGGTGGGGTAAACTCATTTGAGATAGGGTAAGTGAGAGCTTAGGATGAGTCTGAGTGTATTGTATAAATGAGTGCATATTTGTTAGTGCTATAAAAATATTTTATGTTGTGTTTGATTTATCGATTGAGTGGCTTATGAATTTTGGTCGATACAAAAGGTACAACTGTATCGATAGGGGTTTCTAATCTCTATAACAAGGCAAACTGACACAATATTATTTTAAATTTGGTAAATGAAATAATTTTACCTAGAAATATTATATATATATAAAGAATAATTTCCAAAATTAGTATAGTTATATTAATATGCTGAACGGTTCATAAGAAATTTTCCTTAGCATAGTTACTTTAATGTGTCGTTGTCTAGAGATGATAATATTTAATTATTATCATTTAGGGTTTGACTAGTCATGCTCGTCCAGTTTTGAGCGTTGACTATTATTTGTTGATTTTCCTTTTTCCATCTTGGGTTGGGTAGATAGAAAAATTGAAAAAACATTGAAACAAACACCTTATGAATTAAGTTTCACAGTTTGACTATAAGGCGTTTCAATGATATGTTGGGTTAAAATTGGATTTAATATAAGGTGTTTATTTAAAGGAAATATTTCAGACGGTTTTATAAAAAATTGATTTTATAAATCAGGATTATAAAATATATTTTGAAAATAAGATGAATTTTCAGAGGATTTAAATCCTGGTGGCTTTGATGAAGTTTTCAAATGATTCTTGGAAAAGTAGTAATAATTTTACCTAAAAACACTTTAAGATATAAATATTTTGAAATGGAATTTGAGAATAAGATTTTTCTTTGGACCGTTTGGGGAATGAGTCTCGGTCTGTTTTGTGATAATTAGAATAATCTTCTTAATGACAGATTGGATGTTTACTTAGGCAAATGTGATAGTGCACTTAGTAAATTATCCTCTTTGTCATTGTACGACGAATCCGAATGATTCCAAAGCAAGTGGATGATAAATATTTTGTTAAAAACCGTTTAGTTGGAAATATATACATAAAATTGTTTCAAAAAGGGATTCGAAAAGAAGAAGTATTTTTTTACATGATTAACTAGTTTGAGTGAATCAAAAGTGACTAAAAATGGGCATGAGATGTGTTTGGATGGTAAACACTTCTCTTGAGTATTACCCTTCTTGGTAAAGGGATATATGATAATATTTGGTAGCACCTAGTTCTTGATATCATTTTGGAGTTACTTGGGCTATATGTGTATTTTCTAAGGGTTAAAAATAAAGTATCATTTAAAAAAAAACTCGGGTATTTTGGCTCCTAAGGTTTTAAAATAATAAGGTATTTTGAATAAAGTGTGGAGTAATAAATGAAGTTTTTAACTTAATAAGGAGGACTAATAAACTTTGTTTTAGTAAAACGTTTCTTTTGATTAGACATTATTATACTATAACTGGATTTTCTATAGAAACTATTTTGGTTATCGTAAGGTAACAACCCATCCGTGTTTATATGCAGAGTGGTCTTAAGAGATACCTTTGATTTTAAAGGGTTTTACAAGTTAAATAAATAAAATTCCTTGTGATTTGAGTATATCACGCTAGTTTTACCAAACAGACACGTGCGTTTTTTTCCTATAATGTTCGGGGCAACACAAACATGTTTTCTAGATTTAGCTGGATTCTTTGGAGCTTTCATAAGACGAGCTCGATTCTCCCAGATGTATTCGTGTATATTAAAATCTTCCATTGTTTAATTGTTCTTGATGTATTTTTGTTGTATTTATCAAATTGTAAGGATGGGCTTGGGCTGTTATAATTGTTCAGTAGATAATAGGTTAATGTACTCTGATCGTGTGTATAATAAAAAAAATTCATGTAAAGATTTCTTGTATATTATACATTTCTCGTCGTGATGTGAGAATCTGTTATGTCTTCTTCTTTCTTCACCCCAAATAACATCTCTTTCGGACACGTAAATGATCAACACATGAATACTAAGTATGTATTAAGTGTTGTCTTTAGGTGTAAGAAAGGCAGATCGTTACGTTTGGTATCGGAGCTTAGGTTGATTGAACACCTAGGCTTTGGTGGGGTAAACTCATTTGAGATAGGGTAAGTGAGACCTTAGGATGAGTCTGAGTGTACTGTATAATGAGTGCATATTTGTTAGTGCTATAAAAATATTTTATGTTGTGTTTGATTTATCGATTGAGTGGCTTATGAATTTTAGTCGATACAAAAGGTACAACTGTATCGATAGGGGTTTCTAATCTCTATAACAAGGAAAACCGACACAATATTATTTTAAATTTGGTAAATGAAATAATTTTACCTAGAAATATTATATATATATAAAGAATAATTTCCAAAATTATAATAATTATATTAATATGTTGAACGGTTCATAAGAAATTTTCCTTAGCATAGTTACTTTGATGTGTCGTTGTTTAGAGATGATAATATTTAATTATTATCATTTAGGGTTTGACTAGTCATGCTCGTCCAGTTTTGAGCGTTGACTATTATTTGTTGATTTTCCTTTTTCCATCTTGGGTTGGGTAGATAGAAAATTTGAAAAAACATTGAAACAAACACCTTATGAATTAAGTTTCATAGTTTGACTATAAGGCGTTTCAATGATATGTTGGGTTAAAATTGGATTTTAATATAAGGTGTTTATTAAAAGGAAATATTTCAGATGGTTTTATAAAAAATTGATTTTATAAATCAGGATTATAAAATATATTTTGAAAATAAGATGAATTTTCAAAGGAATTAAATCTTGGTGGCTTTGATGAAGTTTTCAAATGATTCTTGGAAAAGTAGTAATAATTTTACCTAAAAACACTTTAAGATATAAATATTTTGAAAGGGAATTTGAGAATAAGATTTTTCTTTGGATCGTTCGGGGAATGAGTCTCGATCTGTTTTATGATAATTAGAATAATCTTCTTAATGACAGATTGGATGTTTACTTAGGCAAATGTGGTAGTGCACTTAGTAAATTATTCTCTTTGTCATTGTACGACGAATCCATATGATTCCAAAGCAAGTGGATGATAAATATTTTGTTAAAATCCATTTAGTGGGAAATATATACATAATATTGTTTCAAAAAGGGATTCGAAAAGAAGAAGTATTTTTTTACATGATTAACTAGTTTGAGTGAATCAAAAGTGACTAAAAATGGGCATGAGATGTGTTTGGATGGTAAACACTTCTCTTGAGTATTACCCTTCTTGGTAAAGGGATATATGATAATATTTGGTAGCACCTAGTTCTTGTTATCATTTTGGAGTTATTTGGGCTATATGTATATTTTCTAAGGGTTAAAAATAAAGTATCATTTGAAAAAGATTTTAAAATAAAACCCGGGTATTTTGGCTCCTAAGGTTTTAAAATAATAAGGTATTTTGATTAAAGAGTGGAGTAATAAATGAAGTTTTAAACTTAATAAGGAGGACTAATAAACTTTGTTTTATTAAAACGTGTCTTTTGATTAGACATTATTATACTATCACTAGATTTTTTATAGACACTATTTTGGTTATCGTAAGGTAACAACCCGTCCGTGTTTATATGCAGAGTGGTCTTACGAGATACCTTTGATTTTAAAGGGTTTTACAAGGTAAATAAATAAAATTCCTTGTGATTTGAGTATATCATGCTAGTTTTACCAAAAAGACCCGGGTGTTTTTTTCCTATAATGCTCGGGGCAACCTAAGCATGTTTTCTAGATTTAGCTGGATTCTTTGGAGCTTTCATAAGACGAGCTGGATTCTCCAAGATGTATTCATGTATATTAAAATCTTCCATTGTTTAATTGTTCTTGATGTCTTTTTGTTGTATTTATCAAATTGTAAGGATGGGCTGTTATAATTGTTCAGCAGATAATAGGTTAATGTACTCTGATGGTGTGTATAATAAAAAAAATTCCTGTAAAGATTTCGTGTATATTATACATTTCTCATCGTGATGTGAGAATATGTTCTGTCTTCTTCTTTCTTCACCCCAAATAACATCTCTTTCGGACACGTAAATGATCAACACACGAATACCAAGTACGTATTAAGTGTTGTCTTTAGGTTTAAGAAAGGCAGATCGTTACGTTTGGTATCGGAGCTTAGGTTGAGCGAACACTTAGGCTTTGGTGGGGTAAACTCATTTGAGATAGGGTAAGTGAGACCTTAGGATGAGTCTGAGTGTATTGTATAAATGAGTGCATATTTGTTGGTGCTATAAAAATATTTTATGTTGTGTTTGATTTATCGATTGAGTGGCTTATGAATTTTGGTCGATACAAAAGGTACAACTATATCGATAGGGGTTTCTAATCTCTATAACAAGGCAAACCGACACAATATTATTTTAAATTTGGTAAATGAAATAATTTTACCTAGAAATATTATATATATATATATATAAAGAATAATTTCCAAAATTATAATAGTTATATTAATATGTTGAACGGTTCATAAGAAATTTTCCTTAGCATAGTTACTTTGATGTGTCGTTGTTTAGAGATGATAATATTTAATTATTATCATTTAGGGTTTGACTAGTCATGCTCGTCCAGTTTTGAGCGTTGACTATTATTTGTTGATTTTCCTTTTTCCATCTTGGGTTGGGTAGATAGAAAATTTGAAAAAACATTGAAACAAACACCTTATGAATTAAGTTTCACAGTTTGACTATAAGGCGTTTCATGATATGTTGGGTTAAAATTGGATTTAATATAAGGTGTTTATTTAAAGGAAATATTTCAGATGGTTTTATAAAAAATTGATTTTATAAATCAGGATTATAAAATATATTTTGAAAATAAGATGAATTTTCAGAGGATTTAAATCCTGGTGGCTTTGATGAAGTTTTCAAATGATTCTTGGAAAAGTAGTAATAATTTTACCTAAAAACACTTTAAGATATAAATATTTTGAAATGGAATTTGAGAATAAGATTTTTCTTTGGACCGTTTGGGGAATGAGTCTCGGTCTGTTTTGTGATAATTAAAATAATCTTCTTAATGACAGATTGGATGTTTACTTAGGCAAATGTGGTAGTGCACTTAGTAAATTATTCTCTTTGTCATTGTACGACGAATCCGAATGATTCTAAAGCAAGTGGATGATAAATATTTTGTTAAAAACCATTTAGTTGGAAATATATATATATAATATTGTTTCAAAAAGGGATTCGAAAAGAAGAAGTGTTTTTATACATGATTAACTAGTTTGAGTGAATCAAAAGTGGCTAAAAATGGGCATGAGATGTGTTTGGATGGTAAACACTTCTCTTGATTATTACCCTTCTTGGTAAAGGGATATATGATAATATTTGGTAGCACCTAGTTCTTGATATCTGTTTGCGCCAAAAATGGTCACAAACCCCAAGTGTTGTGAAAGCACCAGCGTATGAATACAAATCAACAGTATTCACACACAAATCACAGATTTAAGCAAATAACAAGCAACAATCCAGAAATAATGAACAGTGACGCGCAATTTATAGTGGTTCGGCTATCTCCGGCCTACGTCCACTTCAAAGTTTTTATCTTTTATTACTCGATGCTTGAAGCTTACAATTTCGTGTGTTGTATTACAACTGATTTGCTGAACTAAGTCTGAATCTAAGGCAGCAATGGTGATCTGGAGTAAATCTGGCAGAATCTGGGCGCTCTTTAGCTCTTGAAATTGTCCGACCTCTTTTCTGAATGACCAGGGGCTCTATTTATAGGTGTAGGAGGCTGATATTTCGCCTAAATTGAAGGGAGACCAGTTCTGGTACGTCAGGGGGCCCACATGCCCGCTTTATGGAAATCCAGGCCCACACCGGGATCGATTCGACCCTACGTTCGAATCGATCAAGAAATGGTCCAATCAAGCTGAAATTTGGTGTGGACATTCTTCAACATGTGCTCAAGCTTCTGTGAAAATTTCATAGCATTTGGATGTGTAGATCTCAAGTTATGATCGATTCAAGGTTGCATTTCTGGTTGACTAGCCTGGTTCGAATCGATCTAGTTCGAATCGATTCGTTCGAATCGACCCTCCTGCACGCGAAGACAATGGCGTGGTGCGCACGCCTCGTATCGATCCGCTTCTCTCTCCGGATTGACTGGGTCGACTCCATGTTCTTCGCCGCTTTGACTGGGTAGATTCGTGGTAGTGGATTCGAAGACATCCCTCTTCGAATCGAATGAGCGAAGGTCTTATTCGAATCGATCTAGGTACGTTCGTTCGAATCGAGTTTGCTATGCTGTATTCATTCGATTCGAAGTTATTCCTGCTGGATGGATTCGAAAATGAGCTACACTTCCTGGATTCGAAGCAAGGCTACGCCTCCTGGATTCGAAGCTCCTTCTCTTTATGGATTCGAGGACAGGAGTGCCATCGATTCGAACAGGAGCGAACTCGATGGGTACGAAGTCGATGGAGTCGACTTTTATGGATTCGAATGGATTTTACTTGGGGGATTCGAGGACAGCAGTACCTCGATGGATTCGAACCTATACCACCTTATCCATCTTCTGTTGGCGATATCTTGAGCATACGAACTCGGGTTGACTCGAAACTTGGAACGTTGTTTCATCTGGCCTTGCTTGACATGTCTTATCAATTGCAGCCCGATCCGGACTCGGACAAAAATCATTGATATCCATGGTGAACCTGCGATGCACAACCGATGTTCATGACTAATAATCATTGATTTTCAGTTAATCTTTGGGTATCTCGGGTTTGCCAAAAGTCGGGATAACAATATCATTTTGGAGTTACTTGGGATTTATGTATATTTTCTAAGGGTTAAAAATAAAGTATCATTTTAAAAAGTTTTTAAAATAAAACCCGGGTATTTTGGCTCCTAAGGTTTTAAAATAATAAGGTATTTTGATTAAAGAGTGGAGTAATAAATGAAGTTTTAAACTTAATAAGGAGGACTAATAAACTTTGTTTTATTAAAACGTGTCTTTTGATTTTAACATCGAGGAAGGGAAAAATTATTTGATGTTGTTGGATCGGCTAATAAACGTCTTTACCGTAGAGGTGTCTAAGAAAAAGTAGTCTCTAGGACAGATTTGGATACCAGCATCCTACTCTTCTTAGCTACTTATCTGACCAATTGGGTTAAGAGATTGAATTGGTCGACTCGGTTTTGAGACTCCAATTATTTTAGGCCTACATCTGAATAGTTAAAGGTGAATGGAATTAAAATCAGATGTTTTGTATGTACTCTTAGGATAAAAGAGAGCATTATACAAGTTAATAAAGTAAAACGATTGTATTAAAGGTTTCATAATTAAAGATGTTCATTTTAAAATGCTTGAACCTAAGTAGAAATTGTTATGAAATGTTTTCATAAATATTTTGGGGAGGGTAGAAAGTAGTTGAGTAGTAAGAACCAATAAGATAAGTACATAAGTTGTACATAGATTCTTCCTCTTTTCTACATAATTCTCAATCCAAGATTCGAGTACATGACTTAACGCATTTCACACCATTTCGAAGAAGGATTTATCACTCGATTTTTGACGATGAACACTTGGTGAGGGTTTCTTAATATGGAACAAATTTTTTTTATCATATTATATGACTATGTAAGGAGAATAGAGGTTTCTAATTAAGAAGCCTGATCAGAGTCCGTACTAGGGAGTCGGATGAGCGATACTAGTTCGGAAGTAAAACTATGTGTTCGAGTGAGTTGTCAAATCAAATTTTGCATAGGAATGATCTATGTACATCATATGGACTGAAGAATAGTGTTAGGTATTCCAGGGTCGGTTAGTTTTTCTAGGGTTAGGGTTGTGGTAAAATTTTGGGGTCGAAATTATTTTAAGGGAGGAAGAGCGTAATGACCTGGAATTTCACCGCTTTGATCTGCGAATATTTAATTAATTTTAAATTTTCAAATAACAGGTTTAATAACATAAACAAGACTCTTTTAAACAATAAATAGTGACGGTGAAATAGTTTTTAAAATTTGTTTACATTAATATTTAGTTCGAAGAAAAATCGAAAATGTGATCGAAATTCGTTTTTCGAATTTTCGACTTTTCATCGAATAAAAGTTGTCGGAAAACGTTGTAAACTCTGTAGCATAAATAAGTTAGCATATTTTAGTATATAGGTATATATAATTAAGTTTAAATGAGTTTAATTTTCAAATGTAAAGAAATATAATTAAAAAGTGTTTAAACATGACATGACATTAGGAGGAAACATGTCTAAACACAAAGTACACATGCATTTAATTCTTGTTGGCTAAATGTGAGAGGGAGTGGGACATGCATTACACGTTAGCAAGGAGGGAGGGAGCAAGCAAGGTGAGGTGGGACTAAGGTAGTGGAGGGCAAAGTACTAAAGACTAGTTTGGTAATTCACTCAATGTAAGTCATATAAAACCCAATTTCCTAATACTTTTCCCATTCTTCATTTTCACTTCTTTATTTCAAAACCTTATTTCTTTTTTCCTAAGCTCTAAAACATTTTCCATGGCTTCCATCTTAGTTTCCAAAGTTAAAAACCATTTCTTTCCACTCTTTTAAACTTTAAAACCCTATATAAACACACTACCTTCTTTTACTACACTTCCTCTTCTCTAAAATAAGTCCACCGAACCCATTTCAGTCTAGACCAAGCACTCCACTCCCCATCTTGGCCGAACCACCATGGCCTTAAGGACTCTCAAAAACTACATCTTTCTAAGTTAAAAGCTAGATCTAAGGTCGTATTCAAGTATTGACGAGTTTCAGAGTGGTTTGGATAACTTTAGGTGAGAAAAGTTTTTTATATTTAAAGTTCTAAACTTTAAATTATTGTTTATCTTGGTTATGAAAATATGTTGCTTGATTTGATGAATGTTGATGTATGTATACATATATGCTTGGATGTTAATACGTATGTGTTGTATGGAAATTAAACCTATACTTGAAAATGATGTAAAGGATATAAAGTGGTGATCTTTGTTATGTTTGTGTTTGGATGGGTTTATGTATATTGTAATCTTGAATACATGAATGTATGTAAAGGAAAATTTAGCACATGAATTTGTTATGTTGCGACCTAGAAATCCTTTATTTTAAAAACTAGTTTACTTAAGAACTGTTTTTGAAAAGTTATAAGTTTTAAACTTTGATTTAGTTCCCAAAACCTTACTCTTGTTTTTCAAAATCTTATATTAAGTTATAAAAGTAGTTATTATATGGAAGCTAAGGATTTTAAAGTCTTTGATATATTAAGCAAGTTTTGAAAATTTCAAATCCTATAACGATAGTCACTATGGATGTAGTTCGAAAAAACCGAACTTTTTCTACAAAAATTATAAGTATCTTTTGAAAAGTGTTTTCAATCATATTATAAGTAATAAAAAGAAATTATTTAATTAATTAACTATTTATTTATTTAATGGTTATTTGATTAGTTAATTAAGTTAATTAGTATTTAACCATTAGTTAACAAAGGTAATTAGTACTTAAGTATTAATTAAGTAATTATAATTATTTAACTAGTAAAAGGTTAATTATTATTTAATTAATTATTTAAGGATTAATTATTCAAGGTTAATTATTAATTACTTATTTATTTATAAAGGGGCTTAGTTATTAATTAATTGCTAATCAAGTTAAATATAAGTTGAGATTTAATTAAAACTTAATTATGATTTAATTATTATAAATAAAGGTTTGATTTATTTTTTAAGTTTTAACAAAGGATTATTTAAATAATTAATTGAGATTAATTAATTTTAAATTATCATTTAAAGGTTTAAATTATCATTTAAAGGTTTAAATTATTATTTAATAATCAATTAAAAATTAATTATGGTCTAATTATTTATTTAATGGTTAACTATTATTAATTTATTTTTTAAGGATAATTATTATTTAATTATTTAATAGTTAATTATTAACTAATTATTGTTTAATTCTTAAAATAAAAAGTTTAAAATGTTGTTTAATTTTCAAATAAAGGTTTAAAAGTTTTAACTACTTTATTTCTAAAGGTCGATTTTGTTCTTAAAGCAACTCTCTTTAAAAAGATGTTTTTAATCCAAGGGATTTCTTGTCGACTGCCTTTAAGTAAACCCAATTGAAAATGAAACCCAATGACATCTATTTAGCAGAAATAAACACTATTCTGCTAATTAAATTATATTTGACATTTGTTTGGTAGAATAAATCACAGTTTTGCCATAATTCGTCGAGTGGATCATGTTGATTTATCTTAAGCAGAAATAAAACTCGGTTCTTTTATTTTTGTAACTTGGACATTTACCTATACGTTGATTGATTATTATTGGCTGATTCCCTTTACATATCTACTTGTTATGTAAATACCCATATTATAACTGGAAGGTTAAACTGAATCAAATGAGAACATTATGGTCACTAAGCCTCTTTCTGATTTTGTGAAGTTAATCATTTTAAATATACTTTTAAAATGGTTTAAAGTTAATTATCATATTATTTAAAGGTTTTAAATTAAAGTTATTGCTTATTTATGAAGATTAAAGCTTATTACCATTTTAAATATGATATTTAAAGAATAATTAAGAAACTATTTTATCAAAGGTGTTTTAAAGTAATTTAATACTTTTTAAATAATTGTTTAAATCATTATCTTGTTAATGTGGTTTAAAGATAATTATAGGAGGAATGTTTAAATAATAACTTGTTTATGTAAAGGTGTTTTAAATAGCTAATTATTTATCAAAGGAACTTTATTGATTAAAGTTTATAAAGGAAATCCTATAAACGATTTTTGATATTTATAAGAGTTTTATAAATTAACTTAGAGGTTTATAAAGTATTTTATAAATGGATTTGGAATTTAAATAAAAGAGATTTCATAAATGAAGGAGATTTATTAAAAAGATTTATTGAAGAAATTTAGTAAAAAAAATTGAGATTTGGATTTCCCTTAACCGACATTCTTAATTATGGTGGTGTGGAACTTTCGTTCCATGCTTAACACGTGTTTGGGGTTATTCTTATCTCTAATTTAAATAAAATTTGTTTGATTCTTTTAATATGATTTTGTAATAAGAAATCTTTCACAAATGTTTTGCGAATATACTTATGTTAATGAGATAAGTATATGAATGGTTTGATAAACGTTTTGAAAAGAGATTTAATAAATGAAGATTTGTTTTTGAGGCTTAGTGGTTGCTATGGGCAACTAACTCTCTAGATTTTTGTTTGTTTGTGTATTTGATAGTTAAATAACCGACTATAAAATCTTGGCTAGTATTGACATAGTAAGTATGATTGTATATGCGAGTTCCCCTATAAGGACTCGAATACTTGTTGTATACTGTCAAAAGAACCAGGAATAAGTCAATCGAAAATTATCATTGTTGGTTTGGAGAGACCAGGATCAGATATGTTACCTGAAAACCACTCAGAACCAACATACGAGTTCGCGTTGAAGACATCTTGAAGATGATTGAAGGCAACGCTCCTTGAAGAGCCTTTGGTTTCATTCAGACCTAGAATGAACTTGTATGAATGAATACTAGCATTGCATTTCTGCTTAGAGGGCAGTGTTAGCATTCCAAGATGGATTGCAAAATGTTAAGAGCATAGCCTCTTAAACCTCACATCCCAGCAATGGTTAAAACAGGGTAGATGCGGCAAGGCTATGTGGGTAGCACCCAATAGGGTATGATCATCCTAAGATCTAGTGTCGATATCTTTATGTATGCTTCGGGGCCCTTTTTGGTTGTTGATCACAACCAAGGGGTGATCATAATCGGTACTACCCAGTTTTGGGGTATGCTGGTCCTGTGTTGGTAGATGTCGAAAGGTTTTTGATCTCACTGTACATTTTATCTAGAGGTGTATAGATTTTTGGAAGGTGGTCCCTTACCTTGTTATTTAATGGAAATCCATTCTCCAATAAGTGCCTTCAGTTTTTGATTGTATATATATTATTGCTGTCATGTACACGCATCACATCTACTTGGTTATTAAATACTTTAAACCCTAGAAATTATTATAATATCACTTGATTTTCTATAGAAAATGCTTTGGTTATCGTAAGGTAACAACCCGTTCGTGTTTATGTACGGAGTGGTCTTACGAGATACCTTTGATTTTAAAGGGTTTTACAAGTTAAGTAAATAAAATTCCTTATGATTTGAGTTTCTCATGCTGGTTTTACCAAATGGACCCGGGCGTTGTTTTCCTATAATGCTCGGGTCAGCCCGAACATATTTTCCAGATTTAGCTGGATTCTTTGGAGCTTTCAAGAGACGAGCTGGATTCTCCAAGATGTATTCATGTATCTTAAAATTTTCCATTGTTTAATTGTTCTTGATGTCTGTCTGTTGTATTTATCAAATTATAAGGACAAGTTGTCATCACTGTCCAACAGATATATGTTAACGTACTCTGATGTGGTGTATAATAATTTTTTTTGTAAAGATTTTGTGTATATTATATATTGCTCGTCACGATGTGAGATCCTCTTTTGTCTTCTTCTTTCTTCACTCCAAATGACATGTCTTTCGGACACGTAAATGATCAGAAAATGAATACCGATGATGTATTAAGTGTCGTCTTTAGGTGTAAGAAAGGCAGATCGTTACACTTTTATAACACGCGATAACGTTAGTTTTATCACTGAGCGATGGCTAAGCGCAATCAATACGCGATGGTCTAGGGAAGGTGAGGACACATGCCGTTTATGGGATAACCAACGCAAGCGATAACCAGACATAGTTTACAATGGCTATGAGGTAACCAATACACAACAAATAAATACAACTTGTCATAGCTTGGAAAGCTATTTTTCAAAGTAAAGTAACCAACACTTGGGGACACTCGAACGACAGTTTCCATGTGTTAATGAGCCATTTCATAGGGATGAAATCAAAGTGGAATTTTTTAAAAGTTAAAATTATGTTAACATGTTTTTAAAATAGAGAAAGCTTAGAGAGGCTAATACGATAGAGAATCATTTAAATTGAAATATAAAAATGTTTTATCTCAACATGTAAGGTACACAATTAATGAATGAAAGAAAAGTATTGAAACACGATCGATAAACTCGAAAAGTTATTGGATAGCAGGGTGCCTTAACCATCTAAAAGCCAACGGTATATGGTAGGGTGCCATGATAGGGTTTAATCTCAAAAGATTTATAAACTCTAAAGTGGGTCATGGTAGGGTGTCAAAATATTAGGGTGATGTTATAATAAAAATAAATAAATCAGCAACATGAACGATAGTAGTACGGGGACTAAGAGGAGCTATTGACACTTAGTAAGGACGCTTACTATAATGTATTAATGGTGTTTACATTTATCCTTTTAAGAGAGTCAGGGCGGCTCCCATGGGAAAATGTGTTGACATTTCTTCTAGGTAACGTTGCTCGAACAAGAGGCAAATTATACTAAATCAAGAGATTAGGTGAAGAGTGAATGAATGATGACTAATTGTATGACTTGATTCATAATTGAATGTAAGTGCAAGGTACACTTCTTGGCTAGATATATGCACATGGTTGCTTTCTGTGATATATATATATATATATATATATATATATATATTGTTACATGTTATTATGTATATTGATGATGATAAAGTGAGGGGAAAATCTATTCCACATTAGCGACTTGGTCTCATTATGGATGCTTAGAGTAAAGGTTTTACTCATACCAAGCTTTATGTCTGCTTTTTTTTTCCATAAACTCATGGGTACTCTTTTGAGTAGGCTGAGTTTATGGAATAAATATGTATCTTTTTTGGAAATACGAATAAAGATTTCAAAGGCGAAGCAGGAGACTTGCTATTTAAATAAAGATATTTTGAATTCCACCATGTAAAACCATGATTTATAATTGGATATGTGTGATATCTACATCCTCATAGGTCGAATACGCATTAACATATTTTCTATTATATTTACCCTTATATGGGAACGATTTGGGTTTAATGATGTATGGATTATGTAAAACAATTTACTATAATGGAAAAAAAGTTTAGCTGCTCTGTTTACTTAATGTTGTGAAATTTTTTTACTCACTTTTTCGCTTGAAAATAATCTTGATGATGACTACAGCATCATCGGCGTTCATTTTTGGGTCTCGAAGTGGGGACATTACAAGGTTCTCGATGGATTGAATCTCTCGTGATCCCTAGGTTTCCAACCTGATTAGGTGGATTTAATGATTTATTTTATATAGGAGACCGAGATGAGGTTTGTTGAAAACTATCCAGGTAACCCTACTGGATCGCAATTTCTATTTCATTTTTTGATGTGACAGCATTTGTTGGTGTGATGCCCAATTACCCTATGGAAGCAACAATAGACACCTTCGATGTTCTTCTCCGGTTTCTTCCCTTATTGGGAAAGTTATAAGCTAACTTTGACTTTATCACTTCAAAAATGTGTCATGCAATAATTATAAGTGGAGTGTGTGTAGTATATTGGACTCCACTACAATAAACTGGACTTTTAATAGCGTTCAAAAAATGCTAGAAAAGGATTTAACAGCGTTTTTAACTATGCTGTATAATGACATGCCATCATAGGTACGGAACATATCATAGCAACAGTGAAAACACTATAAAAAGTATGTTTTTAAAAGCGTTTATTTATGTCATTAATACTATTTATAGCATGGTGTTAATGAGCTGAAACGCTTTTCGTAGTGTTCCACCTCTGTTGTCAAATGGGTTTAACAGCGGTTTTGCTTTGCTAAGATAACTTTTTATAGCATTTAACCCTATGTTGTGAATTCCTCTATAGCGTTTTTCCACTCTTATGAACACTTTTCCATGGTACTACATAAATGCTGTAGAAAGTTAACACAGCGTTTTTAAAACGCTGTTGTTTAGTGAATCTGCATTTTCCCTCGTAGGTTCATTTCCATACACATTGATGACAATTTATATACCAAATATATAAATCAATCAAGATCAACTCATTATACATTATTCACACATTTTGTTATATTAATCACACATCTCATAATCAATATGTAACATTACATAATCAATTTACGCAATATTCTTACATCAAAACATATATAACACGTCCATAATATTTCATAAACAATGTAAAACAAGTAGTAGCTAGTAACCAAAACTAGCAGTACATACAAACATACAAACCAAAATGTAGTACATCCAAAATAACTTTGAATCGATAACTTGTTGCCGCATGTTACTACTTTTTGCATCAGTGATATCTATCTACCTGTAAAATAAGTTCAAATCAATCATAAATACATAAATACAGTAAATACAAATTTGAAAGGCTGGAACCTTGATCATAGTAAAGGTTCAATCAATTCTAGTATAGTAACATCGTTTAGGTGATACCTTTGATTTCCAACAAAGTAATTCAAATAGTACAACATAGTGCAGGCATTATCCTTGACTGCTATTTAAACCAGCAAGGGCACAACAAACTTACTTTAACTTTTCAATTTTATTAAAAATGGATGAAGATAATTGCACTCCTAGGGGAGACAATGAAGTTACCTGAACTCTTCTTTTTTATTAAAAATGGATGCAATTGATTGCATTCCTAAGGGAGAACATGAACATGGATGACTAATAGTGCGACATCGACTAAAGGAGATACCTGAAGCTTTAATTGAATTAAAATAGGTAATGATTATTTGAGAGCTTTGATGGACATTTAATTTAGGGATTTAAGATATAAGGAGCCAATTTGAAGAATTGGTAAAATGTCAAAAAATGAAAGATGCATGGTCAAATCAAGTGGCAATAAGGGCCTTACCAACATCAGCTCAGTCTAAAGTAATAGCCTAACCAATCACGTAGTCAATTTTTATAAGCTTGATAAATAATTTAATAACTAAGTTAATTTATTCAATTTTTTATAAACTTACTTAATTTTTCTAAAACCCACATAAATTTTACAAACTTAGTTAATGTAGTCAAATGTTTATAGAACTTGGTTAACTTTTGTAAAAATTAGTTAAATTTGATTAACCAAGTTATTTTTATAAACTTATTTAATTTTTAAAAAACTTAATTAATTTTTATAAACTAAATTAATTTTTAGAAAACTTAATTAATTTTTATAAACTTAGTTATTTTTATAAAATTTTATTTTTTGTAAAATATAGTTAACTTTTCTAAAAATTAGTTAATTTTTATAAATTAGGTTATTTTTTTATAAATTTAATTAATTTTTATAAAACTTATTTAACTTCAATAAGTTTATAAAACATTGGTAATTTTTATAAAATTTTGTTAATATTTGGAAAATTGTTTAATTACTATGAATCTTAGTTAACTTAGTTATATTTTTAATTTTTATGAATTTATTTAAGTTAAATAAAACTTGATTAATTTTTAGAAAATTATTTAATTTTGATAAAACTTGGTAAACTTAGTTAATTTTTAAAACTTAGTAAACTTAGTTAAATTTTATAAAAACAAGTTAATTTTTACAAATATTTAGTCGACTTGGTTAAATTTTTATAAAAACTTAATCATTTTTTATAAACTTAGCTATTTCTTTATCAAATTAGTTAACTTTTTGTTTAATTTTTATAAAACTTTCTTAACTAAGTTCTTTTTTGTAAAAATTAGTTAATTTTTGTGAAGTTAGTTAATTTTAATAAAAATTCAACTTAGTTGAATTTCTACAAAACTTAATTAAGAAAATAAACCCGGCTAATTTTAGAAACTTAGTTAAATATTTATGAAAATAAATTCTTTAGTGACTTAGTTAATTTAGTTAAACTTTTATAAAAGTAGTTAATTTTTATAAGCTTATTTTGATTTTTATAAAACTCGGTTAAATTGTACAAACCTAGTTAATTTAGTCAAATGTTTATAAAAGTTGGTTACCTTTTGTAAACATTTGTTAAATTTTATTAACTTAGTTATTTTTATAAACTTAGTAATATTAAAGCTTATTAATTTTATAAACTTAGTTATTTTTATTAACTTATTTAATTTTTATAAAATGCAGTTAACATTTATAAAAATTAGTTGATTTTTATAATTTAGGTTAATTTTTATAAATTTTGTTAATTTCTATAGAACTTAGTTAACTTTATTTTCACCAAACACAATGTCTTTACTCTAAACTATGACCATGTCTGATCTTAAATTAAGTTGAATATGCTTGTGTACTTTTAATTCTTATTCATCAACGTGAACATTTATTTGGGTATGTACCGTGTTAAGCATAATTTCAAGAATTGTTTCCTTTTATCCTTCTTGTTTTTTGTTCACTCTACCTCTTCTACAGCTAATAAATTTGAACATGTAATTCTATTTTGTTATTTCAAACTACGTTTGTCGACAGTGTATTATGTATCGAAATTTAATTGTATTGATTTTATCGCACAACTGCACATAACATTCAATAAATTAACTCCACTTATTGCCAATGACCTATATGCATAACGATTTTAACAATTTGTAACGACCCAGAATTTTGACCAAATTAAATTGAGAATATTTAATTAATTTTAAATATTTGAACGATGATTTAATTTGAATCCCCGATTTAAATTTGAATTTGGTGATTAAATTATAAAATTTAATCTAGTGAATGCTGAATAAAAATTTGTATCTTTGATTTTAAGCCAAAGAAAAATATTTCGGAAGCTTTTAAAATTCGTGTTGATTATACTGAAGATAATTAAAACTTCAGAATCGAATCTGAAGTCGATTTATCCAGTTTTTAATTTAATTGTTCAAATCGATATTTAAAAATAGTCATTTTTCAGACAGTCTCGGAATTCGACGAAACCAGTTCCATTGGGTCCGTAACTTTGAATAATTGTCGGATTTCAATTTTCGTATTTTTTTTGGAGTCAATACGTGATCGTACGGCGTGTAAACGCATAAAAAATCTTTATCGAATTTAAATTTGAATTTAAATTTAAAATGGTCAACATCACCACACGTTCTCTCCTTCATCCACGCCTAAATTCACGCTACCTTTTCTTTTCTTAATCTCGTCTGTTCCCTCTCCTCCATTCCTCAGTTAAACGAAGAAACAAAAAAAGAAAAAAAAAATGGCGAGCGCGATTCGAGGCCGAAGAGCAATGGCGACTCCGACTCGGCGACAAGGGGAGATGCGGCGGCTAGGGTTCGTCGTGACCTGGGAGGCAACGCGGAGGGTGTCAGGGCGAATTGGAGGCGCGCGTGAATAAGTGGGGCGGCGCGTGAGGCGGTCGAGCAGGCGCGACTCAGGCGAAGCTAGCGGCGGCACTGGGATTGAGGCGACGGCGTGGGGTTGCGGTCGCGATCGAAGCAGCGTCGGTAGGCCGAGGCTCGAGCCTGGGATAGCTCGTTTTGACAGTAAGGTTTTTTTCTTTTAAAATTTTTATAAATATATTACAACATATGTATATATTAGGGAAATTAACTCATTTTTGTTACTAAAGTAAATTTAGTTTTAGATTTTATCGTAGTTAAATAAATAAATTTTAAAGAGTTTAAACAAGTTTTTAGATATTTTTAATAAAAGTATTAACGGTTAGTTTGAAAGGAAAGAATAATCTATTTAAGTAAATTGGTTGAAATTTAATTTTAATTAGATAAAATTGTATAGAGTAATCTGTTTAAATCTAAAGGAAGGATTCGAAAGTTTATACGAATTTGATTTAAACAAGTTATTGAATAAAATAGACATACTTTTGGAAAAAAAAAATTATTAATTTATAATTAGTTGGATAAATTTAATTTTAGTTGAATCAATTTATAAAAAAGGAAATTTGTTTAAAACGAAACTATCAGGATTAAACAATTTAAAAACGAAATTTGATTAATTAATTGATTCGAATATTAATATATTGTATAAATTGTTATACAAGGTTAGAAACTGTGAAGAAAACAATCTGGAACGAAAATGGGATTGCAAATTTAAAATCAAAGGTGAGATTCTTCTCACTCAGATTTATAATTGATTGCAGTTATTGATTGTTTGATATGATTGCTATGTGGATTGTGCTATTAGATATTTTAGGATATATCTATATATATAGCAGTATATACATATTGGCATATGTATATATTGGATTGATTGATTTCCCGCCTCGTATAGCGGATGAGACCCTATTGCGCCGTTAGTAAGCGGATTTATAAAAACCTATATACCGCGATAATTCCGTACGGGAGCGGAATTGGTATTGTGCTAACATCTTTGGATGCAGGGAAACAGGTTGGAGGGATCCAACTGGATTCCTCAACTGTATTTATTTATTTACAGATATTGATGTATATTCTGTTATCATATCGATATATGATATTGACTGTTGTGATGGACTAATTGATGCTGTTGCATCATCGGATCCAGTTTTGAAATGTAAAAATAACGACTTTTATTTTAAAAAGGATTTTAAAGTGATTTTTGAAAATAGACGTTTTATGGAATTTTTGAATCGATTTATAAACGTGAAATTTTAAAGTTATAAAAGTTATAATTTTTAGTGAAATATAACCGAGGTGTCGTTTTTGAAATAAAAGTCGATTTATTTATAAAATGGTTTAAGTTGGGATTTTTGAATAACTATAAAAGATTTGTATAAAAAGATTCGTAAAATTGATATTTTGTAAATCGAAATATTGGACTTATAAAACGAATTTTTATAAGTGTTAAAAAGGAGTATAAAAAGGATTTCATAAGTGAATGAAATAAATAGATTTATAACGTGAAGTTATAAAGTGAATAGATGTTGTCGAATAAACAATTTATAAGTAATTTACTTATAAATTAGATTTTTGCACGTAATTGGGATATAAATAGAAATTGCCAAATGAAATGATTTCATAAGTTGAAGTTGTTATGAAGTATAAATGTGATTTATAAACGTTGTTTATAAATCTGAAATCACTTATTTTGATAAGTAAATTTAGAAGTCAATAAAAGGAAATTTTGTAAATCGAAGTTGTTAGAAAATATAAAGGTGAATTTATAAACGTTGTTTTACGAATTTGAAATCAATCAAATTTGATGAATGTAATATAGAAGTTATTAAGGAAATTTTATCCACGATTTTGGATAGTGGATAATTCTTGGAATAAAACGTGTAGAAAAGATTGAAATATAATTATTGAAGTATATTCACGATTTTGGACAGTGAATATATTATTAAATAAAATGGATATGTTTCGGGAAAGCGATATTTGAAATGAAGTGATTGTTTTAAAAGATGTTTTAAAACGTGTGAAATATCGAAATCATAGATTTCAACAGTTCTTGTTGAAATAGACGTTTTCGAGAAATTTAAGGAAATGGTGGACTATAACACTGTTGTTATAGTAAATGATTTCCGAAAGGAAATATTTTTATGTAGTATTGGGATTTATATATCTATTTTAATTCCGAATCCCTATACTAGTGATTTTGAGTCGTCGTAACGATGTTTTACGCAACATTCGTTTTGACTCAAATAGATGTAAAATTTATGATTTCCTTAAAGAATGAATATATACTTAATTTGATTTAAGTATATCGAATATTTTCAAATGTTGAAAATAAATGATTTGTGAATTACTTATTTTTAAATAAGTATGGAAATACTTTTCCAAAATGAAATGAAACGTTTTGAGATTTTATCTTCTTAAAGATAAATTGAAATTGAATATTGAAAACGGTTTGAAATCGAATATCAGTAGATATTTTGAAATATAAATTCAATATGGAATTTATAAAAGAAATGGGAATTTGTTTAAAAATAAATATTGATTTATTTTGAAGTGTGGAAATTTTATATCTAGTAAAAGATATTTTGGAAGATAAAATAATTTGGAAAATTATTTGGAATCTGATGATGTCGCGCATCTTTATTGATAGTTAAATAACCGACTATCAATAATTACCTTGAATGGTATTTGTTGTGAATTGGATGAATTTGAATGCCACACTTGTTTTTAAATAAACGCTCACTATTCGGGTTAACCGGGAAAGGACCATGGGGTCGTATAACCCATTCCGAATATGTGATACGTCGTTATGGATCGCATTTGCTATATTACAGCATGATAGGGGGTTCTCGCTTCGCGGTTTGGTGGCGAACGGGAGACTCTTACCCCTACATGTCCCTGAGAGGGATGGGTTGGTTAGGCAGAGGCCGTAACAGTCGAGAGGCTGGCCGTAAAAGTAAATGCGAGGTGCCAGTGTAAGCCACGGTGGGACTGGGATGGTTGCAAAGCCTACCGGTGGCCGCCGACGGTAGTCCTTTACATTTGGTATCAGAGCATATGGTTAAGCGACAACCCTGCTCTGTTGGGTGTTACTCATTAGAGATAGAGTCAGTAGTACTCTAGAATGAGTTTGAGTGTAATAATAGATATGAGTGCGTATTTGTTAGTGAATATAAAATTGTTTTATATTGTGATGATTGGTTTGTTGAGTGGTATATGGATTCTGGTCGGTATTGTCCGTACAACTCTATCGATAGGGATCTCTAAACACTTGAATAGAACAATTCGGCACAGTATTGTTTTAAATAGGGTAAATGAAATAATTTTGCCCAAAACTATTTTTATATAGAAAATAAAGGTTTTTCTATGAATTATCATAGTATATGGTTGCATGGATGATTGGGAATAATAATAGTAAATTATTATCATTGAAATTGAATAAGAAATTGAAATCGTAACTCCAAATTTAAGAAATGAATCCATATACAAGTAGAATTTGAGAATATAAATTATAAATGTGAATTGTAATTTAAAACAGGATTCCAGAGAAGGTTTTGGAAATGTTTTGAAAGAATTTGAGGATTTTGGAGATTTGGAAAGTTTAAACCATTTTTGATTTGAAAATGAATTTTAAAAGGTTTGAAAAATGTTTTGAAGAGATGAAAAGCTCTAAACTCTTTTCGGTCGCTGGAAAATGATTCCGATGATGATCGCGACATCACCGGTGTTCATTTTCGGGTTTCCAAAAGAGAAATTGCCGTCAAATTGTTTTAAATAGGAGTTGTTTGAAAATTTGGGATTTTGTTTGGAAATTCAAATGGAATTTGAATTGTTTTCAAATGGTTTTGAAAAAGTGGAAACGACTCTGGAATCCTATTTAAAAATACTTACGAAATATTAATAAGTTGATAACTTATAGAATATTGGGAATCTGATTGAAATGAAAGTTCAAAAATTGAAATAAAAGAATTTGTGAACAAATAAATAAATTTGCAATGGCAAATGCGAGAAAATAAAATCGAATGTTAAAATTCATTTCGAATTCGTAAGCAAATGAATTGAATTGAATAATGTAAATTGAAAGATGGATTAAAATTCATATGTTATTGGAAATCCAGTTTAATATAAGTGATTGTAAACCAAAATAGTGAATTGTAAATAAAATTTTGGGAATGAACGAAAGTGAATAAAAACTGGAATTAAAACTTAATGTTGAAAGCAAAATCTGAATTTGTAAGTGAATTAGAATTTGAAATGGATTAGTAATTGAAACTAAGCTAAAATAAGCAGTTGTAAATGAAAGCTAATCAATGAGAGTCAATATTCAGAAGTTGAATTGAATTCGAATTAGATTGAAATTGTAAATTGAATTCAAATGGAAATCGAAATGTAAAATTGAAATAATGGATATATATAACTTCAATAGCAAATTTAAAAGGATATAAGCAGTTATATTGAAAATTTTGTAATCGAATTTGCAAAATGATTTAAATGCTGTAACTAGATATAATGGCTAGTAGGATATACAGGTATAAAGGAATTGGAATTTTGATTTCACAGATAAATTTGAATTGCTCGAAAAAGGTACGTATTTTAATTTCTATATGAGTTTTTGATGATTTCTCTCTAGCCGCTTGGCTTTTTCTTTTTCTTTTTGAAATCTGAGAGTCCGTAGGGACGTTTTGTAGTCGTACCGTATTAGCCGCGCAAAGGAGACGCTGGCGAAATTTTTCGAAAATTTAGGGTGTTAGAAAATTTTTGAGAAAATTTTGAAGTTAAAATTTGAATTTAAACTCGAATTTGAATTTTGAAGTTAAACAATGATGTTTGAAAACTATAGAAGGTTTAGAAAGTTAGTTGAATGATAACGAATATTTAGTAGAAAGATTTGTTTTGAAGAATTGATAAAACTATTGAATGTGAAAAATAGTAGACGAGTTAAGGACCATTTTTCCTAACTTGTAATTTCGAGGACGAAATTCTTTTAAGGGGGGAAGTTTGTAACGACCCAGAATTTTGACCAAATTAAATTGAGAATATTTAATTAATTTTAAATATTTGAACGATGATTTAATTTGAATCCCCGATTTAAATTTGAATTTGGTGATTAAATTATAAAATTTAATCTAGTGAATGCTGAATAAAAATTTGTATCTTTGATTTTAAGCCAAAGAAAAATATTTCGGAAGCTTTTAAAATTCGTGTTGATTATACTGAAGATAATTAAAACTTCAGAATCGAATCTGAAGTCGATTTATCCAGTTTTTAATTTAATTGTTCAAATCGATATTTAAAAATAGTCATTTTTCAGACAGTCTCGGAATTCGACGAAACCAGTTCCATTGGGTCCGTAACTTTGAATAATTGTCGGATTTCAATTTTCGTATTTTTTTTGGAGTCAATACGTGATCGTACGGCGTGTAAACGCATAAAAAATCTTTATCGAATTTAAATTTGAATTTAAATTTAAAATGGTCAACATCACCACACGTTCTCTCCTTCATCCACGCCTAAATTCACGCTACCTTTTCTTTTCTTAATCTCGTCTGTTCCCTCTCCTCCATTCCTCAGTTAAACGAAGAAACAAAAAAAGAAAAAAAAAATGGCGAGCGCGATTCGAGGCCGAAGAGCAATGGCGACTCCGACTCGGCGACAAGGGGAGATGCGGCGGCTAGGGTTCGTCGTGACCTGGGAGGCAACGCGGAGGGTGTCAGGGCGAATTGGAGGCGCGCGTGAATAAGTGGGGCGGCGCGTGAGGCGGTCGAGCAGGCACGACTCAGGCGAAGCTAGCGGCGGCACTGGGATTGAGGCGACGGCGTGGGGTTGCGGTCGCGATCGAAGCAGCGTCGGTAGGCCGAGGCTCGAGCCTGGGATAGCTCGTTTTGACAGTAAGGTTTTTTTTCTTTTAAAATTTTTATAAATATATTACAACATATGTATATATTAGGGAAATTAACTCATTTTTGTTACTAAAGTAAATTTAGTTTTAGATTTTATCGTAGTTAAATAAATAAATTTTAAAGAGTTTAAACAAGTTTTTAGATATTTTTAATAAAAGTATTAACGGTTAGTTTGAAAGGAAAGAATAATCTATTTAAGTAAATTGGTTGAAATTTAATTTTAATTAGATAAAATTGTATAGAGTAATCTGTTTAAATCTAAAGGAAGGATTCGAAAGTTTATACGAATTTGATTTAAACAAGTTATTGAATAAAATAGACATACTTTTGGAAAAAAAAAATTTATTAATTTATAATTAGTTGGATAAATTTAATTTTAGTTGAATCAATTTATAAAAAAGGAAATTTGTTTAAAACGAAACTATCAGGATTAAACAATTTAAAAACGAAATTTGATTAATTAATTGATTCGAATATTAATATATTGTATAAATTGTTATACAAGGTTAGAAACTGTGAAGAAAACAATCTGGAACGAAAATGGGATTGCAAATTTAAAATCAAAGGTGAGATTCTTCTCACTCAGATTTATAATTGATTGCAGTTATTGATTGTTTGATATGATTGCTATGTGGATTGTGCTATTAGATATTTTAGGATATATCTATATATATAGCAGTATATACATATTGGCATATGTATATATTGGATTGATTGATTTCCCGCCTCGTATAGCGGATGAGACCCTATTGCGCCGTTAGTAAGCGGATTTATAAAAATCTATATACCGCGATAATTCCGTACGGGAGCGGAATTGGTATTGTGCTAACATCTTTGGATGCAGGGAAACAGGTTGGAGGGATCCAACTGGATTCCTCAACTGTATTTATTTATTTACAGATATTGATGTATATTCTGTTATCATATCGATATATGATATTGACTGTTGTGATGGACTAATTGATGCTGTTGCATCATCGGATCCAGTTTTGAAATGTAAAAATAACGACTTTTATTTTAAAAAGGATTTTAAAGTGATTTTTGAAAATAGACGTTTTATGGAATTTTTGAATCGATTTATAAACGTGAAATTTTAAAGTTATAAAAGTTATAATTTTTAGTGAAATATAACCGAGGTGTCGTTTTTGAAATAAAAGTCGATTTATTTATAAAATGGTTTAAGTTGGGATTTTTGAATAACTATAAAAGATTTGTATAAAAAGATTCGTAAAATTGATATTTTGTAAATCGAAATATTGGACTTATAAAACGAATTTTTATAAGTGTTAAAAAGGAGTATAAAAAGGATTTCATAAGTGAATGAAATAAATAGATTTATAACGTGAAGTTATAAAGTGAATAGATGTTGTCGAATAAACAATTTATAAGTAATTTACTTATAAATTAGATTTTTGCACGTAATTGGGATATAAATAGAAATTGCCAAATGAAATGATTTCATAAGTTGAAGTTGTTATGAAGTATAAATGTGATTTATAAACGTTGTTTATAAATCTGAAATCACTTATTTTGATAAGTAAATTTAGAAGTCAATAAAAGGAAATTTTGTAAATCGAAGTTGTTAGAAAATATAAAGGTGAATTTATAAACGTTGTTTTACGAATTTGAAATCAATCAAATTTGATGAATGTAATATAGAAGTTATTAAGGAAATTTTATCCACGATTTTGGATAGTGGATAATTCTTGGAATAAAACGTGTAGAAAAGATTGAAATATAATTATTGAAGTATATTCACGATTTTGGACAGTGAATATATTATTAAATAAAATGGATATGTTTCGGGAAAGCGATATTTGAAATGAAGTGATTGTTTTAAAAGATGTTTTAAAACGTGTGAAATATCGAAATCATAGATTTCAACAGTTCTTGTTGAAATAGACGTTTTCGAGAAATTTAAGGAAATGGTGGACTATAACACTGTTGTTATAGTAAATGATTTCCGAAAGGAAATATTTTTATGTAGTATTGGGATTTATATATCTATTTTAATTCCGAATCCCTATACTAGTGATTTTGAGTCGTCGTAACGATGTTTTACGCAACATTCGTTTTGACTCAAATAGATGTAAAATTTATGATTTCCTTAAAGAATGAATATATACTTAATTTGATTTAAGTATATCGAATATTTTCAAATGTTGAAAATAAATGATTTGTGAATTACTTATTTTTAAATAAGTATGGAAATACTTTTCCAAAATGAAATGAAACGTTTTGAGATTTTATCTTCTTAAAGATAAATTGAAATTGAATATTGAAAACGGTTTGAAATCGAATATCAGTAGATATTTTGAAATATAAATTCAATATGGAATTTATAAAAGAAATGGGAATTTGTTTAAAAATAAATATTGATTTATTTTGAAGTGTGGAAATTTTATATCTAGTAAAAGATATTTTGGAAGATAAAATAATTTGGAAAATTATTTGGAATCTGATGATGTCGCGCATCTTTATTGATAGTTAAATAACCGACTATCAATAATTACCTTGAATGGTATTTGTTGTGAATTGGATGAATTTGAATGCCACACTTGTTTTTAAATAAACGCTCACTATTCGGGTTAACCGGGAAAGGACCATGGGGTCGTATAACCCATTCCGAATATGTGATACGTCGTTATGAATCGCATTTGAAGACCGGTGTTGAAGACCGGATATTTTTGAAAACGGAAGGATTACCGTCGAGTTACTCTACATCGACTGATCTTCGATTTAGAGGTTTTATCACCCTTAGTGACGGGAAGTCCTGACGTGATTAGAAATTTATCCGGATATGCAAGGGCTTCGTGAGAAGTGCCTTCGGTTCTGTTCGATCCCGGAACAGACTTGTATGGATTGTGTGTCTGACGTTACAATTTGAAATATAAAGCTGATTTCTTTCAAATACATTTCTGTTGGTGGCGGAGAATTTATTCTCTTAGCTTAACACCCTGCTCTGAGACGTACGAGCTCAGAGGTTATGTAGTTGAAATTTATCAGCGATATATCCCAATTTGGTAACGTGGCATGCTGAGTGTTGCTGTGAAATGATCAGTGTTTGATCATTTGTGATATGATCATTTGTTTGATCTTATATCTTTGTGATCATAGGTTGATCATTTTGCTTGACCCGAAGCAGGGCTTTTTGAGAAAGCGTAGCTTTGTGGACGAGACTTCGTCGAGCCTCACACCCCGGAAATGGTCGAAACAGGAAGGATGCGGCAAGGTTCTAGGGAGTAGCGCCCCTTAGTGTATGTCATTCCTTCTGGATAAAGGTGGTATCATGGTATGGAGCCCAGATACTTAACCTCTGTGGTTACTGCATTATTATTTCTATGTGGTTTGTTGGAAATCGGGGATCCTCGGGAAGATCGGTGACGATCGGGGGATGGCATACGCGTGTCAGTAGTTACCTATTTTTGCAGAGGTAACCCGGCCTTGTGTTGGCAGAGATCTAACCGTAACGTTAGATTCTCGGGTCGTCTATTCCAGGGACGTACCCATCGTGGATAGGAAGTTCCTTTGCCTGACCATTTGTTGGAAATCCAAAGAAACAATACGTGACTTGTACGGTTTTAGTTGTAGAACCTATCATTCACTTATGGTGGCGCCCCACTATTTGGATGGTAGCTATAGTAGGCATAGTTCGAAATGTCTATGCTGGCTAAGATTAATATTATACTTTCGAAATGTTTTCTACACTATGCACTAATAATAATATCAAAAATGATTTGATTTTACGTAGTAAGCATCTTTGACTATCATAAGAAGAAATCTCCTCCAATTCTGCGTTTGCATTGTGTGTGTGGTGGGAGGTCTTATGGTAGTTTCATTTTCCAAAAGCATTGCGAATTGACATTAAAGGTTTCCTGTTGTTTATTTTAAAGAATAACCGTTTTACGATCTCACACCAGTCACCATGACTGACTCGGAGTTTATTGTTCCCTTCTAAACTCTGGGTGCCCACCAATTTCCACACGGGCAGCCTAGAGTTAGATTATCAGGATATTCTGGATATTCTGGAGCTTGGAGATATTCTGGATGGCGAGACGTAGTATTTGTATCTGATAGTATTTATTCCGCTGTGTATTCTGTATGAGGACAAGTTATATAACTGTCCATTGTTGTATATTGACTCTGATGATATGATGTGATGTAATGTAATAACAGATATAATTCTTTTGTTTTAAATGATATTCTTTTATCTATTATATATTGTTCCGCTGCGATGTGTAAGATTCTGATATTGTGTTCTGTTCTGCCGTTGTTCTGTTGTTCTTCTTTCTTTCTTCTCTTTTTCTTCTATCTTCTTCTTCTTCTACTTTTTCTTTTTCTTAAAACCATAACTTTTCGGGTTTCCGGCATTCGATGGCTCAGCAGTCGATAAAGTGAGTATCGATGTTGAATTTTCGAAAGTCGAAAATTCCCGGGCGTTACACAATATTTGCAGCAAAAAGAATTCACAAGCTATTATACCCTTAAACAACTACCTAATACTCAAATCGTTGCTTACTTACACAGTTTTGTAAATCTAACAACCTATATGTCAAATTATTGTAATGTGCAATCCAAAAGAAGTAAAAAAACTCACTTATGCATGTGTTGTGCTATCTCATGTGCAATAGTCACTTGAACAGCTGCACTCAAAACTTCCCCACTTGTTTCCACATCTACAACCTGAGCATTGTCAGGAGTCCTTCATCCATGTCTGAACCGTGTTGAAAAAATCTAAAACACTAAAGAGTGTCTAAACAAATATTTCACACAAATTATTAACACAAAAGATAGGGAAGTAACTTTGAATATTTTAGAGAAAGAGAAATAAAGAAAGAAAATGAAGTAATAGTAATAATCATAAGGGTATTAGAACAGTTCTTTTCATAATCCATCAAATAAAGAGGTATGTGTCTACCAATATGATAGAACCAGGGAAACTAGAATTCTGATATTAAATATAACACTACTTTAGCTTAAAAAACCATAAAAACATGCTGGAAAAGAAATGATAAACAAGCACCTTCACATGAGTTTGCACCATCACCCTTGATGCTTGGAAGACATTTGCACCCATTGGAGTTATCCTATTGAAAGAAGAAAAAAAGATAATTGTAAGATACTTGAAAGATAGCAAGTTACACTCAATTATCTTCATACTTGCACTGTTTGAGAAAATGTTAACTAAATCACAAGCCTCATTTGTGTGTGTGCGTGTGTCGCGAAGTACAACATAAAGATGGTTTGCCATGATTCAGAGGCTATTTGCCATTTAACATATTCCTCAAGATTTGAAGAGTAAAGAAGAAGAAAATAAATAAATAATCGAAATGTGGACAACAGAGGACTAGATACATTTACAAATCATGGATAAAAAGCAATAAAGCTAAAAAAGGAACACTAAATGATCTCTAAAGAAGAAAATATTACCAAATGGTTCTATTTGAAATGGGTGTTTCAAATGTTATCACTATACTAAGTAAACTAAATTACAACTTGGTTGCAAGCTTAAATGTAATATTAGAAAACAATATGCAATTAAAATGAAAAATCGAATGACATCAGTATATATTTGTCTTTTATAATTTAGTAAGCATCCGAGGTGAGCTATTTACACATCCCTTATTCATTTTAATATAGTACTCACATTTAGATGTGATTGGAAAATCAAGGTATTGGATTACCATTTATAGAAATGAAACTGCTAAAGGAAGATTGTAAATCCTGAGCAATGCAATTTATTTGGCCATTTAAGTGCTAACTGTGTACAGCCCGGGTCATCATCTCTAAAAACAATCACCACTAGATATTTGACCTATGAATAATTCACCTTAATTATCCCCATAGCCAGTTTATTCATGACAGTTTTGCTACTTCTTTATTTTTAATACACTTTTATCCTTCTACTAGTCACAAACACTAATAATTCACCCTATGTACCCTATAGCCGATTTATTCATGATAATTTTGCCACATTTTTATCCATAGTATGCTTTTAGCCTTCTTTCGGGTGCTGATTGACTTAGAAATAAAGGTCAGAAATGTTGGAAGAACTTCCAAGCAATATACTCAAATTTTATGCTTCGATGATTGTCCTACTACAACTCAATATTCAAATGTATTTTTAATAAATTAAAACACTAATTTACACACTTTCTTTACAATTAAATTCTACTTCCAAATTAATTAAATTGCACTTGTCCAATGCTGTTAATCGAGACTGTTAAATAATCAAAATTGATTCATATGTCCACAATTTTGCAATGAATAGGTTATTTATATAGCCATAGATCTATTAATATTACTTGATACTAGTTCTGTTTTACTTGATACCAGAATGTAAAGAATACTTTCCACTGGACGGAAGATAAAAGAATATAGATTGATATATGTTTACCTTTGGGGCAGCCATTGGGTATTCTTCGGGCAAAAAAGGTTCAAGCTTAAAAACACTGCTTGGGTGATTAAAAAACGAAAAGACCATGAATTATCATTTAAAATAATATACAAAATAGCATACTTACGAACAATATAAATTTAGGAGTAATTCTGTAACGACCCGCCATCCTACGACTAGGAAGACGCATCGTTTTGAAGAAAAGAAAGAGGTGAGAAAGTAGAAAAGAAGAGAAGAAAGAAAGAGCAATAACAGAATCTCAACAGCGGAATGAATAATTTATATTAATAACAAAGTATTACATCATATACAATGATTATCAGAGTTATACAGATTATTCATCACATACTAGACAGTTATAAACATCTGTCTAGTTATTACAACTCAATACAATACACAACTCTATTACAGAGATTAACACAGCGGAACTATTATCTATATCTACAACGCCGAAGCCTCCTGCTCCATTGCTCCTCCAGATAATTCGTCAAAGATAACCTGAATCCCTTGGCTACTCGTAAAAATTTGAGTACCCAAGAGTTTATAAAACAGAAATAAACAACTTGGGTCAGACATGGGTCTGGTGTGAGTAACAGGTTAAACTTGTTTAACTTCAAAAACCATTTCGAAAGAAAAGGTATCACGTAAGACTCCCCACAAATAAACATGGGTAAGTTTTTACCTTACGCTAACCAAAACATTTGATAGGAAATTCGATTATATTATTATAGGGCTAAGGTTTTCAAATAAGTATTCACATAGCCGAAATTGTTACATTCATTAAATTCCAGCATACATAGGTATACAATCAAGTCCGTTGTCACTTATTGGAAGTTGGGTTTCCATACAATGGCAGGGCTACCGGGGTACCGCCCGTCACAGTACGTGGCCTAGATCACCGTACCGAGGATCACTCCCAATCCCCTGCAACACAAGGCCGGAACATCCCTTACTGGATAATTCCCGCACAAGATATCCCAGCAGTTGTTGCAATCAACTGCCCACTCAATCGAATAATAAGAAGGGACCTCTAGACAGGGATAATCTTGTCCTACTTGGGTGCTACCCACTAACCTTGCTGCACCTCCCCTGTTTTAGCCATTCCCGGTTTGATGAGGCTTAAGGCTACGATTACCTTTAATCAGGACATCACTTAGAATGCTCATCGTCCACTTGACGATGTTCTGAAAGCATTCAATCCATACAAGTTCGTTCCGGGTTCGAACGAAACCGAAGGCATTATCTCGTTACACTCGTATTGGAATCACCCTCAGAGTTAACGACCATAACCCTTGCACTCTGAATCTTCATCTCGAATCTGAAAGTACTATCTCCGTCAACTCATTACGGAATCACCCTCAGAGTTATATTGACAAAGAATCGTTCTTACACCTCGAGTCTTCACTTGCTCCAATTTAATTTCACGACCTAACGTAAATTTGGATCGATGTGGTATTCGGGTCTCCAGACCTGGAAATCCGGTATACGGAAACCCGATCCCGGTCTCATCGAAATCCAAAACGTATCTTTTAAGGCCAAGTTGTTTTAAAGTTTAAACAATTCAATTATACTATCTATTTACACACAGATAGATAATTCACATATTCACAATAGATAATCAACATTATCATTAAAAGCAGATAATCCATATCATCAGCATTATGCAACCAAAGCATCCAAATCATACAGTATCAATTATCTCATCTCTGAGATCTCAAACCATTCAAGGTAAATCAATATCATTCAATATCCTTAAGCAATGATTTATTAATCACATATATAGTTAATTTAAAATGAATTAAATTAAATACTTCATCTCTAATTAATTTAAAGTAAATTAAATTAATTACTTTCATCATTAACAATCTTGCTTAAGTCACTATTAATTAATTATAAATTAATTAATCCACCCTTATCTAATTATTCATTTTAATTAATCATCCTTGATTAATTACATTTAATTACATTCAAGTAATTAGTACTTAAATTAATTATACAAATTAATTATTCTTAACCACTTATAGTAATTAACCTTTAATTACTTCTTTTATTAATTAACTATAATTAATTACATTACTCCTTAATTAATTACATTAATTAATCACTTCATTTATAATTATTACTTAATTAATCAATTCTTAATTACATCATAATTATATAAATTAATGATCCTTAATTACATTTTATCATTAATTACTTTATTTAAATTAATTACATTGAGTAATTAATCTTTAATTAAACCATAATTTATTAATCACTATTGATTAATCACATTCAGTAATTAACTAACCTTAATTACTTCTTAAAATAAATTAATTATTCCTTAATTAATTTCTTAATTAATCCCTTGATTAATTTCCATTAAGTAATTAACTACCCTTAATTACTTTATTAATTATATCAGTAATTATCCATTAATTACTTTCCAAAGTAATTATACCTTCTTAAATTACATTAAGTAATTATACAAATCATTAAATGATTATCTTAAATTAATTAAACTTAATTAATTAACTTAACTAATCAATTTAAACTCAATTAATTACAATAAGTAATTAATTTCTTAATTACTTCCATTAAGTAATTTTATTAAACAATTTCACAAATGATTATCTTTTAAATTAATTAATCTAATTAATTATCTAAATTAATCACATTAACTAATTATCCTTAGTTAATGATCTACATTAACTATTAACTATTTTAATTATCTTTCTAAAATAATTAAACATTAATTAACCATTATTAATTACAACTTAATTAATTTTAATTATTAATAAATTAATCTCTAATTACTTAATTAATTAAGTTCTTAACAATAACTTAATTAAACTTTAATTACCTTAATAATTTATTTTATCCTACATTACTAAATCTTAATTTACTTTAAGATAAACTTCATTCTTATTAATGATTAAATTATCATTAATATTACTTTTAAACAATTTACTTTTAAATTTACTTTTAACTTTCATTTTAACCTTAAGATTTAAAATGAATTCAAATTTAACTTTAACAAAGTTTTAAAACCATTTAAATCCTTTTAAACACATGTTAAAGAAATACTTACTTAATTAAAGAAATTTAAAACCAAATTCATTTTAAATTCAAATCAATTTAAAATACACTTTAACCTTCAAATTGTTTAAAACATTCAAATTTTAAAAACTTTATTTTATTTGAAACTGAGATTTAAACTTAACTCTAGATTTAAAACTAGATTTAAACTTATTTAAACTTACCTTCAATTTAAACTTAGCTTTTAAATTTTATTTTAAAAATTAAACTGAGTACCAGGTTTCTGTTGAAACCTGTTAGATTAACTAACCCGAGACACTCCCCTATATGCTTCGAGTCCACAACCCATTTTCCCCGAACAAATCAATAGGCTACTTCGAGTAAGCTCTAGCAACCCAAAACTCTGACATGTATACTGCCGTGCACATGTACAACCCAACGCGGCGACTCCGATCATCACTGCTGACGCCTACAAGTCGGCGACGATCTCCTCACTGGATTGCGACCACCCAAAGCCACGATCATGCTTGAATTCGAAATCGAGCAATTCGATCTTGCCTGGAACAAAAGCCTCGAACCACCCAAAGCCTGGAAAACTTCTCGTGCTCATCCCTCTGATCATCGGAGTTGCTGAAACTCCATCTACACCATCGCCAGCATCTCCCCTACGATTTCCCTTAATCTCGTTGAACTCGATTCACCATAGGAGTCGTGACGATCAAATATACCAAAGCTGCCCAAACTAGGGCTACAGGCTAAATTCCCCAATCACCATCTCCACGGTGAACTACACCACCATCTGAAATTTTTCTCGTCATTACTGACCATTCCTCCAGCTCCAGAAGGAAATTCAATCACTCCGATCATCTAGATCAACAGGAACAACCCAACATACATACTCCAGACATCTATGAACTGCTCTCTGATTCCCATACTAGGATTGGTGATTTTGTTTTTAAAAATCATAATTTTGTTTAGAGATTTGTTTCATAACCCTGAATCTACGAATTATTTAACTTAAATTTTTGACTTAGTTTAAGTATTCTGGTACTTATAATTCCAGAGTCAAGTTAATATTATTTTGACTTAAATTTAAACTCTAAACTAAAGTCTAAAATAAAACAAACCAATTTTGTTTTAATCTTACATTCTAATAAAGATTAGACCATGAGATAATGATTTTTGAATCAAACTTTGTCTAGTACTTGAAACAGAGATATGTATATAACCATATACAGTTATGCATGCAACAACCATCTGCCTATATTCATCCATATACAGGTATATTCATATTTATACAAATATTATTCATAACCTACCCAAGAATCAATTACTAACATCAATACATATGAACAGATTTAAGTTCAATAGAGTAGTTTACTCACAGGAAAACAACAGAGGAGTTACAGGCATACATCCATTATAAATTCACAAACATACTTCATAATATCATATCGATCACAGTAAGAACATGCAACCTAAATTTACTTTTAAGTTTTGAAAGTGAAGTTACTCACCTTATTTTTGAAGAAACAGAGCCTTCATTTTTCTGAAAATAGCTTTGAAAACCCTTGAATTCTTAAAACTGAAATGCTTTTGCTATTGAAACTTTAAACTTTGAACTTGAATGCTGCTCTGATTTAAATACTTGAGTCTTTTGTATTGTTAAGCTGATTTAAACTTGCTAGCTGAAATGATTTTGTCTTTTTAAAACAGAGAAGAAATTTCTTCCAGATTTTGAAATGCATTCAGATTGAAGAGAGGTTACAGGCTCTTGATTTCAGGTTGAAGAAAATGGTTTCCAGGTTTTGATTTGCATTTTTGTTTTGAGGAGTGTTTTGATTTCAGATTTAAGAAGAGCTTTGCAGACTAAAGATTGTTTCCAGATTTGGTTTTTAGAGAGATTATTTGAGTTCTTCTTGGTTTTGAATTGAAGAGGATAGAAAAGAAAATGGGTTACAGATCTGTTTTGAGATTATATTTCAGCTGAAGTTTCTTAGTTTTTTTGAAAAAGAAAAGGATGGAAAGAGAAAGCATTGTTTATATAAGTAGAAATTGTGATTTACCAAAATAAAAGAAAAAAAATAAAATTAAATTAAAGATGACATTTGTCATGTTGTTTAATCTATTGTTTAACACATGTTTTATTAAGCCTTAATATGGTGACATTTGTCTTATAAGTATTTAATACATATTTTTATTTATTTTTAAATGTGAATAAAAGCTTTTATATTAGTTTGCTATTTATAAATACTTACCTAAATGTATATATGCATTTCTCTTTTAAAGAAAATGTAAATAAACAAATTATATAAAATTAAAAGCTTATTCAAATATTTTTAAAAATGTTTATTCTTTTAATTTCTATTATAAATCCAATTTCATATTTTAAATCCAAATAAAAATCAAGTTATATATATGCATATATAACTACCATTTATATTTAAAATAACCATTCTATTTTATTAAAGTCTATTCATATTTATAAAAACAAAGTATTATAATTATTATTTGAAAATATCAAATTTGACTATTTTAAATAATTTATAAAAGAGATTATAAATTACTTCTATTTTTAAATCATATATCTCAAGTAATATTTAAAAAGAAATAAACAAACCTTTTTATTTAAATTTGAACTTAAGCTAAAAATCTATTTTAAACAATTAAACATTTATATTATGTATTTTAAAACTATATAGTTATTTATCAAAAAGCTTAATAGTTTTAAATTAAATCATGATTTCCAAATTACCCAACATATTAGAAATTTGAAAACATAATTTCATTTGTTAAATTCAGACCAACTCATTTATTTATAATATATACAATTATACATATATATTATAAATAGAAAATATTCTATTAAACTTTTAAAAGATAAATCACTAATTAAATATTTATTTAATTAGATTATTAAATTTATTCAATTTTATTAACAAAGATCATCAAATCAATTTAATTTCCAATGCAGATTATTAAATTGATACTGTCCAAATTCCCGGGATATCACATTCCTTCCCCCTTAAAATAATTTCGTCCCCGAAATTTAAACAAAGGTAATTTAATAATCTATTCAATATTTAACAAGCATATATTATCAGCCATATGCTAACAACCATAGCAAACAATCATCCAATCAAACAATTCTAATTATCCAGACAAAATTCTGGATAAAATTTCCTCGAGTTTCCCCAAGTATATATATACCGGGACACTCGCTCTACAAACAATCTAAACTACGAAGCTACAGGGTTCCTACTCATCTAGATCTACAGAACTAGACAGGATATCAGACTACAGACGAGTCTGACTCAACTACAAAACCTCCCGAACTGCTGGTTCCAAAACCAATGATAGATCAAATACGTACTCCCTCAGAGATACGTAAAACACAACGAATTCCAGTTGTCCAAACTGATTATTCAATCCGGAAGACCAAATACTTATTCAAATCAAAACAAGGAAGAGATCCACAACTTTACTCCTCAAACATCAGAAGACTGAACTTACTTTTCCTATTCAGAGATGCACTTCCAAATTGCTTCTGTTGTACAACTCTGATCTGAAGTAGATAAGAATGCTGATGAAGAACACAACACAGACTGGATAACCCATCCTAGAAATAAGGTTCAACAGATTTATAAAGAAAACTTAGATACTCCATCAAATCCTGAACTGCTTCACCAAACTCTATCTCTAGGAAACATCCTTCAACTAGGCTGAACCACCGGTACCACTCCTGGAATCCTGTCGATAAGAAAACTCATCTCCAGATGTGGACAACTTCTGACTTCCCTGAAGACATCCATAAAATCTTCAATACCCCAAGAGAATATTCAACTACCGCAAGTCACTTTTGCGATCAACCCAAACCAAACTCAAAGAAACTGCTCACTCTTTACCAATCAGAACAGCTTACGCTTATCTATCCAATTCATTGAAGAAATGGATTCCACTTTACTGCTTCTGAACTCCATTTCAGAAAAACTGCTCAACCAGAAAACTTCCTGCTAAAACACAAAACACTCCGAACTGCACTGCTGCCACAGATGCCAAGGACTTCCTAATCCAAAGCTCTTCGAGAAACTCGAACCTCAAACAGAGACGCTATGCTGAACTCATCCACAACACCGAAGCAGACTTACTCCTTAAACTCGTTCCAAAGAAAATATCTTCAGGAACATCCATAATCACTGTATCTCATCACACAGCTACTTCCTCCAGAAGTTACCAAGATACATCACTTGCTTCTGCTTAACTGGTAGATCCAAACTCTACTCATCCAACTGCACTTCAAAGATTGACTCCGAACCTTAACAGTTTCCTTCGGAGATCGATGAAATCCTTTACCACAGCAAAGCTTACTCGAGACGGTATTTGGGTCTACAGTCTCATCAGATACACTTCTAACTCCAAACATTCAAACTCCAATCAATGGTAGTCGTGTTACACACAACCTACCTCATCTACCCTTATAACTTAATTTGGAAAACCCGAACAGGTAACCCAAATAGGTAGAATTATATATATATATATAGTTATATAAAAATTACAAATACGCTCTCTCAAGATAGACACCATTCCAGAGCCTAGGTATTCACTCAACCTCGCTCTGATACCACTGTAACGACCCGCCATCCTACGACTAGGAAGACGCATCGTTTTGAAGAAAAGAAAGAGGTGAGAAAGTAGAAAAGAAGAGAAGAAAGAAAGAGCAATAACAGAATCTCAACAGCGGAATGAATAATTTATATTAATAACAAAGTATTACATCATATACAATGATTATCAGAGTTATACAGATTATTCATCACATACTAGACAGTTATAAACATCTGTCTAGTTATTACAACTCAATACAATACACAACTCTATTACAGAGATTAACACAGCGGAACTATTATCTATATCTACAACGCCGAAGCCTCCTGCTCCATTGCTCCTCCAGATAATTCGTCAAAGATAACCTGAATCCCTTGGCTACTCGTAAAAATTTGAGTACCCAAGAGTTTATAAAACAGAAATAAACAACTTGGGTCAGACATGGGTCTGGTGTGAGTAACAGGTTAAACTTGTTTAACTTCAAAAACCATTTCGAAAGAAAAGGTATCACGTAAGACTCCCCACAAATAAACATGGGTAAGTTTTTACCTTACGCTAACCAAAACATTTGATAGGAAATTCGATTATATTATTATAGGGCTAAGGTTTTCAAATAAGTATTCACATAGCCGAAATTGTTACATTCATTAAATTCCAGCATACATAGGTATACAATCAAGTCCGTTGTCACTTATTGGAAGTTGGGTTTCCATACAATGGCAGGGCTACCGGGGTACCGCCCGTCACAGTACGTGGCCTAGATCACCGTACCGAGGATCACTCCCAATCCCCTGCAACACAAGGCCGGAACATCCCTTACTGGATAATTCCCGCACAAGATATCCCAGCAGTTGTTGCAATCAACTGCCCACTCAATCGAATAATAAGAAGGGACCTCTAGACAGGGATAATCTTGTCCTACTTGGGTGCTACCCACTAACCTTGCTGCACCTCCCCTGTTTTAGCCATTCCCGGTTTGATGAGGCTTAAGGCTACGATTACCTTTAATCAGGACATCACTTAGAATGCTCATCGTCCACTTGACGATGTTCTGAAAGCATTCAATCCATACAAGTTCGTTTCGGGTTCGAACGAAACCGAAGGCATTATCTCGTTACACTCGTATTGGAATCACCCTCAGAGTTAACGACCATAACCCTTGCACTCTGAATCTTCATCTCGAATCTGAAAGTACTATCTCCGTCAACTCATTACGGAATCACCCTCAGAGTTATATTGACAAAGAATCGTTCTTACACCTCGAGTCTTCACTTGCTCCAATTTAATTTCACGACCTAACGTAAATTTGGATCGATGTGGTATTCGGGTCTCCAGACCTGGAAATCCGGTATACGGAAACCCGATCCCGGTCTCATCGAAATCCAAAACGTATCTTTTAAGGCCAAGTTGTTTTAAAGTTTAAACAATTCAATTATACTATCTATTTACACACAGATAGATAATTCACATATTCACAATAGATAATCAACATTATCATTAAAAGCAGATAATCCATATCATCAGCATTATGCAACCAAAGCATCCAAATCATACAGTATCAATTATCTCATCTCTGAGATCTCAAACCATTCAAGGTAAATCAATATCATTCAATATCCTTAAGCAATGATTTATTAATCACATATATAGTTAATTTAAAATGAATTAAATTAAATACTTCATCTCTAATTAATTTAAAGTAAATTAAATTAATTACTTTCATCATTAACAATCTTGCTTAAGTCACTATTAATTAATTATAAATTAATTAATCCACCCTTATCTAATTATTCATTTTAATTAATCATCCTTGATTAATTACATTTAATTACATTCAAGTAATTAGTACTTAAATTAATTATACAAATTAATTATTCTTAACCACTTATAGTAATTAACCTTTAATTACTTCTTTTATTAATTAACTATAATTAATTACATTACTCCTTAATTAATTACATTAATTAATCACTTCATTTATAATTATTACTTAATTAATCAATTCTTAATTACATCATAATTATATAAATTAATGATCCTTAATTACATTTTATCATTAATTACTTTATTTAAATTAATTACATTGAGTAATTAATCTTTAATTAAACCATAATTTATTAATCACTATTGATTAATCACATTCAGTAATTAACTAACCTTAATTACTTCTTAAAATAAATTAATTATTCCTTAATTAATTTCTTAATTAATCCCTTGATTAATTTCCATTAAGTAATTAACTACCCTTAATTACTTTATTAATTATATCAGTAATTATCCATTAATTACTTTCCAAAGTAATTATACCTTCTTAAATTACATTAAGTAATTATACAAATCATTAAATGATTATCTTAAATTAATTAAACTTAATTAATTAACTTAACTAATCAATTTAAACTCAATTAATTACAATAAGTAATTAATTTCTTAATTACTTCCATTAAGTAATTTTATTAAACAATTTCACAAATGATTATCTTTTAAATTAATTAATCTAATTAATTATCTAAATTAATCACATTAACTAATTATCCTTAGTTAATGATCTACATTAACTATTAACTATTTTAATTATCTTTCTAAAATAATTAAACATTAATTAACCATTATTAATTACAACTTAATTAATTTTAATTATTAATAAATTAATCTCTAATTACTTAATTAATTAAGTTCTTAACAATAACTTAATTAAACTTTAATTACCTTAATAATTTATTTTATCCTACATTACTAAATCTTAATTTACTTTAAGATAAACTTCATTCTTATTAATGATTAAATTATCATTAATATTACTTTTAAACAATTTACTTTTAAATTTACTTTTAACTTTCATTTTAACCTTAAGATTTAAAATGAATTCAAATTTAACTTTAACAAAGTTTTAAAACCATTTAAATCCTTTTAAACACATGTTAAAGAAATACTTACTTAATTAAAGAAATTTAAAACCAAATTCATTTTAAATTCAAATCAATTTAAAATACACTTTAACCTTCAAATTGTTTAAAACATTCAAATTTTAAAAACTTTATTTTATTTGAAACTGAGATTTAAACTTAACTCTAGATTTAAAACTAGATTTAAACTTATTTAAACTTACCTTCAATTTAAACTTAGCTTTTAAATTTTATTTTAAAAATTAAACTGAGTACCAGGTTTCTGTTGAAACCTGTTAGATTAACTAACCCGAGACACTCCCCTATATGCTTCGAGTCCACAACCCATTTTCCCCGAACAAATCAATAGGCTACTTCGAGTAAGCTCTAGCAACCCAAAACTCTGACATGTATACTGCCGTGCACATGTACAACCCAACGCGGCGACTCCGATCATCACTGCTGACGCCTACAAGTCGGCGACGATCTCCTCACTGGATTGCGACCACCCAAAGCCACGATCATGCTTGAATTCGAAATCGAGCAATTCGATCTTGCCTGGAACAAAAGCCTCGAACCACCCAAAGCCTGGAAAACTTCTCGTGCTCATCCCTCTGATCATCGGAGTTGCTGAAACTCCATCTACACCATCGCCAGCATCTCCCCTACGATTTCCCTTAATCTCGTTGAACTCGATTCACCATAGGAGTCGTGACGATCAAATATACCAAAGCTGCCCAAACTAGGGCTACAGGCTAAATTCCCCAATCACCATCTCCACGGTGAACTACACCACCATCTGAAATTTTTCTCGTCATTACTGACCATTCCTCCAGCTCCAGAAGGAAATTCAATCACTCCGATCATCTAGATCAACAGGAACAACCCAACATACATACTCCAGACATCTATGAACTGCTCTCTGATTCCCATACTAGGATTGGTGATTTTGTTTTTAAAAATCATAATTTTGTTTAGAGATTTGTTTCATAACCCTGAATCTACGAATTATTTAACTTAAATTTTTGACTTAGTTTAAGTATTCTGGTACTTATAATTCCAGAGTCAAGTTAATATTATTTTGACTTAAATTTAAACTCTAAACTAAAGTCTAAAATAAAACAAACCAATTTTGTTTTAATCTTACATTCTAATAAAGATTAGACCATGAGATAATGATTTTTGAATCAAACTTTGTCTAGTACTTGAAACAGAGATATGTATATAACCATATACAGTTATGCATGCAACAACCATCTGCCTATATTCATCCATATACAGGTATATTCATATTTATACAAATATTATTCATAACCTACCCAAGAATCAATTACTAACATCAATACATATGAACAGATTTAAGTTCAATAGAGTAGTTTACTCACAGGAAAACAACAGAGGAGTTACAGGCATACATCCATTATAAATTCACAAACATACTTCATAATATCATATCGATCACAGTAAGAACATGCAACCTAAATTTACTTTTAAGTTTTGAAAGTGAAGTTACTCACCTTATTTTTGAAGAAACAGAGCCTTCATTTTTCTGAAAATAGCTTTGAAAACCCTTGAATTCTTAAAACTGAAATGCTTTTGCTATTGAAACTTTAAACTTTGAACTTGAATGCTGCTCTGATTTAAATACTTGAGTCTTTTGTATTGTTAAGCTGATTTAAACTTGCTAGCTGAAATGATTTTGTCTTTTTAAAACAGAGAAGAAATTTCTTCCAGATTTTGAAATGCATTCAGATTGAAGAGAGGTTACAGGCTCTTGATTTCAGGTTGAAGAAAATGGTTTCCAGGTTTTGATTTGCATTTTTGTTTTGAGGAGTGTTTTGATTTCAGATTTAAGAAGAGCTTTGCAGACTAAAGATTGTTTCCAGATTTGGTTTTTAGAGAGATTATTTGAGTTCTTCTTGGTTTTGAATTGAAGAGGATAGAAAAGAAAATGGGTTACAGATCTGTTTTGAGATTATATTTCAGCTGAAGTTTCTTAGTTTTTTGAAAAAGAAAAGGATGGAAAGAGAAAGCATTGTTTATATAAGTAGAAATTGTGATTTACCAAAATAAAAGAAAAAAAATAAAATTAAATTAAAGATGACATTTGTCATGTTGTTTAATCTATTGTTTAACACATGTTTTATTAAGCCTTAATATGGTGACATTTGTCTTATAAGTATTTAATACATATTTTTATTTATTTTTAAATGTGAATAAAAGCTTTTATATTAGTTTGCTATTTATAAATACTTACCTAAATGTATATATGCATTTCTCTTTTAAAGAAAATGTAAATAAACAAATTATATAAAATTAAAAGCTTATTCAAATATTTTTAAAAATGTTTATTCTTTTAATTTCTATTATAAATCCAATTTCATATTTTAAATCCAAATAAAAATCAAGTTATATATATGCATATATAACTACCATTTATATTTAAAATAACCATTCTATTTTATTAAAGTCTATTCATATTTATAAAAACAAAGTATTATAATTATTATTTGAAAATATCAAATTTGACTATTTTAAATAATTTATAAAAGAGATTATAAATTACTTCTATTTTTAAATCATATATCTCAAGTAATATTTAAAAAGAAATAAACAAACCTTTTTATTTAAATTTGAACTTAAGCTAAAAATCTATTTTAAACAATTAAACATTTATATTATGTATTTTAAAACTATATAGTTATTTATCAAAAAGCTTAATAGTTTTAAATTAAATCATGATTTCCAAATTACCCAACATATTAGAAATTTGAAAACATAATTTCATTTGTTAAATTCAGACCAACTCATTTATTTATAATATATACAATTATACATATATATTATAAATAGAAAATATTCTATTAAACTTTTAAAAGATAAATCACTAATTAAATATTTATTTAATTAGATTATTAAATTTATTCAATTTTATTAACAAAGATCATCAAATCAATTTAATTTCCAATGCAGATTATTAAATTGATACTGTCCAAATTCCCGGGATATCACAAATTCACAGTGTCCTGTCTTATACTAAATATCTTACAACTTTATCCTCTATGCATACTTAATGCATTTTATGATTTGTGAGTTAAGCTTTAAAAATGCAACTGCTTAAACAAGAGTTGGAAGAAATACTTACAGCCAGCTGTATCTTTGGCTCTTGCTGCAGCATAGAAAGAACCAAACCCTGTGAAGCCATAAAAAAATTTAATTAAATATTCACCACTAGGATAAGGAACAAAAACATGCCCAGTAAGTTATGTGTTCAAGGTCTTAAAAAAATATAGAACAGATGATAAAACAGTATACATAACATAATAATTGTATTCAACAGTATATAACACAATATTTATATTCTAGAACTTCACAGTTGTATATAGGCACCAAAATTTTTACTTGATTCCCATTTATTACATGTACAACCGTAGAATTTATCTTGAACTTTCATGTTGTTCATCTGGAAAAAATTTAATGCAAAGAGCGTCGACCATTTTAGGTCATACATTGTAAAATATTATCAATGTGTGCCATATATAGATTCCATGATCGGAATAATCAAAACCCTATATAAAAAAATGTGGAACAATACAAAGACAACTTGGGAATTTTTTTTCTTTGAGGACATTTTATTTTGAGTCGTATACATATGAGTAAAGGACTCAGAGAAGGTGTAAGTTTTAAACTATTTGCAGCTGCAACATAAAATAATTGCCTCAGACATTTCTCTGCAGAGTCGGCAAGCATGATTTTGTCTTCGGGTTGGTTAGCACCACAAATGTCTCCAAGAGCATGTAAAGCAGCCTGAAAGTATCAGGTTAGTTTAATCAACTTCAACTAATAAGAGTGTGGATAATACCTTATCCACAATAAGATCGGGTACAATATTTATGCAATCCTATAATTTGATGTGTTTCTCTGACAACAAACCACTAACAAACACGTCTAATGTAATAATTGAAATACTTTGCATGGTGAAGTCTTTCGAACCTTCCTGTTTGCCTTCAATAAAATTAAGAATTTTAAGTTTAATAATGGATACATTTGTCTTTTAAAAAAACAAAATGAACGGGTTTCCCCTCACTAACATTTTAAAAAATATATCTTTGCAAATCCTTTTCATAAAGACTATACCAAGAAAGATTCAACTAAAATAAAGCTTTGGACGAACAATTTCGTAACTTTACTACAACCGAAAAATGATAATATGATATTGAATGGATAAAGAAGGTTAGAAAAATTGAAACATTTTTTAATAACAGCAGTACTGCAATAAACGAAACTAAGAAATGGACCTGTATGTTCTAAATAATTTATAAAACAAAGAATGATGAGGAAACCGATTTATTTAGGTCTGTTAACATACCCATTCCGATTTGACCTAAAGCTTCAAATGCACTTTCATATTCATCACTATCTTGATCTTTTAGCAGCTTTAGTCTTTCACTGATGGCCAAAAGGATAGAGGTAACTCCTGGAAAAAAAATTAAAAAAAGAAGAAAAATTAAATAAAAAAGAAAAAAGAAATAAATTGCTCTACATCTTAGAATAGCATCTAATGAAGAATCCCTGATGTAATGTAGAGAGGTTACCGGATTATAAATCAAGAAATCAAAAACTGTACAAGTGCTTGACTGAAGATGTTAGAAAAAGTATCCATACAAGCTTAACTTGACAGTACCTGATTGTATTAGTCAAAAGCTGAAGCAATGTAGTCTTTAACAAGTATTGTGAGCTATGAGGGGATTCCACCAACTGTACAGTGAACATCAGTATTAACAGGAGTCATTTTGAGGCAGTTATGATACGTATGCCATGTCCATCGACTCAAACTACTTATTTATCTATCTATCCATGCATGGAAAATATATCCATTCACTATATGAATTCCAGAAATGAAACATATACTTCTCATATCATAAGACTCACCTATAAAAAACCAGAATATCATATCTACTCTAAATAAGCATCGACATAATATAAATGCAAAAATGTAATGTACCACTTATGAAAACACGATAAATGTATCCGACACAGACACCTGAACACTGTGGTTGTTGATATTTCCTTTAAAAAACATGTAACGACATATTTTACTTTTTGAAAACTTAACGTTAACACTGTTAAATAGACAAGAACACATAAAAAGTAAAGAGTAAAAGATTTCTTTTTTGACAGATACATTTCCAAAAACATTGCTAAATTTAAAAGAAAAAAACTTTTCAAAAACTAAACCAGATAGTTACATATTTATTGAAATGGATAAAAGGATCCAACCTTTTTAGAAATTTATATAATTTCAAAACAACATTAAAAATATGTTATCTTTTTTCAAAATAATGTAAAGTTCTTTGTTTTTCTTTATTTTTTTTTCAACTATTGTAAAGTTCTTTATACTATTTATAGGAATATGCTTTCTATATCAGAAGAAATTCTCATCTCAGTTCCAACTTCAGATATTTCTAAAATCATTGTTTTCCAATCCTTGTTTATGTTTAGTATTTTGCTTTGGACTTTATGTTCCAACTTAACCAACTCTACCACATGGACCAAGTTAATGTTTGCTTTTTTCCTTGAAACATTTGTGTTAGAAAAAGATTACTATTAGAATTGTGTTTGTTGTCAAACTTTATTATCGACTCAAAGCATTACTGGAATAGTAAATACACCTGGGTTATTTCTCCACTAGGACCAGCAATCTACAAGGTCGAACTTTCTTTTGCATCTGTCTCTTTCAATGATTTCAAAGATCCACCTATTTGTCATAGTTGAGGACTTGGTGCTCTATTTAACATTAATTGCTCCCTTCATGATTCTTCTTTGAGGGTCGATTCTTTAGCTCATCCTCACACCTCTATCTCTCCATCCTTCTTTCAACAAGACATGAAATGTTGGGGAGGAGCACAAGCACGTTCCATATCAACCAAAGCAATAACCATCTTTTTAGCTTCATTTTCAAAAGCTTCCAGTGTAGCAGATGCAATGGCAACCACCTTGCTCTTGAAAGACAGATATCTACCTACACCGTGTGTAGCAATTGCAACCGCAGTAACTACATCAATCAATACACGGTGTACCTCATCCACACAAAGTCGTGAAGATTCTTTTGCAAGATCCAACACTCCTTTTATTAAAGATCTCAGACCTTTCTCCGGAGATATTAAATATGGCTGGTAACCATCAGCTTCAAGAACAATCCTTTTCACATTGTTAATATCAAAATGCCTGTCCAGTGGAAGCTGTTTGATTCTGTTCGGAAAATTTCCCTTAAAACTTGCAACGACTTTTCATCCTCCACCTTCACCGGTAGCAATATGTTAAAGGAACATGTCTTCAAATTCTCGGCAAAGCTCCAAATCAATTACTCTGGTTTCTTCTGCACTCTGTACCTATTGTTTGCCAAGTCTTGCTAACTCACTTCCTACCACCCGAGACTTACTTTGCAGTCCAGACAGTAGATTAGGTAGCCTGATTTTTATTCTTCTACGAATCTGCTTAGCAAGAGAGTCTACCAATGCTATTCTACTAAGCTTACTTTGTAGAGCCCTAGTTTATATAGATTTAAGACTTTCAGTTTCAGCTTTCCAAGCAGTTTCCAGTGAATTTCCACCAACTGATCCTACTTGTGCTGAAGCTATAGAAACAAATTGCCCATAAGATCAACCCATGGAATATCAAACGTATTAGGTGGTCCTTGATTTAAAAAAAGAGCCCGAACAGCGGAAAGTATCTTCTAGTCTCCAACCGCCTTGTTTATTTTACTTATTACGCCAATTGTCCTAGAGTATTCAAAAAAAATATTATAATTATTTACTTGATACTCTTTAACTACATATTCTTAATACACATAAAGCACCAAGCGTTAGTGACAAAATAGTAAAAGAGAACATGCATTTAACATAGGCATCGGTTCATATTATTAACACACATGATAAATAGATTCGTCAGTTTATTAGTGACCTGTAGAACTAACCATTCAACTCAAAAACAATCCATGGCATATATAATCTCACTTTCCATATCAATTATCTATTATCCTCCACTTCTATTATCAAACCATTTCAAACCGTTTCATCTTATATTGACATTATTAAAAGTGATATAAAATGTACGAATTCGGTTAAAATGTTACATGTTATAATAAAAAGCTTTGGATATGGCAAAGGAACTTAGTAATAGCAAGCTTCAGGTGATCCTGCAACTGGCAATGCAAAGTGTTCAGTGGACCTACAACATTTTTGGCGGCTCTATCCAAAACAAATACATCAAAAAAACTTCATAGTGATCAACATCAAATAGTCTTTTACTTGAACTAGTGTTTATAGGTTGAACCATCCAACTAACTCTACTCAAAAGCATAGTAAAGAGCTCCACTGGAAAAAATTCCCTCTTCGTTAAATTTGATACATGAATTGGGTTGATTTATTTAACTATTAAATAAATATTTAAGAATATTTTGAAAATTTAATAATAATATCAATGAACCAATACAAACGGTATAAATGAATGTCGAAAATAATATAAGATTGAATTTAATGTGAACAAAACAAATTTTGAATGGTTTCAGGAATTATATCAAATTATTTTTGTATTATATTCCAAGCTACAAATTTGTAAAAAAATATAAATAAGTGTGAGCATGCTAAATAATGCAAAATCAGTTTTTTTTTGTAACTCAGTTTACAGTTAAAACAAAATTTGAAATGTTGCAGTAGAGGAAAATTGAATAATTTTTATTTGTATTCAGAGTCTCATGTATATCAGTTAAACATTTATAGAAGGATGACTTTTGTATCCAAAGTGGTAGGCATTCCTATATCTTTGTACCCATCACGATAATTAATTATAATGTGAATTTTGATCATATAAGCAGCATCTTATATTTAGCATTGAAAACAAAGTGAAACTTTAATTTTATTAAAATAAGCAATAACAATTAATAACTCATGCAATAAAGAGAAAATTTTACCATTTTCCATTGATGTTTGATCAAAATGGTTAATGTTTGGAATACAGCCTTCCTATGGAAATACATATAGTTTTTTTACGAATAAAATTTTAACAGAAATACAGTTGTTTGTTATAAGAAGATTTTAGAAATCATCTAAATTTTTATGCAAGAAAATTAGTTGGATGAAAGAAAACAAATCAACTACAAATCATAAATATATTGCATTTTTTTTTTTGAACTGGTACTTTATGTACAACAAATCATGGGGACAACATATCCCATGTCAAATAAGTTCGAAAGCAAGTTTCGAACTTGTGACATCCTGCACCAAAGCCGAATCAATTAACCACTTGGACAAAGGTGCCTGTCATATATATATATTGCATATTAAGAGAAAGAACTAAGAAAAAACAAACTACATGCTATTATACCTACAAAAACATTAAAATTTACTCGCAAATGATGGTTAACAAAAAAGTGACATTAGTCAACAGATATGTGAGGGGTACTTAATGGAGTTGATCATATAAAATTATATATGTACTTCATTTACACTGAATGTAACCGATATTGAGTAAATAATATTAATATGCCAACCTGTAAAATCTCATGGTGCAATCTTTGTTTCATGCTAGTTTATAGTTTATGCACTGTACAATAAATAATTGTAAATATCCGTACTTAAACCAAATATCCAAAAATAATTGAATTTTAAAACAATTTCTTTGAAACACCAATATCATTTCATTAATGTAACTGCAACATTTATTCAAATTCATATATTCAGCTGAAATTTTCATAACAACGTTTATTCAATAATTTAATTGAAAAAACCATGCAAAATCAAACCGATAAAATCATTAAATGAACTAATAAAATCGAATAGGTTAAATTAATAGATCAAAATGATAAAATAATGCAAAACCGGCCAATTGAACATATTGAATTAGGCAAAACAAGAATGAGAAAATAGTTTACCTCAGCCAGGGTTTTCTTCGATGGAAAAAGGAGATATTAGGGTTTCTTGATCAAGCCCAATTGATGATTTGGAGGCTGGATCAGAGAAGATTTGTTGTTGTTAGGGTTTCCAGGGCGAAGGGGGAAAAGTGGTTTTGGGAGTGAAACGTAGGAAAGGGAAACGAGAGGAAAGAAAATTTTCTACCGTGTTTTGTTTTCTGTTTTGTTGTCGGGGAGAGGGTTCCCTCGTGTAAACGCTATTTTATTAAACCTTAGCCGTCAAAGACAGCACGAAACATTAGCGCGCTGTACCATATTGCCATTGAATGTGTGTTTTCTTGTAGTGCTCCCTCTATCTCCTTGCAGGTTGATTGTAAGCTTTCGTCCCTTTCTTTTATCATATTGAGTGGAGGCATTTTTGTCTTTCCGCACATTCTCAGCTTTTCGGGCTACTTCAACCCCGATGTGCCAACTGCGAATGCTTTCATGCTCTTACATGGGTTATTACTGTTCTTGTCCTAGAATGTTGTGTCTTTTCTTATGCCTAAAGGCATTACAATCAACAACGCTTCTTTACTGGGAACCTAAATCTGCATTGCTTTAGCCTTGAACTGTTGATGAAACCGCACAAGCTCTCCTTCTATTTTTGCTTGACGCATTACAATGTATTTGGATACGGGGATACTTCTCTTCTAACATTGAATTAACTATGGAATTATGATGACAACTAGATCTATGAATAGATCTCCATGTATCCATACCTCCTAAACTATCTCGATGCTACTCCAATCAATGGACTGGGAATAACTTGCATTGAGCTAACATTCCTACCTTTGAAATATCCATATAATATCCAAAGGAGTCACCGTATTTGTCAATAGTGGATGCCCAGAAATTGTCAGGGACTCAATAAAGTCTTTAGGGGATGAAGAGAAAACTCATCTCTTCCTTCCCCTTCTCACTTGTTTGTGGACATAACTAGCCAACTGCTCAACTCAAGCCTTCAGTGCCATTATTTCCTTGTCTTTAGCTTTATTTCATACCAGCCATCCTTCAAAACAGATCGGCCTCATCATCCCTTAGCGTAGTGTGTTTATAGCGCATTTCAAGCGATAACGGTCTAATGTTTGCCTTTTTGGATTTTATATTGGGATTGGGCCCAGTCTTGTTTTTAAGTCTTGCCTCGCGTTTTTAGGGCCAGTCGTGTTGTTCTCATTACCGAGCTTGCCGTTTTTACCAGTCAGTTGCATAGTTTGCTTGTTTGGTAATTTATGTCAGTAGCTAGCATAGCTATTGTAAGAGCGAGATTTGCTTTAAGGTGGGTGTTGAGTTACGAGTTTCTCCAATCCTGCCATTCTTTCATTGATTTAGACCGTGAATAGATTATGGGCCTCTAAAATAGGGGTACGAGGAGTTTAGCGATGGGCCCATAAGTTGTTTTGAGGAATTTGGGCTGTTTTTGGGCCTTGTCCTTTTGGTTTAATGTTCCGCCTCGATTGGAGGAGGTGTAAGAGAATTGCTAATATTGTGAGGGGTTGTTGAATGCATATTTATGGAGATGTGGTACTTTGATTACTGGCAACAATTGAAAAACAAATTTGTTGAGGGCTCGCCCTCCTTTTAGCTTCAAAATATTAGTGAGAAATTTCATTCTCACAACACCAACAAGAAGTAGTTGTATATTTGTATGCTTACATAACTAGGAATTAGCAGGTTAATGTTTGTTAAAATGCCATAGGAGAGTAAATATGTTGCTCTATGATAACATACATATGAGGTTGCATATTAATTGATTGTTAATATGCCTAAGAGGATTATGATTAAGTTTAACATAGTAAAACATATAAAATGGTTGAAAAGTAAAGAGCACGAGAAATTCAAACTGTTCAGATGTCAAAGAATCCTATGTCCATGGGTCAAATTTATCAATATTGTATATTCTTTCTTTGTAAAGCACAGAAATCCATGAAGCTATTGTTTATGGTTTTTTTAGGAATAATTCTCTGTGTACAAAAAGTTGGATTCTTTTCCTCTGCTATAATAATTTCCTTTTATAAATGAAATGACATTATATGGATTCTTGACATCATTTCTTGTATTTGACTTCCATCGTTCGATACTGCCACACGTCCTTAATTTGTGGGGCTTTGATTGCATGGTGTGGATTGATAACTTAGATGTAGGTGTGATGACTTAATTTTAGCGGGATAATTTTGGCTTTTGCGGGATAATTTGGTTTTGGCGGGATGATTTGCAATGAAATGTTGAAATGTGAGCAATGTCGTTAGATGCTTGCCACACGTCTAAGGTTTGCGTTGTTCGTTGAAGTGTCCTGATTTGCATTGGTAATTGAAGATGATGCACTGCACTAGGCTGTAACGATAGAGCAGCTCTGTCGATGTTTTGGATGTGCATTGTTCCTTAAGAATATTTTTACAACATACTCATATAGGATTTAGGCTACGTAGCTCATAAACGTACAACGTTGGTTGGTAGCTTTAGCCTTCAAGCATGGGATATCATGGTATTGAGTTCATGGTGTATTGGATGTTGTATATGGAGCATGTGCAACTCCTGTTTGATGTACCTTCAAACTCGATTCATTCTGCGTTGATCTCCATGCTGAAGACTCCGTGCATCTATAATCTATGGTAATCATATGGCGGAGCTATGATGCACCTTCGCTTTTCCTTCTTCACGATAATTATTTTTAAGTGAAAAATAGGTGTAACAAAGTTGAATTCACGCGTCACACAATGAAAATATTGGAGCATAAAATTATCGTGTGTGTCTACTAGGATTATGTACTGCACAATACTTTTGCCTATGTTTATATTATTCCTTCACAGTTGCTTTCCTAGGTTTATACAACTACTTCGTAGTTGTTCCCTTAGGAATCTTGAATTGCGACGAGATTACAAAATTGAAATAATATAAGAGAAATGAATTTACCCCTCGACGATCAAAGGAAGAGAAGATGTTGATCTAGGTGCATGGCACGATTGTGATTGAGATTGAGAATGCAACGACGCCATTGTTATGATTTTTCAACTGTTTTATTATTATTACTTTTTTTTAGCAGTGCTAAATGCACCATGCTTGAGACTCCATTTTATTCAGAATTTTTCAATCGGCAATATACTGTCGATTGATTATGAAGCGACACCGATCTCATACTGTCGAATGACTGTAAAGCCGCATCTAGCTCATAATGCCAAATGAATAAAATGAGTAAAATGAAGTTTCCGGCGTGGTGCATTTAGCACTGTTTTTTTTTGTTTGCTGGTAAAGGGAACGAAAGAAAATTAACAGTAATATAAGTTGGTGGATGAATAGTTTTGTAAGTTGTATAACATGGCTAAACTAGAAAACAAAAACCGTTTACTGTCTTGAGAAAATAACCCGCCTTCATTTTATTTATGCTTTTTCATTTGTTAAATTAGAATTTAGAAACATATACAAAATTGGAATTCTGTAGGCATCTAATTGCAATTAGATATCCACTTTGGTTGAGGTCTTTCCTTCCTGTCTCCAATACAATCTCCACTAGGGCTTTACAAGAGCTTTAAAGCTCAAAACCCAAATTGGCGCCTCGCACTTCGTAAAACTACTAATGTTGAAACTACTTAAACCTCAACCAGTTTTATCAAAATCTCTCCCAAATTCTCATTTCCAACCATCACCTTTTCGATTTCTACAGTCTTTTAAAGAGTTCAGTAACAAAAAAGAAAGATTTTTGAAAAACGCGCGGTTTTGCTCTGACAGTGGAGATGGGTCGAAGATATCTGAGGAAGTGAAGGCGGTTGAAGAGGGTGATAATGGTCTAAAAGAGGGAGGAGAAAGCGGAAATGATTCGAAGTCCAATTCAGCGATTGTCCCCACCAATACGAGGCTGGAAGATCAAATGACGGTTAGAGATTGTTAAATTTGGAACTTAGTAGGGTTTGATTTTATTGTCCAGAGTTGTAATATTGTCTTAACACCTATGGATTTCCTCTTCCAAATATCCACTACCTAGTCAAAAAATTTGAAATACCAAAATCAAACCTGTTCACATTTTACTTTACTTTTTCATGTACTCAGTTGATTTGGTAATATAATGCCACTGAATTATAAGCCACTCGCGAAAACATTGCTGAAATCAATTATTGATACGAGCGTTACGGCAACGCGTTTCATGCGTGATGAGGGCATCAGAATTGTTTTTCTACAAATTGTATTTGTTTAATACGTTCAAAAAAATGATTTCCACAAATATTTAGTCATATTTTTGTGTCGATCAAACGTAGCTAATTTGAATTTTTATTTCTAAGTTGCAGTATCTAATTTTTTATTAGTTTAAATTTTTATTTATATTATTAATTAATAAAAAAACGAATTCGTAAAGTAGTTTATTTGTTAGATTCTATTTTTAGGTGATATGAAAATTTGGTAAATATTTGTAGAGAAAATTTTGAATTTGTAAAGAAAGGTTAATTGTCAGATCCTATTTTTAAGTGATGTTAAATTTTAATAATATCTATATAGTGGCATTTTTTGTATTTCATACTGATACAAAAAGAGTGTGACAGCAAATATATTACAACTATTTAGACCTGTCAACGGATGCTTTCTGATGCGGATAGTGCCATATCCGCATACACATCCGAAATCATTTTCGGATATCGGATATCCGCATCCGTGGATACAGACGGATATCTCGGATAATTATCATATCCGCTAACGACCGGTAAATCAAGAATTAAAAAAGAAAATTTTAGTTTAATATAATCATTTTCCAACCCCATTGATTATAAAAGTGTAAAAAATTAACAAATACGATGATAATAAATAGTTTCTAGCAGTTAATAAGCATTAAATGCATATAATATAAACTACTAACTTAATAAAATAACAAACGAATATCTTTCACTGCACTAAAATACACATAATTTGAACTATAAACTTGACAAAAAACCGGACGGATAATTTTCGGATGCGGAAGTCTTCGAATCTGCATTTGCATCCTTTTTTGGATATCAGATATTTATCCATTTTTCGGATGCGGACGCGGATGGATTTCGAATTTTCCGGATATCCATTGACTGCCCTACAACTATCACTAAAGGAATACATATAAAGGATAATTTTGGAACTTCGTGGTCAGACCAAAAAATTGCGCTTCCAAGTCAACTATTAATAAAAAATCCTTCGAGGGACATTGCCATACTGAAGTTTTTCCTAATATTAATTAAGAAATGAAAGACTAGACTTTTCATGGAAGATGGAATATTTGTGAAACCAGGAAAAAATTGGCGATGGGGAATGTCAAATTTCGTGCGTCCTCTCATCCGGTCGCGTAGCCTATCCGGTCAGATGGGTAGAAGTTGAACCACTGCGGTCACACCTCAATAAAATTTGAAGATTCCCGGATGGCATGCATTTCACAAATCAGAGTATACAACGGTAATTTAAAATGTATATACAAAAAATAAATTATTGAAGTGAACACACATATTTTACTGGCATACACATACTGACGTGCACCGTTGAACATTTTGTAATGATTTATATTGTTTAAAGGAGAAAAGTATAATGAGACATATAGTTGAAAAATTATTTAGATCAAATAATCCAATAACACATACGATAGATTAAGTTGTGTGTATAGTACTGATTGATGTCATCAGATATAAATATTGAAGAATTATTTGGATTGAACGCTTCAACACTTTGAGTGAACCAAAGTGTGAATGCATACACACAACGTTTAGTTCAAAAATGGCAGAAGAAATAAAATAAAAAATTATAATTGTTAGCGTGGTTAGGTGGCCACACAAGCCTACCTATGCTCCATATCGCTCTTATCAATCTATGGGAGTAAAAAAAATATACACATTTTGCTTCTTTTAGTTGGCTAATCATGTCGGTGTTTATTATTATATTTTATTTATTATGCTTTTTCTTTAAAATTTTATTTTATATTTATGGTAGTGTGAGATTTGAAGGTTGAGTTTTGAAAGTGGTGCATCATGTTTTATCTGCCTCTGGATGATGTATACCTTGGTTAAACATGGATCCTATAGGATATAACGTGATGCTCCGCTTTCAGAACATGTATACCTTGGGTTTTGAAAGCGAATCATCACGTTTTATCTGCTTCTGAAGAGATGCAGTCAATTAAAATGAGCTAAGTTTATAATTACGGTTAATATACTATGGTCACCACCTATTTTGTTTAAATAGAAAAAATCTATTTAACTTGAGGTTTGTTCGACCAAAACACCAAGATTCTGATCGTTCCATTTCGATTTCATTAGGGGACGAAACGAAACCAAACCGAAATCGTGATTCAATAAAAAACCATTAAACTTCAAATTTCACAAAATGAATTTAAAACAAGAATTAATTTGAGTTTCAAATATATGAATATTCAAAATTTGAAATTTAAACTTAGGAAACATAAAATCAAAAAATATAAATGATGCAACTATAAAAAGTTATAAATGAAGTAATGAATAATCATTTTCTAATATTATACATATTTACGATTAATTAGCATTCTTCATTTATACCTTATTTTCAATTAAAGATAAATTATACATTTTGTTTCAATAAATTGAACACAAATATATGTGTAATATTCTAAAACCGATACTAAAACCGAAATTCTTGAAATTTACGAATTAGACCGAAATACCTAAAATTACAAAAGATCGAAACGAAGACCGAAATTGAGACTGAAACCAATAACTCAAACCTTGGTTTAACTTTAGTACTTTATTAGTGCAAATCAAATCTGTTTTATTTAATTTTGGAAGTATTATTATATGAATTTGAAACTTGTTTATAAAAATTCATATAAATGTATTTTAAAAGTATTAACTTATGGCAATTGTTAATCATGTGAATATTAATGATTTGAATTAAATCGTCTCATTTTTATAACATGCATACTACATTTTAGCTTATTATAATAATTCCTTAAATTTAATAAGCGCTATACCATTAACATTCTATGGTTGATTTGGTAGTAAAAGTGATACTTTATTCAAATAGAGCACTCATTTTAATGTTTTAGGGTCTCCAATTCTTGACCTTTAAGACTTCAGCCTACAACACCATACCACTATCATTTGAGCCGTAGTTCTTATTTTAGGTTGAAAATTCATTTTTATTATTATTTACAAAGCGTAAATTTTCTATGTTTATTAGAAACTATAAACTTAACACTATTAAACATTCAATTTTGTTTTTTATAATTATCGATTGTACTTTTTTTTCATCATTATGTATTTTATTGTAACATACATGTTTGTGCATGTATGTGTGTGTGTATATATATATATACACATAATGTAGTTGGTTAAATTATTTTTGCGACTATTATTAACATCTTGATTTATGTATAATAAGGAATTTTTGTTATATCTGATGAAAATACTAATATTTTAGCTAAAAATGATAAGCTTTATCTTTCACAACATAATGTGTTTATTTGTCTTATATTCATGGTATATATTAATTATATGCATTAGTAATATATTTCATAATGTAAATGTGCAACTAATAATTTACGTAATATTTCCATTAACATGGCAAATATCAATTTTTGTTGTATTTTTGATTTCATATTTACTTGTTTAATATTATTATTTAAATATTATCCAGTGTTGTTAAGGCGCTCGCCTAGAAGCTAGCTTGGAGCTTTTTTGCTTGTTGAGGCGCTGCTCGTGCTTGAGGCGTCATAAAGGTGAGGTAAGCGTTGAAGCTCTCGTCTAAAGTGATTAAAAATGTGTTTTTTGTCTATTGAAGGGATATAAATTTTTTTGAGTTTCAATTTTAAAAGCAATTTTGAAGTGCAGTTTTTATACGTTGAAACCAAAAAATAATCATGCTAAGCGCCGGACGCTGACCTTGCTTTTTTGGGGCTTTTTTGTCTTTACAGCTTTGATATTATCAACTTTCGCTGTTTTATAATTATAAAACATATAGAAACTAATATTGTATGTTAATTACCATTTATCTATAATTTGTAATATGCAAAACAAGAAATGTTTACTCTAGAAGTACATATGCAACAAAACATAAGGCATCGTGAGAGAAGACAATAAATATAGTTGATTTAATGATAATTATATAAAACATATCATTATATTATATTATCATGTATAAGAATCGCAATAAATGACCTATTGGGGCCACTGAATATGACACTTTTCCAAGGTTTTATACTTAGGACAAAAGTGATTCAATATCCACACAATTAATTCCATCCGAGTTCAAAATGAATTCAACAACAAAACAATAAAGATGATTAAACTTGGTAGGGACTCACCCAACCTTGTTACCTTTGCAAAAATGAAAAAATATGATTAAATAAATGATAGTTCAAATCAATAAGAAATGTAAATAATTAATTAGTCCAAATAAATTTAACGATATACTTATACGTTACAATGGAATAGATCGTCTATTGGTTTAAAAACAAAAGAAGTACTCTAGTTGTCACATAAATCCGACGACTCTGAGAATTCTGCAGCATTTTAGCAGTATCAATGCATTTTAATATATTTATTCTTACTAAAATGCACTAAATTCTTTAAAGCCATTAGGTTTACGATTTAATGCATTCAAATCTACTAAAATACATTTACTATGATTTTGAACCATAGTAGTTGATCCATATCTACCTTACAATTTAGTGATGCGAGTTATAAAACCCGAGTGCATTTGTTTGTACACATGCATATGTCAACATTTGGGTTTCTACGGATCAAAAAATGTATGTCTTCAAAGGGAATAAACAAATACAAGATAATCCAATCTGTCATATTTAAACATCATGAATCTATGTTAATCACCATGAATTATTATAAATATATATACGGATAGTGAAGAGTTCTACATGATCATATCAAAATGTGCAAGTTCAAGATAATTGTAAATTTGGATAAATGTCAAGTATAGATAAAATGTGATAAAAATCAAAACCAACAACACGAGGTATGATGAAACTAGATATCAAATGCATGGATCAATTATTTGATATCAAATGTGCAAGATATATAAATAAGTATACGTAAATCAATAGTCAGTGGTTAATAATCAATGTTCAATAGATGTGCAGAAGGTCTTATATGGTAAAAAGGTAGATTTATGCAATTTGTTAATAATAATACATCAAATATAAAGGAAATGAATATTTACACAACAAAATTCAAGATATTTAGCTCCACCAGGGCAATCCGGTGCGTACTAAAACGATGTTGGCTTCATAGTACCACCGTTGCTGTCCAATAGGCTAAAATAAGATCCAGTAAAGACATCTAATGCTTTCGATACATAATGACACATAAGATTGTTATAAACTACGATAAATCTAAAGCGAGCGATGTTCAGTAATGTCTTGACATAAGGAGTAATAATTGATTTTAAAAACCTATCTAATATAAAATATCGTAGAATCTAATAATTACTGTCATGAGTAGTATATTAAACGCGAAACAATAAAAAAGTAATAAATTTTAGTGTACATCAACTGTAAAGTACAATAACACTTCTAAGTATCACAGATGAGCAATCAATCTACACAATAACAAAAACAAAAATCACATGCATATTGTCAATCAATATCACATAAAACATTTATTTGTGTTTTCCATTTAATTATGTTATCAGATGCTTGAGACATAGCCAATGCCTAGTATTTATTTGGGAATATTTCTTTGTCCAAATAAATCTACAACACAAAAGGAAGATGAGTGTGCATACATGCTAAAAACAAACATAATTAGAGACATTATACATATGATATGAAATTACACGCCCTTCGTGGTGTTATTTGAGCAATCCAAGAGTATATTACTTTCAACACTTTGATATGAACTGTTTACATAACACATTTACTTATTCTAATATTATAAATAATCAACCAATATGGATACACATGCATTGAACCGGTACACACCATTTGTTGATGTATATAAGTTTAGTTTTTTGATTAGGGTTTGTGATTGTGAAGATGTATCTTTAGAATAATCTTATTTGTTGGGATTGTATATATATATCGGTTTATTTGCATTGTGCTATAAATGGTTACCATCAACTGTGCATTGTCATTTATATTATCAATACATATATGTATATATATATTATCAATATTTGAATTGCAATTTACAAAGTTACATTTAGATTGACATTTTTATAGAATGGTTTTTACTATTAAATTTATATATGTTTTTTGAATCATGATGAAGAGACTAATATTAACAATGTAATGTTATTAAATAAAATTCCATTACATTATCTGTTATCCTTCTATTACAAATAATCATATATCTAGATTTTATTATAGAAATATATACCATAGACTAAGTTTTGTTGCACCTTTTAGATTATTATGTTATATATGTGTGTACTAATTTCTTACGTATACATATTTTGTAAATGCATATTATTATGCATATTTATTTGAATTTAACTGTTGATTTTTTTATCTTATTAAATTATTATTTCATATCATTTGCGAAAAAAATATCATTTTGTTTTAGGCTTCACTTTGGAATTTTCTTTACACTGGTTTTGATCGTTTTTGGACAACTTCATTTACGACAGACCATGACAACCACGCTTGCGTGTTCTTTAAAGATTTGGTTTTAGGTGTTTTAAAAACCAGCTAAATTTTTTGTACTATAATCTTGATCGTTTCTTTTGACTTATCAAATTGGTGGATTTTAGTTGTTCCTCAAATCTCATTTTGACTCCACCCTCTTAGAAACAATTGTTTTAAATATTCCAAATAAAAGTAACTTTGATTTCAAATTATATATCCAAACAAGAGACATTTTATGATTTTAACAAAAATAGAAAAGATATTAAATAGTTTAAACATTATTTCTTATTTTTATTTTTATACTTTGTCTTCTTACTGAGAAGTCTCTTTATGAGGTTTTTCTTCAAATATAGTTTTTTATTCTGGAAAATTATCCTTTTGACAATTGATTTTAATGTTAGATATATTTTATATTTGGGTAATTATGTAATTTTACAATAATTCTCGAAACACGTGAAAACTAAACTCCCAAACATGGTTTTATATACGAGTATAGATTCGAGTGCTCTGCTCTTGAAAGCAAAATAATTAATGCAAACAATTCATCCTTCATGCGTACAATTGTTTTTTTAGTACGAATGACATGCACCACACATGAAATGCAAAATATATCATAAAAATATCACACGCTTCGTGTATGAAAAACAAAATTAGCACACAACACGTGCTATGCTTGCGAAAGACAAAAAGATGTAAGTTGCAATTTAATATTCAAACGTAGTTACTGACATCATGACATGAGTACAATGAGTACCTCATAGTATTTATAATAACAGCTAAGCCATTATTTCCAAACAACTAAGCCATTATAACATGATTTTCAACAAATATTATAAATACTACAAGGTAGTATTTATAATATTTGTTGAAAATCATGTTATAATTCAAATAATTATTGTCTAATTTTGCTTATATCATTAACTATAGTTTGATTTGACAGAAGTCATTATATAAACAACTTGAATAGTTAAAATGTCTCTTTAATATTGCATTTCAAATAAGAAAGAACAGTCAAATTTTAAAAAAAAGTTTCTTATGAATTTTCATTTTTTATTTATAGAAACCATAGCTAAATAATCTTAAAATATAAAAAGGTGGATTAAGTCATATTTTTCTTCATAAAATCAATTTGATTTATAGTGTGAATATTTTTTAGAGAACATAATGTTTAAATAGTGGTTGTTATGAAAACAAGAATTTGATAAAAATCAACATAAAAAGTTTATCGTTAAACTTGAGAAAACATCATAATGTCATAAATATATCTATGGAGCTATTTAGTCAAAATCATTTTTTGCATCAGTTAATTTTGTTAATTTTTTATTTTTTAAAATAATGATATAATAAATATATAATTTGAAGTAACTTCTAAATTATTTAAGTTCAATATTGCAAAATTTCTACATTTACAAAATTTCAATATTACTAGTATTATTTTATGCAAACTAGGATCTGCCCCTTATTTTTTAATTTCGTACGTGAAAAACCCTTCTCAAAAACATATTTTAAATTGCACTCTTATTTTTGTTTTCTATATTTTTTTTGGAAATTAAATCTAAACTTTAATCGCATATTTCTATAATTAAAGCTTTTTTTTTGAAAATATGCTAATATTTGCAGTTTTTTCTGTAAATATTTGCAGTCAAGGAAGTTCAAATATTTACAATTTTTTTTTGCAAATATTGCAGATTTTTCTTTAAATATGCTGAAACTTAAAACATGCTATTTTTGAACATGTTTTTGAGGAGGGTGGGTATGTATTTTAAAACTTAAAGAGGGTGATTCACTCACCTATTATTTTTATTAATTATTTCAACCTTTTATTTTTTAAAATAAAACAAACTGTTCATAATAAATAAAAAATTTAAATTTTATTTGAAAAGTTAAAGACTAAGAAGATCAATTTACCTTGAATAGTTTTTAATAAGAAAATTGTTGGTCGTGAAGATAAAGAATTATGTAAGTAGAAAATTAAATATATGTTTGCAAAACAAAACCATCAAGAATAAATATATTTTTAAAATCTAATGACATTGAGATTATAAAAATATATTAAAATCAACCGGAACCACGAGATTTCGGCCATCTCGACTCGGTTCCGGCCGAATGCGGAACGAGATTAGGTCAAAATCTCGTCCCGTTGCTCGTCGATAAAAAAAATGTCAAATTTTTTTCATTTGCTGCTTTAATTATAAAAAAAAGGTAAACACCAAAAATCAAAAGAGAATCGAATTTAACCAAAAACTAACCTCAAAATCGACTTCGACTTCAGCCGTTCAAGCATCTTACTGGACTTTGACTTCGACTATGTGCGACGAGATGTTCGCCTCTGACCTTCAATTCCACGGACCTTCAATTCGACGTTAAGCTTGATATTATTTTCTTTCGTTTTTTTTCCGTTATCCAGAAAAATTCAGATACCCAAGCAAGATCGACCTCAATTCAACTTCAGCCTTCGTCTTCAGCGACGTCGACCACGAAAACATGTGCAACAGTGAAGATTGATGACCAGATTGTTTAGTCAGCAGTGAAGATGGAGGATCGTCTTTTTTTTTCTTTCTTTTTTCCGTTGCCTCAGCGTTTTTTTCTTTTGCTCTAGTTTTCAAAAGGGGATTTGAGTGCGGCAAAGTATTTAGTGGACAAATTGAAGTTATTTAACTAGGCTGTGTTGTGTAACTTGTGTTGGGCTGAAGTTGGGCTGTGTTGTGTAGGGTTGGGCTGAAATTCTTTAATTTGAATTAGTGTATTATTGTTAACTAAAATTTGGGATTAATTTGGCTTATATATAATACACTGTGTTAAGTTTAATATGTAACAAACCATTGGAAACTGAAACCGGGACCGAAACCGAAACCAAAACCGAAACTTTCGAAATTTTCGAAATCGGTTGAAACTAACAAAATTTCAAATAACCGAAACCGAAATCGAGTTTTCGAACCTTGATTAAAACATATCGATTTTTTTTTTGTCGGAAGTGAGATTCACACCCAATGACTTTATAAATAATAAAGATGTATTTTTGTTGAAATTGAGATTCGTGACCTCATAAATAATATAATAATAAAAATGTATTTTTTAAAGATCAGGATTCGATCTCATAACCTCATATTTATAGACACATGGACATTTTGGGAAGTTTGCATTTACACCGAAAAAGCGTGACACTAAACTTATTACAATTGCTATTGAAAATTATAAATATGACCGTAGAAACTTCTGAAAACCAAATCCCTCATTAACAATTAAACGGGTACTCTTAACACTTCTCATAAAAATGCTACAAAACTTCTCAGCGGAGCCTTAGAATTGTTACGATCCAGCTATGTATGCACCTGTAAATATAAGCGACACGAAATCGTTCTAGAGCCCAAAATTTCATTTCCCTACTTGTAGCCCCCTCCCCCTTACCTTCCCTCGTCTTAAAAACATGCAATTGTAATTTTATTTTAGATCAAAACATATGGTTACTAATGCTTGGATTTGATCAAATGTTTTTCTGGCACTTTCATGAATTTTTGATGTTAAAATCTGTCTTATTTTTCTTCTTTGTCTTGATTTAAATTATCTGTATTTTCTTATCTACTTCATCTCCATTTGTATTGCTTTCTTTCCAGGTACTTGCATTGCCATTGCTACACAGACCTTTGTTCCCTGGCTTTTACATGCCTATTTATGTAAAGGTAGATATGTTATCTAATGCCAATCTTGTTATGCTATGCAATATTGCAGTTTACCTAAGCAATACATAACCAGTGACTCAAAAGCGAATAATGCGATATTAAGTAAATTTTGTCATGCAACCCATGGAAACAATATTTTAATATTTTACTTGTATGTGTACGGAATCATTCATGCATGCTTATGTCTATGTGCATGTGAATGTCACAGATAGCTGGCACTTTTGGTTGGAGATTGACCTACAAAATTTTCGACAATGTTTTGGTTTGTTTAAAAGTGTAAACTGTGCTTAGTTTTTGAAGACTGCTGATACTATTAAACGCCAGCATGGTTGTTTTGCTAGCAATAAACGTGTTATTTAGCCTATAGCTCAATGTTAACTTGAGTTTCTTTATACAATTACCTGGATAAGTATTGTGAACTATTCATCTAATATTACAATTTTTTATCATTTTCATTTTTGTTTCATTTGTAATCACAGATCTGTGCATGCTATCCTTATGTAATTTGAAATTATGCAGTGGCGAACAGTGATCTTAATCTGGATTATGTATAATTGCAGGATAAAAATTTGCTAGCAACTCTAGTGGAAAAACGTGAAAGGTCAGTTCCATATGCTGGTGCTTTCCTTGTAAAGGATGAGGCTGGAACTGATCCTAGTCTTACATCAGGTTCTGAAAAAGAAATAAATATTCACGATCTCAAAGGAAAAAAACTACTTGATAGACTTTATGATATTGGTACCCTAGCACAGGTATGTATCGTTGGACTATTGGTACCCTAACACTATGCTTCTTAAATTTTTGTTCTCCAAAAAGCCTCTGGAAGAGCTGTCTTTAGTAGTATTGATCTTTTACTATTACTTTCTGGGTTTTCTGATAACTAATACATTAAGTTCAAGGAAGATGCACCTGCATACCAACATACTTGCTAGGGACTAGTTTAACCTCCGGTACTAAGTTGACTTCAAGGATTGGCAACACAATTGTTCTTACTGATCATCTGTCCAAAACATGTTTTTTCCCCCTTTATTAATCTTCATGGCACTATTCTCATTAACTTTGTTTTGCTTCTACTATATGTATAGATAACTAGTATACAAGGGGATAAGGTGGTGCTGCTTGGTCATAGACGGTTAAAAATAACTGAGATGGTAATACATCGTTTGGTCGATGAAGAAACACATTTTTTTTCTTTCCCTAATATTATATATTAGACAACACCAACTTATTATTTTGGCTCTATGTAGGCGGAGGAGAACCCACTTGCTGTAAAAGTTGATCACTTGAAGGCATGTTAGTATATACACTTTGTCATTGTATTTCTTTAATCCCTCACAGATCGCAGTGTTATCATATAATCGACTGGATTATGCTTTATCATTATTTTGTTGGGAAATCACCTTTACACATTGACCTATTAGCAAGTTTTTAAACCTTGGATTTCAGGCAAAATCTTGAATTGATATCTTGGTTCATATATAGGGTTGAGATCATAGCATTCAGTGAGATGAGTGTTAAACAAGTTAAAAATCACATCCAAAATTTCGTCTCGCTCATATGCAAAAAGGTAATCTCGGGCGAGATGAAAGAGATTTAAAACTTTGCCCACTAATCAGTTGGTACAAGTTAAAAGTACCAAAACACAGAGAACTTTTTGCTATATTTTTTAAAAGGGCACTGTTAAAAGGACTTCACTTTTGGATGAGAGAGGTATAATTTTAAGGGGGCTCCGTCCAAAAATAATTTTTTTATGGAAGAGGCACTTGATAAATTTAACAAAATTAGAAGATTTAATACTTTACACTTGGTTAAAAGCAAATTCGGCAACCACCCTATTGAAAAACGGAAAGAAAAAAAACGATAATGGTCCGACGAAAACTAAATTTGGAGGGGTTTGATAAAAAAAAGCATATAACGGTGGAGGTCCACCAAAATAATTACATGATGGGGGTAATAACAGAACTATTTTTTGTTTGTTATGGGAGGACGAATTATTTTAATGACTCCCTTTTATCTAAAAATGAAATTCCTTTGACAATGCCCTTTTAAAAAGTCCTCTGCCGTCATTTTATGTTGGAGAAGTGCCACATATTATAACCTCATAGACAAAATCAATTCATTTGTCATTCAGGCACTTATTAGTTACTACTTATTATCTGTGCATTATTTTTTATTTTTTATAACCATGGGTCCCTAACGTGCATTATGCTGACACATGTTAATTGTATGTATGGTCTTAAGCCATTTCTTATTCTATTATTTTTTGTCATTTTGTAACACGAGAGCCTTGACTACTTGCAGCAAAAAAATGGAATTGTGCCACTAATTTTGGGATAACAGTTTCATTTTTTTTCTTCTGTTTGTTAATGTTATAGGATATGCCCTTTGATAAGGATGATGATGTTATTAAGGCAACCTCATTTGAAGTTATATCGACAATGAAAGACGTCTTGAGGGCAAGCTCACTGTGGAAAGATCATGTTCAAACGTATATTCAGGTATGTTGCTTTATAAACTATTATGCTGAGATTACATTGATGCAATCCAGATTTAAGTTTACAATCATTTCTGAATAATGTTTGCTTTTGAGACTATTAGTTGTAAATAATTTCATTTACCCTGTGGGGTTTTCCACTTATTTCTAGTTAGTTGTATTAGATGCTATAACATTATAAATCAGCCTTATTTGCTTTAGCAGCCAAGTGTGTAAATATGAAATTCTAATTTGTTATTTCACACACGCATATTATGACAACTGTTGCTTATAATATCACAATCACTATCTCAGCATGTCGGGGACTTCAATTATCCAAGGATTGCAGATTTTGGAGCGGCTGTAAGTGGGACTGCTAAGCTGCTTGCTCAGAAAGTGCTGGAAGAGCTAGATGTAAGATAGCATTTGCATTATTACTCAAATTTTTATCAGAATCAATGGGTATATTGTTCACTTCAAGTCTCTGGTTTGTGTGTAATAATAAATGCCATGTTTAGACTAAATGTTCATCATCATATGTGAAAAGATCAAAACTTGTGGGTGACATAATCCTAGTGGAGACATACAATTTGGAAAGCTGACATCCTAAGTTACATTTACCCAGTGATTAAACTAGTTTAAAAGGGTATATAAAACAAAAGTTTAAATTACAAAAATATTAGCTCTTTGAAAATGATTTTATTTGGCTTCAGTTACTTGTATCAGAATACATGTAACATATTTGGTAGGAATGTAACAACACGTTTGAAATGGCTAACAAATACGTTCAACCACATATAAAAGCAAGGAAGGCAGTGTTGCAAATTGGTTAGTTATGTTACACGTCTGTGTTTGCGATCGTTTTTCCCCCGTAAACTCCAAAAATCCTGTTGTGTTACTCTGTTTGCTTTTTTAGTCAAATGATTCCATTTAGTTTTGATCTATCATCAAGAAAGTCACATGGCTACCTTTGACTATCATTACTCACTAAATCACATGCCATCCATGTTGAATCATCAGCTGTTCGTAAAAGCAGGTATTGAACTATTCTCATTTGGTGTTTTTGCCTTTAGGCGATAACTTGAAATTTCTCATGATGTTCCCTATATTTTCATCGTGGACTTGGTGATAGTTTTTATTCTGTAATCCATCTAGCAGGCTTATAGTGTAAATCTTACAACATTTAGGTGCACAAGCGCTTGAGGCTTACTTTGGAAATACTGAAGAAAGAGATTGAGATAAGTAAGCTGCAGGTATGATATTTTCCTTCCTTTTTGTTATCTGTTGGAACTATAATTTCTTTTTCCAAATAGAGTTAATTTTGGATTAGTATTGTAGGAGTCTATTGCGAAAGCAATTGATGAAAAGATGCAGGGGGATCAGCGGCGTTATTTGTTGAATGAACAACTTAAAGCTATAAAGAAGGTTTGTATTTGTTAAATGCAGTAATTCAGTGAGTGATTTTTTTTCAACCTAAAAGAAAGACCCACGGCCATTAATTTACATTTGTTAACATGTTGTGAAAATGAAATAAAATAAATATATACAAACAATAAATCGATCACCTATTGCATTCCAGAAAGGAATAAACTAAAAATTGTTTTGCTACTGCAGAATTAATGTACTTTGTCACACTGCAGGAATTAGGCCTCGAGACAGATGACAAAACAGCACTTACCGGTTAGTTCTGAAGCTATCATTTTATCAGGGTATGGATTGTGTTCGACATATATGATGTTAATATGCACGTATATTCATACAGAAAAATTTAGAGAAAGATTTGAAACAGATAAAGAGAAGTGTCCTTCTCATGTTAGTCAAGTTATAGAAGAAGAGCTTACAAAGCTGCAACTTTTGGAGCCCAGTTCCAGCGAGTTTAATGTGACCCGTAATTATCTTGACTGGCTTACTGCATTGCCTTGGGGAAACTACAGGTTAACTTGCAAATGTGCCATAGTTATCTTCTTACTGAATAGTTTGCTTTGGTCTTTTGGTTTATCGATATTGCATATTGTTACATTTTAATTTATCTCACAAAGTACCAGATTAAAAAAAAAACATGTCAACTATCATATGGTGGACAAATATTTGAAAATTGTACCGCTTAAACATTTTCAGTAAATTTCATCAATATCTATTCAATGCTGTGTCATTGTTAAGTAAATTAGGACCTCAATGTTTTATATAACTTGTCTTAGTTCTTGTGCATGCCAACCCCAGGAGATGTTAATGCATTTCTGACTTTTTACATAAATTGGTCTACTGAAATTTATAAATTGCACTAGGCAATATGGAATTACAGTCCTTTGTTATTTATCAGTTGAAACATTAGATGCTGGAGTTCCCACTGATATACTGTACAAAAGTTGATTTTGGTTGCTAGGCAATATGTATATAAAACTGATTGTACTGAAGTTCCAATTATGATTCTAATACAGCTTGCCTTCTCTGTGGTACTTACCACAAATAGTCAACATTTCAGCTCCCATAAGTGGAGCTGTATGGACAATATAGAAATTCATAATGAAAAATGTTGTCATACATACATATACATACATACATACATACATACATATATATATAGCAATAATAAAATTACAAGTACTGCAACGATCATACCTCTGACTAGATCTTTGGCCAGACCTGGTTCATTGTCTTAATTTTTGTCTTACTGTTTACCGAAAATTACAACTCAACATTTATACGTTTTCCCTCTTTATGTCAATTACAGCGATGAAAATTTTGATGTTCATCATGCTCAAAAGATCTTAGATGAGGACCATTATGGCTTGGCTGATGTCAAAGAGAGAATATTAGAATTTATAGCTGTTGGAAAATTAAGAGGAAGCTCACACGGTTTATTTTCTAATTCTACCGTAATTTATGTTGTTTATGCTATTACTTTAATTTCCTTTTTTTTTCCTCCTATTTTTTAACCCAAAGTAGATGTCATTACTACGGTCATAACTGTATCCCACCCACCCAGTACAGACCAGCACGCCACTAGAAACCCAAAAAAAAAGGTACAGAAAAAGATGTCTTAGAACGGTCCTAAACAAAAACATGCAAAACCGAATCAAAAATCAAATCTTCTTATCCTTCAAATCCATAGAGAGTTCTTCCTCACTGCTTCAAAGCAGGAATGACATGGAGTGACAGTTTTCCTCCCTTGGTGACCGCGTAAGTGACTGCGTCATGATCTCGAAGAATTTTTTTAAGAACTCCCTTGGTCTCTTCCTAAATCAAACCGACTATCATCTTTACACCCCTCTTCTGGCAAGATGGCAGTTGGCGGGATTTGTGACTCCTAGATGTTGTCATAGAGGGCCCTGTGGTGGTGTACTGGTGCTTGATGCCTCCCTTGCCGAGTCCTATTCCACCCTTTTCTCTTCTGAACATTTTGAAATCCTAGATTTGGATTTGGGAATTAGGCCGGTTTAGTATATGGGGCAGAAGCTCACAGAAATGTGGACTTTTTTTCACTTTTTATACTCCGTTGATTCCGCTTCTGGATTTATTGCAACTATTCAGTCATTTTTGCAAAGTTTTTGCAATAGTATTGCCCCCCCCCCCCCCCAAACCTCTCTCTCTGTTTTTTTTGAGGAACTCCTAACAAAAAATTCGAACATGGACAATTAACATTATGTATACTAGTAAATTGGCGCACAGACACGCAATATTACATACTGTATGCAATTAAAATTAACTTTTAATAAGAATATGAATTATATGCTAAAAAGTCACTAATAAAATACATTTTTATATAATTTCAAATTATATCTAATTGTTGGATTTTGGTTTTCATATATAATTTTTATCTGAAGCGGCAGACTTATTTAAAAAATGATAAATAAATTTTATGAAAGAAAAAGGTCTTTGTACCTTTAAAAATATAAACATTGCAAATGGCTGTTTGGAAGGTTAAAATTTATGTTAAAATGGTAAGCAACATAAATAAATATAGAGTTATGTATGACATAAAAGGTAATATTCACATTATTAATAGTGGTGATATACACATTATCAATTGACGAGTTTGAAGGTAATAACCAAGTTTAACCATTTGACTTAATATGTGGGGATGTAGCGTTACCTCCTCCTACAGAGGTGTTAGAATTAGGCATTGCTTTTTGGAAAAATCACTTAGTGGGGTATTGTTATAAAAAAAACTTAAAATCTTGCGATTTGAATCTCATTTCATATCAAATTTCTTCCTTTACGATTCGATTTATATTCTGATCCGCTCAATAAACTGCAATTGAGAAAAATCATTCAGATTCAATATACTTATTTGGATCCACAATTCTAATTCTAACGTTTTCTAAAAAAATAAAAATGGAACAAGAGTGAAAATTGAGTTTTATATATAGATGTAGAAGTTTAAATATCAAAATTAAGAAATCGTGTACAAATCTCAAAATATGGATCTTTCTAATCTATGAATTATGATTTAAATTCCTTCTGATTTGAAGTTTGGATTTTACGATTTACGATTTGAATTCCGTTTTGAAAATCTTGTACTGGGGTTTTTTTCTTGACTTGAACTTGTCATACCCAGTTGTTACCAACCATGTGAAATGTGTTTGGAAGCTTGCGGGATTAGTCCAACTGAAATATGATGAGATCATGTTTTTCTTTGAATTCTCAAACTCCGAGGAAAGGTGTAGGATTTTGAAAGCGTACCCAATCACCATAAGAGGAAAAGTTCACATTTATCACACAATGGAGCCCAACCGTCGACTTAGCAAGAGAGCAAATGCTTTCTATCCCTGTTTCGGTTTATTTATCAGATTCTTTCATTGTACTGGTCCTTGGTAGGTATAAATTTGTTGTCCTGCCATATTGGGGATCTCATATATTATGACGAGTCCAAGGTTATCAATGTGAGATTTAAATCGTAGATCGCAAAGTATAAATTTTAAATCGAAATGAGATTTAAATCGTAAATCGTAGATTCAAAATATTCACATTTCAAGGTTTGTATACACTTTAAAGTTGATTTTGACATTTGAACTTTAACCATTAAACTTACAACTTAATTTTCTCTTTAATTCCATTTTTTTTAAACGTTATAATGGGAATTGTGAGGTGGAGCCTTGGCGCAACGGTTAGGTCACCCGCATGGTGATCTGAGCGTCCATGTTCGAGTTCGAAAACAGCCTCTTTGCAATGCGAGGGAAAGACTGCGTACATTATCGACCTCCCCAGAGCTCGCTATCGTGCGGGAGCCTCGTGCACTGGGTTCCACCTTTATTATAATGAGAATTATGAATCTAAATAAGTACATTTAATATGCTAGTATGCGTTGAATGTGTTTTTGAGATTCAATCTGAATCGGGATTTAAATCGTAAGATTTTAAGATTTTTGACAACAATGGACGAGTCAATGAAAAAAATGAGATGGTTTGAGTACGGGAAGATGTTAATTGAGGCTAAACAGAATATACTTTCAACGTCAATGTGTGTGTGTGCACGTGCGCGCGCGCGTATCAAATGATTTGAAACCAGGCATATGCACTAGTTGTCAGTCTTTTGGGCATGTCGCGATTTGTTTTCGCACTCTTACAACTGTCCCTCATCAAGTTGGCTTGCCTACTTCCAAGCCTATGCTGTCCTAGGCTGTTACGCCCAAATCTTCACTTCCGAAGCCAATGTTGGTAAGCCTTCCTCCCATAAGTTGTTCTTCAAGGCCAATAACTTTGATTGTTTAGCGGTGGAGTCAGTCAACTTCCCTATGGCTATTCACGATGCTCATGTTGATCGTGCCCTAGTTGAGAAGCTCTCTATTGAAAAATTTCCTTGCTACAACTACATCTGATGCATCTGATTCTATTATCCCTCCCTCAATTCTCCTTCACCTCCTCCGCCATCACCACCACCATCTAATTCTGCCATCCCTGGACTCTCCTTCCCCCATTGATCCAGCATCCCCACATTTCCTTACCATGTTAATCTGGTTGAACGTGTTGGGTTTGAGAACGCCTGGTTTCATTATGCGACACATTTCTTGGCAATTCATAACTGCTACTACAAATTTGTGAATGTAGATGAAGTAGATCACAAAATACTTTATTACACTGTTATTGGTGATTCTCTTAGTCTCTAAAGCTCTGGGCAGCTAGGTGAAATCAACAAAAAAGTGATGTAGGATGAGGATTGGGATCACAGCTGTATATACTTCGAGGAAACACTTAATACAATCCTGACCTAGTAGATTAATTATAAATAAGGTAGATGCTGAACCATGCTGTTTGGAAGAGGATTCCAATAATTCCTTTGTTGAGTAGTGTTAGTTTGGGTTTTGTACTTAATAATTCCTTTGTTGAGTAGTGTTAGTTTGGGTTTTGTACTTTCTTTAGTTTGTCTTTCATACATGCCTTAGCAGTTTCTCCTATTTATTAATAAAAATGGTAGAGGTCCATTCGATTCCGCTTGCCTTCCGGGAAAAAAGAGAGAAATAAACAAGTTTTAACATCCATTGATCATGAAAGAAATAGAAAAAAATAACCTTGTTGTATGCGGATCCCAATAACATACTGACTTGAGATGCCACCACATACAATGCTCATGTGGTTCCTCTGCCATGTGATCTTTTCTTAAATGTATTTCCAGCAGAACCTTGCATCAACCTATCTTCCCTTCTCTATATATTTGTATGTTCGTATCAGTCTATGTTTATGTGTGTAAAATCAATGTGTTTCATTTAGATGAGCTGATATAGTTTTCTCACTGATCATGTAGCTGAGATCAAATTTTGATGCATTCAATATCCAAATACTCTATTTGGTGAATAGTTGACGCTTGCATTCAGTAAATTTGTATGCACACTATTATTGCAGGGAAAATTATCTGTCTTTCGGGACCTCCAGGAGTTGGAAAGACTAGCATTGGCCGGTCAATTGCTCATGCTTTGAATCGAAAGTTTTATAGGTTTTCGGTTGGTGGTTTATCTGACGTAGCTGAGATTAAGGTGCATGAATTGTGCCATTAAGTAAGCAATAAGAAATAAAATAATTGAATATTTGAAAATATGCGAATAAATTCATGAACAACAGTGCAAGTATAAATACATGTTGTGACATGTGTGTGCACTTTTACACATGCACATACTGATGCAATCTAATTTGAAGTGATGTTTTCCAAGTGTTAGATTGAATAATTAACAAAACACATTATTAACTTTCAAACCGTACTGAAAATCACCATCTTTAATTCCTCTGGCTTTATTTAACCAGGGACATCGTCGTACATATATTGGAGCCATGCCAGGAAAAATGGTGCAGTGCTTAAAAATGGTGGGAACTATTAACCCTCTTGTTTTAATTGATGAAATAGACAAGGTAAAATTGCTAGAATTTAAAACTTACAGAGTAGCTATACCATTTACTAATTCCATCTTGATTTAGTAGTTTAATTATTGTACATTTATTGTTCAACAGCTAGGAAGAGGGTCTGCTGGAGATCCAGCTAGTGCAATGCTAGAACTACTTGACCCTGAGCAAAATGCTAATTTTCTCGATCACTATCTCGATGTGCCTATCGACCTATCCAAGGCAAGTCTTACCAATTCTACTTCTGCATGGTTTCCAAGAATAAATCCGAGAAAAAATAGTAAATTGGATACTTTAGGATATCTCAAAAGTATGGGTGTTGTTATTTACAATATCAATTTGGCTAAGGGGCAATATCTACTATGTGCAGAATATAATAAGAACAAATTCTTAAAATAATAAAAAAAGTTAATTATTTTTTCCTGTTAAAACTGTTGGATTAACAAGTGGACATGCACTACAGAAAGCAAAACTTTCAGAGTAGCAGTACTTCAATCAGTTAGTTTACCAAATATTAAGAAAAGAAAATCTTTTTTTCTTTAAGAATTTGATTTAATTTTATTGCGTTAATAACTAATATTGCTCGTTAGTGAAATTGATATTGTTGACATTTTTCCATCATGCCAAATATATGAACCATATTATATCTGTATCTTGTGTTGTTTACATATGTGTAAAACACTTTCTGTAGCACTTACAATACGTTGATATATGTTTACTGTGTTACTTAGTGGATTTTCATAATGATTGTACTTTATGTCTATTACTTGAGTATTTGAGTATCCCTATATTATCGCACTACCAATACGTAGGATTAACCCAATGGACATTCATGGTGGAAAACTAAACCTGTAGATTAGCAACACCCTTCAACTAGTTAATATGCTAATATCTAAAATTAACTGATTGTTTCTTAAAGTTTGTTTTCATCAGGTTGTGCCAATAGTAAATATTGCCCCTTGGTCGGATTGCTATTGTCAATAGTAACATTCAAAAGCATAAATGTATCCAGTATTTGAAGCACATGATGGGTTTTGTTATATGACCAACTCTTTGAGAATTGCCTGATACTCTACGTGCATTTTGTTATAGGTCTTGTTTGTTTGCACTGCAAATGTAACTGAGACAATACCAACTCCTCTTTTGGATAGAATGGAAGTCATACCTCTTGCTGGTTATATAACAGACGAAAAGATGCACATTGCAAGGGACTATCTTGAAAAGAAAGCTCGTGAAGATTCTGGAATTAACTTGGACCAAGTATGATTCTTATCCATTATGATTTTCACTGCTGTATGCATTGTTTAATATTCCTTGCATCATAAATATTCTACATTATAGTAGTTTTTCTCTTGGTGGTTTGGTAGGCCATTAGTTTGGTAATGTATAAATTTATTACTCAGTGGAAATTTTAGTTTGTCTTTTGCTTAAAATTCACTTCCTAACTTTTCATACATAAGCTGTTGCTGCTTACGACATAGATGAATTGTACTATACTTTTTTTTACAGTCATAACTAATAAGCTTGTGTTTGCGCACATGCTCACGAAAGCAAGTTCACAAAAGTAGGATTGGAAGGATAAAGTGTTTGCGGATATAAATTGGAGAATAAGGTTGGAAGTGAGATTGTTAGTAAAGATCGTTTTTCAAGTTCTGTTATTATGTTAGTGTATATTATTTATTCCGATTTAAATAAGACTTGTTTCTAGTATGATGTGGAAGAGAGAGAAAGAAGTGTTATTTAAATCGGAATGTATGGTAGAAATCAGTGGGCTAGAAGTGTGCTGCAAAACAGGGGTGCCATTGAACGCTCCTCTATGAATGAGGAGCATTCAATGACATCCCTGTTTTGCAGCACCCCCCTGATTTCCACCATACATTCCGATTTAAATAAGACCTGTTTCACACATGATATGGAAGAAAGAAAAAGAAGTGTTATTTAAATCAGGATGTGGTGAAAATCAGAGGGCTAGAAGGGTGCTGCAAAACATGGGTGCCATTGAACGCTCCTCTATAAATGAGGAACGTTCAATGACACCTTGTTTTGCAGCACCCCTCTCAACCCTTTGATTTCCACTACACATTCCGATTTAAATAAGACTTGTTTCTAGTATGATGTGGAAGAAAGAGAAAGAAGTATTATTTAAATCAGGATGTGGTGAAAATCAGGAGGTTGGAGGGGTGCTGTGAAACAGAGATGCCATTGAATGCTCCTCTTGTTTATAATATCAAATATTCATCAAAGGATTTGCATAGTTTTAACCCACCTTTTTTTGCATCCGGTCTTGGAGACCGGTATTAGTTGAGTCAAATAAAAATAATTTATGTGTATATATTTTATGTAGAGCAACAATTATATAATATTCTTAAGAATAAAAGGTTAAATAAAATAGTGTACTTTCGTAAAAAATCCCGCCTCATTCAAAATACACAGCCGCTTCTCTTAAAAAACAGATTATAAAAAAAACCAATATATTTAAGTTTCATGATATCTGCGGACAAATATTTGTAGAGAAATCTGCAAATTTTAAAATTTCTGGACTGAAAATATTTGCATTTTTCCAAAAAAAATATATTTTGATAATAGAAACATGCGATTAATATTCAGACTTAATTAAAAAAAAAGTTTTTTTTGTTTATACCGAAATTAAAAAAAAAGACGTGTAATTTAAAACATGTTTTGAGGAAGGGGTTTTCACGTACCAAATCTGAAAATAAAAGGGTAAAAATGCATGAATAAAAGAGAGGAAAAACTTCCCTTCCAAGGTCTTTAGCCTCAATATGACAAAAACTCCTAATTTTCTGATATGGATCCAATACCCTATCTTCTAATCCTTTTTTCAATCCAACGGATGCTACAGCCGGATCTTGCCCTCGCCAAGTACTACCTTTTCTAAGGCTGTCAATGAATACTCGAAAAATCCAAAATCCATCAGCATCCATGTCCGTAAAACGAATAAATATTCGATATTCGTAAAAGCGAATATGGATGCAGATACGAAGACATCCAAATCTGAAAATTATCCATTAGGTTTTTGTCAAGATTATAGTTTATTTTTATGTTTATTTTAGTACAATAAAAGATATGTATTTTTTATATTAAACTAATTGTTTATATTATATGCATTTAATGCATATTAACTTCCCAAAACTATTTATTATCATAATATTTATTGATTTTGCATACTTATATGATAAATGGGATTTTAGAAAGTTTAGTTAAACCAAAATTTTCTATTTATGTTACTTGATTTATTGATCATTAGCGGATATGATAATTATCCGATATTCATCCGTATCCGCGAATGTGGATATCTGATATCCGAAAATGGTTTTGGATGCAGATGTAGATATGACACCATCCGCATCCGAAAATATCCGTTGACAGGTCTACTTTTCAACTCCTTGCTCGTTTATCCGTGTTATTTAGAGTGCGATACTGATGTAGAAACCCAATTAGCAATGGGGTATAACTGAGATGGATCTTTCAGCAAAAACGGTCCCCCTTTCATACTCTAAAATTCAATATATCAGGTTCAAGCCGTAAAATTATTGATATGTACCTCGATCTAATCTTAGCAGTTTGTCCTTATCTCCCATCAATACAATCTCCAAGTCCAAATCCATACAAGAATATCAATCCTTTGATACCCAAGGGTTTACCGTGCTCAATGAAAATTTGATTGCAAGTATCAGGATCGTAACTCTATAGTATCAGCAATGATTCTTTGACCAATTTCTCAATAACAACCTTGAATTTTGGGTATGAAAAATATATCTTTTTTATTTTTAATCCAGTATTCGAAACAAAAATCGCAGCAGGTTTTGATCCAAAACTTGTGTTATAACATCAAATTTTATAATACTTGAAATTTGGTTATTCAATTACGTAGTTTAAATCATAAAATTGCAAAATAAAGCATTATCATTATCACACACTATTTAAGCTACAACATGCAGTGAAAGATACAACTCTGCATGCGCTTAAAATTCATAATAAAATATTACCCTTCTGTGCAATCTAACGTGTGCTCCTCAAGAAGTTAACCGCCTTTTCAAATTCTGCATCAGTTTACATAGCCTAGGTATGCCACATTCTGTGGCATACCTACCACATATTGTGGCATACCTACTACTCGGCTAGCCATCACCTAACTTTGATCCATGATTGGTCCATAATCAGGATGAGTGCGTGCGTGCGTGCGTGTGGGAGCAACAGCAGGAGTAGCAGGACTAGTCTGTGATCGTTCAGGAATCACTTGAGATACTGGGCTGTCACAGAGTCACATGAGTTGAAGGTGGATATCTCAGTTTCTAGTTGAGGCTAAATTGAGACTGTCCATACAAATCATCATGCGTGTGCATGCGCGCACGCTGGCGTGTGCGCTTGTGTGTGGGAGCAACAGCAGTAGGAGTAGCAGGACTAGTCTGTGATTGTTCAGGATTCACTTGAAATACTGGGCTGTCACAGAGTCACATAAGTCGAAGGTGGATATCTCAGTTTCTAGTTGAGGCTAAATTGAGACTGTCCATACAATCATCACCATCGTTCTCAGGCAGATGAATCGAATTGTTGGCTGCTATCAGTGGAGTTGCGATTTCCATATCCGAGCACATCTTCAGTAGTTGGCAGTTGGCACTCGTGATGATGAACACATCTGTAGTGTTGTGCATCAGAATAATTCCATTTTTTTCGGTGGTTTAGTCTTGAACAAAAGCTCTTGGTGGATCAATTATATTATAACTTGGTGCATCTGTCCTGTTGTTACACTAGCCTTTTTGTGCATCAGAATAATCACATATATGATATTTTAAGTATATTCGACTACATTATATTATAATTTGAATTAAATAAAAATACTTTCACGCTTGGTGGATCGCCTCACTGTCTCTACTTGCGGGTTGTATTATTTAAATTATTCACAGCTTGCTTATATGCAAAAGGAATCATGATTCCTTGTGATAATATACCGGCAAAAGCTATGTGAAAGTTAATTGCTGTCTTCATTCTTTTAAATTCCTACAGATCCTACATTACACTCATATAACCTTTAATTTTGGATTTTAATTGCTTGAACGAATTATGGGAGGGAGGCTCTAGAAACAATGAATTTAGATGGGGTGAAATGTTATTGGGTTGGGGTATGCTGAATAATTAGGGTTCGAGTATTAAATGGGCTGCTTTGAGCTTGATTTGGGCTAAAATATAATGTTTTGAATATTATTCTAGTTAATTATGTGATTAATTGCTTAAATTTAATCTTGTTATAATTTCCTAACTAAAACCAAACTGAAATTTCAAAAATCCCCAAATTGATCGAAACTACAAAAAATTCAACCGATCGAAATCAAACCTGAAACTTTCGAAATTTCTCAAATTGATCGAAATTACAAATAAATAAATAAATAAAATCAAATGACCTAAACCAAATCTGAGTTCTCCACCCTTGCTGGAGACTTAAGCTTATGTTTGACGTATGACGCGTCAGATGTGGTAAAAGTTGTGGCCAAAACATCCACAAAGGGGAACAAAATGAATAGACTAGCAACGTGAACCTGATATCTCTGAGCATGGTATTAGCATCATTTCTGTTTGAACCAATGAAATAAAACTGACCCAGTCTTTCAAAATTAGCATAAACACATGTTCTTAACACCATGCCACTTTTACGAAAACATTTATTAGGACTAAAATGATTGCCGTAAGATCCTAGCCAGTATAAGTTTTGTCTGTAAGTTGCTTCCTTATTCACATTAATTTGCTGCAACTTTAAGTTAAACATAACATGCATGGAAGCTTTTCTTGCAGTATGGTAAATTTAGAAGTATCCATTCATCTTACTCCTTTGCATAAGTCTACTATTTAATTATTAATTGCAGCTGTCAAGAATCATGTTCAATATATGTGAAATGAAGTCTAACGCTTAATATAAAGATATATGTTTTGCGGATGAAAAAAATGGATCTTTATATTCAGATGGTTGCTTTCAGGTAGAAGTGAAAGACACTGCTCTTTTTGAGTTGATACAAAATTACTGTCGAGAAGCTGGAGTTCGCAACCTTCAAAAACAAATTGAGAAAATATATCGCAAGGTCTGCATTTTTTACACTTGCTTACAGATCACTTACCTATCTTTCTCTCTCCCTGCGTCTGTGTTTTTCTTACTGAAAGGCCTTTGGATAAAATTAGAAATGAACCATTTTATACTACTATCGTTTACGTTTTAATACTCATATTACTTTGTTATGTAAATCATCTGAAATGTTCTTTAGCAACTATAATCGACTGTTCAAACATTGGCAACTACTCCTAGCCCACTTACAAAATCTCAATTAACCATTGTCTTATTTCATGGTGGGGGGATTGTTTGGCATAATACTAGCTAATATTTGTAACAAAACGCATCACATAGAACTAACTTCTAAAAGCAACATTGTAAGACGATAGTAATTAATATGTTGTATACTCGTTACACATACCATGATAGTAATTAATATGTTGTATACTCGTTACACATACCATTATAGAAGATGTAGGACTTCATATATTACCACACATCCAAAATCCGACTTTCACATTGGTCTACTCTATCAACACTGATTTGATGGTGGCCCTTTCCTTTTTGGGTGACTTTAGCTCATCTATTAGAATTCAGTGGATTTACATAACATCCATATACGATACCAACATATTTAATCAAATCTATATATCATCTTCTTTCAGATTCAAACTTCAACAATGGTGGTAGGTTTCAATTCGCACTGTCATTTGTAACAAATCACATTACACAGAACTCACTTCTAAAAGCTAACCTATAAGAGGAGAGTAGTTGATAGGCTATATACTCACCATTCATTTCATACTAGACGATATGAGACTTTATATAGATGAGTGATGAATATACTAATCCGTACAATATGCACCATGATTCATGACTGCAAGACTGCACCGGCAATCAAGCAATTTTGGTATACTTGCACAATACGTAATAGTGATTACTGATATGTACAATGGCTAATTTCCCACAACGTTACACATGTTTGACGTTGTGAACCATAATATGCTGAGGATTTCTATGTAGAAATGAATCTGTTTGCTCGGTTTAGACGTAGTAAAATATTGTTATCCTATTGTTATTAGAGAGCAATAGCTGGCTTACCACAACAATTTTTCTGCATGGAGAAATGTAGAGTATCCATTCCTGCAATCGTTAATTTAGCAAAAGCATGCACATATAGAGTTCTGTCTTGCTTTCATTCAGAATCTTCAGACTATGATTGAACTGATCCATATATTAATTTACTACTACTGTCTGCTCAACCCATCTTAATTTACTGATGCACTCTATCGTGTTTGATAAATTTTAGTATCATTTCATTACTTTTTCGCTAAGAAAAACTATTTTATTCTTGAAACCAGGTAGCTCTGCAACTTGTGCGCAAAGAACTTTCATTTGCTCCATCTCCATTTGTCCCTGCTCATCTTACAGACAAAGAAAGTAAAGATTCTCAGGAGAATGAATCCAGTCATCAATTGGAAAATAAATTAGAGGATGGTGACCCATTGTTGAAGCAGTCAGCTAGTATTGTCACAACTCAACAGGTAATTCAACCAATTGTATAATCATGCCATTCAACTAACTTTTTCTTTCTTCGAAAATGGGTACTTAGACGGTAGTACATAGCAGTAAGTTTTAGGTAGCATATAGCATACTACATGTCAATACATGTCCAATGGTTTGAACCACGCTACGTAAGTTTCGAACCACATGATCTCTCGAACCAAAGTCGGAGCGCCTAACCGGTGTGACAGTTTTTGCAAGTTTGGTTATTGATACACACAATATGCAAAATTGTTCAAGAAATTAGTTTAAAATGTTATTAATTTTTAAATTTAAAGGTGCTTAAAAGCAACTAATGAAATGCTATTAATTATTTTAAAATTGGAACAAAAAATATCGTCGATAGTTCACTCGGCAAACGAGTCATGAAATTGCACACTTGAACAAATAATTTATACACTGGACAAATCGACCTTTTCAATCATTATAAGCGTGTTTTGTTGACAGGATAACAATGGTTCGGAAACAGTAAGTGTCGAGAGAATCATAATTGATGAATCAAACCTTTTCAATTACGTAGGCAAGCCAGTGTTTCACACAGAGCGTCTATATGACCAAACACCGACTGGGGTTGTAATGGGACTAGCTTGGACATCCATGGGTGGATCCACATTATACATCGAGACCAGTTTAGTCGAACAAGAAGAAAACAAAGGTTCACTTTTGCTGACCGGTCAACTAGGAGATGTTATGAAGGAGAGCGCTCAAATTGCTCATACAGTTGCAAGATCGCTATTTACAGAAAAGGAACCGGATAATTCATTTTTTGCAAACTCAAAAATACATTTGCATGTGCCTGCTGGTGCCACTCCAAAGGATGGGCCTAGTGCTGGTTGCACCATGATCACATCAATGTTATCGCTTGCAATGAAAAAACCTGTAAAGAAGGACATTGCTATGACTGGGGAAGTCACGTTGACTGGAAAAATTCTCCCCATTGGTGGGGTATGTAAACTTTACACACATTTTACAGTTCAAATACTCTGCGTATAATTTTAAGTACCATTCATCATGTTGACATAATATACTCTGCGTATAATGGAAAGCTTGTATAACACAGACTTGGAAAGCTTTCATTGTTTTGTGCGTTTCAAATCAATAATAGCTGGTCTTATGTCATCAGGTGAAAGAGAAAACAATTGCAGCAAGGAGAAGTGGGGTGAAGACGCTCATATTTCCTTCAGCCAATAAGAGGGACTACGATGAACTTGCTGACAACATTAAAGATGGATTTGATGTCCATTTTGTCGATGCTTACAACCAAATATTTGAGCTGGCTTTTGGGAGCACGCATGCATGACTGCATCTGAAATTAGCTTGTTTTCTTTTCTTCTACAATTTTTTCACATCCCTTCAATTGTGTCTACCCATCAGTCAATTTTTAGACTTGTAAGCTTGGAATTGCTGTGGGTTAGGGAATAAAAGATTATACATGATGGGCATATTTATACGAACTTTTTAAATATTCAATTTTGGCTTGAAAGCGAGAGTAAATTTATTTGTAAGAAATCCATACATCTGTATTTGTGCCAACAATGAACATTTTTATTTTCCTTCTTTACCTAATCCCAATCGGGCTGTTACTTGCTTACCTGATGCTTAGAGTATAAGCTCATTTTATCCGGTTCTCGTATAGCTAGTTGCTATTATCTGAGCGTTGGGTAAGTTTATTAAGAGCTATTTTGCACTTTATATCGACTATGATTGAGGAACCATAAACACAGTATGAAGTATACTTTTTCCGTTCTATCAACTTCTTTCACGGTCGAGATGTTCGATTTTAAGTATCAAAATCGTCTAAATACCTCAAGTCAACTGCATTTCACCTCCATTTTCATGCACATACGATTATCTTCTCAACACGCTTGAGGCTATTCGTTTCCACCTCAATCTCAAAATCAATTTGAGCCTTACTTAAATACTGAAACGTGGAAAAAAAAACAGAACATAAGAGCTCCAAAATTTACCACCAATATCGACCGGACCTCTAACGATGGTGCTGTGAGAAACAGGTATGTGAAGTGTTAAGAAAACCAAAATGAACAAAACAACAATGAGATTGCTCAAAGTTCGGTTGGATTCTTGTTGAACAAGGGCTTAATGAAGAATGTTTTGGAATATGGTCACTTTCTTTAACCCCAAATAAAAGTTACCTTGTCTTTCTTTTTGATTAACTACTTCACCCTTCCTCCTCTAAATCCATTCAGTCCCTAATTTTGTATTAAACCTTACTTTATTTCTATTAATTATAATAATACTAATTTTCTTAGGCTCTCATTTAATGTCTTCAATACATATTAAATATTGAATGCTTGACTCATGAAGCAACTAGGAGGTGTGATTGATCTTTTCGCTTTAAGGTAAGATTCCTCGGTTTTTGCTTAAGTATCTTTCTTCAAGTGTGCTAATTTTCATGCCAATTTTGAGTCGCACTAATGGAAACTTTTACTTTTATCTCCTCTTTGTCCACTTGTTTGATAAGTTTGATTAAATAAAAGTTTAGGGCCCGTTTGGTTTCATTTTGTATTTTGAGTTGTGTTTTTAACTTGCACTAAGAAACATGAAGAAATAAGAGAAGAAGATTTATAATTCTTAGCCATTGCGACGGCCAACGGACAACGAAGGAGTTGGATTGTTTTCCGTGATTTTCTTATCTCTCGAAACACGAAAAACAAAATAAACTTGTTTTCTATTTTACAAGTTAATTTCATTTTTTAAAATCGTTTGTTTTTCGACAATGCATACAATGGACGCGCTTTTGTATAGACGAAAACACAAAACTAAAAACGACAAGCCAAACGGGGCCTTAATTTTCTTGATTTTTGAACCTCAAGCTGCTAACGATTTTGGGCTTCATCTATATTAATTTACATCAGTACTATGAAGGTTTGATTTTGGATCGTTGTTTGAGCTGAAAAGCCTATCGGCTGATCCCTTCTTCCTATTATAAAATAAATCTGATTTCCAATTTGAGGTAAAAATACATTAGTTTACTGTTTTATTTGAGTTTGACGTTTTTATTGTTCTATTTATTTAGTTAAGGAATAAATTTAATGACATGATTATTTAATCCAGGAAAATAGGCACAGAGAAAAAGTTACAAAAAAATTTAGTCTCAAGGACAACAAGTTTGGTTTTTAGTCTAAAGGACACATTATAGTGTAAACAGAAAATGATAGTTGCAACTATCATTCTGTGATTTACATTAAAAATTGTCTTTCAGCCTAAAAAGCAAACTTTTGTCTCTAAAACTAAATTTTTCTCCAACTTTTTCGCTAAGCCTAAAAAACTCTTTTTTAATCCTTTATAAATATATGCTATCCTTCTTTAAAGCCTATAAATATAATTAAAGAAAATGGACAAAGGAAAAGGTTTATAATTTTTTTCATTTAATCATCCCAAATGGAGAAGAAGTCAATATTGCTTCTCATGCAATAAGATGTATTTTAAGGTAAGTGGACTCACCATTCATTTAGGATAAGCTTCTATAATTTTATTGTGTCATAATGATGTATTTTAAGGTAAGTGGACTCACCATTCATTTAGGATAAGCTTCTATAATTTTATTGTGTCATAATGATGTATTTTAAGGTAAGTGGACTCACCATTCATTTAGGATAAGCTTCTATAATTTTATTGTGTCATAATGAGGCAAAAAATAATATTGCATACTTGCCCTAAATTCTATAGAACTTCAAATTTTTTCCTTTTGTGGTAACGTTTTACTTTTGTAAAATAAATTAATCAATTCATTATAAGCAAATTTTAGTTCAACTTTTAATGAGCGTAATCGAGTCGAGGATCAATCCTTATTGTACAAAATCAGCTAGAATACCATAGTAAACAAAAGAAGTTGGTATGAGATAATACTTGGAAGGAACCGGGCTGGATCGCAGCGGGTTAAGTGAGTGAATTTCAATTTTCTTTCTTTCTATTTTTGGATATTTGTTTGGTCTATAAAGTTTGATTGATTTTAGATTCAATCTGAAATTGTTTTAAATAAAATCTTATTTTTTTAATTTGTTTAATTAATTAAATAATGAGTTTAATTTGAATTTAAATTTGAGTATATCCAAATATATTTACTATATTGTGCACATGCAATGTGCAAATGTGTACATGGTTAATATGCATGTTTGTGGGTATTTACACTGCAACAGACACATTCATCCTTTATATGCACATTAGTTACCCAAAACATTATTTAAAAATTATACATAAATATAATTTCAATATTTTTATAAAACTAACTTTTTTGATCTAAGTCAATAATTTTGAAATTTAAAAATCATTTTCAGAACATCTAATTGTTTACTTAGCAAACAATTTAAAAACACATCTGAATCTATAAATTTACAATAAAATATATGTATACATATATAATATATTAATATTTAAAATAAAATTATTATAATATTTCAAATAAGATATAATTTACGATTTTTTTCAAGTACACACGCAATTTTACACAATCAATTATTAAATTGAATACGATATTTAAAGTGTGATACTTATTCAAACAGATCACTCATTATGATGTCTCAAGGGCTCGAACTCATGATCTCTAGAACCTTTGTCCAAAATACCATAACTCTAACCACTTGAGCTAGAGAAATTTGACCAAGCCTTTAATGCAACATGTAATTTTCCATTTGTTTGTAACCCAAGCCTTAAATGCAACCACAATCCAAGCTTGCAACCAGCAAACCACACACTCTTGCATCATACTTTCTACTTTGCAGATCATGACCAACATTGCCATTAGCTATGCATTCCCTCCTCCATGACAAAAAATAGATATTTAGTTTACCTTTTAGTTTGTTAACTATATATCATATGTAATAAGTTTGTAATGAGTATAGGTTTATTCACTACATACCTAGCTTGATTATTCTACTAACATGTATGATCATCTATTTGATGATCTTTTGCTTCATCATATTATATATTTAACATATTATTGTAATGCTAGCTACCAGGCTTGTTGGTGGTCTTTATTTTTTAGAAATAAATTAAATCGAGCGCTCTCCTCATTCTTGAGGACCACTCTTTCATCAAATACACACACGTAACTATAAACAAAAGTTTTTCTTAATGTGAAAATATGTACACATATGTGTATATACATATAATTATATAATTACATATATTACTTTTGTTATTTAAATTTACATAACGCAACTTTATAAATAAGTAAATGTTTTTTGTGCGTGCGTGCGTATACATACATGCTTGTACATACATGTACATATTAGGTTACAAAATATTTTGACAAAATTATCCCTTTTTCTACTTTAAAATAAAACAAGTTTTTTTAAATTTTTTTTTTTAAAATATAATTCTTTTAAAATATAATTTCCGTATGGAAATTATATAAAAATTAATTAATTTTAAACGACATATATATATATATATAATTTGTGTCTCTTAAATATATGCATGTATATACATAGGGAAAAGATCGGCTACATCTCATATTTGCTACACCTCAAACCCTCTTGTTTTTTTAGAAATGATACTTTATATACAACAAATCACCGTGACAACATATCACATGTCAATAAATGTTTGAATCACGCTACGCAAGTTTCGAACTTGTGACCTCTCGCAGCAAAGTCAAATCACTTAACCAGTAGGACAATGGTGCTTGTCAAATCCCCTTGTTTTCAACCATATGTTCCGATTTAAATAATCATGCTTTCTCTCTCCTATCAGTTAGAGGGAGAGAGAGTATAATTCTTTAAATCGGAACATGTGGTTGAAATCAGGGGGGATTTGAGGTGTAGCAAAAATGAGGTGTAGCCGATCCTAGCAATATATATATAACATTTACACATGAACAAAATTATAATTTTCTTTGTTGTAAAATAATAATACATATAAACAAATTTAGTAATTAATATACTATATATACTTATTTAATTACATATATGCAGTGCTTGTATAGATTAAAATTATGTATTAATTTTTTTTTCAAACACTGTCAAATTTGAGATTGAAAAAGAGAAATTCAATCTTGATTTCATTACCAAAAAGAAGCAAACTAATTTTTGTTTTTCAAAAGCTTTCTACATCAAACATTTATTCCTTTGAACGTTAGTCTTTTAGTTCAAAATATTCAAAAACATCTTTTATAACTTAAGCAATAAAAAGTGGAGTGGACAAGGTAAACTTCTATCCCAACATTTTCCTCTTCCATTCTCATTATGTTCTCCTACATTATCTCTAACTTGATTACTAATCCTATTTTATACATCCCTAATGCTAATCCTATCCAAATCTCCCAATATTGCCTCAGTTTATATTTATCCTACTTAAATTGTTTCTACATCATTTTAATCAAGTTCCATTTTTATTTCTAAAAAGAAGAATTTTTAAAGAACTCCCAAATTTATGAAATAGGAAAAATCATTATGTCCAATCTATGCACTATTTTACATTTATTTCAAAAAAAGAAAAATCCCTTTATCGTAAAATATTTAAATTGAAAACTTTTTAACCCAACTAATTTTTAAACTAAGAGTTTCAAGAATGGAAAGCCCTTTAGTCAAAATGTAACAATCCTATTATCAATTACCTAATTAATCAAATTTAATTATGATTAATAAATTTTGATTTGTGATTTTTGAAACTTAACTATATAAATAAAATTTAGTTTTTGAATGATTGGTTTAATTTTATTAAAAGAAAGGAGTTATCATTTCTTAGACATGATTTCAATTTAAATTAAGGTACCGTTGAACTAACCATTAAATATTTTAATAATGAAATGAATTATTAATTGGAAAGTTAAATTGAGTTTGGTTTAAATTAATTTACTTCAATTATCAAATGAAATGGAATATTTTAGACTTGGTTTAGAATTTTAAAGTGATAAGAAAATATGGATGTTTAGTTGTAAAACAAATTAGAAAATATAATAGATAGTAAAGAATTAAATTTGTAAAAATTTAACTCTAAGAGATAAAATGTGTGCATTTTGGAATTTTGGGTTGTAGTAGTTTATTCTTAAGGCATAGTAAGAAGGTTTAAATTCTTAAAAGTATAAAGAAAAGCTTTTAAAGGAAAAATAAATAACAAAAGGAAGAGTGACAAGTCTAGTTGGACTAAGCCCATTTACAAAGAAGAATTTTACTTTTCTTCTTCTTTCTGTACGTTCACTATAAAACACAACAAGTGAAAGAAAGAAAAGCTTAAGTTTTCACTTCAAAACCTAGTTCAATCCTCATGAATTAATTAGAAAAATTCCTAGAAATTCTGTAAAATTCAAGATGATCTCTTTCTCTCTTGTTCTATCTTTAGGAACCTTCAATTTCAGATTTGAGTATGTTTGTAACTTACTATATGTTGTTTATAAATTCTATTTTTAGGGTTTGCTGATTAGAGAAGGAAGTAGTAGTAATTTTGTTGTTTAGCTAAGAAGAAAAGCAAACAAGGCGAGTTAAACTCATAAGACCTGTCTCTAGTTGCTTGAATGTTGGAATTATTGGGTGTTATGATTTGTTTGTTTAATCTTGGATGAATTGATTGTTTGTATGTTTTACTGTAAATTGAGTTTTGAAACCTTATGGGAACTTGACAGTAAATTCAAATACCACTTTTTGAATCAACTTGAGAGATAGTTGAATGCATGCAAGTTGTAATTAGGGGTATAAACTTCAAGTATTGGATCTGAGATCGTCGAAGGGGATGCCGGAATGGGGAGTGTCGATGGTGGGGAGGACTGTCGCCTGGATTGCACGTTCCAGGCTATCACCGGTTGACCGGTCAACGAGGACCAGCCGATCGGTGGTAGCCTGGAATGTGAGTTCCAGGTGATATCCAATCCCACCCGTCGTTTAGTTGAGTCCAGTTTGCATTTTGTTTGTTGTGCTCTCTCTTGGCATTGCTTTGAGCTTTGTTTTATGATGATTTTGGTTGCATTTCGGGTTGTTGAATCCACTTTGATGACCTTATTTGTTTTGAGTTCTTATTCTATGTTTAAGTGCTAAATATACAATTTATTTATATCCATTTGCAAAGCTATTTCCAAAAGAAACTCCTTTTGGAAATAAATTTTTTCTATTAAACACACACACACTTTAAATTTCAAAGTGATTGCGAAGAGGGTTTATACCAGTATAGTTTTGAATAGGAAAGATTTACAAAGTTAATTGATCGTTTAAAAGCTGTAAATGAAGTTTTATGAAATTTACACATATATAAAAATATTGCTTTCAAAATCATTTTATAATTCTCTAAGAATATGATTTCCTAGTATTTAATAAATCTTCAAATAAATCTTCGATTTTATGTCATTTTGGGCATTCTTGTGTGACCTTCAAATTTTGAGATAAAATATTTTGAGAGCCTTAATTCTATAATATGAGGAGTATTAATAATCAATTTAGTGTTATTGATTGGTTTAAATGCTTTCAATTAAGGCTTCATCGGATATGGTATAGCTCATTGTATAGAATGTTTGAGTGGGATTTACTAATCCATTAGCGAATACTTGAATTTCACCGGATAGTATGAGATACTTTGGTTAAATTCTTATGGTTACCTTTGGGGAAGTATTTAACACTTTAGGGTTGTATTCTCATTTGGTGTTCGGTATGGGACTAATAGATCCTTAAGAGAATATAGTTCAGGTTTTCCAGTGGTATCCATAACGAGAGAGATTTATTAGCTTTTAGAAAATACTTGAAATTCACCAAACGGTATGGGACGTTCTGGTTAAGTTCTCGGGATTACTAAAAGTGGTAGTATCCGGCAATTTGGAGTGTATTCTCTTTTGGTGTTTAGCATGTGGGCTGATAGATCCTTAAGAAGTATACTCATGTATTTTTATATGATCCTTGAGATCAGTTAGGATTTTGGTATTCATGGTATGGTTGATCCTTCCAATCGGTAAGGATTTGGGTTTCGTTTTCTATGGTATGGATGATTGTGATATCAGATCGGTATGGGTTATGTTTTCTAGGATTTTGAAATATTATTCTTTATTTTGGAATTTCTAGGTTTTGTGACTTATTATGTGTTTTGTGATTGAAATATTCCTATGTTTTGAAATGGATTTCGAATTTAACTATTCCAGCGCCTTGTTTATATTAATGACATTTGTATTTTTTGTAATGTCATATATTCTTGTGTTATATCTTATTCTCACCTTTTGAATATTAAGAGATAGTCTGACCTATTTATTTTGTAATACTCGGGTCAGGTCGAGACATTTCAGTTTTCAGAACGTGCTGGCATTATGGTAGGTATGCTAGCATGAAGATAGACCATTTTGACTTTTCAGTTATCTTCTGTAGGATATTTATTTGTAGTATTTTGGATGTATATTTTGAGATAGTGATTTATTATGGATGTATATTATATGGGTTTAGGATTGTATTTTGTATACTCATAGTATGTATTGTATATGATGTAGATTATTCCATTGTGATCTGTGATTATTGTTTCATAAGATATACTGTTCTGATTTTGAGAACCGGTGTGTTTATTTCTTTAAACTGAGACTGTACACATCAAAAATTTATTCCAGATATTCATTAAAGTAGTAAGTATGATGTGTCGGTGTTAGTTTAAAGATATATCCACACTTGGTCGCACTTAACAAGCCGTATTCTCTATGTTATTAGACAACATTATTTATAATTTTTTTTAATAATATGGGTATAACGGTAGGGTTGTTACAGTTGGTATCAGAGCAGAGGTAGAACATTATGGCATACAATATCACAGATCTGAGATCTAGATGACTTAGAGTTCTATCCTCTATGGTATGTAGTAGATAATTATATTAATTATCTAATTAAGGTTAGGAATATAAAATGATTATGGGACAATAACTTGGGACATATTTTGATTTTAACTGGTTATATTAAAAATAATATTAGAGTTTGGATTGTGCAAAATAAGGTAATGGCTGGAGGCAGAACTAGAGTGATGCCAGGATTGACCAGTAATCTTGATACTGTGGGATGTTTTTAACTCTCGAGCAGATTACAAAGATTGTTCATGCTTCCCAAACTGTTACTCCTAATGATCATTTGGTTCGTGCTGATTTCACTCACTTATGCAGCGATTATAAGCATTTGGGAGGTAGACCATTTAAGGAAACAGAGAAGCTCACAGAGATTCAAGCTTGGATAAAGATGTGTGAGACTATTTTTGCTTGTGTGAATCCTTTCGATACCTAAAGAGTTCAAGTAGCATCCAATCAATTGTAAGAAAGGTAGTGGGAGGAGGTTCATCTTACCTGGGCACAGTTCAGGTAGAGGTTTGAGTAGAAGTTTTTGCAAAGGTTGAAAAGGAAGTAATGACTAGAAAATTCATTTATCTTAGGTAGAATCAGCCTTCCATTATAGAGTATGTAGCGGAATTTGAGGCATTATCCATGTATGGATTGGATTTCATTAATACCCCAAGGAAGAAAAATCAAAAATTTATTTATGGATTATGCAAGACATTGAAAAAGGCTCTATTACTTCAGTTGGATGTATCTTTTGAGTTTTTGGTTCATTCAGCACTTCGTCTCTAGGAGGCCGAGAAGGATTTTGAGGAAGAGGTAATTTCTAAGAATCAGAAGTAGGAGTTAAGCCAGAAAGGAAGCAACCAATTAAGCAAGGTAATCTTGAGTCTATAGGTAAGAAGTGGAAGCAGAATGAGTTTGGTTCTGCAACCCCATGTAGGTGCCAAGTAGCATGTTTCAACCGTGGAACCAAAGGCCACTATACGAATGAATGCGGTAAGCCTCGAGTTTCTTCTCCAGTGGGTGTTTGATTTTATTGTAAGAAGGAAGGGCACTTGATAGCAGCTTGTCCATTCAAGGAAAGGAAGGAAGGAAAGGGGAAGGCCGTAGGGACTTCTAATAGGCCAACTTAGCAAGGTATAGTTCTTTTGATTTTGGGAAGTATTCTTTCTTTTGCTAAGTTTCATTGGAATTAGTTTTAGGAATAAGTTAAAAATCTTATGCGAGCTTTTGCATTTTATGATTAAGACATAGGATAATTGTGTTTGGTTTTGATTGATTGAATGTTCGGAAATGATTATTTGTTTGTATTTATTTTATTGGATGCATGAGTGCTATCAATGATAAAATAAATATAAATAAGGAAAATTGTAATTATTTAATTATATTGACTTGTCTTGAAAATGTTCAAGTATTTTGATCGATATATGGGATGTCATGTTATCGATAGGAATTTCTAAACATCGAAAGAGGCATTTTGACATAGGAATTCAAAAACAATTATTTCGGAAAAAAATGGAAAATATTTTGAGTTTAAAATGAATTGAAATAATATTTTGGCCATAAAATAATTATGTAAGTAGCAAAGTGAATCACAATAATTAGTGGCTTAATATTATTTGTAGAATGGGATAATTTTAATTCATAATTTAATGAATCGGAAAAATGGGATACTTTAATTTAAATTTTTGGTTCTTTTGTAAAATTTAGTAGAAATACTTAGAAAATTAAGTAGAAATGAGGGATACTTTGATTTAAAATATTCTAAGATTTTAAATTTGGTATGCAATTGAAAGTGAAACATAAAAGTTGCATTGGAATTTTTTATTATGCAATCCTCATTATTAAGCAAATTATGAGGACACAATTTTGTGAAGGAGGGTAGTCTGTAACAACCATATAGTTAATTATCTAATTAATCAAATTTATTTACGATTAATAAATTTTAATTTATGATTTTTGAAACTTAACTATGTAAATAAAATTTAGTATTTGAATGATTGGTTTAATTTTATTAAAATAAAGGAGTTATCATTTCTTAGAGACGATTTCAATTTAAATTAGGGTATTGTTGAACTAACTATTAAAGATTTTGATAATGAAATGAATTATTAATTGGAAAGTTAAATTGAGTTTGATTTAAATCAATTTATTTCAATTATCAAATGAAATGAGATATTTTAGAATTGGTTTAGAATTTTAAAGTGATAAGAAAATATGGATTTTTAGTTGTAAAACCAATTAGAAAATATAATAGATAACAAAGAATTAAATTTGTAAAACTTTAACTCTAAGAGATAAAAAGTGTGCATTTTGGAATTTTGGGTTGTAGTAGTTTATTCTTAAGACATTGTTAATAAGGTTTAAATCCTTCAAAGTATAAAGATAAGCTTTTAAAGGAAAAATAAATAATAAAAAGAAGAGTGATAAGTCTAGTTGGACTAAGCCCGTTTACAAAGAAGAATTTTACTTCTTTTCTTCTTTTTGTAAGTTCACTGTAAAAAACAACAAGCAAAGGAAAGAAAAGTTTAAGTTTTCACTTCAAAACTTAGTTTAATCCTCATAAATCGACTAGAGAAATTCCTAGAAATTCTATAAAATTTAAGGTAATCTCTTTATCTTTTATTTAGTCTTTAGGAACCTATTTTAGATATGAGTAAGTTTGTAACTTACAATATGTTGTTTATAAATTCTATTTTTCAGGTTTGTTGATTAGAGAAGGAAGCAGTAGTAATTTTGTTTTTTAGCTAAGAAGAAAAGGAAACAATGCGAGTTAAACTCACAAGACCTATCTCTAGTTGCTTGAACGTTGGAATTATTGGGTGATATGATTAGTTTGTTTAATCTTGGATGAATTGATTGTCTGTATGTTTTACTGTAAACTGTGTTTTGAAACCCTATAGGAAACTTGACAGTAAACTCAAATACCACTTCTTTGATCAACTAGAGAGATTCTTGAATGCATGCTAGTTGTAATTAGGGATATAAACTTCAAGTATAGGACCTGGGATCATCAGAGGGGATGCCGGAATGGGGAGTGTTGACGATGGGGAGGATTGTCGCCTGGAACACGCGTTCCAAGTGACAATCCCCTAGTTCCAAGTGATATCCAATCTGCCCGTCGTCTTGTTAAGTCCTGTTCGCATTTTTGTTGTTTTTTTCTCTCCTGGCATTGCTTTGTGCTTTGTTTTATGATGATTTTGGTTGCATTCCGGGTTGTTGAATCCACTTTGATGATCTTGTTTGTTTTGAGTTCTTGTTCTATGTTTAAGTGCTAAATATACAATTTATTTATATCCATTTGCAAAGCTATTTACAAAGGAAACTCCCTTTGGAAATAAATTTTCTTCTATTATATACATGCATGCATGCATGCATGTATATATATACACACTTTAAATTTCAAAGTGATTGCGAAGAAGGGTTATACTAATATAGTTTTAAATAGAATAGTTTTATAAAGGTAATTGATCGTTTAAAAGTTGTAATGAAGTTTTATGAATTTTACACATATATACATATATTGCTTTAAAAACTATTTATAATTCTCTAAGAATATGATTTCCTATTATTTAATAAATTTTGAAATAAATCTGGGATTTTATGTCATTTTGGGCATTCTCATGTGACCTTTAGATTTTGGAATAAAATATTTTGAGAGCCTTAATTTATGAAATGAGGAGTATTAATAATCGATCTAGTCTAATTGTTTGGTTTAAATGTTTTCAAGTAACGCTTCATTGAATATAGTATAACTCATTGAATAGAACATTTGAGTGAGATTTACTAATCCATTAGGGAGTACTTGAATTCCACCGTGTTCGGCATAGGGCTGATAGCTCCTTAAGAGAAGAATATAGTTTAGGTTTTCGAGTGGTATCCATAACGAATGAGATTTACTAGCTTCTAGTAAATACTTGAATTTCACCAAATGGTATGGGATGTTCTGGTTAAGTTCTCATGATTACTAAAAGTGATTGTATTTGGCACTTTAGAGTGTATTCTCTTTTGGTGTTCGACATGTGGGCTGATAGATCCTTAAGAAGTATACTCATGAATTTTTATATGATCCTTGAGATCGGTTAGGATTTTGGTATTCATGGTATGGACGATCCCTGTTACCCGATCGTTAAGAATTTGGATTTCATTTTCTACGGTACGGATGATTTTGATATTACATCGGTATGGGTTATGTTTTCTTGGATTTTGAGATATTATTCTTTATTTTGGAATTTCTAGGTTTTGTGATTTATTATGTGTATTATGATATATTCATGTGTCTTGAAATGGATTCTGAATTTAACTATTCCAGTGCCTTGTTTAATTTTATGACATTTGTATTAATTGTAATGTCATATACTTTTGTGTTATATCTTGTTTTCACCTTTTGGATATTATGAGATAGCCTGACCCGTTTATTTTATAATACTCAGGTCAGGCCGAGACTTTTCAAGTTTTGGGATGTGTAGGCTTTTGGGTAGGTATGCTAGAATGAAGATAGATCATTTTGACTTTTTAGTTATCTTCTGTACAATATTTATTTGTAGTATTATAGGATGTATATTTTGAGATAGCAACTTATTCTGGAGGTATATTATGTGGGTCTAGTATTGTATTTTGTAGACTCGCAGTATGTATTGTATATGATGTATATTATTCCGCTATGATATGTGATTATTGTTCCATATGAGATACTGTTTTGATTTTAAGAAACCGTTGTGTTTATTTCTTTAGACTGAGACTGCATACATCAAAATTTTATTCCAGATATCCATTAAAACAGTAAGTATGATGTGTTAGTGTTAGTTTAAAGATATATCCACACTTGGTTTCCCTTAACAAGCTGGATTCTCCGTGTTATTAGACAACAATATGTATAATGTTCTTTAATAATATGGGTATAACGGTAGGATCGTTACAAAAAACTTATGACTCCATAACTTCTTTCTAAATTATGATTTTCCAAATTTTTTTACTTTTCAAAACAATTTCTTATAAGTCTTTTGAGAAACCTATTCAAAACATTTCGAAGAAGTTTCCAAATAATATCTCTTTATCAAATTCTTTCACAACGGGTTAGATTTTAGAAAATCTTTTTCAAAGTAACAACTTCTTTTTAATTGTCTTCTCTATTGCATTTTCTACTTCTTTCATCCCCTACTGTTGAATGTTTACAACAATACTACATTGTAGTATTTAATTATTACCTAATATGCTTGTTTACTATTCCTATGAACATTGATTGTCTGTAATAGATTATTATTCTAACCGGATAATTTCTAAAGACATTTATTTATTCGTTCCAATCTTTCCTATTATCTTTCCATAATTACCCTAATAATCTTTTTAACAATTCCATTTATATCCCTATTAAATTCTTGTAAGTCCTTATTTATTGTACACTTATTTCCCTATTAATTTTAGAGTTACAATCTCTTCCTAAAATATTTCTGACGATACGACCTTGGTCACACATTCCTTACTCTATTTATTTTATTCAACCCATAGTCGCCTCGTCCATTCATTCGGATCGCGACTACTTTTATGGTCGGAAATTATAGAGTAAATTCAAATTAAGTATATTTATATTTGTATTTGTATTTATATTTATATTTGTATTTATATTTGTATTTATATTTATATTTATATATAGTAGATTTTGAAAAATACTTTCAAAATTAACAAGTATGCCACTCATATGTATGCCTAACCCCATTGATCGGATAACCTAAGCTCTCATACCATCTGTAACAAATTGCCCCGAAATGGACCTATTTTCGACCTAATAAAAGCCTGTCTTCATAACACATGTATAAAGTCAACTGTAGGCCGAAAAGCTCTTCCAACCAACTATACAAATGTAATGCCCCACCCCGAATCCCAATCCCATACTAACAAAGGATATTACAGAGTAATAATGTCTGTTAGTGTAGAGAATATGGCTACTTAGAGCGACCATCCGTGAATTTTGCTTTAAGCGAGTATTACTGCGTCGATTTGGGTACTAGTTTTTTCCAATTAAAGTCGACATATACAATCCAGGCTTAAAACAAAAACCACAATGGCTATAATACTAATTCAGAATAATATACAATATTCACAGAGCAAGAATCATAAAGTATAAAATACACACAACGGAATATACAATGGATACAAACTAAATGGAGAAAATAGATACATGATGTCAACTGCAAGACCGTGGTCATTACGATCTACAAGATACATAAGTACTACATCTCATGGATACAAATATGTATATTTAAATAAGTCTAAACTCGATACAACATACAACGCTACAAGAATAGGTACATATAAATATGAGACACTAGTAATGTGAAAGATAACTGGATATCTAGAGTGGAATCCTCTCTAAAGCTATCTACTGAAACACCTGAAATATCTCAGTCTGACCCGAGTATTATAAAATAATAAATGGGTTAGTCTAGACTATAATGAATGAGTTAAGAAAGATAATAATAATGTAAGGAGATAAATCTCAAATATAAACATAAAGCCAAGTATTGGCAAACATCAAGAATGCTTCAATAACTCCCAGAATGTAATCACCAAATATCAAAACCTAAGATAGCTTCTCAAAGCAAAACCTCCGAAACTATTTTGTGATAACACAAATAAAAAATAATCTAGAAATCATTAATAGAAATCTAGAAATTTCATAAAAAGGGAAAAGGCGCCAAACTCCAAGATTGGTGAATAAATTCTCCTACATGCATGTAACTCCAAGATAGACGTATAAGTTTATAAACATCAAGATAGGTACGAGACCTATAAACATCAAGATAGGAACAAGTCCTATAAACATCAAGATAGGTACGAGACCTATAAACTCCAAGATAGGAACAAGTCCTATAAACATCAAGATAGGTACTAGAGCTATAGAAACTTCAAGATAGGTGCAAGACCTATAAAACTCCAAGGGTGAGTCATAAACTCGTCGATATAAGTGTCATGTACTCCTAAATAGCAATGGAATAAGTAACGACCGTGTATCCCATATCACACGGGTTTATCTAAACGTTTGCTGTAACCTAGTAAACTCCACTCGTGTGTATAGATGGCTCAATTTAACAAGTCCAGGAATTAACGGATAAAACAAACGCGAGCGTTACATCCACTAGTTTTATTAAACAATTAAATCACCTTCTCATTCAATTGATAACATGCAATTTCATAAAGATATTTACTTTAGAATCATTCTTGTGAAATATAGTTTTATAAACTAGAATATATATACACACACGTTGGAAAGCCGTTGTTAAATATATATAAGTAAAATTTCAAACCATTGTTCCAAATCAACTTTAAAACAATTATTACTATAAATAAATATATTATATATAAATATTCCAAGTATCCCCTATAGAAAATATATTCATATTTAAAATGATTTGGGAAAATGGTTTGGATCAGAAATCATCCTTTTTGGAAATTATAGTTGAAATAGTGTAATAAAACTTGTGTATAGTATCATGGATCCATAGAATAATTCTATGGCATAATAACTCAAAAATAGACACAAAGGTCTATAAGTTCTAAAATGAATCCATAATTCATAAACCAAATCCCAAAAATATGCATGGATAAACCACCAAAATATAACATCAAGATCATGCCCAAAGGAGTGTAGTTCAATCGGGGCAATCATATGAATAAATGGATACATAGATTTGAATTCTATTTCATCTCCAAATTTATTTAAAAAATAGAAAATGAGTTGAAATGAATTCCAAATAAGCCATAATAGGTTATGCTATACATAAAAAATAGGAGACAATGAACAAGGTGACGAATGGGCGAAGAACATGCGGATCGGAGGGCTTCACCCGAAGCTAAAATAGCTTTAGGTGGTCGTCACCGGTGCATTGGTGGTGTCCCACCGATCCACTGGTTGCAGAAATTCTTGGATCTATTTTAGCTCCAGGAAGCCCTCCGACTGACCTCGGATGATGGTGGTTCGATCCTATGTTGTGCACAGTTGATCCAAGGTGATCTCGAATGTGCATACATCCATATAAACAACTATAATTTGCAACTAAATGAGATCAATAGTCTATGGTTTCAGTTAATATAGGATTGAACAACATGAGGTGAGATTATCACAAGATGTTGAGTTTAATTCATCCATAGATTCATCTAATTCAACAACAACAACATGCATTCGATTATAGACTAGAAGTGTGAGATAAACTCTCCAATTTGAGCTTAAATTGATGCTAGAAACCCAGATTTTCTTAGGTTAATACCTTTCATCTTCTACCTAAGTTAATTCTCAGAAATTGCAAACAAGAATGTTAACAAGATTTCTTGTCAACACCCCAAAATGATGCTAAGTAAGGTGAAAAACCCTTTGTACAAGTGGTGTAGGAAAGAAAGTGTAGATCCTTTTTAGAATTGCCTTTTGATTAGGCTTTATTTGTTAATATATCTCAAGCAGGCTTTTCGACTGTGTCAAAGGGTGGGTTTCCATGTTTGATGACTTTTCGATTCAGATGGGCAGGTATGGTTTCTCCTTCGAAAGCCTTCCTTTCGATCTGATTGGAACACCTTGGGTTAAGATCTCTTAGATAGGTTTCGACCTTGTCGGAGGCCTAAAGCTATTGATTAGCTTGGGTTTTGGTTTCTGAGAAGAAAGAGAGGTTTCGACCTTGTTAAAGGCTATGGGTATTACCTCTTTGGGTTTGAATCTGTAATTTCAAACTTTGGTGTTTAGAACAGGGGCTTTGACCTTGTCGAAGGCTTCAACTTAGAGAGAAGATGACTTTGAACTGGTTATAGTGGTTGTTGGAACTTAAAGGGGTTTCGACTACGTCGGCAGTAGCCTTTGGATGGAGATAAAACCTGAAATGTAAAAGTGAATCCAACAAAATCTTCAAGGAAATGGTAAAGTAGCTTAAGGTAATCAAAAACTTCCCTTTTATCCAGCTAAAAAGATTTTATTTCTTCAAACTCCCAAATTGATTTACAAATTAAGGTTACAAGACATTTTTTTAGAGTATATAGGTTTACATCGGATCCCCTAAATGTGACCCTTTGGGTCTTATTTATAGATGCGGCTTGGCACCTTTCGACCCTAATGCTTTCGACTGGGTCGGAAGGTGGCCATAGTGTGACCTAAGCAAGCTGTCGTCTTTGTTGAAAGGTATGGCAGCTCTTCTCTTCTTTAGGTTGTCTTGAAAGTGCTTTCAACTCTGTTGTTAGCCTTTGCCTTTGGTTTCGATGATGTTGGTTATGCCCATGCTCTTGTTTTGATCTGATGCAGAACCCTTTCTGGACCACACTGGTTTCGACCAATTCGAAAGGCTTACTATAGCTTTCGAAGGGGTTGCTTCAGGTAATACTTGCTTCATAGCAGTTTGAATGATGGCAAAACCATTGTTTTTGAATGGTTTGACGTATATTCAAAGGGCTATTCTTTATTTTTTCAGAAGGTATGGCATCAAATTAATCGAAAGACCTTCATCTAGTTCAGGAGTTGTCAATGACAGCGGAAGGGAGCTTTCGACTTCTTCACCTTCTTCGAAAGGTAAGAACTCTCTAGATATTGATAGGAGGAACCTTCCATCACCTTCGAAAGGCCTTGAAGCTTTTAAAATTTGATGGCAGCATCCCTTCGACTCCTTCGAAAGGTTTGGCTGAAGCTCTTCCCTTTTGCTATTTGCTTTAGGAGGTCTCGGCTTGGTTGAATGGTGAATATTTGGAGTAACAAAGAAGGTGTTCAATACAAGAAAAATCCAAAACAAAAGACTCAACAGACACACTAGGGGTTGGAGGAGATTACCTTGCTTCTATTTCTTGAATCATTATCCAAGTACCCTTTGATTTGATTTAGATTTCAATTCTAGAGTTTAGGAGATGTATTTTTGATTTTTAGAACTTGGTTGAAAATGAGAAGGTGGTACGCAAATAAATGTATTTGTTTATTTTCTCTCTTCCAAAACTTACTAGGCCAAGTGGGTTCATATGGACCCACTAAGGCTATATTATTAATTTCCTATATTTTTATTATTTATAAAACATTAATTTTACTTTATCAATGTTTTATAAATTATAAATTAGTTTCACAAATTTTAACCAAACACTAACATGCCAAAATTCAAAAGAAGCATGGAATTCTAGTCCAAAGATGTAGCCTAAACGCTGCCCGAATACCCCAGAAGAACCCCGGACCAAACCCCCTTTGATTTGGCTTTGTTTGATCAGAAAATATGATCAATATATGTCCAATCGGTGCACATGTTGTTCCCACCGGTGCACCTGTTATGGTCGGCTGAAACGTGCAGCTTATTATATGTGTTTTTTTTTATTTTTGTTTTGCTTGTTTCCCACTCGTTTTTAATTGGATTCTCAATCCATTTTCTTTAAATTTCGATATGATTCTCTACTACCTTTCTAATTTCATTTCATAAAAATGTTTGAATAAAAATTATTTCAAAATTGTTGTACAAGTCGGTGTTTTCAAGCTAGTTTTTAAAAAATAGAAATATAGTATTTTCACATATATATCTTCAATCTACCTTAAAAAATCCTTATAAATTCATAATATAATTATAGTAAGATCTAATATATCAAATTGCAATTTATAAATATTTTTATATAATTTTTATATATTTATTTCAATATAATTCATTTCATAGCTCAAAGCATTGTTTATTTTCCATTTCTTACTAAATAAATCATATCTCTTAGAATATATTTATAAATCCATAATCAAAATATTGAATTCATACATACATACATACACACACACACATATATATATATATATGTATGTATGTATATTAACTATAGAAATTATTTTTATATCATTTTAATGTATTATATCCCAAATCATTTTTACACAAAACCGGGTTGATTTTCATATATTATGAAATCGCATCCATATAAATTGATATAAATTAAATAAAATTCCACAAAAATAATTTTTAGACCTAATACCCTCATATCAAACTTCAAAAAAATAATTTTGTATCAATTTGACATGATTAAATGTCCCGAAGGTTAAAAGTACAATTTCATGCCTGTTTTCACATATTACGAAATATATGTATATAGATTCATATAAATTATATAAAAATGCACAAAAATTATATCTAGGTCTATCGATTTGATATTTCATGTTAGAAATTTATTCATATCAATTTCTAACCATTATACTATAAGTTTTTAATTTATATTTATCTCATTTAGAAAACCCATTTAATAAATTTATTATTTATTTAATTCCAAATTTTACTTCAAATTGAAAACAAAACCAAAAAAAAATTCCCCAATTTCATCTTAAAATTAACTAAGATAAATTAAATCATATTTTATGCTTAATTTCAAGAAATCATGACGTCTCACATTAATCCGACTATTTTATGATCCATAACCTACTCGTGACGTCTCACATTAATCCGACATTTGTAGGTACTGGTGGCCAAATTAATTGGGCAAGTTCACCCTACGAAATTAGGACTAACCTCGCATCCACTGTGGTTATTTATTGTAGCGATGTCCCATATTAGTCCGCAAAACCACAAAACAAAGAAAATAAATTTTGGTATTTTGAAATAATATATAGTACATAGAAACAAGTTATTTTGAAATATCAATCTTATACACATATTATTTTAATTTTGTCAATATAATAAGATTTTGTATTAAAATCATAACATTAACTCATAATATAATTCTCTGGTAGGATACGTTTTGATTTTGTAATTAATGAAGAATAAAAAGGATTAAATAGGGACTAACTAAGGACTTTAATATGGTATTTCCTTGTAAGCAAATTATTTGAAACTAACTTGATAGTTCCAGCTGTAATAACCCACCCTGAAACAGACCTAATTTCAACCCAATAAAAGTCCGTCGAACCTTTTGCCCATCTCAAGGCGAGTTGTTAGGTTGATAAAATTAAAACAATACATAGTACACAGAGCTATCTATCTATACTTTTCGAATCTTATAGTGTAGCAGATAAAATATATTATCAGAAACAAGTACCCATTGCATAAAAGAAAACCATTTCAGAAATATACGTGTTATTACCAAATCTCACAACTTGTCTACATAAAATCTCTACAGTACAATATTTCAAAAATAACATAATTTCCTGAACTAGGTGCATTAAAAATAGCATAAACAAATAAATAATTGCCACAAGTCTTCATCTCCACCTCCATCGCCTAAATCAGCATTACTCTCTATAACCTATGTTGCAATGAGGAGTGGGTCAGAAAAACAAATGTTTGGTGAAATGAAAATCTCAAGCTAACCATAGTTGTACTTAGGAAGAATTATTTAAATAAATAATATGTCTTACATATTAAAACCATAACATACGTATAAAGAAAACTGTAAGCCCGTAGGCTCTTCCAGTCCAACATACAAAAGTTAACTGTAAGCCTAAAGGCTTTTCCAGCCTGACTATACAACTCTAACGTAACTAGCGTTTACGATGTAAGAGGAAACACCAAAACCAATAAATACCCTTTATTGGGGATTAGGCGGACTCTAACCATTTAATACCTGTAAAATAAGCAGGTCCCTATCATTTAATACCTATCCCATTCCCAAATTCTAATACAAAAATTGTTAATGTTGCAAGAGAGAACCTCCAAACCACTTAATATTTTTTATTAGGGATTAGGCAGACTCTAACCATTTAAGACCTATAAAATAGGCAGGTCCCCGTCATTTAATACCTAATCCAAGACGGGTCCTTACACGGTTCTCACTAGATGACATCGTAAGAAATCTCATTAGGTCACTTAATACTTCTCCTAAGAAAGATGTGGACCCTACCATAGCCATTTAATATCTCAAACTTGAAGTGGACCACTTCAAAGAATTTCACCTACCACATCCAAAACGCAATTTATGAACCATAACCCACTCGTGATGTCTCACGTTAGTCCAATTATTCATGAGTACTGGTAGCCAGATTAACTAGGTAAGTTTACCCTATAGAATTGGGACTAACTTCACGTCCACTATGGTTATTTATCATAGGCGATGTCCTGCATTAGTCTGCAAAGCCACACTGCTGGTAGCTAGATTTAACTGGGAAGACTTCCATGTAGCTTTGGACTAGCCTCGCATCCCTATAACTTAGTCATAACATATATTTATATCACTATATACATACATCATCCTACCCGAATAATAATTGAGGCCATATAAGGTATCCCCTTATTACAGCTTTAATTAGGGATTAACTCCCTAATTTACACTAACTTCCTTCCTACAAATTAATATTACCAAACTATTCTACTAATACTAATTATCACGCTCAATACGATATAATTAATATGTTATATGTTTTAATAGTCAATACGTTAATATTATATACATATTTTTTTACGTGCAGAATTCAAGGTCTAATCATTACGTTACGATAATTCAATATTAATTCGCTTACATGGTATTTTGAAATATCAATCTCATACGAATCTACAATTCCAACAAGAACTGCCACTATTATAGCCAAATAAAATAGATTCGTATAAACATGGAATACCTGCAACTTGTTCCATATTAATAAATTAGAATCCCTTCTCTGTTTTAAAGTATATATCTTCACAAATTAGACTGTATATGTTCAACTCAACCTTTATATACATCATTTTGGAATGAGAAAGGTGTTCCTTATTTATTTAAGTGATAGAAATAGGCACTGCAAACTATAAACAATTCAATTCGTACTTTAGACACCATTTTCTAATTTATTTCTTTTTAATCCCTTTAACACTCCAATTTAAAACTGGGGAAATATGTTGAATGGACCATAGCTTATCGGATCCTAAACAATAATTAGATTCTAATATATAAATACAAAAAAATTATAATTCCAATATATACAAAGATTGATATTTACTTAAGGAAATTCAGAGGGTTTTAAATGTTATATTTTCGTTTACCAAAATTTCCCACCACATACATCAAATCCAAATAAATACTATTCAATTACAAAAATGTGAAAAACTTGATATTTCCACTTACAAAGAACTGTTTGGTTCCTAACTGGATTTGATACTACCACATCTAATCTCTTTTAGGTCTCTCTCTGAAAATCTTAATTAATTCTGGAACCTAAAGAAGAAGAAGAAGAGCTCCGATTTATACCGCTTCTAATTCTCTGTTAGATCCTTCCCCTTTTATAAAATACAACAATATATTGTGTATATATATAGATTAGATTTCAAAAATCAGAAGATAGGGAGAAGAAGGATTAATTTAAATTAGAGATTAGAAATTAGAATTACTTACCAGAAAGTTTACTGTTTTTGAAACCTTAAGGGGTTGACAGAGCTCGCCATTGCTTATAAAATTTTATGAAGGAAGAATGAGGGTTTAGGGGTCTAATTATAGAGTTGAGAAGGAACCAAAACCATTTGATTTAGAAAATAAAATCCGAACCATTTAAAATAAGCAAACCCTAGCCACCGTAAAGCGTCACCGGTCGACCGCCTCGACCCAACGATCAACCGGTCGTGGTTCAGAGGTCGATTGGTCCTCTACCTGTGTCCATTGCTTTCCTTTTGCATTTGATTTATGTTATCTATTTATTAAATTCCTTAATTAATTTATACGTTACCTAACTTATAATGAGCGTTTACTTAAAGGTTAAGTCCCCTTAATGTTACATATTATTTGAATTTAAATTTTAATATTCAAACTTCACATTTTTAATTCAAATTCAAAATTTTAAATTATAAAACTTCAAAAGTCCATAACTTCTCCGTTTGAGCTCTGATTTCAACATTATATGTGGAAATTGATCAGAAAATCACCACGGACGTAATGGTGCAACTTCCTTGACCAAATTCCGACATTTACAAAGTTTCCATTTTTAACATTATTTTAATTACTTAATTTCTTATTAAATTTTATGGGATGTTACAGTCCAACTGAGAGAACACGTTCGCGCCATGGAGCTGGTTAGGAGTGGATACTTATTCTTCCTCATCGCCTTGTCTAGCTCACGGTAATCAACACACAACCTTGGAGAGCCATCCGCCTTAGTGGCAAATAATACGAGTGCGCCACACTTAGATATACTCCTATGAATGAACCCTCGCCTCAACTGATCATTCACTTACACCTCTATCTCCTTATGCTTTCTAGGTTCCATACACCTCAAAGGCATAACCATCAATCTGGCATCCTTCACTAAGTCTATGCAGAACTCAATCTCTCGGTGTAGCGGTAATCCGATCACCTTTCGCTTTTCCTCGACTCCAATCATCACCAACAGCTTCTCTAAGTCCACTACTATCGCATACTTCCTAATCCAATCCATCCCTATGATAATCCCGAACCCAACGAAACTCAAAACAAAGAAATCACAAACAAAAGGTCATCCGTGACTCAATAAGACAAAACCATACAAATACCAGTGGGGCCTTCAATAGGTTTCATCACCATTAAAGGTCGGTCAACTATTTGAGGTCTCAATCCTAGTCTATCTACCAGGTTACTAGAAATAAAGGAATATGAATCCCAGTATCGAATAAAAATGTATGGAAATGCCAAAAATAGAAAGCATACCTTGAATAGCGATACCTTTCCCTTCTCCTTCGTTGAGGGAGCACATGACGAAGTCGGGATAACATCCAAAGCATATGTCTTCACCACCTACTTCTCCTGCACTGATTCTAGGTAGCTCTTCTACATATGTTCGAACTTGCTATAGTTATAGCACTTTTTCTTCCCATTAGCCTTGCAATCCCTAATAAAGTGGCCCTTATCTCCACAACCATAGAAGACGAGATCCCACTTTACCTTCTTCTGAGCATTTTCCTTTGAAATTTGCTTTCTCTTCCTATTCCATTTCTTCTTACCTCCACCGCCTTGCTACGACTTTAGCTCTTATAGCAACAGCAATGGACTTGAGTTTAGGATACACACTCTTAAGTTGAAGGGCTTTCTCAACTACCTTCTCAAATGGCTCATTAACATACCCTCCAAGTTTTTCCCTAAGTAGTCATATAACCCAATAATAAGCTTTTCATTCTTCTCCTGTGCAGTGTCGATGAAGGACATCCCATGCTTTGATAGAGCATCGAATGTAGCCACATACTCGGAGACAAACATGTCCCCTTGTTTCAAGTCTACAAATTTCCTGCAAATCACTTACTTCTAAGCAACTGGTGTAAACATCCCCTCATATTTAGTTTTGAACTAGTCTGAAGTAAAGTGGTCCTTAGGTGTGGCAACCTTGATAGCATTTCACCAATTCATAGATCTACATTTGGAGCTATCGATAAACCAACCTCCTCCTCATCGCATTATCCAACTCCAAGTCATCGAAAATCCTCGCATAGGCATCCAACCAATCCTGCACTTCAATAGCCGATTCCGTTCCTTGGAATGGTTTGCCACCAAGACTAGAAAAATCCTTGTTCAACTTTGCAAAATCAACCCAGGGCGCCTGGACTTGAGCACCACCACCAATAGCAACATCAGGTGCAGCCGCTTAGGCATTTTGCAACATGTTTGCCATCATCACGTTGAACATAGCTTGCAAGTTAGGGTTAGTGTAACAACCTAGTTTTTAGAGGTAATTAAAAAAAGTTAATAATCATTATTTAATTGGATAGAATGGATTTTTATAAATTAAATAAGAAAAAATTTGGATTTAATGTATAAAATTGAAAACTTATAATAAAGTAATTAATGCTGAAATTAAATTGTTTTGAATTTTTTTTTTAAAATAGTGTGAAATAAATTAATTAGAAAATTAATAAATGAATGGATTTAAAATGTGAATTTTGGGGTATTTAAACTTAAATGAATTAAATATAGAAATAAAGTCTAGAAAATGTTATAATGTTGGGTAAATAATAAAGTGTGTTTAATATAATTTTTATTTGGAATTTTATTATGGTTTAATTTTATAGAAAATGATTTATATACAGAAGAAGAATTGAAAATATATATCTATATACTTACCTAATTAATCCTTGCCCAAGCCCAAGAATTTTAGGCCCAACTCCATAATCGAGAGTTTTCTATATTTAGATCTTTCTCTTTGTTCACCGATTATCAGTTCACATGCACTTCCCCAAATCACTTAATCTCTCCTTTTTGAAACTAATAAGAAGTAGAAATCTTCTTTACATAGAAAATTAAATCAAATTAGATAAATTGCTACAAATTCTAAAATTTGAATCTACACATCTCAAAATGAATCTACTACTCTAATAGAATCAAAATTTCGATCAGAGGGTGAGATGCAAGAGCATGCACAAGAAGAAGAATGGATAATGCAGGCTTCAAGTGAGTGAACGCACTCACAAATCTATGTTTACATACTTTATTTCTTACATTTGCAGTGTTTGGATGGCAGATTGATTGAATACTTTGTGCTTGCATTAAATTCATAGTGAAACTGTAACGACCCGATATTTTCAACCATTCGCATCCGCACATGTCGGACTTGAATTGCTCAAAATACCGCGTCGTAAATAAAAATTTGGCAAATCTCAGAATATACAGTAAATAAATAATCACAGATCATAGACACAGAGTAAAATAATGCAGCGGAAGTAAAAGAAATAGTAGTTCATGAAGCTACTATATAAAAATATCAGAGTTACATAAGATATAACAGAAGAAATAAAATACAACAGAAGTCTCAATATGATAACCAAGTACAAGCTGAATAGAACAACAGAACTGAGATAGATAAAACTAGATAAGTAGATAATCTCCAGTGATTCCAATCTCCAGAAAGTGGAATCCAAATCTGTGAATAACTCAGGCTGACCCGAGCGTAAAGCAAAACATAAAACACTCGAGTCAGGACAATATATACTTATATAATGTAAACCAACTCAAGTGAACTGTAATAAAGGTACAAGTAACTTAAAGAATGCTTGGGATCGCCCATTCTTTAAGGATCCGTTAAACTATTTACTATGTAGTAATATACACTATATACAGTAGTGTCTAATTAGTAAAGTATAATCATATAGAAAATAGCGTTAAGGGGATGGAGAACCTTAACGCGGTCGGATCTTTAAAATCAAAATCGTAGTGGGTTCGATATGGTAGGTGACATGGCACACAAGGCAATGCCAGGGTAGATATACCAATTACGCATACGGACTAATGGATACGCATAGCAGCCACTACCGTTCCACCTCGAACAACACTCCCAAATCAAGGGTGGCCACCAAAAATCACAAAGTAATAGAATGGTATCGAAGAAGTGTGTCCGATATGAGGTGCTACCTCACTGGTCCGAGATCGCTCCTGTTTTAGCCACCTTATGCCAACTCACGGGAGTTGGGTCCACGTATATACCTTAGGATCGTCGCCACCATCCTACTTCATTCTGGAAACTCCACCGCGTACACAGTTGTCAAAGTGGTTTTCGGTATCAACAGAGAGTATGTCCATATCCGATCCCGGTCTCTTTAACAACCAATCGTTATTATAACCCGTGGTTATAATTTAAAACAGTTTATACTTCAAAATAGAATATCATTTCAAATCCAAATCTTTATCAAAATAAAGATTAAATCAATTCCAAACCATTTCAATATATTTAAAATATCATATCATTTCTAAACTTCATTTCAAATCATTTCAATATATCAAAATATCATATCTTTCCAAAACTTCATTTCAAATCATTTAATATATCAAAATATCATATCTTTCCAAAACTTCATTTCAAATCATTCAAATATATCAAATATCATATCCTTTCAAAACTTCATTTCAAATCATCATTTGAGTACAAATCCAAATATTCAAATTTAAATACCTTTTAAATTCAAAGATATCATTCATTTATTATCATTTCAAGTCACCTTTTAAATAGTTTATATTTAAATCAAAATAATTCATTTAAACCATTTAAAAGTGTATCAAATCAAGTATTAAAATTTCCAAAGTTTCAATTCAATTCAATCATTTATTTCAATTAAATTTCCATAGACCATTGCAAATCTTATAAATTTCAAATATAGATTTAATCCACAAAATAACTATTCAAATTATAAAATAAATTTCAAAGCTTTATTATCCTATATTTCATAAGTCCAATATCTTTTAAATAGATTCAAATTACAAGTAAACCCAATATTTTTCATACTAATATAACTTCAATTATTTATTCCAAGATTTAATATCATTTCAAATTTATTTCAAAATATCATTTCAAAACATCATCTATTTGATTTAAATTTAAATACCATTTAATCATATTTCAAAATAGTTGTATTTCCAAAATCAACTATTCCATTTAAATCATTTAAAGTCAATTCATTATATTTAATAATTAAATATTAAATTTCCAAAATTTAATCTTTTTCAAAGATCATTTATTCATTTGAATTTATTAAACAAAGAAAATTCAACTTTCGCAGCACTTAGAAAATGCTATGAAATGTTATGTTTAAAACAGTTCATTAACAAAAGAAGGCATTTAAAATGCTGTAATATCTTAATTTAGTTTCAATTAAAATTTTAGTTAAATTTAACAACTATAGCACTAACAAAGTGCTATAATAACCCTTAGTTCAAATTTGCTATTTGGTTCATTTAAAACAACTACAGCATTTTCCAATGCTGTAATATCTTTACATTACATTTCAAAAATGCTGTCAAATCAAATTCAGAGTTTTATTTACAATTTAACACATAATTAACTTTTAATATAAATCATTTTAACTTATAAAATCATATATTTTCACACTTTAAAAATAATCATTTAAATACCTTTATTTCTATGATTTTATAAAGTCAAATTTCCATACAAAAATCAAATTAAATAACAATTAAATTTTCATTTCTTTAATTAAATTCTTAACTTAACAACTAAGTTTAAATTTCCAAAATATAACTTATTTCCATTTATTTTACTTAATTAAAATTTCACTTTTAAACAAATTCCACAAAATTCAATTTAAGTTATATTACCAAATTCAGCTTAAATATTCATTTATTTCATATTTTAATTTATACAAAATCATTAACACTTTTAAAAATTATTATTACTTAATAAAGATCATTAAATTCATCTTTTAAATCAAATTTTTCATATATTCTTACTTTACATAAATTCCATTTATAAACAAAATCATAAATTCCAAAATTGACTTATATTTCAAATTCTACTTCACCATTTACTTAATTCACTTATTTAATTTGTAGAAAATCACTAAAATTTTATACAAATCATTTTAAAAAAAATTAAATCAAAATATCATAATATTTACATTTTTAAAATATTTTAAAAATTTTAGAAAAATATATAAACCACGGGTCTGTATAAAATTTTCTAGCCTAGGTCAAGTGATATGGATATGTATCATTTCAATCCGCAGTTTACAAAGAAAAACCGAGTTCTATCATTTCAAACCCGCAATCCCAAGTTAAATAAAATAAATAAAAGGTCGCTCAGGCTTATCATTTCAGCCCATAACGATCTTTCTCTATTCTAAAGTCCGTTCGAGTATGTATCATTTCAACCCATAGTGAACCTAATCTACAAGAAACTTGCAGTGTGATAAACTGATAAAATAACAGAATAGCATGAAATAACAGTAATAGATGATATAACATATATAATAACAGGGGTAAACATTATATGATCATAATATAACAGTTATAACAGGATGATAAAATTTACAGATTCAAATGGTGTCAGTTTACTAGTTATATAGGTACACATCGTCTGGTGAGAATTACTCACTTGTTTAAGTTGGAGATGACGACCAAAACACACGACACAGAATCTTCGAAGGCACGACAACACGAATATGATTTGAGAGTGTAGAGCCAAAGCAATTAGCCTTGAATACATTTATTCAAAACAATACAATTTATATAAGTTTCACTACGCCATAAATGGCCTTCTACAACATTTTTGCAAGGTGTTGCCAGGTAAAATGTTGCGATAGCTATACAATTTTGGTCCTACTGCAACGTTGAATTTTTGATGTTGCCTTAGCCATAAAAATGTGTTGCTCTAGCTAAACAAGTGTAATTGATGCAACATTTATTTATAGTGTTGCTATAGCAGACCTTTGCATATCTTTCGCACCGATCCGCGCCAATCTACCAAGGCAAATCCTACGTTGGAGAACGTGACACCTCAGCAATCCGAACACCACTCCTTGATCTTTTAGAGCCGCGAAGAAAAAAAGTCCCTGCAAATAACTTTTTATTTTCATTCTTCTCTGTCTTCTTACAAAGTTTCAAGCGATTTCGGTTCGATTAGGGCTTCGATTTGGGGGTTCAAGCTTTGTTCAGTGATTTCGCTTCGATTTGGGGGTTCAAGCATTGTTCACATCACTTTAGGGCTTCAATTTTGATTTTGAGGTATAACACTCTCTCCCATCACTTTAGGGTTTCGATTTAAACTACTTATAAATTCTTAATTCGGTCGGAATTAACAATTCGACTTGTCTAGGTTTCCTCTTGTTGGACACACACACAAATTTTATCTTTTTATGTTAAAATACTCATATTCATAATTGTAGTGATGGACAGCGAAAACATTTGGATAGAACTTCCAAAGTTTAGTGAAGGATATATTAGCGGGATAAGAGCCTTTATACAAAACGGTTTTTCTAAATTCACCGTAGGCGATGAAATGACGTGCCCATGCAAGAATTGTAAAAATAGCAAGTGGCGTCATCCAGATATAATTTATGATCATCTCATCTGCAATGGTCCATCTCCATTGTATGTGAAATGGATTTGTGAGGTTTCTCACCCAAATTTTGGAAGCAGTGATAAAGATATAGACTGTGATGCTGGTGATTTTGGAGATAATCTAGGTGAAATGTTGCACCGTACTCGTGGAAATATGCAGAACTGTGAAGATGAGAATTCTGATGCACCAAATGCCGATGCTAAAAGATTTTATCGCCTTGTCGAAGATGGAAAGCAGCCATTATATCCTGGCTGTTCAAAATTTTCGAGATTAAGTTTTATCATCAGGCTTTATTCTTTAAAATGTGTACATGGAATTACAGAGTCTGCAGTTGGGGAAATACTAGAGTTGATGAGAGAGGCTTTTCCACAGGCCCACATACCTTTATCTTTTAGAGCCGCGAAGAAAATCATTAAAGATTTAGGTCTTGATTACAAAAAAATACACGCATGTCCAAACGATTGCATGCTCTATTGGGCAGAAAATGAAGATAAAGATGTCTGTAACTCTTGTGGTATTTCGAGGTGGGAAGAGGAAAAGAAAGGCACCCGTGACAATGATCCAGAGAAGTTGATTCACAAAGTCCCGGCAAAAGTGATGCGTTACTTTCCGCTAAAACCAAGGCTGCAAAGGCTGTTTATATGCAAGGAGTATTGACAATTTATGAGATGGCATTCTGTGGGCCGAAAAAAAGACGGAAAACTTAGACATCCAGCTGATAGCGAGACTTGGAAGGCGATGGATGCTATGTATCCTGATTTTTCATCAGAAAATAGAAATATCAGATTGGGTGTAGCCTCTGATGGATTCAATCCTTTTCGTACAATGAGTACAACTTACAGTACATGGCCAATTGTATTAGTTAACTACAACCTTCCACCTTGGTTGTGCATGAAGCCCGAAAATCTAATTCTTTCAACACTCATCTTCGGTCCAGAGTCTCCAAAGAATAAAATTGATGTATATATGCAGCCTCTAATTGAAGAGTTGAAAGAATTATGGGATCTAGGCATAGAAACTTATGATGCTTTTACTGATCAAAAATTCATGTTACGTGCAAGTGTGTTGTGGACCATTAGCGATTTTCCGGGGTATGCAATGTTATCCGGTTGGAGCACAAAGGGTAAATTGGGTTGTCCTGTATGCCATTATGAGACTTCTTCAATGTACTTGAAACATAGTAAAAAAATGTGCTACATGAATCATAGAAAATTTCTGGATCCGAAACACAAGTGGAGGTTTGATAAGAGGAGGTTCAATGGTGAAGTTGAAATAGGACAGATTCCGGGAAATTTATCAGGAACAGACATTGAAGAACTGTTGCGTGACTTTGAAAATAATTTTGGGAAGAAAAAGGATTCCCCTTTCAAAAAGAAGTCAATATTTTTCAATTTACCGTATTGGAGCCACAATTTATTGCGACATAACCTTGATGTTATGCATATAGAGAAAAACATATGCGACAACATACTCGGTACTTTGCTAAATATTAGTGGCAAGTCAAAAGACCATTTGAATGCTCGTTTTGATTTACAGGAAATGGGCATCAGGAAGGTCCTGCATCCCGTTTTATCAAATGACGGCAAACACTTTGAAATTAGGGCTTCCATATTTGACATGACGAATAAAGAAAAAGAAATATTTTGCTCAGTACTGGAGAATGTTAAATTGCCATACGGTTGTGCAGCCAATATCAGTCGGTATGTTCACACGAAGGAAAGGAAAATCTCAGGGTACAAGACGCATGATGCTCATTTTCTACTTCACTACTTGTTGCAATTTGCTGTGAAAAAAACACTGAAGCCTGAGGTTGCATTGCCTCTGATAAGATTTGGTGCATTCTTAAGAGGTCTTTGGAGCAAAGTAATTGATTTGGAAGATGTGAAGAGGCAACAACAAGAAATTGTCGAAATTCTTTGCCAATTTGAAATGATATTTCCACCGGCTTTCTTTGACATAATGGTTCACTTGACGGTTCACTTGTGCAAGGAAGTTGAATACGGTGGACCTGTGCACGTTCGATGTATGTTTCCGATTGAGCGTTATCTAGCTAAACTCAAATCTTATGTGCGCAACAGATCTAAACCGGAGGGTTCCATCGCCGAAGGTTACTTGGCAGAAGAATGCTTGACATTCTGCTCAAGATTCTTAAGCGGTGGTGATGCAGTACCTAAATTTGAAAGTTGTCCACAAAATATGGAATATGCTATTGGTACAAGAGGAAATAAAGACGGAAAAGCTATTCATCTAAAAGAATCTGAGTGGATGGCATGTCATCGGTACATTCTATTCAATTGTGGTAACGAGGAAATAGATAATTTAAAAGAGTAAGTTTTTATGTTCTAATTTATTCTAGCAAGTACTAAAGAATTAGAATATTTCTTTATTGATATTAATACCATCATAATTATTATAGGGAACATCGAGCTTTAATTGATGGTCATGCAATATCGAGAAGATATAAAAGAGAGAGAGCACATACTGAAGAATTCTGGAAATGGCTGAAGGATGAGGTTGGGAAGAAAGAGGACATTTCGAAAGAGCTAGAAGTGCTTGCAATGGGCCCTAACCGGACAGCTAGGAAATTTAGTGGATATGTTATTAATGGATACAGATTCCATACAAAATATAGAGATGCTAAGTGTAAAACACAGAATAGTGGTGTATTCTTGACTGCCTTGACCACTAGCTTTGCAAGTTCAAAAGATCAAAATCCATTGGTTGGTAATGTTAGTTACTACGGAGCAATTGAAGAAATACTAGAAATTGATTATTGGGGAGAAATTTCAGTGGTTTTATTTAAGTGTTGCTGGTACCAAGAAGAGAAAGATTTGTATGGGATGACTCGAGTTAATTTTAATAGATTGTGCCAGAAATCTGATCCGTATGTTATGGCTTCACAAGTACAACAAGTATTTTATATACAAGATCCAACTGATACGGCACTTTATAACGTTGTCAAGAAATTGCCGAGGGACTGGTGTGATGTCGAAAATGAAAATGGAAATGAAGATGATCCAGTTTTACATGATATTCAATGTGGTAATGGAATAGGAAATCAAGTTAGTGATGTTAGGTGGTATAGAGATGACGTCCCGGCAACACAAATCCTCATTCCGCCTAGCATAGAGGAAACTTCCTCTTGATTTCTATGTAGCAATATCAAGTGACTTCTATTTATGTATTAGTTCTTAATTAAGGGACGACTTCTGTATCTATTGATTTTCATAATTAATTTACTGCTTTTTAATTACTTGACTGCTTGTAAGTTATTCTGATTTTATGTGTTCCCTTGTTGTTTCTAGTGCTTTATATACCTGCATACACATATGTACTTAATATACCTACCCATTTTATTATTTCATATCTTGCTTCCAATGTAAACTCACCATTCTGTATCCATTTTGTATAGGATGGGGGAACTCATGCAGCTCACATTTCATCACAAGGGTGCATTTCAGAAGGCACAATATGTTGGTGGAACCGATACTGTGGTAAAGAGGGTTGATCCTGACTACTTCTCGTACACAGTGCTCATGGAGTTTGTGAAGGATGAACTTCAATACACCGAAATAGGAGGAATTTATATGAGAAATGGTGAGAAGGGTGGGTGGAAGTTAGTGACGAATGATGCGGACCTCTACGAATTAGTCAAAGGAGTTAACACTGGTGGCAACTTGGATTTTTATATCGACAACGTTGTCGATACTGCAATTGAGCCATTGAAGCAAATGCAGCCGCATGTAATCATGCGGCCAAGGCAGAATCTGGTTACAGGTATATATAAATGGATAGTTAATATCATTTACAGATTGTGATATTTTGATATAGCAAAAAAAAATTTATTGTGATATTTTGATTATAACATTTAAAGATTATGATTATAATATCATTGTATTGTTGCAGCTACAAAACCAGTGAAACGACAGTACGTGACGGCTCATCAACTAAAACAGAACCAAAAAAACAAGAAGTTAGCTGAAGTCAATAGTCCTCGGAAGTCAGCACGGCTGAATAGCAATGCAACTGTGAATCTAAAGTTAGGTGAGGTGAACAGTCCTCGGCAGTCGACACGGCTGATTAATCCAGAACCCAACGATGCAACCGTGAATCTAAAGTTAGCTGAGGTGAAAAGTCCTCGGAAGTCGGCACGGCTGAATAATCCAGAACCCAGCAATGCAACCGAGAATCTAAAGTTAGCTGATCAGGTAAATCCTCAGAAGATGACACAGAAAAAAAAACCAAAAATCAGCGATTCAACAGTGAATCTGAACTCATCAAGTGTTAAGAGGAAGTTGGAATCACGTTTACCAACATCGGAAGAAGAAGATATGGATGAAAATGGCATGCAGGTTTGAAGAATTCTTATTATGATGATCTTATTGTAATTTGAATATTTTGTACCACTCTTGCAGCATACTTACTATGATGTTCCTGTTTATTATATACTTGCAGGATGTTCATCTACCACCTCCACCACCTCCAAATGAGTATTCTACACCTCCACTATCTCTACAAGATTATGAAGTACAGAGAGCTGCTAAGTTGATGGTGAACCTAAAAGATTATGAAATACATAGAGCTGTTAATGTGATGAGGAACAACGAAGTTCTTGCTTCTCTAGGTGTGCCTGCAATTTCAACTGAACTGAGAAATGTAAACCAAAAAAAAGTTAAAGGAAAAGAAAAGATGCAAGAGGATGTGGATAGTGATCAGGAATATAATCCGGACCATGAGGAGCATAGTGAAAATGATACTTTACAAAGTCCAAGAAAGGTGTGTGATAGCTACATATCTTATTTTTTCTGCTTATGAAGATAATAACTATAAAATCCAATCTTATTTCCTACTTATATATACAATTTAGAGAACTAAAAAAGTTGAGAAGCCCAAGCCTGTTAGTGGACCACAAACTCGTTCAGCTAGTGGTATCGCAAAGGAAAAGGAAAAGTTGAGAAGCACAAGCCCAAGCCCAAGCCTGGTAGTAAGTTCAACTGAGAAGGATGCTGAAGGAAAAGGAACAATGGCTGATTATTTGGCTCTGCGGGAACGACAAAAGAAAAATGCTGCAAAAGCTAGTGCAAGTGGTATGGCAAATAAGTATGTTGCGGAGAATGTCTTGCCAGACATTGAAAATGAAGAAGTTGAAGCAGGTACTGAATTGATGTGATAATAATATTTAATATTACAGTAGGATTAATATTTAAGTACCGAATTTACATTATGATTTATGTTATTATTTGACGGGACTTTTCATTTTAATTAAAGGTAAAGTTCCTAAAAGACTCAGAGGTCACACAAAGATGTTTAGTGTTCATACAAGGGCGAATGACAAAAGAGTTGTAATTATGATGAACCAGTGGTTCCAACCTATTTCAGATGATGACAAAGTAATATCTGAACTGAGCAACTTTTTAGGAACATTGAAAAGGTCCGTGCCACTTACGTATAAATCTTGGTCGGATGTTCCTGAAAAGTTGAAGAAATCTCTATGGGATTATGTTAAGGTAATCTATTATTAACTATAATGTTGCTGAATTTTACTTTAATAAGTAATATTGATCTATTAACTATAATGTAGCTGAATTTTGATTTATTTATTCTTTTTTATATTTGATTTATATTTAAGCAACGGTATATTATTCCGGATGAATGTGAAAACTGGGTGTTGAAGTCTATTCGTGACTGTTGGAGGGGGTACAAGAGTCGCATAAAAACTGCTCATTATAAACCTTATAAGACTGATGAGGAGAGGCTAGAAAACAAGCCGGACAACATCCCAGTGGAGGATTTTAAAGTGCTCTTGAGGTATTGGGCAGATGATGAGATTCAGGTATACGTACATATTATTTTTTTCGCAAGATAAACGAGTACTTTTTTTTGTGAGATAAACGAGTACTTTGTTTTTTGTGTATTTTTTAGCAAAAAGCACTGAAAAATTCTGATAGTCATAAGTCGTATCAAGACACACACACCGCTGGTCCAAAGTCGTTCGCCCAGCTTCGTCATAAGATGGTATGTGATACTTTACATTTTTGACTGAAGAGAGTGTATGCTAAACTATCTATTGAACTTGTATCAGGAGACACCATCCGATGCAGCACTTTTTCTTAAAAGTCGTAAGAGAACAGATGGGCGTGAGTACGTGTCTAATCCTCAAGTAATGAAGTACAAACTTGTAAGTAATAATTCTGTTTTGTAATAATTTTGTTCTGTTTTGCACATGCTGCACATTGTTTATGTCTTGCTCATGTGCATGTATGCTCATGTCCTTGAAACTGTCCTTGAAACACTTGTTGAACCAGAGTTTCGCAAACGTACTAATGGCATAGATGTTTGCTTTGGAAATTGTAATTGAGTATATTGTGAGATTAAGAATTTTGAACCCTCAGCCATTTTTTCCCTTTTCTAGTCGAATGAAGAGGACTTGCTTTTGCGTTTGGCTAGAAATGACACAAAAACTGGAAACGAAGAAATGAATTTGGTTAAAGGGATTACTAACTTGGTTTATATAAAAATATATGTCTATAGTAATACACATATGTGCATAAATAAAATGAATGGCCGTTTGAAGCCTCAGAATCCAGATGACGAAGCCATAGCTGGCTGTCGATGGAATTGTTTTCCAGTTTTTACTAGTATATATGTTACAAATTGTTTTCTAATTACATGCACATAAACAAATTGTTTTCCAAAATGTGGCTTTCTCTGCATTTGCTGTACACAATCCATATATAAGCATTTGCTGCATTCTCTGCATTTACTGTAGGGTAATTTTGATGTGGTTTTATTTTGTAGGACTTAGTTCAAAAGGCAATGGCCGGTGGAGAAGGAGGAAATACTGTCGAAACAGTAATTTCGAATGGAAAATCACAGGGTCGTCCTTTGCTTATAGGGAGGCGTGCAAAGTGTGCAAAACAATCAACCGAGGCTCTAACAAATGCTTACGTACATGACTTAAGGCAAAGGCTTGTCGAAGAAATTGAAGCACAGCTAGAATCCAAGGTAAATAAGAAGGTACAAGAGAATTTGGCTAGGGTGCTTAAGAAATTAGGTGATGCCAACCCAGAGATGAACATCAATGTAGAGGATCTAACTTCCGCAATCATGTCCAGTGAGACTGATAATCTGACTGGAGGCACCAGCTCTTAAGTCTCATTTATGAATTGTTATGTGTACTGGATATTTTGGGGTAGCTTTGTAGTATTTTGGGGTAGCTTTGTAGTATTTTGGGGTAACTGACATGAATTGTGATGTGTACTGCTGTATGAATTGTTATCTGTACTGTGTATTATGCTGTGTATTATGCAAGTGTTTTATGTGATATTGTACTGTGTATTATGCAAGTGTTCTATGTGATATTGTACTGTTCTATGAGCTCTTAGTGTCTCTTCAGTATAGTGTTGCAGTAGCTTCAGTATAGTGTTGCAGTAGCTTCAGAATAGTCTTGTAGTAGGCTTCTGAATAGTGTTGCAGTAGCTTCATAATAGTGTTGCAGTAGCTTCATAATAGTGTTGCCACCGGGTTATAAATGTTGCTTAAAATAATGTTGCAATAGTCATTCAAGGTGTTGCCATAGGGATGGACCCAGTTGGGTCGTGGGACCCACATTGTGGGCCCCACAATATGCGGGCCCCACAACTTCAGAAATTTAATACCCTATAGCAACATTTTTGGAATGTTGCTACAGATACCTATGGGTGTTGCCATAGACCCAAATAGGGTTCTATTGCAACAATATTACTTATGTTGCCTTAGATAGTCAAAATGTTGCCTTTGAGGTCTAAGGCAACGGCAAAAATTGCATCACCCTAAAAGTGTTGCCATAGACCTATGGCAACATTTTTCGGTCCTGAGCCAACATTTTTTTTGTGTTGCAGAAGGCCATTTATGGCGTAGTGTTTCAAAACAATTCAACACTGGACAATGTTAGAAATCAATGCCCAAAACAAAGACAAATGTTTTGCACTTGTTCTCAACTTCACATACTTCAGTTATGGACTGAAATAGCACAGCAAAGACATGAATTAAGTTCTGGTTTGGGTCCCTATAGGGTTGGCCTAGCATGGGTTTGATGGTGAAGAAAGGTATAGGTGCAACAAATCTACACTACAAGGCAAATACAAGGCAAATTACAACATCTCTATGCCACAATAGGGTTCGACCAGAGGCTATGGGGCATGGCCAGTGGGTCCAGGTGGTGTTGGGTGATGTGGCAGAGGGTGGAGGTCAGGTCAGAGGTGGTGGTGGTGGAGGAAGTGGCGGCAAGTGGTGGGTAATGGTGATGATGCAAAACTAGGTCTAGGCTTTCATGTAAGTGATGGATTTTTTTGGTTTTTGTGGTGATGCATGCCATAGGGGTGCTTGGCCTGGAGTTGGTGATGGACTAGAGGGGTGGTTGATCAGAGAAGGAGGAGGTGGAGGTCAGCCTAGATCTGGTTGAGGAGGAGTGGAGCCATGAAGTAGAGAACAAGTTGCAAAAATCACATAGAAAAACTAGAGAACAAGAGAAGAGAAGAAGATTTTTACCAAATTTTTTGCAAGATGGAGGCCATGATTTTTTTTAGGGTTTGAGAAGCTTTAAAAATTCGTGAAAAAGATGAGGGAGTCGGCTGAAAAAGAATGAGGAAAAGAACGGCAAAAATAAAATAAAAGATGTATTGATTAAAATGAAACAGTGGAATATAAAAGGCCTTAGAAAATCAAAAGTCATAAACCTTTTCAAATTTCTTTAATTTATTTTTTTATAACTTTACATTTCTGGAAATAGCAATAATCCCAGATAAAATTTCGAAAATTTATCAAAATATAATAATTTATATAAATATTTATCAATAATATAAAGTTAAATTAAGAAAATAGCTAAAAATAGTAAACTAGTCTAGAAAATTTGAAGTTTAATATAATAAATTTTAGAAAATTCATATGAGCTTGAAATATATTTTTAAACATAAATAATAACATAAAATAAAAATACAATCACAAAATAAATATTTAAAATTTAATTTAAATATAATTTTAAATGAAGAAAATAGCAGAAAATAGGAAAACAGCCTTTAAAAATTGAAATAAATTCAAGTAAACTTTAGAAAAATTATATTATCATTTTAAAAATAATAAAAGACATAAAATAACCTATTACCACATATTAAAACAAAATATGACAATAAAAATATAATTTATATGATTTAAAATAAATAATATTGCAAAATAAACAGTTTATACACAAAATTGAAAATTACATAACTTCTACAATATAAGTCCGTTTTCAACGAAACGAAAAGCAGTATTCATGGAATTAAATCTAGTTTCATAATAAAAGATAAAATTTAAGAATTTGAAATATTTAAATTTAAAGTTTAAAAGACAAAGTTTGACCAGTTTGAACAGAAATTCACTTTTCAGTGAAATATCCAATTTATATCAGTTTGAAACTATAACTCACATAATAATCAACATTTATTTTTAAAAAATGAAATGTTTGAAATCAAACAAGTTTAAAATAATTTAAAAATAAAAGAAAGTCCAATTTAAATAATATACAAGAATCTAGGGTTGTTACACTCTCCTCCACTCAAAACTTTTCGTCCCCGAAAAGGAATGAGGTACGGGAAAGCACAGAAAAGATAGAGCGAAATAGGATTAAGACAAGATGACAAGGATATTGAAATTATACCTGATAACTATTGTTATAGGTAAGTTTAACAAGGTGGAGGTGGTCTTTCCAAGATTTCTCCAGAATCAAGAACACAAGCACGAAAAGATCCTCTTAAATCTGATTCACTCTTTCCGCTTGACCAATGGTCTGTGGATGAAAGCTATGCTCAGATTCAAAATGAGTAGCAAAGATTATTAAAGATTATAGAAAGATTTCTAAACAGAAAGATTATAGAAGGAAAAAAATGTCTACACCAGTCTGTAGCAAGATAAGGAAAATAAGGACAACTAAAAGATAGTTTGAAAACAAAAGAAGATAATAAGTTTGAAAAACAAAATAAGATAATAGATTTGAAATTTCCATGGTTTCCGCTTAAATTGATAATTAATTTTACACAAGTTAAATAAATCTTAACTACCTCTAATTACATTATCTTATCATCCAATTTTCTTAAACTAACAATTCCAGAAATCATGGATTGGAAAAATCATTATTATACTCATAATGTACTTAGTAAATTTAATTCCTCTTTATTCCTAATTAAAGTTAAATTTATTCCTCTCAATATATTTTATCATCTATGTTAAATATACTTACACTTATTATAACTGTTTTAATTTATTTTTAGTTCCTTAATCATCATTTTGTATTGTAAGTTATTCAATTAACCTTTTAGTCTATTTACCTCTGTTAATCTTTTATAACTAAAATTTAAGTGTATAACATTTATTATAACCACTCAAATTTTATTTATAAAAACTTTTTATATTGTATATTATCTAATTACATTGTTAACTTCTAAAAATTAAGGTAAGTTATATTGGAATGCAATTGAGAATTATACAAATAAAACTTTCTAAAATTAATATACACTATAAACATCCTAATTCAATCATTTCAAGCTTGAATCATCTATTCAAAAATTTTGATTTTCTTTTTATACTTGAAGTTATTATTTAAGATAGAATTTAAGAATAAAATTTCCGATTCCTCTCAAACCATTTAGAGATAAATAAATGTATGTACATAATTTATCAAATCAAATTTAAATCATATATCTATATATTTTATAAATCAAATCATATTTTAGAAATTTATATCAATCAAGTTTCCCAAAACAAAGCTGTAGCAAGACTACAGAATGGTTTCTTCACTTCGAAACTCGAAAATGAACGTCGATGATGCTGCAGTCATCACCGAAATTATTTTCCAGCGACAAAGAGAAGAGCACTGATTTTTAAACTTTAAAATTCTTTGGAAACAAATTTCTATTCAAAAATACTTTAAATAATATATCCTTTTAAAGCTTTTGTAACATCCCGAAAATTTTCGACTTTCGAAAATTCAACATCGATACTCACTTTATCGACTGCTGAGCCATCGAATGCCGGAAACCCGAAAAGTTATGGTTTTAAGAAAAAGAAAAAGTAGAAGAAGAAGAAGATAGAAAAAAAAGAAGAAAGAAAGAAGAAGAACAACAGAACAGCCACAGAAGCAGAACAATATCAGAATCTCACATATCGCAGCGGAACAATATATATAATAGATAAATGAATATCATTTAAAAACAAAAGAATTATATCTGTTATTACATTACATCACATCATATCATCAGAGTCAATAAACAACAATGGATAGTTATATAAACTTGTCCTCATACAGAATACACAGCGGAATAAATATTATCAGATACAAATACTACGTCTCGTCCTCCAGCTTATCTCCAAAGCTCCAGAATATCCAGAATATCCTGATAATATAACTCCAGGCTGCCCGTGTGGAAATTGATGGGCACCCAGAGTTTAGAAGGGAACAATAAACTCCGAGTCAGTCATGGTGACTGGTGTGAGATCGTAAAACAGTTATTCTTTAAAATAATCAACAGAAAATTTTTAAAGTAAATTCGCAATGCTTTTTGGAAAATGAGACTACCATAAGACCTCCCACCACGCACACAATGCAAACGCAGACTTGGAGGAGATTTCTTCTTATGATAGTCAAAGATGCTTGATACGAAAAATCAAATCATTTTTGATATTATTATTAGTGCATAGTGTAGAAAACATTTCGAAAGTATAATATTAATCTTAGCCAGCATAGGCATTCCGCACTTATGCCTACTATAGCTACCATCCAAACAGTGGTGACCACCATAAGTGAATGATAGGTTCTACAACCAAAACCGTACAAGTGTCGTATTGTTTCTTTGGATTTCCAACAAATGGTCAGGCTAAGGAACTTCCTCTTCCACGATGGGTACGTCCCTGGAATAGACGACCCGAGAAATAACCTAACATTACGGTTAGATCTCTGCCAACATAAGGCCGGGTTACCTCTGCAAAAATAGGTAACTACTGACACGCGTATGCCATCCCCCGATCGTAACCGATCTTCCCGAGGATCCCCGATTTCCAACAAACCACATAGATAATAATGCAGCAACCACATAGGTTAAGTATCTGGGCTCCATACCATGATACCACCTCTATCCAGAAGGAATGACATACACTAAGGGGCGCTACTCCCTAGAACCTTGCCGCATCCTTCCTGTTTCGACCATTTCCGGGGTGTGAGGCTCGACGAAGTCTCGTCCACAAAGCTACGCTTTATCAAAAAGCCCTGCTTCGGGTCAAACAAAATGATCAACCTATGATCACAAAGATATAAGATCAAACAAATGATCATATCACAAATGATCAAACACTGATCATTTCACAGCAACACTCAGTATGTCACGTTACCAAATTGGGATATATCGCTGATAAATTCCAACTACATAACCTCTGAGCTCGTACGTCTCAGAGAAGGGTGTTAAGCTAAGAGAATAAATTCTCCGCCACCAACAGAAATGTATTTGAAAGAAATCAGCTTTATATCTCAAATTGTAACGTCAGACACACAATCCATATAAGTCTGTTCCGGGATCGAACAGAACCGAAGGCACTTCTCACGAAGCCCTTGCATATCCGGATAATTTTAAATCACGTCAGGACTTCCCGTCACTAAGGGTGATAAAACCTCTAAATCGAAGATCAGTCGATGTAGAGTAACTCGACGGTAATCCTTCCGTTTTCAAAAATATCCGGTCTTCAACACCGGTCTCCGAATGCAATTCATAACGACGTATCACATATTCGGAATGGGTTATACGACCCCATGGTCCTTTCCCGGCTAACCCGAATAGTGAGCGCTTATTCAAAAATAAGTGTGGCATTCAAATTCATCCAATTCACAACAAATACCTATCTAAAGGTAATTATTGATAGTCGGTTATTTAACTATCAATAAAGATGCGCAACATCATCAGATTCCAAATAATTTTCCAAATTATTTTATCTTCCAAAATATCTTTACTAGATATAAAATTTCCACACTTCAAAAATAAATCAACGTTTATTTTTAAACAACTTCCCTTTTCTTTTATAAATTCCATAGTGAATTTATATTTCAAAAATATCTACTGATATACGATTTTTCAAATCGATTCCAATATTCATTTTCAATTTATCTTTAAGAAGATAAAAGCTCAAAACATTTCATTTCATTCTGGAAAAGTATTTCCATACTTATTCAAAAATAAGTATTTCGCAAATCTATTTATTTTCAACATTTGAAAATACTCGATATACTTAAATCAAATTAAGTATACAGTTCATTCTTTAAGGAAATCATTAATTTTAACATCTATCTGAGTCAAAACGAATGTTACGTAAAACATCGTTACGACGACTCAAAATCACGAGTATAGGGATTCGAAATTAAGATAGATATATAAATCCCAATACTAGACAAAACATTTCCTTTCGGAAATCATTTACTATAACAACAGTGTTATAGTCCATCATTTCCTTATTTTTCGAAAACGTCTATTTCAACAATAAATGTTGAAATCTATGTTTCGATATCTAACACGTTTCAAAAACGTCTTTAAAACAATCTTTATTTTAAAATATCACTTCTTAAAAAAAAATGAATCCATTCTTATTCAATGATATATTCACTGTCCAAAATCGTGAATATAATTCACTTAACCCAATTTCAATCATTTCTACACATTTTTATTTCAATAGAGATTCGCTATCCAAAATCGTGAATATATCTTCTTTAATAATCTTCCATATTTAATTTATCAAATTCAATCTATTTCGAATTTATGAACACGTTTATAAATTCTATTTCCATTTATAAAAACTACAATTTATAAATCTTCTTCATTAACTAGTTCAATTCATAACTCAATTTTTTATACTAACGGTCCATATTATAAGTTAATACTTATAATTCATTTATTTTCAAAAATCATTCTTTTAAAATTTTACAATTGTAAAGTTCATCCCTTTATAAATCATTTTAACATCATCATTTCCATTTAAATTCACATTCCCTTATTTCAATTGGATTCATTTTTCCAAATATTTACTTTTGAATCTAAAATCGGATTTCAAATTAATTTCTAATTCTACTTTACCTCCAAATCCATTACAAATTGATTTCTAAATTTATTTTCACTACTAAAATAAATTCTTATTCTTTTCAAATTATTCAATATCATATTTTTAAATGGATTCTTCAAATTTAAATCATTTTACATTGATTTCCCAAATTATTTAAATTTACCAAATTAAATTTCTAATTGGATTTTCAACTGATCTCCTTTTAAATAAATTCCTTTTTACGAAAATTTATTCAATTTCTAAAATTGATTCACTTAGACATTTCTACTTAAATTTCAAAAACTCAACTTCGTTTATCTTTGGAATCCAATGATATCAAACATCCATTCAGCTAAATTTTAGCATTCAAACAATTTCCAGACATCAATTCAATAACATCAATAATCATTCACAGATTATCACATCACAGTATAAATAAAATCAATCAATGTGAGGGGTCCAGTTGGATCCCTCCAACCTGTTTCCCTGCATCCAAAGACGTCAGCACAATACCAATTCCGCTCCCGTACGGAATTATCGCGGTATATGGGTTTTTATAAATCCGCTTACTAACGGCGCAATAGGGTCTCATCCGCTATACGAGGCGGGAAATCATCAATCCAATATATACATATGCCAATATGTATATATTGCTATATATATAGATATATCCTATTATATCTAATAGCACATTCAAACAAATCAATCAATAACTGCAATTCAATTATAAATCTGAGTGAGAAGATCTCACCTTAGCTTTAAATTTTGCAATCCCATTTATCATTTTGACCATTTCTCCATTTCAGACCTAGTATAAACAATTTTTTATAAAATTCATTAATACCCGAAATAAATCGAATAATCTAATTTCTATTAAATAGATTTGATTAACAAATCATCAAATTTTAACTAACCTTTAGTAAATTATCTTTAGTAACTAAAATAACTAAATAAGTTAATTTCACAATTTATTCCCCCAATTCATTATTTTAAAACAAACTAGCAAATTGAAATACATAAGTGTATATTTATTTTAAAATTTGAAATCTTATATATACTTAGAAGGAATAACTTATATATAGATGAAAATCTAACTTTAAATAAATTCTCCTTTTTAAATAAAAAAAATCCGTTAATAACTAAAATGAATAAATTCCCATTAAATGGATTTATTTAATCTTAAACTGATAATTTAAATTTCTTAAACCCATTTCCATTTTCTAAATTAAATTAACTAATAGTTCTTTAAACTTATATATTCATTAGATCTAAATGGAAAATAAATAAAAGAAAAATATGCTTCCTAGCATTTATATTAAATAGAAAATGATTTATACTTTATTACTGTCATTTACCATATATATTAAAAATAAAATCAATTCTGCATATATCTTTTACTGTGTATATTATATTCTCTGTTCCGTACAAACATTTCTTATACATTACCAAAAATTTAAATTGAAGAATTTAAATTGTTTTATACCTTGTTGTTAAATGCCCAGGCTCGACTTCGAACTCGCGTGCCTAAACATCACTGCATTCTGACATTCGCCATGCTCGAGATCGAGCTTGCCCAAATCCTCGCCCCCAAATCGTTCGCCTTCCAGAACATGCATCGACGAGCCATCCACGCTGCTTGAAAACGGCCTACGAACCATCGCCGATCCCCCAGCGTGCAAACGTACTCCGCCGCCGACCTCGCCTGCAACGTCGACTTCCTCGCGCTTGCCACCTTCGACTTCGTGATGCTCGAAACCGAGCTCCCTCTGAATCGCGACCTCGATTCGTCTGCCTCGCTCACGCGCCTGGGGCCAAAACCCACGCGACACCACGCCCTCCTTCACAAAAATCGCGGCTACCCACTGTCGAATGCCAAGGCGTTGCGATGGTTTTGATTTACGAATTGTGAAATAAAAGAGGGAAGGATCGAGATTCGTTCGAACTGAAAAAGGAATGGAGAGGGTTTTATTTTGAGGTGTCGGCCATTTGTGATTTTTCTTCTGATTTAAAAAATGAAAGTGAGCGGCCATTTTTGTTTCGAACTCCCTTTTTGAATTTGCCTGCTTGCGTGATAAAAGGAAAAGAAGGGGACAGGAGTACGTGGTTTAACAGGGAGATATGGGTTACACGACTATCTTTCGTGATTTTAAGCGTAATTGAAGGAAGAGAATCGTACTGGGTTTGACCACGTTTTATAGATTTAAATTTTAAATTTGAATTCAATTTAATTTCAACACGTTAATGTGTCGTACGCTCACAGAATAACTCCAATCAATACGAAATTTGAAACCCGGTAATAATACAATATTCCGGACCCAATGGAACTGGTTTCGTCGAATTCCGAGACTGTTTGAAAAATGACTATTTTTTTAAATATCGATTCGAACAACTTAATTTCAAAACTAAACAGAACAGTTTAAATTTCAATACTGAAGCTTCTGTTATCTTCAGTATAATCAATACGACTTTCACAAGCCTTTGAAATATTTTTCTTCAGTTTAAAATTGAAGATATAAATTTTTTATCCAGTTCAATAGATTTAATTTTATAATTTAATCGCTAAATTCAAAATTCGATCGGGGATTCAAATTAAATTACCGTTCAAATATTTAAAATTAATTAAATATTCACAATTTAATTTGTTCAAAATTCTGGGTCGTTACAGACTTCCCCCCTTAAAAGAATTTCGTCCTCGAATTTACAAGTTAGGAAAAAAATGTCCTTAACTCGTCTACTATTTTTCACAATTCAATAGTTTTATCAATTTTTCAAAACAAATCTTTCTACTAAAGATTCGTTATTAATTCAATTAACTTTCTAAACATTTTCATAATTTTCTAACATCATTGTTTTCCTTAACAATTCAAATTTAAATTCAAATTCAAATTTAAACTTTCAAAAATTTCTCAAAAATTTTCTAACGCCCTAAATTTTCGGAAAATTTCGCCAGCGTCTCCTTTGCGCGGCTAATACGGCACTACTACAAAACGTCCCTACGGACTCTCAGATTTCAAAAAGAAAAAGAAAAAGCCAAGCGGCTAGACAAGAAATCATCAAAAACTCATATTATAATTCAAATACATACCTTTTTCGAGCAATTCGAATTATCTGTGAAATAAATTTTCCAATCCCTTTATACACCTGTATATCCTACTAGCCATAATATCTAGTTACATATCCAAATCATTTTGCAAATTCTATTACAAAATTTTCAATAACAACTGCTTATACATCTTTACTTCACTGTTGAAGTTACATATTCATTATCTTTCAATATTTACAGTTCACATTCATTTGAATTCAATTCACAATTTCAATTTAATTTGGATTCAGTTTAACCTCTGAATATTGAATTTCATCGGCTTTCTTTTATAACTGCACTGTTTCAAATTAGTTTCATTTACTAATTTATTACAATTCCCAATTCATTTTATTCAAATTTGTTTTCAACTTTCAGTTTCAATTCACTATTATGGTTTATAACCACTTATATTAAACTGGATTTCCAATAACATATGAATTTTAATCCATCTTTCAATTTACATTATTCAATTCAATTCATTTGCTTACAAATTCGAAATGAATTTCAACTTTCAATTTCATTTAATTGATTCACATGTACTTACATTTATTTAACTCCATCTTTTAAGTTAGATTTATTCTATCAAAATTCAATTGGTATAAGTTATCAATTAAATAGTATTTCACAAATATGGTATTCCCGAGTCTTACCAACATTTCAAAAATCATTTTTGAAAACAAATCAAATTATCTTTTGAATTTCAAACAAAACCCAAATTTTTCAAACAACTTCCATTTAAAACAATTTGGCAGCAATTCCTCTTCCGGAAACCCGAAAATGAACACCAATGATGCCGCGGTCATCATCGAAGTTATTTTCCAGCGACCGAAAAGAGTTTAGAGCTTTTCATCTCTCTAAAATACTTTTCAAAACCTTTGAAATACATTTTCAAATCAAAAAGATTTAAACTTCCCAAATCTCCAAAATTTTCAGAATTCTTTTCAAAACATTTCCAAAAACTTCTCTGGAATCTCATTTTAAATTACAAATTACATTTATAATTTATATTCTTAAATTTCATTTATATGTGAATTTATTTCTTAACTTTGGAGTAATGATTTCAGTTTCTTATTCAACTTCATATAATAATGATAACATTCAATATTATCACTTTCCTAACAACCATGCAACCATATACTATGATAATTCATAGAAAATCATTTCTTTTCTATACAAAAATAGTTTTGGGCAAAATTATCTCATTTACCCGTTTTAAAATCAATATTGTGTCGGTTTACCTTGTTTAAGAGTTTAGAAATCCCTATCGATTACAGTTAGCTAGACTGCACCGACTAGAATCCATAAACAATCAACCGATAAGTCAACACAATACAAAACAATTTCATATTCAAATAACAAATACGCGCTCATATCTATTATTACACTCAAACTCGTTCTAGAGTACTGCTGACTCTATCTCTAATGAGTAACACCCAACAGAGCAGGGTTGTCGCTTAACCATATGCTCTGATACCACTTGTAACATCCCGAAAATTTTCGACTTTCGAAAATTCAACATCGATACTCACTTTATCGACTGCTGAGCCATCGAATGCCGGAAACCCGAAAAGTTATGGTTTTAAGAAAAAGAAAAAGTAGAAGAAGAAGAAGATAGAAAAAAAGAAGAAAGAAAGAAGAAGAACAACAGAACAGCCACAGAAGCAGAACAATATCAGAATCTCACATATCGCAGCGGAACAATATATATAATAGATAAATGAATATCATTTAAAAACAAAAGAATAATATCTGTTATTACATTACATCACATCATATCATCAGAGTCAATAAACAACAATGGATAGTTATATAAACTTGTCCTCATACAGAATACACAGCGGAATAAATATTATCAGATACAAATACTACGTCTCGTCCTCCAGCTTATCTCCAAAGCTCCAGAATATCCTGATAATATAACTCCAGGCTGCCCGTGTGGAAATTGATGGGCACCCAGAGTTTAGAAAGGAAAAAATAAACTCCGAGTCAGTCATGGTGACTGGTGTGAGATCGTAAAACAGTTATTCTTTAAAATAATCAACAGAAAAATTTTAAAGTAAATTCGCAATGCTTTTTGGAAAATGAGACTACCATAAGACCTCCCACCACACACACAATGCAAACGCAGACTTGGAGGAGATTTCTTCTTATGATAGTCAAAGATGCTTGATACGAAAAATCAAATCATTTTTGATATTATTATTAGTGCATAGTGTAGAAAACATTTCGAAAGTATAATATTAATCTTAGCCAGCATAGGCATTCCGCACTTATGCCTACTATAGCTACCATCCAAACAGTGGTGACCACCATAAGTGAATGATAGGTTCTACAACCAAAACCGTACAAGTGTCGTATTGTTTCTTTGGATTTCCAACAAATGGTCAGGCTAAGGAACTTCCTCTTCCACGATGGGTACGTCCCTGGAATAGACGACCCGAGAAATAACCTAACATTACGGTTAGATCTCTGCCAACACAAGGCCGGGTTACCTCTGCAAAAATAGGTAACTACTGACACGCGTATGCCATCCCCCGATCGTAACCGATCTTCCCGAGGATCCCCGATTTCCAACAAACCACATAGATAATAATGCAGCAACCACATATGTTAAGTATCTGGGCTCCATACCATGATACCACCTCTATCCAGAAGGAATGACATACACTAAGGGGCGCTACTCCCTAGAACCTTGCCACATCCTTCCTGTTTCGACCATTTCCGGGGTGTGAGGCTCGACGAAGTCTCGTTCACAAAGCTACGCTTTCTCAAAAAGCCCTGCTTCGGGTCAAACAAAATGATCAACCTATGATCACAAAGATATAAGATCAAACAAATGATCATATCACAAATGATCAAACACTGATCATTTCACAGCAACACTCAGTATGTCACGTTACCAAATTGGGATATATCGCTGATAAATTCCAACTACATAACCTCTGAGCTCGTACGTCTCAGAGAAGGGTGTTAAGCTAAGAGAATAAATTCTCCGCCACCAACAGAAATGTATTTGAAAGAAATCAGCTTTATATCTCAAATTGTAACGTCAGACACACAATCCATATAAGTCTGTTCCGGGATCGAACAGAACCGAAGGCACTTCTCACGAAGCCCTTGCATATCCGGATAATTTTAAATCACGTCAGGACTTCCCGTCACTAAGGGTGATAAAACCTCTAAATCGAAGATCAGTCGATGTAGAGTAACTCGACGGTAATCCTTCCGTTTTCAAAAATATCCGGTCTTCAACACCGGTCTCCGAATGCAATTCATAACGACGTATCACATATTCGGAATGGGTTATACGACCCCATGGTCCTTTCCCGGCTAACCCGAATAGTGAGCGCTTATTCAAAAATAAGTGTGGCATTCAAATTCATCCAATTCACAACAAATACCTATCTAAAGGTAATTATTGATAGTCGGTTATTTAACTATCAATAAAGATGCGCAACATCATCAGATTCCAAATAATTTTCCAAATTATTTTATCTTCCAAAATATCTTTACTAGATATAAAATTTCCACACTTCAAAAATAAATCAACGTTTATTTTTAAACAACTTCCCTTTTCTTTTATAAATTCCATAGTGAATTTATATTTCAAAAATATCTACTGATATACGATTTTTCAAATCGATTCCAATATTCATTTTCAATTTATCTTTAAGAAGATAAAAGCTCAAAACATTTCATTTCATTCTGGAAAAGTATTTCCATACTTATTCAAAAATAAGTATTTCGCAAATCTATTTATTTTCAACATTTGAAAATACTCGATATACTTAAATCAAATTAAGTATACAGTTCATTCTTTAAGGAAATCATTAATTTTAACATCTATCTGAGTCAAAACGAATGTTACGTAAAACATCGTTACGACGACTCAAAATCACGAGTATAGGGATTCGAAATTAAGATAGATATATAAATCCCAATACTAGACAAAACATTTCCTTTCGGAAATCATTTACTATAACAACAGTGTTATAGTCCATCATTTCCTTATTTTTCGAAAACGTCTATTTCAACAATAAATGTTGAAATCTATGTTTCGATATCTAACACGTTTCAAAAACGTCTTTAAAACAATCTTTATTTTAAAATATCACTTCTTAAAAAAAAATGAATCCATTCTTATTCAATGATATATTCACTGTCCAAAATCGTGAATATAATTCACTTAACCCAATTTCAATCATTTCTACACATTTTTATTTCAATAGAGATTCGCTATCCAAAATCGTGAATATATCTTCTTTAATAATCTTCCATATTTAATTTATCAAATTCAATCTATTTCGAATTTATGAACACGTTTATAAATTCTATTTCCATTTATAAAAACTACAATTTATAAATCTTCTTCATTAACTAGTTCAATTCATAACTCAATTTTTTATACTAACGGTCCATATTATAAGTTAATACTTATAATTCATTTATTTTCAAAAATCGTTCTTTTAAAATTTTACAATTGTAAAGTTCATCCCTTTATAAATCATTTTAAAATCATCATTTCCATTTAAATTCACATTCCCTTATTTCAATTGGATTCATTTTTCCAAATATTTACTTTTGAATCTAAAATCGGATTTCAAATTAATTTCTAATTCTACTTTACCTCCAAATCCATTACAAATTGATTTCTAAATTTATTTTCACTACTAAAATAAATTCTTATTCTTTTCAAATTATTCAATATCATATTTTTAAATGGATTCTTCAAATTTAAATCATTTTACATTGATTTCCCAAATTATTTAAATTTACCAAATTAAATTTCTAATTGGATTTTCAACTGATCTCCTTTTAAATAAATTCCTTTTTACGAAAATTTATTCAATTTCTAAAATTGATTCACTTAGACATTTCTACTTAAATTTCAAAAACTCAACTTCGTTTATCTTTGGAATCCAATGATATCAAACATCCATTCAGCTAAATTTTAGCATTCAAACAATTTCCAGACATCAATTCAATAACATCAATAATCATTCACAGATTATCACATCACAGTATAAATAAAATCAATCAATGTGAGGGGTCCAGTTGGATCCCTCCAACCTGTTTCCCTGCATCCAAAGACGTCAGCACAATACCAATTCCGCTCCAGTACGGAATTATCGCGGTATATGGGTTTTTATAAATCCGCTTACTAACGGCGCAATAGGGTCTCATCCGCTATACGAGGCGGGAAATCATCAATCCAATATATACATATGCCAATATGTATATATTGCTATATATATAGATATATCCTATTATATCTAATAGCACATTCAAACAAATCAATCAATAACTGCAATTCAATTATAAATCTGAGTGAGAAGATCTCACCTTAGCTTTAAATTTTGCAATCCCATTTATCATTTTGACCATTTCTCCATTTCAGACCTAGTATAAACAATTTTTTATAAAATTCATTAATACCTGAAATAAATCGAATAATCTAATTTCTATTAAATAGATTTGATTAACAAATCATAAAATTTTAACTAACCTTTAGTAAATTATCTTTAGTAACTAAAATAACTAAATAAGTTAATTTCACAATTTATTCCCCCAATTCATTATTTTAAAACAAACTAGCAAATTGAAATACATAAGTGTATATTTATTTTAAAATTTGAAATCTTATATATACTTAGAAGGAATAACTTATATATAGATGAAAATCTAACTTTAAATAAATTCTCCTTTTTAAATAAAAAAAATCCGTTAATAACTAAAATGAATAAATTCCCATTAAATGGATTTATTTAATCTTAAACTGATAATTTAAATTTCTTAAACCCATTTCCATTTTCTAAATTAAATTAACTAATAGTTCTTTAAACTTATATATTCATTAGATCTAAATGGAAAATAAATAAAAGAAAAATATGCTTTCTAGCATTTATATTAAATAGAAAATGATTTATACTTTATTACTGTCATTTACCATATATATTAAAAATAAAATCAATTCTGCATATATCTTTTACTGTGTATATTATATTCTCTGTTCCGTATAAACATTTCTTATACATTACCAAAAATTTAAATTGAAGAATTTAAATTGTTTTATACCTTGTTGTTAAATGCCCAGGCTCGACTTCGAACTCGCGTGCCTAAACATCACTGCATTCTGACATTCGCCATGCTCGAGATCGAGCTTGCCCAAATCCTCGCCCCCAAATCGTTCGCCTTCCAGAACATGCATCGACGAGCCATCCACGCTGCTTGAAAACGGCCTACGAACCATCGCCGATCCCCCAGCGTGCAAACGTACTCCGCCGCCGACCTCGCCTGCAACGTCGACTTCCTCGCGCTTGCCACCTTCGACTTCGTGATGCTCGAAACCGAGCTCCCTCTGAATCGCGACCTCGATTCGTCTGCCTCGCTCACGCGCCTGGGGCCAAAACCCACGCGACACCACGCCCTCCTTCACAAAAATCGCGGCTACCCACTGTCGAATGCCAAGGCGTTGCGATGGTTTTGATTTACGAATTGTGAAATAAAAGAGGGAAGGATCGAGATTCGTTCGAACTGAAAAAGGAATGGAGAGGGTTTTATTTTGAGGTGTCGGCCATTTGTGATTTTTCTTCTGATTTAAAAAATGAAAGTGAGCGGCCATTTTTGTTTCGAACTCCCTTTTTGAATTTGCCTGCTTGCGTGATAAAAGGAAAAGAAGGGGACAGGAGTACGTGGTTTAACAGGGAGATATGGGTTACACGACTATCTTTCGTGATTTTAAGCGTAATTGAAGGAAGAGAATCGTACTGGGTTTGACCACGTTTTATAGATTTAAATTTTAAATTTGAATTCAATTTAATTTCAACACGTTAATGTGTCGTACGCTCACAGAATAACTCCAATCAATACGAAATTTGAAACCCGGTAATAATACAATATTCCGGACCCAATGGAACTGGTTTCGTCGAATTCCGAGACTGTTTGAAAAATGACTATTTTTTTAAATATCGATTCGAACAACTTAATTTCAAAACTGAACAGAACAGTTTAAATTTCAATACTGAAGCTTCTGTTATCTTCAGTATAATCAATACGACTTTCACAAGCCTTTGAAATATTTTTCTTCAGTTTAAAATTGAAGATATAAATTTTTTATCCAGTTCAATAGATTTAATTTTATAATTTAATCGCCAAATTCAAAATTCGATCGGGGATTCAAATTAAATTACCGTTCAAATATTTAAAATTAATTAAATATTCACAATTTAATTTGTTCAAAATTCTGGGTCGTTACAGCTTTAAACACAAATTTTGGAACCATCGGAAATTAAATTCTCAAATTCTTGATTTAAATTCATTTCAATTCCCAAATCAAATTTATAAACAACTATTTATAAATTCATTTATAGAATGATAAATCAAGTATTATCATTTCAAATAATCAATTTAAATCAATTTATTAAGTTCCATAAATTTACTTATACCAAAATTTATTTCATTAACCAAATTTTAAAATAATATTGTGTCAGTTTGTTCTGTCAAAGTGTTTTAGAAATCATATCGATAGCGTTGATCAGACGAATCGATCGGAAGCCCAAATCAACATCAACAACTCAAACAACACAATATATAAAACAAACATAGATTTACAAGTACAATTCAAAATGTTTGGAGATATTTTGGAAACAAAACAAGATGATTAATTAACAAAATATGAAGATGGATAAGCTTAGATAAATCGCGGGCAACCTTAACCAGGTCAACCGTGACTTAATGAATAAGATCAAATGTGTATTTTTTTTCTGGGGTAAATCTACATCCGATCTCAAGAGATAGAGTTTGGAATAACAAAAGATATTAGCATCTAAACCAAGGATAGATATAAATCTCTGGTGAATCGATGCAAATTTGTAAAGGAGTTTCCCCCTTTACTAGAAAATTAGAATATTGGCGAGACAGCCAATTCACTATAAAGATCATTCGAAGTGGAGTTATGTGATACTCCAAAATCAAAAGAAGATGAATAGTGAGGGACAAGAATGAATTTTGGAACCGCAGGGAACGTTCCAAAATTCAAAGGAAATTCGAATCAAGAGGAAAAGATACAAACTCGAACGAAAGTGATTCTGTAAATAAATCTACTCCATATGCTGAGTTTTGCCTCAAAGCCAAAGCTCTGATACCAACTGTAACGACCCGATATTTTCAACCATTCGCATCCGCACATGTCGGACTTGAATTGCTCAAAATACCGCATCGTAAATAAAAATTTGGCAAATCTTAGAATATACAGTAAATAAATAATCACAGATCACAGACACAGAGTAAAATAATGCAGCGGAAGTAAAAGAAATAGTAGTTCATGAAGCTACTATATAAAAATATCAGAGTTGCATAAGATATAACAGAAGAAATAAAATACAACAGAAGTCTCAATATGATAACCAAGTACAAGCTGAATAGAACAACAGAACTGAGATAGATAAAACAAGATAAGTAGATAATCTCCAGTGATTCCAATCTCCAAAAAGTGGAATCCAAATCTGTGAATAACTCAGGCTGACCCGAGCGTAAAGCAAAACACAAAACACTCAAGTCAGGACAATATATACTTATATAATGTAAACCAACTCAAGTGAACTGTAATAAAGGTACAAGTAACTTAAAGAATGCTTGGGATCGCCCATTCTTTAAGGATCCGTTAAACTATTTACTATGTAGTAATATACGCTATATACAGTAGTATCTAATTAGTAAAGTATAATCATATAGAAAATAGCATTAAGGGGATGGAGAACCTTAACGCGGTTGGATCTTAAAATCAAAATCGTAGTGGGTTCAATATGGTAGGTGACACGGCACACAAGGCAATGCCAGGGTAGATATACCAATTACGCACACGGACTGATGGATGCGCATAGCAGCCACTACCGTTCCACCTCGAACAACACTCCCAAATCAAGGGTGGCCACCAAAAATCACAAAGTAATAGAATGGTATCGAAGAAGTGTGTCCGATACGAGGTGCTACCTCACTGGTCCGAGATCGCTCCTGTTTTAGCCACCTTATGCCAACTCACGGGAGTTGGATCCACGTATATACCTTAGGATCGTCGCCACCATCCTACTTCATTCTGGAAACTCCACCGCGTACACAGTTGTCAAAGTGGTTTTCGGTATCGACAGAGAGTATGTCCATATCCGATCCCGGTCTCTTTAACAACCAATCGTTATTATAACCCGTGGTTATAATTTAAAACAGTTTATACTTCAAAATAGAATATCATTTCAAATCCAAATCTTTATCAAAATAAAGATTAAATCAATTCCAAACCATTTCAATATATTTAAAATATCATATCATTTCAAAACTTCATTTCAAATCATTTCAATATATCAAAATATCATATCTTTCCAAAACTTCTTTTCAAATCATTTAATATATCAAAATATCATATCTTTCCAAAACTTCATTCAAATCATTCAAATATATCAAATATCATATCCTTTCAAAACTTCATTTCAAATCATCATTTGAGTACAAATCCAAATATTCAAATTTAAATACCTTTTAAATTCAAAGATATCATTCATTTATTATCATTTCAAGTCACCTTTTAAATAGTTTATATTTAAATCAAAATAATTCATTTAAACCATTTAAAAGTGTAATTATTATACTTTCAAATCAAGTATTAAAATTTCCAAAGTTTCAATTCAATTCAATCATTTATTTCAATTAAATTTCCATAGACCATTGCAAATCTTATAAATTTCAAATATAGATTTAATCCACAAAATAACTATTCAAATTATAAAATAAATTTCAAAGCTTTATTATCCTATATTTCATAAGTCCGATATCTTTTAAATAGATTCAAATTACAAGTAAACCCAATATTTTTCATACTAATATAACTTCAATTATTTATTCCAAGATTTAATATCATTTCAAATTTATTTCAAAATATCATTTCAAAACATCATCTATTTGATTTAAATTTAAATACCATTTAATCATATTTCAAAATAGTTGTATTTCCAAAATCAACTATTCCATTTAAATCATTTAAAGTCAATTCATTATATTTAATAATTAAATATTAAATTTCCAAAATTTAATCTTTTTCAAAGATCATTTATTCATTTGAATTTATTAAACAAAGAAAATTCAACTTTCGCAGCACTTAGAAAATGCTATGAAATGTTATGTTTAAAACAGTTCATTAACAAAAGAAGGCATTTAAAATGCTATAATATCTTAATTTAGTTTCAATTAAAATTTTAGTTAAATTTAACAACTATAGCACTAACAAAGTGCTATAATAACCCTTAGTTCAAATTTGCTATTTGGTTCATTTAAAACAACTACAGCATTTTCCAATGCTGTAATATCTTTACATTACATTTCAAAAATGCTGTCAAATCAAATTCAGAGTTTTTTTTTACAATTTAACACATAATTAACTTTTAATATAAATCATTTTAACTTATAAAATCATATATTTTCACACTTTAAAAATAATCATTTAAATACCTTTATTTCTATGATTTTATAAAGTCAAATTTCCATACAAAAATCAAATTAAATAACAATTAAATTTTCATTTCTTTAATTAAATTCTTAACTTAACAACTAAGTTTAAATTTCCAAAATATAACTTATTTCCATTTATTTTACTTAATTAAAATTTCACTTTTAAACAAATTCCACAAAATTCAATTTAAGTTATATTACCAAATTCAGCTTAAATATTCATTTATTTCATATTTTAATTTATACAAAATCATTAACACTTTTAAAAATTATTATTACTTAATAAAGATCATTAAATTCATCTTTTAAATTAAATTTTTCATATATTCTTACTTTACATAAATTCCATTTATAAACAAAATCATAAATTCCAAAATTGACTTATATTTCAAATTCTACTTCACCATTTACTTAATTCACTTATTTAATTTGTAGAAAATCACTAATATTTTATACAAATCATTTTAAAAAAAATTAAATCAAAATATCATAATATTTACATTTTTAAAATATTTTAAAAATTTTAGAAAAATATATAAACCACGGGTCTGTATAAAATTTTCTAGCCTAGGTCAAGTGATACGAATATGTATCATTTCAATCCGCAGTTTACAAAGAAAAACCGAGTTCTATCATTTCAAACCCGCAATCCCAAGTTAAATAAAATAAATAAAAGGTCGCTCAGGCTTATCATTTCAGCCCATAACGATCTTTCTCTATTCTAAAGTCCGTTCGAGTATGTATCATTTCAACCCATAGTGAACCTAATCTACAAGAAACTTGCAGTGTGATAAACTGATAAAATAACAGAATAGCATGAAATAACAGTAATACATGATATAACATATATAATAACAGGGGTAAACATTATATGATCATAATATAACAGTTATAATAGGATGATAAAAATTTACAGATTCAAATGGTGTCAGTTTACTAGTTATATAGGTACACATCGTCTGGTGAGAATTACTCACTTGTTTAAGCTGGAGATGACGACCAAAACACACGACACAGAATCTTCGAAGGCACGACAACACGAATATGATTTGAGAGTGTAGAGCCAAAGCAATTAGCCTTGAATACATTTATTCAAAACAATACAATTTATATAAGTTTCAAAACAATTCAACACTAGACAATGTTAGAAATCAATGCCCAAAACAAAGACAAATGTTTTGCACTTGTTCTCAACTTCACATACTTCAGTTATGGACTGAAATAGCACAGCAAAGACATGAATTAAGTTCTAGTTTGGGTCCCTATAGGGTTGGCCTAGCATGGGTTTGATGGTGAAGAAAGGTATAGGTGCAACAAATCTACACTACAAGGCAAATACAAGGCAAATTACAACATCTCTATGCCACAATAGGGTTCGACCAGAGGCTATGGGGCATGGCCAGTGGGTCCAGGTGGTGTTGGGTGATGTGGCAGAGGGTGGAGGTCAGGTCAGAGGTGGTGGTGGTGGAGGAAGTGGCGGCAAGTGGTGGGCAAAGGTGATGATGAAAAACTAAGTCTAGGCTTTCATGTAAGTGATGGATTTTTTTGGTTTTTGTGGTGATGCATGCCATAGGGGTGCTCGGCCTGGAGTTGGTGATGGACTAGAGGGGTGGTTGATCAGAGAAGGAGGAGGTGGAGGTCAGCCTAGAACTGGTTGAGGAGGAGTGGAGCCATGAAGTAGAGAACAAGTTGCAAAAATCACATAGAAAAACTAGAAAACAAGAGAAGAGAAGAAGATTTTTACCAAATTTTTTGCAAGATGGAGGCCATGATTTTTTTAGGGTTTGAGAAGCTTTAAAAATTCGTGAAAAAGATGAGGGAGTCGGCTGAAAACGAATGAGGAAAAGAACGGCAAAAACAAAATAAAAGATGTATTGATTAAAATGAAACGGTGGAATATAAAAGGCCTTAGAAAATCAAAAGTCATAAACCTTATCAAATTTCTTTAATTTATTTTTTTATAAGTTTACATTTCTGGAAATAGCAATAATCCCAGATAAAATTTCGAAAATTTATCAAAATATAATAATTTATATAAATATTTATCAATAATATAAAGTTAAATTAAGAAAATAGCTAAAAATAGTAAACTAGTCTAGAAAATTTGAAGTTTAATATAATAAATTTTAGAAAATTCATATGAGCTTGAAATATATTTTTAAACATAAATAATAACATAAAATAAAAATACAATCACAAAATAAATATTTAAAATTTAATTTAAATATAATTTTAAATGAAGAAAATAGCAGAAAATAGGAAAACAGCCTTTAAAAATTGAAATAAATTCAAGTAAACTTTAGAAAAATTATATTATCATTTTAAAAATAATAAAAGACATAAAATAACCTATTACCACATATTAAAACAAAATATGACAATAAAAATATAATTTATATGATTTAAAATAAATAATATTGCAAAATAAACAGTTTATACACAAAATTGAAAATTACATAACTTCTACAATATAAGTCCGTTTTCAACGAAACGAAAAGCAGTATTCATGGAATTAAATCTAGTTTCATAATAAAAGATAAAATTTAAGAATTTGAAATATTTAAATTTAAAGTTTAAAAGTCAAAGTTTGACCAGTTTGAACAGAAATTCACTTTTCAGTGAAATATCCAATTTATATCAGTTTGAAACTATAACTCACATAATAATCAACATTTATTTTAAAAAAATGAAATGTTTGAAATCAAACAAGTTTAAAATAATTTAAAAATAAAAGAAAGTCCAATTTAAATAATATACAAGAATCTAGGGTTGTTACAGAAACGGTTGAGGTAGTAGAAGGAGATGGCCATGATCCGATCGTTTGATCGATTTAGTTTATTGACATATAGGTCAACCGCTAACTAGTTGATCGTTAGTAGTTGACCGGTAGGTCGACTGACGGCCTAAACAGTTTCTAATTGATATTTTATAATTTTCAAAGCATATTTCATGAATTTTTGAATCTAATTTAAACTTTTGATAAAGTATACATTTTGGATTTTGAATATAAAGGATTGATTTATATATTATAAGTAGTATTTAATTATGGAAAATTAACAAATGATTGTTAAAATTAATATTTGATTTTACCAGCTATTTTAAGATGTTTGATAATTGAATGAAGTAGTTTAATTAAATTATTATTTAAATGGAAAATTATAAAGATTTAGTAAATTCTTAATTTGGGTTTAAAATAATTACGTAAAAATTTATACAAATTCCGAAAGGTAAGAAACATATTTTCTAAATAATATTTTTAGTATTTTAAAGAAAATTTTGTGATCTATGAGTTCATTTAGAATAATGTTAAATTTGTATTTATATGTGGTTAAAGAAAATATGAATTTATTAATTTACAGGCCAATCAAATACTTAACAATTCTTGAATTCTTATAGCGCGTTCCTGATGTTCTCATTTTTTATAACAAGATTATATATGGTGAATGAATTATTATTAAATATTGATTGATTGTTTGATATATATATATATGATTATTTTATTTTATTTTACTATTCTGGTTTTCTTTTGAATTGAATCATATGAATGATTCACCATTGATATTGATTTGTTTAGTAGTCTTAATATGATATGGTGATGACATCCTTCTATATATGGATATTGCTATTTTGTTATATTTTCATTTATTTATTTATGATGATTTTAGTTCCCTGTGACGAGGAATCTGAATAAACAGAGTTATAATACCATATGCGATGGGGCATTCGGTAATATTTCTCTGGTTATTCTTTAGACTTTTTATATAGAATATTATGGGGATTGAGTATACTTTATAACCAGTGAATAAATGATTGAGTATCATGCAGTGATGTGGGACGCCGTTGTAATATTTATTCGGTTAGTAAGTAGATGACACTCACGTGACTGGAATAGTATTATGAGATTGTATTTACGTGAGGTGATGCGTATAGGTGTAAGCTGGGCATGTGCCCTCATATTTATAGATATTGTGTGCCACTATCATGATGTACTCCATTTATTGGCGTTGGAGAGGATTAGTTGGCTAGAATCCACCCTTACAGGTTGATCTTGGGGTCGCACCTCAAATCCATAACAACTTTTTATTGGTTATTATATTTAATGTGCATCATGATATTTGGGTCGGGTGACCCATGGGGTAGGTTCCATATAGCCCCTTATGTCACATAGGCCAACATTTTATTACCTACAGGGGAAAATCAGGGTCGTGACCAAGGTTATGTGTTAACGAGCCAATAGGGGATATGGGTCACGATGTCCGTCGAGGTAACTGAAGACCATAGGAACAAATCCAGTTAGGTGACGCTGGGCTCCTAGACCATGCATACGGTCATCAGTCTCCCTTTTGGTTCTAACGGAGTGGTAGATTGATATACACTATTGATGCACCTTACTTATAGATTTGGGCTAGGCGACCCAAGGTTAGGTGACCCACATATTGATGTATATATGACTCTACTTGGGACTCCACATCTAACATACATGTAACAACCCACCCTAAAACGGACCTAATTTCAACCCAATAAAAGCCAATCGAACCTTAGGCCATCTCAAGGCGAGTTATTAAGTTAATAAAATTGAAACAATACATAGTACACAGAGCTATCTATCTATACTTTCAAAATTTCACAGCATAATGGATAAAATATAATATCATAAAACACGTACCCATTACATAAAAGAGAACCATTTCAGAAATGTAACATGTTAAATATTACAACATGTCTAAATAAAAGCTCCATAGTATAATATTCCAAAATAACATAATTGTCTGAACTGTGTACAATAAAAATATTTAAAAAGCATAAATAGATAGATAACTACCACAAGTCTTCATCTCCACATCCGTCTCCTAAATCAGCATTGTCTCCTCTAACCAATATATTGTAACGAGGAATGGGTTTAGAACAATAAATGTCCACTGAAATGAAAATCTCAAGCTGTACCATAATTGTACTTGGGCAATATTATTTAGTTAAGAAATACGTATTACGTGTTTAAATCTATACCCTACTAATAATTTTAACTATAAGCCTAAAGGCCTTTCCAGTCCAATTCCAAAAGTCACACATGACTAACATCAATGATGCAAGAGAAAGCACCCAAACCAATGAATGCCCTTTATTGGAGATTAGGCATATTCTAACCTTTTAATACCTATAAAATAGGCAGGTCCCTGTCACTTAATACCTAACCCATTTCCAAATTCTAACACAACTATCATTAATGATGCAAGAGCAAGAACCTCCAGACCACTTATTACCTCTTTCTTGGAAACTAAGGCAGACTCTGATAATTTAACACCTATAAATAGGCAAGTCCCCGTCATTTAAGACCTAACCCGAGGTAGGTCCCTACATGGTTCTCAAAAATTGACATCGTAAGAAATCCCATTTGGTCACTCAATACTTCTCGTAAGAAAGAGGCGAATCCTACCACAACCATTTAATACCTCATCCTAAAGCGGACCCCTCCTAAAGATTTCTCCTATTGTCTTAATAACATAACTTATGACCCATAACCCAACTGTAACATCTTAGATTAATGCGACTATTCGTAGGTATTGGTAGCCTGATTAGCTGGGCAGATTTACCCTGTAGAATTACGACTAACATCGTGTCCACTAGGGTGATTTATTATATGCGATGTCCCACATCAGTCTGCAAAGACACAATGCTGGTAGCTTGATTTATGTAACTTTGACTGACCTCGCATCCCTATAACTTTGTCATACTTCATATGTATAGTCATTGCATACATATACCATCCTACAAAATTAAAAATTATAGCCATATAAGTTATCCCCTTATTACGCCTTTAATTATGGATTAATTCCCATAATTATCATTAAATACCCCCTAAGAAATTAATGTTATTTATTACCCTATTAATTCTAATCAATACGTTCAATACACTATAATTATACGTTATTATTAACTTTAATAATCAATACATTAAAATATATATATATATATATATGCACGTGATTCGAATAAAACATTTACAGTCACACGCAAAGAAAACACTTGTTAATTGATTAAATGTCAAACTTATAAATGTCCCAAACTCTAAACAAAGAAACAACTAATACCCTTAGCTAACAACTTGACTTGTATACAAAAGGAATAATACCAAACTCATTTCTTTTTAATATAATAGAATTAACTCCTCTATTCAAGGAACAAATTATAACAACCCGACTTCCTATGCCCAGGAAGTCGCATCATTATTAAGAAAGAAAGGGATAGAAGAAGAAAAGAAGAAAAGAAAGAACAACAATACATCAGAAATCTCACAGCGGAATGAAAAATATATTATATCACATAAGATATTACATAGTATCATATACATCAGAGTACACAACTTATACAACACAAAATAGACAGTTATAAATTTCTGTCTATTATACAACTCAAGATACATCAATACAATACATCATACACAGCGGAAACTCTATATATCTACACGTTGAAGCCTCCTGCTCCACAGCTCCTCCAGACTTCGTCAAGACTAACCTGAATCCTCTTGACTACTCATACAAATTTGAGTACCCAAGAGTTTAATAAAACAGAAAATAAACACTTGGGTCAGACATGGGTCTGGTGTGAGTAAACGGTTAAATTGCTTAACTTTGAAACCTTTGAAAACAAAAGGCATCACGTAAGACTTCCCACACATAAACATGGGTAAGTTTTTACCTTACGCTAACCAAAACATTTGATAGGAAATTCGATTGTATTATAATAGGTCTAGGGTTTTCAAATAAATATAAAATAACTGAAATTGTTACATTATTAAATTCCAGCATACTAGCCACAAAGTGGGTTATACAATCAAGTCCGTTATCACTTATTGGAAATTGGATTCCATACAATGGCAGGGCTACCGGGGTACCGCCCGTCACAGTACGTGGCCTAGATCAACGTACCGAGGATCACGCCCAATCCCCTGCAACACAAAGCCGGAACCATCCCTTACTGGATAATTCCGAACAAGACAACCCCGTAGTTGGCTGCAGTTCCAACTACCCACTAAGCCGAAATAAAAAGGGACCTTTAGACAGGGATATATCTTGCTCTCCGTGGGCGCTACCCACGAAGCTTTGCTGCACCTCCCCTGTTTTAGCCATCCCTGGTTGATGAGGCTTGAGGTTACGATTACCTTTAATCAGAACATATCACTTAGAATGCTCATCGTCCACCTGACGATGTTCTGAAAGCATTCAATCCATACAAGTTCGTTTCGGGTTCGAACGAAACCGAAGGCATTATCTCGTTACACTCATTTTGGAATCACCCTCAGAGTTAACGACAATAACCCTTGCACTCTGAATCTTCATCTCGAACCTATAAGTACTATCTCTGTCAAACTCATTACGGAATCACCCACAGAGTTATACTGACAAAGAATAGTTCTTACACCTCGAGTCTTCACTTGCTCCACTTGGATTAACGACCTAACGTTTAATTTGGATCGATGTGGTTTTCGGATATCCAAATCTGGAAACCCGATCCCGGTCTCATCGAAATCCAAAACATATCTTTTAAGGCCAAGTTGTTTAAAGGTTTAAACAATTCAATTCATTTATCTATATACACACAGATAGATAATTAACAATATCACAATAGATAATCTACATTATCATCAAACACAGATAATTCATATCATCATCATACTTCAAAGCATTTATATCACACAACATCACTCATCTCATATCTGAGATCTCAACCATTCAAGGCAATTTATATCATCCATTCATGTATAAGCAATGATCTATACCATTTCTAATTAATTTAAAGTGAATTAAATTAATTACTTCATTTCAAATCAATTTAAAATAAACTAAATTAATTACTTCATCATAAATCTTACTTATATAATCATTAATTAATTACAAATAAATTAATTAACCTTTCTCTAATTATCCACTTTAATTAATCACCTTGATTAATTATACTTTAATTACATTTAAGTAATTATCTTTAATTAATTTCACAAATTAATTATTCTTAATCAAATACAGTAATTAACCTTTAATTACTTCATTAATTAATTTATTATAATCAATTACTTTAATCCTTAATTAATTACAATTAATCACTTATCATTTGATTAATTAATCTTAATTAATCAACCCTTAATTATATCATTAATTAATTATAAATTAATGATCCCTAATTACATCTTTAATTATTTATTTATTTAAATTAATTACATTAAGTAATTAATCTTAATTAAACCATAATTATTAATCACCTTTGATTAATCTAATCCAGTAATTAACTTCCCTTAATTACTTCCATTAATTAATTACTTTTTAATTAATTACCTTAACAAATAATTAATTACCTTATTTATTAACCTTAATCCTTTAATTAACTTTATTAACTAAATTAATTAATTAATATCACTAGGTAATTAACCCTTAATCACTTCTATTTAATTACTTTCATAATTATCCTCTAATTACTCTATTAAATAATTTCCCTTTATTTAATTACATATAGTAATTATTCCTTAATTACTTCATCAAGTAATTATACTTAATTAATTTATAAGTGATTATCTTTAATTAATCACTAATTAATTCTTTAGTTAATTATTTAACTAATTATTTAAATTTAATAAAATATTTCATAACTATTTATACTTAAAGATCTTAATTACAAATTTAATTATCTTTAATTAAATCAAAATTCTAAATTACTAAAGATAATCCTTATTTTAATTGATTTCTAAATCTTAATTATTTCTTATTTGAAATAAAACACTTTTAGAAATCAATTATAATTTAAAATAATTTAAACATGCTAATTAAAACTTTTTTTATTTTAAAACTTTGAACTTCCCAAAGTTATTTAAATAAAGTTAATACAAACTTATAATTAAAATCCACTTATTTATTTTTAAAAATTTTATATTTCAAAATACAAGAACTTTGTTTAAACTTAATCTTTAAGCAAATTTAGTTTTATAAATAACTTATTTAACTTTTGTTTAAAACTTTAACCATTTACAAAATCATATTATCTTTGTTTTAAAACTTTATAAACCTTACTGTTAAATTTTTAAACCCTTTTTAAATTTAAACTTTAAAACTGCAAAAAACCCAAAACGAAAACACACTCACCTACTCGAGCAACCCACAGAAACTCACGCGTCGACCTCGGGTAAATCAAACAAAGCCCCGAGTCACCCCTAACCTACAACTGCTCCGAGTAAAACTCGATTCCTCCCGATGTAAAACCCGAGCAACTCCTGCTTTCTTCCCAAACCCAATTTCCAGATGCACGAAATCGTGCTCGTGCACGTGCACGCTATTTCTGATCGACGGCGAACTTCGCCCTGGCCTCCGACAACTCGACTTCGACCATAGCATCACGTACGACCACCCCGACTTCCACGATTCAAACGAAATCGAATTCGAGCGATTTGAACCTATCACCTGGAACGAACATCATCAGAAAATACTTGCCTCCGATGATCCCAACCTCGAATCACCACGCTACCTTCACCACAACCACGTTTCGACATCCAGTTCCCATCGCAGGCCTCGCGATCAACTCCGATCAACTCTCGACAACTCGAAAGTCGTTTGAACATCAACGTAAAAACCAGAGACAAAACCCTATTTCATCTTCGCATACCCACTCCGGTCATTTAAAAATTCAATCTCCATTTTTCTGTTGAACTCCATCATACAATTGATCTTCAAACCCAAATACGACGTCCAGTTCGTCGTTGATCGATGGAAATCGATCAAAATACCAAAATCAAAAAACTCGAGAAAGCCCCCTAAATTCCAAACTAAAAATCGAGTTATACCTATTAAAATTCATGATTTTCTATATTAAATACAATCATGCAATCAAAACTTAAAATTGAATCAATCAATTTTTAACCAAATTTATATTTTTACTGCTATTTATAAAATTTCAAGACAAATATTTTATAAAAGTTTCACAACTTATTTTCAATAGTGATATTATATGATTTTAAACATCTTTTATTCACAAATCAAGGGCTAACAGTGATTAAATGATGAGATAATGGTTTGATTAAGAGATCAAGTCTACTATCACTACACAGAGGCTAAATTATATCTATACAGGCAATCAAACACTCATATACAAGCATGCATACATTTAATTCCAGCATTTCAGATAACAGGATATTTGTCATTCACAACATCTAAATGAAATCCATAATTAAACTGTTTTTAAAATATATTTACTCACCAATTTAGCAGAGAACAGAAAACAGAGATTTTGTTTCCAGATTTATTTTGATTTTGAACTTCATTTCCTTTTTGCTTGTTGAATTTAAATCTTGCTGTTTGATCTATTTCTCTGATCTTCAGGTTGTTTGTTGATAGATTTCCCTTGACTGATTTGCATTTGAAAATTTGAAACTGATGTTGCCTTTGGTTTTCTTTTGCTTTGCATTTTAATTTCCAGGTTTTTATTTCTTTCTTTAGATTTGAATTTACTTTAGTAGAAAAAGAAGTGAAGATAGTTTAGAGCTGAAGAAAGAAAATGCCAGATCTCTTCTATATTTTAAAAAATTTAAACTTTAATTACCAAAGAGAAAATAAAGCCACTTGTCCTCTTAAGTTGTTAATTAGCTTACACATAGGCCTTTATTTTTACAAATGTCTCTAAACTACCTTAATATGCTAACAAGTGTAAATTATTTTCTTTATTAATTTATTTAAATCATATATGTATTTATAAAATATTTATATGTATATAAAAATGTATTTATCTTTTTATAATTAAGCTTTAAGATTTTTAATAAATATACAAATATGAATTTAGGTAAACAATTTATTTATAATAACTTATGCTTTGATCATACTAAATATAACATATTTTTATATGCTTGAGAAATTTATTTTAATTCTATATATTTTTCACAAACCAATTTATCTTTATGTTTGAATTTTAAAAAGGAAAGAATATTAAAATAAATGAACTTCTAATTTAAATCTTATTTAAAACTTAAGCTAAAATATATATTTATAATAAATAAGAAATTATCACTTGAAAAGTATTATGTTAAAAATATAGTTTCCAAATTACAAATTATATATATATATATATATATATATGAGTTTGAAAACACTTATTAAATTCAAACCAATACCTTTCCATTTTAATATATACAAATATATATATTTTAAATGGAAAATATTTTTAACATTAGTTTTAATAATTATATTGAATTTTATAACATAACTCCAAATCACAATATATATATACATATATATTATAATTTGAAAACATATCCTTTATTAAATTAAAAACTCCCTATTTATAATATATATATCAATATATATATATACACACATTATAAATATAAAACATTTATAAGCTTTGAAAAATAAATCTTACCAATTTTAATTTGTTAGAAAAGATATTAATAAATATTGCCAAATTAAATATTATTAACCTTTAAAAGAATTAACTTGTTAATTTATAAAATAAAATCAACAAATCAATTTAATTATAAATAAAGATTATTAAATTGATATTGCCAAAATTCCGGGATATCACACAAACTTTACAATTTAAACCTTTTATATTCTATCCCACTTTTGCAATTACCACCTTGGAGTGAAAAAGGGATTCATAGTTATTTTAATTTAAAGAAATGGGCGGTGCAAACTATAAATAATCAAAAATCATACTTTGCACAACATTTCTAACTTTGTTGATTTTTAGAATTCTTTAACACTACAAGAGAAATTGAAAGAGATGAAGTGGAATAAATTATAAATTGCTTATATCTCAACATAAATCTGAATCTACTATATTAATACAAAACAATTAAAACTCCAACATATCCAAGAATTGACATTTATTTAGAGAAATTCTAGGGGTTTTAGATGTTATGTTTTCGTTTACCAAAATTTCCTAAGGCATGCATCAAATCCAAATAAACACCATTCAATTACAAAAATGTGAAAAACTTCATATTTCCACTCATAGAGAATTGTTTGCTTCCTGACTGGATCAGATTCCACCACGCCTAATTCTCTTTCAGATCCCCTATAGAAAATCTTAACTGATTTTAGAATCTAAAGAAGAAGAAGAAGACGATGAAATCTGATTTACACCGCTCCTAATTCTCTGTTAGATCTTCCTCATTTTGAGTTTACCTCAAATAGATTGTGTGTATATGTAATGACCCTAATTTGGACTAACATTATTTAGGGAATTTAATTAGATAAATTAAATGAAATATTGTAGATGGTTAAGAGATTTAGATTTGTTAATTAATAAGGAGGGTCATGCCTTAATTAATGTAAAAATAAAAGAGAATTAAAAAGAAGAAAGTAGGAGGAATATGATAAGGGCAAAATGGGAATAGTCGTCATTCTTATACCCTAAACCCTTCTCACCTTCATTCTTCACTCATTTCAACATTTGAAAACAAACACTAAAATCCTTGTATGCTCGGCCGACCACCATTAAGAGATTCAAGAAGAAGAAAAGCTAAGATTCAAGTAGGAAGCTTTAGCAAATTAATCAAAGGACAAAATCGCAACCTCCTTAATAACAAACCAAGGTGAATAATGATCTTACATCTCATTTTTATTGATTTCAGTTTCTAGATAGATTCGAATTAGTTTGGCAAATAATATCCCATGATTTGATTGTTTAAATGGATATATAAGCTTGTTGATGATTTATGTTGCTTCATATAGATTTTACAATGAGTTTAGACTTGAAAAACCTATTAAATGATCCAAATGACATGCGTTTTTGATATATGATCGAAAAAATTATTTATGAAGTGGGATTCAAGTTTCATAATTTTCTAAGTTATTGTGGATTTATTATGAATTTTCTATGAAAGAAAATAGCTAAAATTGGATTCAAATTATTTTCAGTAAGTATATATTAATTTGGGGTTTGAAATTTATGTATGTTAGAAAACATATCAAAAGCGAATTTTAGTAATTTTTGGTGGATTTTCCTAAGTACTTTAAGGGACTAAAATGTTTATATGTTTACTCAAGGAGAAGGGCTTATTTGTTAAATATTTTAATTTGATAATATATGAATTTGGCAGCACTTTTAGAAAAAGATTTTGAAAAAGAATTGGCAATCAATTATATGTTAACAAATAAGGCAAGTTAGTTGGAAAGGAATTACTTTAAAAGGCTAATAATCAGTTTTGCTTAAATTTACTACTTTGCCACTTCCATCTGGTGCTTTCGACACCATACCTCCGCTAGAGAACCTATTCGAAACCAATGCAAATGGTATCAACTAATTAATACATAGTGAATTGGAAAAGGCGGAAGGTATAGTGTCGAAACCATGCTTTCGAATGGGTAGAAGTCATTCTTATTAACTTCGAACTATTTTCATTTATCAATGATGCTTTCGAAAGGGTGGGAGTTAGCTTTCGATTTAATTAACTTGCCTTTGTTTATATAAAAGAGCTTTCGAATGAGTTGCCGCCTTTATGTTGTAAAAGAAGCCATCGAAAGGATAAAACCCATGCTGCCACATTCAAATCTTCTGAATCAATGCTTTCGAAATGGTGCTTTCACCTTTATACTCTAAAGCCACCTTCTTAATGCTTTTGAAAGATTAGTTTACTACTTCCAAAAATGGTTTTGGAGGCAATGGTTTCGAATTGGTTGATTTTGAAACTATCCTCTTTCTTTTACTTGGGAAAAATGCTTTCACCTTTATTCTTTTATAACCCTTAGTTATATTAAAAGTTAAATCCAAATGGTTTTGAAACGAATGATTTTAAATGGTTTCGAAGCCATGTTTCCACAAGCTTTTATTTGAACCAAATACTTTCGAAAGTTATGTTTAAGTGAAGAATTTCAGTGCTTTCGAAAGGTTTATAATATATGTTTCGAAGGGGACATCCCCAATGTTTTCGAAAGGTTTATTTTGAATATTTGAATGGAGGGTTTCCAATGCTTTCGAAAGGCAAGTTTAAATGTTTTCAAAAAGAGGATGTCTAAGGTATTAGTAAAGCTTTCGAAAGGGTTATTCTTAATGATTTCGAGAGGCACTGTTTAAGGTTTAAACCGAGGTTTCAAAGGTATTTTTCGGCTTCATGTCCTAAAATCTTTTAAGTTGAAAAGGGTTTTAACTTGCTTGGAAGGGATAGATAATCCCATTGACAAAGTTTCATCAACATTGTTTAATGTAAAGTATATATATCATGGCCTAAGTGTTTTGAGTAAAGCAAAGTATACGATTTCCTTGTTTTATAAAGGTATAATTTCAGAAGTAAATCATTTGTAAAGACTATTTACAAGGAAATGAAGTTTTAACTGGAAAGTTAACCCTGAGATAGGAAATGAAACATGAATAGGGTAGTTAACCCTAAATTTATGACTCAGATATTAGAAGACCAGATGGGACTGGTGTAGGGTCGCGCCCTATACTTTAGCTATTAGCCCCTAGCTAAATTAAGTCCAAAATTCCAGTGTGTAGGGCTTGTCACGGATAGGACTAAATTGAGGTTACATATAGAAGGAAATATACAAAGTAAAGATAGGTTATTGGTGAGCTCGTAAAACCATTAGGCTCAGTTGGCCTTAGAAAAAGAAAGTTAAGGACAGTTAGCCCAGTATTGTGTCTAATAGAAGTTGGATTTTGATTATGTCTGGTAGGTCCGAGTCAGCCAATGGTTAATAATTAGCCAAGTAAAACTATAGTGTGGACAGATAGTCCATTGATTTCCTAATTTTTAAGCATATGTGTATTTGCTATTATTGTTATAATCAGTTTGATTAAAGGATTCTGGTTTGCAAAAGATATGCTTTTTAAAGGGATATTAGTGAGTGGAAACTCATTCCGCTAAGCAGCGTGGTCTCACTTAATCAGTAAATCGAGATGTAATAATATTATTCACACTAGGCTTTATGTCTGACTCGAAGTTTATGTTCTCCCCTTAAACTCTCGGGTGCTCAAAATTTAATTTGAGTAGGTTGAGAGTTAAGGTTTTTTCAGGTTTAGTAGGTTGGATGAATAAGCTTCTGAAGATGTGCAGTAGGAAAAGTTCACTATATAGGATCTATTTACTTTTATTTTCGCTGTGGTGTATTTATGATAGACATGTCTATTTAATACTCTTATCATCCAGGGGGCATCTTTATATGTCGCTCTTGGTATAATATTTAATAATTATATTTGATCATAACCTGGGAATCATTTTGGGATTATGTATCTAAACATGAAATATTGATTTGAAATGTAAGTAGAAAAGCTATTTTGAAATCTGTATTGATTTTATTTAATATTCATGTACTTTTGATATCATAGATACCATTAACATTGCCGTATTTCATCACTGGAAGATGGTATCATGTTGTAACATCCCCTATCTTCTGTATCTTACAAAGACTCGGATGGTATCAAGATAGGGGATGTTACAACTTGGTATTAGAGCATAAGTTTATGAAAACTTAAAAGAAATTTTAAACTTAAAGTGATTTTGAAAACATAATCCTAAGATATTAGAGAAAAAACTAGGGTATGAGATAACGCTAAAGTAACGTACTTGTATTTGCTATATATAAGTATATGCCTTATCTCTATTCTCCCATCTTTCTTAGGCTATTCTTCTGTATCTTACAAAGACTCAAATGTAGATTTTAAGGACGTAAGATATGGATGCTAGGAGTGGAAGAGTTAACATTAGTGGTGGAAGCACCACAACCATTAAAAATGGTCGACCCAACATGAGAAACTAGGATCGACAGGTAAATGCTAATCCAAACGCAAATGCCAATGTTGGTGCTGGAATCCTGCCAGTAGATACGAGGATGATGTATCAGTTCTTCGTCAATCTGATGCAAGGAGGAACAACTACGGGTTTAGTTGGTGGAAATGTTGAAGGAGGAAATCAGAGAGCTCCGGTGGTCAATAATTATGCAATACTAAGCGGAGATTATGCCAGGCTTGGAGGAAAGCAGATATCGAGACTGAGGATGCAATTGAAGCAGAAAATTGGTTACTTCATCATGAAAGGATCTTTGCTGATTTAGGGCTTAATGATGAGCAGAAGAGGAGATTTGCTTTTAGACAGTTGCAAGGAGCAGCACTGTACTAGTGGAACAGTGTTACTGTGGGAGTTAATGAGGAGACCATGACTTAGGCTGAATTTAGAAGGAGGTTTGAGGAAAGATTCATACCAGAGATTGCTAAGTCAACCCTACTCAGGAATTTTATGGAGTTGGAGTAGGGAGACATGACAGTGCTTGAGTATGCAACCAGATTTGAGGAGCTATCGAGATATGGGTATGCTACGGTTGATATAGTTATCAAAAGAAATGAAAAGTTCATCCGTGAACTGAAACCTGAAATAGCTAAAGTGACTCTGCCACATATCAGGGACCCATGATGTAGTTGTTGAGATGGCTTTGAGGGAGTAGGAGATGCTTTCTTTGCATGGTGGTAACAAAGCAGGGGAAGCTCAAAGTGGGCGAAATAGAAGAGGAAGTTTTCCATTATAAGGGCACTCAAAAAGGAGAAGCTTCCAAGAAGGCGAAGGCTAAGCTAGTTTGCTTTAAGTGTGATAAGAAGGAACACTATGCTCATGAGTGTCGGACAGGAAAAGGGAAGAAGGTTGTTGATGAGAAAGAGGTGAGGTGCTTTAACTGTGATCAGATTGGACACTATAAGAACTAGTGCAAGGAACCAGCCAAGGATGGAAAAGGAAAGATGTTTGCATAGTAACCAGCTACCTTAAGACCAAAAACTGAGAAGAAAGGAAAAGCTATATTGGGTGGTACGATTTTGATTCACGGTGCATCGGTTAGAGTTCTATTTGATACTGGTGCATCGCATTCTTTTATATCTCATTGTTTGGAAGGTAAGCTTAACCTCGAACCCTCGTATCTAGTTATTTCCTTAAGGGTTGCAAATCCAATAAGAAGGTATGCGAATCTTGGGATGAGATGTGACCACTTAGAGTTTGAACTATTAGGTCATACATTTGCTTGCAGTTTGCATGTATTTGATTTCGGGGGGTTCGAAATTATTTTGGGTATGGATTGGTTAAGTAAGTATGATGCTAGGATATTTTTCCATGATAGAAAAATATCACTTAGACACCCTAGTTGTAGTGATAAGATTATATACTCCATAGAAAACCCTAGTTTTAGGGTAAATGCTTTGTAGGGTGTTATGGAGGAAGAAGATGAGTTAAACCGATTTTTCGTTGTTAGAGAGTTTGTAGATGTCTTTGAGTCCGTAGTAGGACTACCGCCGAAATGAGCTATTGAGTTTTGGATAGATTTAGTTCCAAGAGCAGAACCGATGAGCATACCGTCAAGTAGAATGACACCTACCAAGATGAAGGAGCTAAACGTGTAGTTGGTGGATTTGGAAAGTAAGAACTTTATCAGACCAAGTAGTTCGCCTTGGGAAGCAGCCACAGTGATTGTAAAGAAACGAGACAGATCGTTAAGGTTGTGTATCGATTATCGTAATTTGAATGAGAAGACGATAAAGAATCAATATCCGTTACATAGTATTGACGATTTATTCGACTAGTTGAGTGAAGCCAAAGTATTTTCCGAGTTGGATTTGGAAACAAGATTCCATCAACTTAGAGTGGCTGAAGATAGTATTCCTTTGACGGCGTTTAGAATGAGATATGGATCATACGAATGGTTAGTAATGCCATTTGGACTAACCAATGCGCCGACATTTTTCGTAGACCTAATGAACAGAATCTTCCGAGAGCATTTGGAAAGATTCGTGTTAGTGTTCATAGATGACATTTTGATATACTCAAGATGAAAGAGATCATGAAGTTCATCTTAGAGTGGTGCTTGAGACGTTGAGACAGCATTAACTGAAAGTGAAATTTTCAAAGTGTCATTTCTAGAAGAGGGATGTGAAGTTTCTTGGTCATGTAGTCTCATAAAAAGGGTTGTCTGTAGATCCCGCTAAGATTGAGACGGTGAATAATTGGAGGAGACCCGAGACAGTGACTGAGATAAAGAATTTTCTTAGATTAGCTGGTTATTATTGGAGATTCGTTAAGGATTTCTCATGGATAGCGGCACCGACGACTAAGCTAACGCGGAAAGATATGAAGTTTTTCTGGACTGATAAGTGTGAGGAGGCATTCCAGAAATTGAAACACTTATGGACTAGTGCATCTGTGTTAGTTGTTCCAGAGGGGAATCAAGACTTAGCGGTGTCCACGGATGAATGTGGAACAGGGTTAGGAGCCATGTTAATGCAAAGAGTTAAAGTGATTGTCTACACTTCATGACAGCTTAGACTGCATGAAGTTAGGTATCCAGCCCATGATTTGAAATTATTTGCGGTGATTTTTGCGTTGAAGGTGTGAAGACATTACCTATTAGGAGGGAGGTTCGAGTTGTATTCGGATCATAAGTCATTAAGGTATTTATTATCTCAGAAGGAGTTGAATTTGAGATAGCAGTGGTGATTAGAGTTAGCCGCTTATGACTTTGGTATTGAGTACACACTGGGAAAAGGGAATAAGGTTGCAGATGCACTTAGCAGGAAACATCAGAAAGTGGTATTAGCAATGATAACCGAGTAGAAAGATTTAGAAGCATTGACTACATGCAGAATACTGTGGAGATCTGAAGCTAGTTCTAGTAAGGAAACTGCTATGTTGTTATGTTTAGAAGTTCGACCAGTGATGATCTAAAGGATTGCTTCTAAGCAAGGGGATGATCCATTATTAGTTGAACGGATCAGAAAACTAAGGAATGGGATGGAGAGCGATGACTTAAAAGATTTCAGTCTTGACTAGAATGAGTGGTTAAGAAAGAAAGGAAGACCGTGTGTTCTGAATGTAGTAAACATTAGGAAGGAAGTTCTTGGAGAATGCCATCGTTTAAAGTTCACCATTCATACTAAGATGTACCAGGACATGAAAAGAAGTTTCTTCTAGGAAGGTATGAAGAGAGATGTAGGCTTATGGGTGAAGCAATGTTTGAACTGTCAACAGGTAAAATCCAAACATTAGAAACCAAGTGGGTTACTTCAGCCTTTAGATGTTCCAGTTTGGAAATTGATTCGATAACCATGGATTTTATAAATGGGTTGCCAAGGTCAAATCGAAGAAATGAAAGTATATTGGTCATAGTGGATAGGTTGACCAAGAGTGCCCATTTTATTCCAGTTAAGTCAACTAGGACGACACCAGTTTTGGCTAAATTATTCATGAAGAATGTAGTTAAACTGCATGGAACGCCTAGTACTATAGTAAGTGACAGAGATTCCTTAATCACTAGCAAGTTCCTTAAAAGTCTACAGGAGACTTTGGGTACCAAGCTCAAGGTGAGTACCGCTTACCATCCGCAGATAGATTGACAAATGGAAAGAGTAAACAAAGTCTTAGAAGATTTGTTAAGAGCTTGTGTGTTAGATTTTGGAGGATCATGGGAAGACCACCTACACTTAGTCGAGTTTTCGTATAACAACAATTATCAGACTAGTATAGGACACCGTTTTAAGCTTTGTTTTGGAAGTCCATGCAAATCTCTCGTTTGTTGGTTAAAGACCAGGGATAGGTTAGTTCTTGGTCCGGATTTGGTTAGAGATGCTGCATAAAAGATTAAGTTAATCCAAGCTAGAATAAAGGAAGCTCAGTCTAGGCAGAAGAGTTATGCTGATAGAAGACGAAAAGACTTAGATTCTCAGTCGGAGATCATGTTTTCGTCAAGATATCACCAATGAAAGGTGTAATCCGATTTGGAAAGTAAGGGAAATTGGCTCCGAGATTCGTTGGACCATTTCTTATTACAGAAAGGATTGGGAAACTCGCAGATAAAGTAGAATTACTAAACAGTGTGGTAGGAGTCCATAATGTTTTTCATGTTTCTCATCTAAGGAAGTGTATTTAAGATCCAGAAACTACTATTACATCGACTGTATTAGATGATTTATTAGTGGAACCGGATATGACCATAATTAGAAAACCAGTTCGTATAGTCGTGAGGGATGAGAAGAGACTAAGGAACAAGACGGTCAGATTAGTCAAAGTCCAGTGGAACGACGATGAGAGAGATTGTACTTGGGAAACTGAGAGCATGATTAGAGATACTTACCTCGACTTGTTTCGTGGTATGTTTTACCCTTATGTTTGATTGTCATGAGTACCTTACCGTAATTTCGAGGACGAAATTCTTTAAGGAGGGGAGTTTGTAATGAACCTAATTTGGACTAACATTATCTAGGGCATTTAATTAGATAAATAAAATAAAATAATGTAGATGGTTAAGGGACTGAGATTTGTTAATTAATAAGGAGGGTCGTGCCTTAACTAATGTATAAAAAAAGAGAATTTAAAAGAAGAAAGTAGGAGGAATATGATAAGGGCAAAATGGGAACAATATTCATTCTTATACCCTAAACCCTTCTCACCTTCATTCTTTACTCATTTCAACATTTGAAAACAAATACTAAAACCCTTGTAAGCTCGGCCGACAACCATTAAGAGATTCAAGAAGAAGAAAAGCTAAGATGCAAGTAGAAGCTTAAGCAAAAAATTCAAAGGACAAATCTTAACCTCCTTAACAACAAACCAAGGTGAATAATGATCTTACATCTCATTTTTGTTGATTTTGGTTTTTAGATAGATCCGAATTAATTTTGCAAATAATATGATATGATTGTTCAAATGGATATATATGCTTGTTGATGATTTATGTTTCTTCATATAGATTTTACAATAAGTTTAGATTTGAAAAACCTATTAAATGACATCCAAATGACGTGCGTTTTTAATATATGATCGAAAACAATATTTACGAAGTGGGTTTCAGCTTTCATAATTTTTTAAGTTATTGTGGATTTATTATGAATTTTCTATGAAAGAAAATAGCTAAAGTTGGGTTTAAATTATTTTTGGTAATTATATTTTAATTTTGGGTCTGAAATTTAGATATGTTAGAAAACATATTAAAAGCGAATTTTGGTGATTTTAGAGGATTTTTCAAAGTACTTTATTATGGTTATAAAATTATTTATGTTAAGGGACTTAAATGTTTTATATGTTTAATTAAGGAGAAGGGCTTATTTGTTAAACATTTTAATTTGATAATATTTGATTTCGGCAGCAATTATATGTTGACAAATAAGGCAAGTTAGTTGTAAAGGAATTACTTTAAAAGGCTAATAATTAGTTTTGCTTAAATTTACTGCTTCGCCACTTCCATCTGGTGCTTTCGACACCATACCTCCGCTAGAGAACCTATTTGAAACCAATGCAAATGGTATCAACTAATTAATACATAGTGAATTGGAGAAAGGCGGAAGGTATAGTGTCGAAACCATGCTTTCGAAAGGGTAGAAGTCACTCTTATTAACTTTGAACTATTTTTACTTATAAATAATGCTTTCGAAAGGGTTGGAGTTAGCTTTGGACTTAATCAACTTGCCTTTGTTTATATAAAAGAGCTTTCGAATGAGTTGCCGCCTTTATGTTGTAAAAGAAGCTTTCGAAAGGATAAAACACATGTTACCGCATTCAAATCTTCCGAATCAATGCTTTCGAAAGGCTACTTTCGCCTTTATACTCTAAAGCCGCCTTCTCAATACTATCGAAAGAGTAGTTTAACTGCTTTCAAAAATGGTTTCGGAGGCAATGGTTTCGAAAGGGTTGATTTCGAAACTATCCTCTTTCTTTTACATGGGATGAATGCTTTCGAAAGTAATGCTTTTGCCTTTATTCTTTTATGACCCTTAGTTATATTAAAAGTTAAACCCAAAAGGTTTCAAAGGAATGATTTTAAATGGTTTCGTAGCCATGTTTCCACAAGCTTTTATTTGAACCTAATACTTCCAAAAGGTATGTTTAAGTGAAGAATTTATGTGCTTCCGAAAGATTTATAATATTTGTTTTGGGGGAGATCCCCAATGTTTTTGAAAGATTTATTTTGAATATTTGAATGGAGGGTTTCCAATGCTTTTGAAAGGAAAGTTTAAATGTTTTCAAAAAGAGGATGTCTAAGGTTTTAGTAAAGTTTCGAAAGAGTTATTCCCAATGATTTCGAGAGGCACTGTTTAAGGTTTAAACCGTGGTTTCGAAGGTATTGTTTGGTTTCATGTTCTAAAATCTTTTAAGTTAAAAAGGGTTTTAACTTACTTGGAAGGGAGAGATAATCCCATTGATAAAGTTTCATCAACACTATTTTATGTAAAGTGTGTGTGTGTGTATATATATCATGGTCTATGTGCTTTGAGTAAAGCAAAGTATACGATTTCCTTATTTTATAAAGGTACGATTTCATTGGTAAATCATTTGTAAAGACTATTTAAGGAAATGAAGTTTTAACAGGGTAGTTAACCCGAAGACAAGAAATGCAACATGAATAGGGTAGTTAACCCTAAGTTTATGACTCAGATATTATAAGACCACATGGGACTGGTGTAGGGTCGCGCCCTATACTTTAGCTATTAGCCTCTAGCTAAAATAAGTCCAAAATTCTAGTGTGTATGGCTTGTCACAAGTGGTACTAAATTGAGGTTACATACAAAAGGGAATATACAGAGTAAAGATAGGTTATTGGTGAGCCCGTAAAACCATTAGGTTCAGTTGACCCTAGAAAAAGAAAGTTAAGGGTAGTTAGCCCAGTATTGTGTTTAACTGGTAGGCCCGAGTCAGCCAATGGTTAATAGTTAGCTAGCAAAACCATAGTGTGGATAGATAGTCCATTGATTTCTTGATTTTAAGCATATGTATATTTGCTATTATTGTTATAATCAGTTTGATTGCAGGATTTTGGTTTGCAAAAGATATGCTATTTAAAGGGATATTAGTGAGGGGAAACTCATTCCGCTAAGCGGCGTGGTCTCACTTAATATCAGTAAATCGAGATGTAATAATATTATTTACACTAAGCTTTATGTCTGACTCGAAGTTTATGTTTTCCCCTTAAACTCTCGGGTGCTCAAAATTTAATTTGAGTAGATTGAGAGTTAAGGTTTTTCAGGTTTAGTAGGTTGGACGAATAAGCTTCCGAAGACGTGCAGGAGGCAAGTTAGCTATATAGGAGCTATTTAGTTTTATTTCCGTTGTGATGTATTTATGACAGAAATGTCTATCTAGTACTCTGATCATCCAATGGGGCATCTTCATATGTCGCTCTTGGTGTAATTTGTAATAATTATATTTGATCAAAACCTAGGAATCATTTTAGGATTATGTATCTGAATATGAAATATTGACTTGAAATGTAATCAGAAAAGCTATTTTGGAATCCGTGTTGATTTTATTTCATATTCATGTGCTTCTGATATCATGGATACCATTAACATTACCGTATTTTGTCATCGGAAGTTAATATTATGGATGACTGCAGCATCTATAGTGCTTAGCTTCAGGCCTCAAGATAGGGGATGTTATAGTGTGTGTGTGTGTGTATATATATATATATTAGATTTCATAAATCAGAAGATAGAGAGGAGAAAGATTGGGAATTTAATTAGAGATTAGAAATTAGAATTACTTACCAGAAAGTTCACTGTTTCTGAAAACCTAAAGGAAAATATTTTGATAGAGCTTCGTTGTTAGTACATAATTTTATGAGGAAAAGTAGGGGTCTAAGGGTCTATTTATAGTGGTGGGAAGGAACGATCACCGTTAGATTATAAATAAACATATTCTGGCCGTGTAGGCCTAGGGTTTTCATTACCGTGAAGCCATCACCGGTCGACCTACCCAAGTAGGGCCGTAGACTGGTCCTGCTTGCGACTGTTGATTTTTCTTTTTCATTTTTTATCTTATTTATTATTTAATTTACTTTATACAATACCCTTAATTCTGATGCTTAATTAAACGTTAAGTAGACTTAACATTAATTATTTAAATTAAGATTTTAAGCTTTTAATTTCAAATTCAAGTAGTTAAAATTTAAACTCGTTTGAATAATTTCAATTTGAAACTTCAAACGTCCATAACTTTTTCATTTTTACTCTGATTTCAACATATTATATATGGAAATTGATCAAAAAATTTGCACATACGCAATGGTGCAACTCCCGTGGTCAAATTCCAACACTTACAGAATTTCCATTTTTAACCTTATTTTAATAATTAAATTTCGTATTAAATTTTATGGAGTGTTGCATTCTTCCCCTTAAAATGAATTCCGCCCCTGAAAGGAAAGAAGATAGTGTAATGCGCATTCAACAACCATGTTATACAATAAATTTATTTACAATAATCTACACAACCGTCTACTCAACGAAAAATGCAATGTGATTATATATGCAACATACTATAGGTGATCTTAATCCTAACATGAATGCAAGATCATTACATATAAGCATGCATGCAAGCATCCTAAATACACATAAAATTCTAACTAATTGCGAAAATAACAATAAAAAGCGTGGCAACCTTCTCCTATCATCCAATCTAGAAACCACAACGCAACCAAATACCTATATTTTTGGAGAAAAAAGTTTACCAAAGAAAAGCTCGGGATGAGAAACCTTCACCTTTTCTATGGTTTCCCATGTGCTTCTCATTACGTTTTCTCCCCATCCACTTAAGCCAACATAATATCTTTATTACGAAGCCTCTTAATACCGTGATCCACAATGCATGCGATGGCACAGGGGGAGGGGCGACATGCTTAGTTTCAACATCAATAACTGATTATGATCTACTACATAAGTAGAAGGCGACCGAGGGGGGCTTGTGGGAGCATGGGCCATCGCCTTGGCCGCTCAACTGTTAAGAGTCATCTTACAAGTTGGCCCGCTATCTATTGCTATTACCCACTAACATCCATAATGGGCTTTTCTTATTGGCATATGCACGGATATTCGGCAGGCCGCTTTGATGGAGAAAAGATCACTTGAGCTAGTTGTGGGCCTCAAGACATGGGTAAGAAATAATACTAGTTTTAGTAAAGATACGGGCTAAGGTGCAAGCTTGAATGCTGGCTAGGGTGTTGGATGTTTGAATCATGTCGCCATAGGACTACGCGTGCCGGCCAATTCTATACATGCGAGAAAATAGAGAAACAAGTCAGTAGCAATCGATAAGAGAGAATATAGAGGAGTTGTAGGATGGTGGAATATAGGGGATGTGTACACACTACTAGTACTCAGGCTGGTGGTGTTTAGACTGACACTACAAAGCCAACTAGAAAGAGACGGAGCCCAACAAAGCACCAAAGAGGGCTGGGATGAGAAATTTCTACAAAGACAGAGAAACCTAGATGTCATGCAACTAACCAAGGCTGTTTCACGGGCCAAAAATTCGAGGACATTCATAATGATCGCTATATAGCGAGTTAAGATAGTGAAGAGTACATTATAGATATAATTAAAAGACCGATGAGTCAGAATAACTAAAGATGCGATGACGAGTGGGGTTCTTCATTGAGTGAGAACCCATTCATTGATGAAATTCTTGAAGCAATATATCAGAAGATGTTTGTGATGCCAACCATGAAAAGCTATCATGACGTGACCGATCCCAAACAGCAACTGCTGAAGTATGGATGGCATATGAACAGTGCCCGTGCGACGGATGTTGTGAAGTGTACTGTTTTCCCATATTTCTTAAGGAGATAGCAACGATATCATTTGTTCGGCTTGAATCCTGGTCCGTATCATCGTTTGATCAATTAAAAAAGCAACTTATGAAGTAGTTCTAGGTTCATATAATTCAGCCAAAGGATGCCAGGTCGCTGTCGAATGTGCATCAGAGTTTCAGAGACCTTAAAATGTTTTTAAAGGGATTCAATGTTACGATAACTGAGGTGAGCAACCCCAAGAAGGAGATTGTACTAATGGTCCTAATAAATGAGGTTCACCGATAGATTAACTGTGGTAGATGGCTAAAAAGAAAGGAACCACCTACTTTAAAAGAGATTTATTGAAAGGCGTCTCAGTATCTGCATTTGAAAGAGGTAAATTTGGAAGCCGGATTGACTATTTGTGGTCCAAAAGGACTAAGCAGTGTGATTTAGAGCAACATAGCCGTCAGGTAGAGCTGTGATATTATTGGAAACATTGCGGTGAATGTTGGCAACAATAACAACAAAAGAAAGAACTTCACATCGATGGAAAAAAGTAAAACAACAAGAAGCATTCAAGGTTCACTCTCCCGGGTGATTATATGGAATTGACAAATTTCGTTGAAATTTTTTACAATGCTACACTGGGTATGGAGCATACAAAAAGCTGCCCCCAAGAGAGGTTACTAAAAAAGATAGGCATATTGTCGCTTACACAAGAATCACGGGCATAAAAAAATGAATGTATACATTTAAGGGATGTCGTTGAGGATTTTTTTTGATGAAAGAGTGGTCCTCTTATGAGGAGAGCAATAGTAATTTTATTAATTACAAAACAAAAGCCTTACAAATGTTTGACGGGTTTAATACATACAAAAATGAAGGATCATCTTTATGATGATCATAAAAAATAAAGTGATAAGAGGGGTAAAAAGGAAATTATATACAATCATTTGAGCTAAAAGACAAAGAAAATTAGATGGCGAATAAATTTGTTGTGGTTGATGCATTTCATGGCATGTTGAAGGAGCAAAAAGACGAGCTTTTGCAACAGCATGACAGGGCGTGTTATTCTATGCATTGGGTGTGTATATGCAGCAATGATGTTGCATTTCTCGGGGCATAGTGAGTGCCAAGGTCAAAGCTACGATGTGGAGAGTCTAATTGATGCTACATTTGTGCTATTGCAAAGGTTCTACAAGTCAGGTTCCTGAGAGTTTGATTTAGTTTGCCAAAGAGTGTCTATGGTTCTAAGACGAGTCATCCTGTTGTACTCAGATTCCTATCTGTGCAATGAGAGTACTGATGCTGCAGTGAAAGGCAATGATGGATGCTGCATCAATAAGAGCAGCTACGAAGATACTGAAGGGTGTAATCATTATATTGTTGCAAGCTTGTCGGGTCTTGCATTAATAAATATTGCAACAATGATGGGTACTGGAAGGTGCTGTATTCGGGTTGCATGGTGTGAAGGGATGAGAAGCGCCATTGGATGGGCAGTGACATGTGGAGTAGGGTTGCAAGCAAGGATGCAAGCACCGGTAAGTTTAAGTAATTGTTTCCGAACGTTAATTGTTTTAGGAATATTTATTCTTCAAAATTCTAGTTATTATTAAATAAAGCTAAGAATTGAACTTATACCATGAATATTAATATGTTTACTAGTGTGAACCCGTGCTTCGCACACGGTTTTCGTTTAAAATTTCAAAAATAAAAGGTAATCTATTTGTAACATGAATGAAAAAACAATTAGTAGTCAAATGATAGTTCACTCATTGTTGCACCTTTATACTTGTTCAAATTAATAATTGAATGATATATTTAGCCGCCGTGCAAATTTATAGTGATTAGAAATTAATTGACTACATAGGAATATCAAAGGCACAATAAACTCAATAAGAATGAAAACATCTAAAACTAATAAGCAAATAGATAAAAATTGAAACACATCTACAACTATCAACAAACAGTAAAGAAAATCTAACCTTCCATAATAGAGCTAGTACCATAATTTTTTTTAAAATAAATGCTAAAAACCAAGCTCAAAACAAAGCTCTCCCATCTTTAATTAATTTATCAGCACTTAAAAAAATTGAATGTAAGATGATCGAATAAAATTGAAATGAAAATCAACTCCTCGGTGTTGTCTCACATTATCCACATTATGTAAAACAATATACATGTCTGAAACAACATACATCCGTTGAGAATTTTTTTCTTGACTTTTCTTGAAATTATGTTATGAAGTAATTTTAAAATGTTCTATTAAAATACTAAGATGTTGTCTGAATGAGAATTCGGAGAGGAATATCAACCGAATGAACATAAGAAAACTAAATATGATAAATTATACCCAATTGTTAATTATTCATAAAGTGAAATTAAACTCTGCTATATTAGAGTAGTAGTTGGCGAACGAATAATAATTCAACCATAAATAGTAAACAATAGAATTTAGTGTTGTAGTTGCCACCTACTAAGTAAACACAACACAATATAAGATCAATGGTACTCTAGGTTGCAAATATGAATACTCTGATGTAAAACATGGAGGTACGTGTTTTTTTGTTAATTGCATATGTGTACAACTTAATGTGAAAACTAACAATTAAAAATATTTTTGAACTTTAGTGCATGGAAATATTATGTATAAGGAATATAAATTTCTAATGAAGCGTTTTGAAAATAGAAAGTATTCATACACAACAAATATCTTTAACACATTAGTAGAACCTCATATAAGCTCTCTTGGTTTTCACATCGCAGTCGAGGCAGGACCGAAACAAAATTTGGATGGAAAATACTTCTTTGAGTACAAAGAAGATAAAAATAATATTTTTAACAAAGAAAAATCTACAAAAACATTTATGGGTTTGAAGGTTTGAAGGTTATGCAATAATTGAATATTTCAACATGAAAATCAAATGCAAAATGGAATCTTTACTCAATTGAATCTAATTCAAATTTAATTTTACCCAAGATTGCATACTCAAATTCAAATTAATACACCATGCATTATGTTTATAATATCCACTCCATCCATTAATCTAGTGATTTTCCATAAACGTCTTTCAAAGGAAAACAACTATCTTCGTGGTAAACATCTGCTAGGCGCTAGCACCCTGGAATTCAAAGGATAGAAAACTGTGCTGTAAAAAATCCACATAATATTATTAATTCATTAATCAAGTGCTTTCCCATAAACTTTTTTAAACAACATAATTAGAAAATAAAAGAAATCCAAAGCTGCTTGCACATCTGGTGGTTTGATCCTTCGCAATCACAGCCTCAGACAATTCAAAATTCTTGAAAATATTCAATGAGATGGTCGTCGTTATCATAAAACAGAATACAAACTCAACTATCTGTACTAAATTACTTATGGAGGTGTTCATAATTCTGAATTTTTGCCAAGTTTCAACTCAGCTATTTGCATTAGAAACAAAATAGTATCAAAATTTAAAATCTCAAATAGAAACATAACCATACAAACTAACGGTTTAAACATCAAATCCAGTCCAAACCATTATAATTCAACAAATCTCGTAAATTCATACATAAAATAGGCTCTTTGTATGCAAATACTTATAATATAAATATATTTGTGGATATTAATACCTTTGTACATGTTCCTAGCCACTCCACAATAGAGCTTTATCAAACATCTAAGCCATCCTTTTCTCATTCTTATATGCAAAGCTTATTTTTATTCACACACACATGAATACATATACATAGTCATATTTAATCATAAATATATATGTACTTACATGCTCTCTCTTCTATAAGTATAATAAAATACATCTCTAAACAAATTGTGGAATTTCCACTTTAGCCATAACATCATTAAAACTCACAAATAGGTATAACCACATTATCCTCCAGTGCTATCAATATAGCACCACATACATGTTTTTTTTGTAGGCATACAATCACTTTCATTAGTGCTCTAACTATTTCAGCCTTATAGGCCACCATCACTTCAGAGCTCTAACTATCTCAGCCTTATAGGCCACTATCATTTTAGATGGCCTCTTCATCTGGTCATAGTCCCTTCGACGCTTGTAGGCTATTTAACCTGAATCTTGCATCTATACATGGCCACTACAACACAATACTACAATAGATTCCTAAGCTTAACACGCGTTGCCCACCCTACAGCACGCTACTATAGCTCTTTAACAAATCATACCGTCACTTGCAGCCCGCCATATCTTCGCTTCAACAAACATAAAAGAGCTTCCTGTAGATTTAGCTCTACTTGCATACTACAACACCATCATATATTTTAGTCCTTTCAACCCTTCAAGCCTGTCATCGCACGTAATACCCCACGTTAAATTACAATTATATATGCAAATAATATAATTAAGTTATATACGTTAGAAATTTTAAAACAAAGAAATGTTTGTAAATGGGGCAACTAATTAATATTATTTGGAATACATATATATTTGTGTAACAATTAAATTAGAGAGAGAAATTATATAAAATCAATTAATAGGGAAGATTAATTGACGGTGTTTGTTTAAAAGGGAAAGTAATATTCAATTAATTAGTAGAGGTGATTAATTGATAGGAACTGACAAGAAATGGAACATATATTGTAGCAACTAATTGATATGATTAGAAACATACATGTTAGTGCAAGAGAATAAAATGGAGAAAGAGTAATATATGCAAGTAATCAATTGTCAATTAATAAACCTGGAGACTTATGGTAACATATATAATTAAGATTGTGATCCAAAATTCAATTGTAGAATATATGCATGCAATAATTATGGGAATAAAATAAATTAATATGCATATATGTGACGAATTAATATGGTGTTGATTGGCATATTAATTTGGTAAGAAATCACAGTGCATGCAGGGATTAATTGGATAGTAAATTAATTCTAGGTATATATGAAATCTATTAATTGGGTGAATAATAGGGGAATCTTATTTAAAAGAAACGTCACATTTAAAAATATACGTTTCCATAGATTACGAGAGAGAAGGGGAAAGTGATTAATGAAAAGATTGTTGGAAAATCAATTTGAAATAAAAACAAACGTAGAAGAAAACATATTAATTTAATGTCCATAGACTGAGTGTACGCTTTAGATTTTAGGGTTTTATATCTAATAGTTAGCACTGATTTGAACCACTATAAATATAGGTGTAGTGCCTCATTATTATTCTCATTATTTTTCTCTTGCCTACAAAAGCTCTGCCATTTTTCTATCTCTTCCATACTTTCTTAATAACAAAATTTTAGATCTAATTCACATGAATTTAGATCTAAATTGAAAGAGAATAGAATTTATTAGGGAATTAGGAATTGGTTAAAATCAGAAGGCTATGTCAAAGGTAAAATCCTAGATCTGAGTTTTATTTGCTATTTCTAATCCAAATGTCTTCCTTTTCTCTTCAAATATTATAGATCTGTAAATATATCGTTTGTAATTCCAAATACGGATTACAGGGGAGGTGAATATAGATGTTAGGGACAGATCTGAAATAAAAACAGAGAGATTTGGAAAGCTAGCAATGTGGGTGGATTTAATTATATCTTTTACGTTTATGATATATTATCGTTAAATTCTCATTAAATAATTTTATTCGGTATTTCAGTAATTAATTCTGTTATATATTTATGCTGAACTGTAAGAAATTTACAGTTATTTACATCTAATTTGAAGTTATAATTTAGCCTAAATGCTAGTTTCTTTTTATTCTCTTTGTATGCAAATAATATAGTTAAAAAGAAAATTCGCTATTATAGATTAAAATGGAAAAATACTAGATTAGATGTAAAATAAGAAAAGTTGGAATAAAGCTAGAAAAATGGAATTCTGCAATAAATTACGCTAAAACGGGAATAATAAATTAATCTAATAACTTGATTTTGAAGTAAGTAATAGATTAATTGGTTGGTTTAGAAAATAAGATACATTTCTATAATTTAATATTTAAAAGATAATGATAAATGTAACTGCAAGAATAAAAGAAAGAAAAAGAGAACTAGTGTAAAATAGAGAAACCACTATATTTTACACTATTCCAAAATAATAAAAGAAATACCTTGCAGTTACGAATTATTGTTCATAGTATTATTTAGTATTAAAATATGGAAATGGATTTTTAGTATAGTTTTCATACCCAACCAAATAAAATAGAATTAATTCCTAGAATAGAAGAAAATAAAGTAAAGTATGAAAGGAATCAAGTAAATTATTAGAAAAGAATTTGAAGCTGTAAACGATAATGAACCTAGATCTGCATTTACTACGCAGACTATACAATAAGATAGTTATTATAGTAAGTGAATTATATAATATAAGAGAATTAAAGAGAATTCTATATCATAATAAATGAAGACAGCCTAGAACAGAAGAGAGACACTTGTAATCATATACAGATTATAAAAGAAGATAAAAGTGACAATTACAAGTAAAATTATAACATAGTTTATAATTAAAGTAGAAAGAATGGAAAGGCTTATTTATGGTTTGAACTAAGTTAATAAGAAAATAGAACAGAGATAATAGAAGATGCTTATTTAATAAACATAAGACTTAAATTGAGTTAAATAAGCAAGGTAATAGAAGTGGTAGTACCAACAGCATTTCCTATTAGATCAACTGTGGTCTCACAATAGCCAAAAGTGAGACGAGGGCAAGAATATGCTGATTAGGGTAAATAAGTAACCAACAGAATAAGAAAAGTAAACTAAACGCAAATTAGATGATTAGACTTAGGGTCCAATAAAAGAGTGAGATGCGTTTGGAGTAGCCTAAAGGATAAAGAGCCTAACGAAGCAGTTCATCGCAGATTTCAACAAAGGAGAAGCATGTCGAACATAGTTATTTTGGGCTAGAAGGAAGTACAAGACTTCAACGGGACGTGAGGATAATCTAGGATGGCCCTCTGGGTAGGCCTAATGAAGCTGCATCCCCGGAGGCAGGTCTAGAGGCGTTCCATTAAGAGATTATGCCTTGACTGATTTTTGCATGGCAGGACCATCGTAGGCAGTCAAAAGGGGTTGGTGTTCGGAGTAGGATGTTCGTATGTCCCAGTACTTGCAAGTAAGTTTAGTGGGTACGACCCAAAAGGATAGTTGCATGCAGATATCGGCCAACATCAAAACCAAGAGCGAGTTCAGGAAAGACTAGAGTTAAAACCAAAAGTCCAATGATTCTTTCACTATCGAGACATTGGATGAGGGGCACCGCCAATTGGATGTTAGATTGTTGCAGTAGGGCATGACCACTTAACTCTTTTGAGGTCTTTCGATTAGTTGAGGGGTGGGTGCGTGGGGCCATAGTAACGATGAGAAAAGAGATAGACCAACTAGAATATCTGTATTGTAGGCCTAACAAAGCTTTCCTTTACAGATATAGATAATCCCCGACCGAGTTCCATACAAGGTAGACCTTGTTGGCAGGATTCAGAGAGTAGACCAAACGATTATGTATAGTCCTCAATGTTCGCACTGGGTGGTACGTTGCGGATGTCCGAGCATTAGTATAGACTAGTGCAGACGCAGTTTTACGTTTTCATAGTATACGACAAAACATCTGTATTGTAGGCCTTACGAAGCTGTCCTTTATAGATGTTGTCACAGAACGCTATAGGAGCAAGACGATGGAGTCCTTTGCGAGCAGGATACGGAAGGTACTATGGGTAGTACCTAGGACCAATATGGTCATTGGGCATATAGCTACACACACACACACACACACACACACACACACACATATATATATATATATATATGTTATTAGGTTTTAATCTACTAAGGAGTAGATGGGTACGATTCACGCACAGAGGCGAGAGTATGATAAACCTAGTGAACCTAATATAGCAGTTGTTATCCCGCCTTTTGGCAAGGCCGTGACACCAAGGAATTGACTAGTAAACCAATGACGATCCATCCTAGAGGTCGGTTATACACAGGCTCACTATGGATGTAACGACCCTGAATTTTGAACGAATTAAATTGAAAATATTTAATTTATTTTAAATATTTGAACGGTGATTTAATTTGAATCCCGAATATAACTTTAAATCGACGATTAAATTATAGAATTTAATCTGTTGATAATTGGATAAAAATTCGAATCTTCAATTTTAAGCTGAAGAAAAATATTTCGAAAGCTTTTAAAATTCGTATTGGTAATACTGAGGATAATAGAAGCTTCAGAAATTGATTTGGGAAACAATCTGTTCAGATTTGAAATTTATATCGTTCGATCGATATTTAAAAATAGTCAATTTTCACACAGTCTCGGAATTTGACGAAACCAGTTCCATTGGGTCCGGAATGTTATATTATTGCCGGATTCCAATTTTCGTAATTTTCGGGGTTGTTGTGTGACCATACGATAGTTAAACGCGTTAGAATTTAAATGGAATTCAATTTAAATTTAAAATTTAAATTTGTAAACATCACACGTTCGTTCCTTCAACCACGCAGGGAATCACGGGGAGAAAATCGTGCATCCCATGTCTTCTGCCTTCCTCCCTTCTTTTAAAATCATTTCCCCTCTCTCAGATTAAAAGCAAAATCAAAGAAACAAAAATGGACGAACGACCTTGCTTCAAAAATGAAATCTTTCCCTCGAATTCAAATTTAAAATGGCCACAGTAAAACTCTCGTTCAAAACAACTAGGGCTCGCATTCGATCGAGGTCAGCGTAGCACGTGAAGCACCTCGCGTTCATCTCCTCTGGCAATCGCGAGTCGCGATTTTGAAGCAGTGTGGAGGTGGGATTCGACTGGTTTCTCGAAGTGGTGGGATTTCGCGAAGGAGCGAGCGGCGCTCGCGTGCGCAAGGAGCCAGGCGGCGACGATGATAGGGGATGTGGGTCGCGATTTCTAGCGATGGATATTCGTGATGGTGTTCGACTTTTGGAAGGGGTGTAGTGGAGGCTGCTTGCATCGGCAAGGGATCGACTGGAAGTCGCGTGCGTTGGCGTATGGATGGAAGGGGGGTCGAGCACGTGAATGCGGTGACGATTGGTGATGGAGGTGGCAACTCGAGTTGGAGATACTCGATCGAATGGCGATCGCGTTTGATCTGGAATAGGGCTGGGGTCGTGGTCGCAAGCACGAGGCTGAGGACAGAGCGGCGTTGATGGCTCGAGCACGAGAAAACTGGAGGGGGGGGGGAGCCTTCGAGCAAACGATCTGGATTTCTAAAAATTACAGTGAGGTAATTTCGTTTTTTTTGTTAAACAAAAAAACCATACTTATAAGATTTTGGAAATGGTTTAAGAATAGTAGTCTAAAATATAATTTTTGGTAAAGTAAATTTATTTATTTCGAAATTAAATAGTTGCAATGAAATGGAGATTAAATTTTCGACTAGCAGAATTGATTTGTATAAATGGTTCATTTAGTTTTTGTCATTAAAAATAATGGGTTCGAATGTTAATTTAACTTGTATAATATTTTGGAAGTTAATTTGGAATTTTAAAATGTTAAGTAGTTATTTATAAATCAAAACTAATATAATTTATTTAGTGGAATATTTATTTAAAGGAAGAATAGTTTTGATTTAAATTTTTGTTAGATAAATTTATTAAAAGAGAAACTAGGTTAAAATGAAATCATTGAATGATTAAAATTATATAAATGGAAATTTGTTTGAAATGAAATTGATTATATAAAATAAAATTTTACTAAATGGAAACGGATGATTCGATTTATTTCAAATATTAATCGATTGTATAAAATTATTTATACAAGGTCAAAATTTGGAGAAATGGTCAAATTGGAAAATGGATGGCAAAATAAAAGCTAAGGTGAGATTTTTCTCACTCAAATTGAATGTGGAATTTTTGCAGTTATTGATTTGATTGATTGCTATTTGATGTGCTATTAGATATAGTAGGATATATATCTATATATAGCAATATATACATATTGGCATATGTATATATTGGATTGATGATTTACCGCCTCGTATAGCGGATGAGACCCTATTGCGCCGTTAGTAAGCGGATTTTTATAAAACCCATATACCGCGAAAATTCCGTACTGGAGCGGAATTGGTATTGTGCTAACATCTTTGGATGCAGGGAAACAGGTTGGAGGGATCCAACTGGATTCCTCACCAGTTGTTATTTATTTACAGGATTGATGTATATTC